>OU830596.1:38399331-39618756 GCA_917563855.2 Limnephilus lunatus
ATGGATTAAATGAAAGATTGAACCAAACGCTGGTCAATAAAATTAGATGCAAAATCAACGAAAATGACTCAAAAGTAGCTTGGACAACTATAGCGCATAATTGTGTAAAAAACTATAATGAAACGGAGCACACTGTTACTGGATATGCGCCACAGTACCTACTTGACGGCACAGATGTTACGATTTTGCCAAATGAGTTAAAACTTAAGAAGACCGGCATCGATTTGATTCAAGAGAGAAAAAAAGCCCTAGAAAATACTATGAAGTCACATAATTACAACAAGATAATTTACGATAAAACCAGGAGACACTTTGATTTCAAAGTTGGTGATACTGTTTTTGTGGAGAATGGAAACAAACTTAACAGGAAGAAGCTCGACGAATTGAGAATCGGACCATACAAAATCATAGAAAAATTATCAAACTCAATTTACAAGATAAACACTGGTCGAAAAAAATTAGAATCAAATTTTTTCCACATCTCGAAGTTAACTCCAGCACCTTTATTTATGAACCATGAAGAGGACATCGAAGATGAGTGAAAATTTTGCAGTAATTTTCTTTCCAGGGGGGGGGGGAGATGTAATGGCAATATATTCCATTTAAATTTGAATCCTGAAGTGTCAGTTGGAATGTATTTATCAATTGTCACTTGTTTTATTTTCTATTATTTTATTATAAATAAACATAAATGTCGTTTCTTTGTTAAACTTTGCAACACAAGTGTTTTATTTATAAATCAATAGAAAAGAATTAAATCTTATTATATAGATATTGTGAGTTTTTGTGTCGGACGTATTTGGAGATAATGCGAGCCCCAGGCAGGGGTGTACATCACCGCGCGCTGCACTTTTAAAAATGTTAAATGCTTACATTTTTATATTTACATATTTATGTATTTTTTACATTTTAATATTTCGGGGTGGGGGTAAGCGAACAGACAGAGTGTGGTTTCTTCATCTTTTTTCTTCAACATCTCTCTCTGCTCGCTCGCTGACCTCGCTCTGACCTACCATCTATTCGCCACTTTTATTTACTGACCATCGCCTGAACCTGGACTACGGAATACCTACTTCTCTACACGTACCAGACTCAGCTACGTCATAAGGAAGGAGCCACTAGACAGAACTTACTGGAAGAAACATCACCTGTTCAATCTGACAGCATTCTCCCAGTATACCTATATCCCGGGATAAGTTCTTATTGATACTAAGGGCTTTATATTTCAATGACAACGAAGCTGATGCCACTAGTATCGGTAAAATAAAGCCACTAATACATTTTTTCAATGACCGGATGGATGCTATTTACGCATCCCAAAAACATTTATCGATTGATTAGTCTTTGGTACTGTGGCAAGGGAGGCTCATTATTCGGCAGTACATGAAAGGGAAAAAGGCAAAGTATGGCATCAAGTTGTACATGTTGGGAGAATCTCACGGCTTGGCTATGAAAATACTTGTAAATGGTGGTTCTGCCGACCAGGAGTTGGGTGGAAAAGATCACACCAGTAAAGTCGTGCATAAGCTGATGGAAGGGAGCACCGGAGTTGGTCACTCGCTGTATATGGATAATTATTACAATAATGTTCCTCTGGTAGAAAATTTACTCCGCCAAAAAACTCACTTTGAGAAGCAACAGAAAATGCAATGCAGATGAAGTCGTACAAAAAAAATAAAAATTGGGAAGTCTGTGAGCCAGTACACCGATAAGGGTATTTGCATGACAAAGTGGAAAGATCTACGAGAGGTATTGGCCATATCTTCCGAATTTGATGGAGAGCTTACAGAGACCACAAATCGTCACGGAAACGTGGTTATAAAGCCAACAATGATTATAAAATATAACAAATTTATGAGCGGTATTGATTTTCACGACCAGATGTTGGCATACTATCCAATTAGAAGAAAATTTTTGCCATGGTATAAAAAATTAGGCATCCATATATTTCAGACGATGTTTTCAATTCATATTACTTGTATAATATGAATAGCGAGAGAAAAATGTCACTATACGACTTCAGACTTCAAGTTATTGAAAAACTTCTGGGTCCTCCTCCCCCATCAGTACCAAGGCCACGAAACATTACACACCTCCCAAGTTTTTGCCCGAAAGATGATCATGGCATAACAAAAAGAAGAAGGTGGAAGTATTGCTGGAGTGAAAACAAGCAGAGAAAAGTCTCTATATTTTGTTGTCTTCAATGTCCCGACGTACCAGGATTTTGTTTGGAACGATGTTTCCGCATAAACCATGAGAGGAATGGAGAGTGAATAATTTTTTACTACAAATAGTTTTATTTGTCATTGATAATAAATAAAGAAAACATTATCTATCCTTATTTCTTGTTTTATTTCTGAAAAAAAAAACAATATATAATGTTGTCTATTCAAAATTTGTGCGCATGTAAACGCTCCTTTAGTTTGCTCGACCTTTCAGAAAGACCTTTTTTTTATACCTGGAATCGGCTTGAAACTCACTTAAAAAAAGGCAAGTATTTTCAGCATGGCATTAATATGTACGAATTTTAGTTAGCAATGAACGTGTTAACACACTTTATGTATTGGTATTATTTGTAATAACTATGATATTGTCTATGCCTACTTCTACATCGTTGTCTTTACTTGAAAACCTCTTCTTTTTAAGCACTTGTCAACCAGAAGAGTTATTCTCTATCTTTTGTGGGATCGTTATCGAGATAACGGACATGATCTCCTGTCAGATGTGTGTGCTTTATTTGCTTTTTCTATGTACAACGTACATTAAATGAATAAATAATCATGCATACTTGCAGGAATTTACGTTTAAAAGGATCTAAACTAAAATATAAGAGAGTAAATATGTAAAAATCACACAAATCTGACAAGAGATCAGGGCAGTTAACCTCTCAGAAATAGACGTTTTGTTTATTATGTGTCCCTTAGAAAACTGTCAAAACGTGATAATATTTGTATTATTTACGATTTTTACTAAAAGCTTCATAAATCACGTTTTGGGAAAGTAGCCTCATTCTAAAAACTGTTTTGAAAAGGTTATGAAATAAAATTTCAAATTGTATTATTACAAATAAATAATAACATTTGTAAATATTAAAATTTAGAATGCAAACATAAAAAAATTGTAAAAATGACCCACGTGATGTTTTATGTGAAAACGGTACTAAAATCACAGATTATGTAAAAAAAATACTTATTCTATCGTACAAATGTATAATAAACAATTTTTCACCACACTTTTGTACCGCTTCATACAAAAATATTTTAATAAAAAACTAACAATGTCTTGAACAAATGACAATCAAACAAGATGGAGGTTCCATTCGCCTCAAATAATTAATCTCTATGTTCCATAGATATTTTTGAATACAGACGCGTAGCGTTGTTCATTATCGATATTCCGTTTTTTATTTCATGATAATCCGTATACTAGTGATGGAAATAAATCAATTTTTGTAAAATCTCGCGTGTTGACGTCAAAAGACGCTCTAATGTCTTGACCGCTATTATTATATTTGCGTCTTTTGACGCTCTAATGTTCTGAGTGGTTAATGAATAACATTACATTTATAATTGTGTTCAAATTAAACATCACACTAAACAGAGTCTTCTTCGACACAAACAAATCAGAAACATTTTGAATTCATTTGCTTACACATTTTTTGTTTTCCGTCTCCTCTTGTTGAAACATTGGGGAGAAATGGGCGTGGCCACACATTTTGTATAGTGGTCTGTGGTGAAGACGTATCTACACACTGAATACTTGACGTTTTACGTTTATGTAAACGCCAAGATGAGTTCTGCAATGTTACCTATATAGAGTTCAGTAACTATCTTTTGACATACGTCTCAACATAGTGAAACTGCCTCCTTGGACTTTTTTTTTTTCTCTTAAATTTTGTAATCTACTCCGTAATAATTTGGTGTATAACTGTTTTATGGAGAACCTGAAAAAATAAATAAATAAATTTGTTCATATGCTTGCATTAGAATTATCTACGATCAAACAAATCGCAATAAATAACGGTTACAGTTCAAATATAGTCAACAACATTCTAAATAAAAAAAATAAAAAATTATCCACAAGTAAATTCTTATACAACAGTCCACCTCATAATAATAATATACCAAGTAATAATAATCAACCTTATCAATGGCGTAGAATCTTGTACATAAATAATTTCTCTCAAAACAGCGTTAAAAACCTCCCATCAGATATCAAACCAGCATTTTACACTAATAATAGTATAGGTAAACTTTTAATGAACGGCAAGGACAAAGATAATAGTCTATCTCACTCAGGAATTTATTCACTTCAATGCAGCGACTGTCCCTTTTTTTACATAGGCAAAACAGCACGCAATATAAACACCCGTGTCAAAGAACACCTTAGATGTTTACACAGCTCTGGATTTTCGGAATTTGCAAAGCACTTGATCGAAAAAGACCATAAATTTGATAAAAAGACAGGCGCCACACTAATTCATAAAAACAACATCGGTATTAGGCTAGACAATCTAGAAGCACTTGAAGTAAGGAAAGCCATAAACACTAACAGTAAGGTAGTTAATAACCAACTAAATTTAAATAAAAGTCCCATACTAAGATTGTTCCCTATTGACAAAGAACACGCCCGATCCCTTCCCAATTCTCCATCTACACCTATACCTACTTCCTCCGTTACTTGAGGAGTCCAGCCCATTTGGTTAAATCATGTATTAGCTATAACACACATGTAAATTAATTTTAGTAGAGATTGTACTGCCCTGAAGAAGCTACGGTTGTAGCGAAACCCGGTCGGCATAAAGTATAAAAAATAAAAGTGGTGTTTACAAAGTTATTGTTTTATTTTAAATTAAAAAATAAATAAATATTGATTCTATATCTTTTGTGAGATCATTATCAAGATAACGGATGTGATCTGCCGTCAGATTTGTGTGATTTTTACATATTTACTATCACATATTTTAGTTTAGATCCTTTTAAACACGAATTCCTGCAAGTATGCATGATTATTTATTCATTTATTGTACGTTGTAAATAAATCACACAAATCTGACAGGAGATCACGTCTGTTATCTCGATAATGATCCTACAAAAGATATAGAATCGCTCGGTTGATGTGGAAGAGATGCTACATGAGGGAGAAAACAGAGATATCAGGAAAGATTTCTTGCTAATATCGATTTTACGCAACCTAAATATACCATTTACAATTTCAAAATAATTAGTGAGAGAGTTGCGGATACCGACGTAACAGGCGCTAGTGATACTTGGTCACTTCAGCGCATTGGTGACCTTCCTCTGCTTCTTCTAACTTTCACTTTGCCAGTGACTATGAGTTTCTCCAAGTTGGAGTCCTCAGTTTGCCGAGCAACGTCTTCAATATATCTTAAGATAATATAATATTTCATGCTAGTTCATGTTAGAAGAAGTCTATTTTTGCCTGCATAAAATATAATTAGTATGTCTTGTTTCCAGCCAAGAATGAAGCCGGTTTCGTACAACATAGAGTTTGTGGCCTGGTGCGAACTAATAGAATCCAAGTCCAACAGATCTACCTTTAGACTGGTCTACTCTCCCAATCTCGGCAGCTCTCTTAATCAGGAGCCTTCTCCCTCTAGCGGTAAGTTGTTCTACCTATACATACTAGCGGAACCGGCCACGCTTTGCTGTGGCTAACGAAACACAATACCATTTACTGGCTGGTTACTCAACCTTTAAATCACACCGCCTTTTGTTTATTTGCATACCAAGCAAATCCACACCGCCCGCTTGCCAGCCCGCTCGTCCACCACATGCAGACATTCTCCTTTAATTATATATTTCAACCAATTTACACAAAACCTTGACAATTTATATACCTAAACCTTCATCATGAATCACTCTATATATTGGTGAAAACCGCATGAAAATCCGTACAATAGTTTTTGAGTTAATCACAAACAGACAGATGTGGCGGAGGACTTTAATTTATCATATGTAGAGATCTGATACTTTCAGTATCGCCCTGATGATAGACCACCATTCAGAATCGAAATGTTTGAAATTTATTTTTAAAATATTATCTATGTTTTTTTCAGATTTGAAAAGACAGGTACTTCCCAACCTTCATCCTTTCCATCTCCTTGCCCTCCCTCCTCCCTTCAAACATAACAAATTACCCCAATAACCACTGGAGCGCTTTTTGCCAAAATATAGCACCATTTAAAATACCTCGGATTGCTTTGCTGTCAGTTTTAGGTAAATTTTCCCTAGATGCATAAATTTTTTTTTTTCAATTTTTCCATATTAAAATTTGGAGGTATGATTTTTTTATTATCGGCGGAAAATATTCAAAATGGTCACCAAAAAATCATGAGCAATCAGAGGAAGAGGTTAAAAATCGCACTGTCACTCGAGTGGATAAGAAAATTGAGTGAAAAATATTATGCCCTATTAATTTGGGAGGCGAGTTATATCTATACACGGTGTCCGAAAACTCGTGGTACAAGCGGGAAACTGGGAAATCTACATTACATAGAGTACCCAAATAAACATATAGTTTTTCGATTTGAGCATTTTTGCATCAAAAAAAAAATTCGGCTACTTTAGGGTTATTCGTTATTGTATTTCTGGTGTATTTCTGGGGTGCCCGCCGCCACATCCGCTACACTTTTAATAGGCATACATTTTGATAAGTAAAATACTTTAAAACTTTATTACCACCAGAATCATCGGTTTCAGTCGGGGTAGACGGAAAAATATGCATTAAAATTCAATTTTCATTCCAAGTTAAAAGTTACAAACCCGCCGTATTATTATTATTGCATTTGGATTTGACTTCAAACTAAATACGCATGAATTACTTAATTTACCTAAACTAAGAACCTGATAACCAATTCTGTGTACGTAAATAGTTGTTTCTTGTAGTAATTGTTGAAAAAACTGTAAAAATGCGGCGGCTTATGGATAACCTATTTAATATTAAAACAGGAAGGAAACTACTTACATTATGTGCAATGTTTCTTTTGCAATCCAAAACACACAACATCACAAATGTTTAAAATTATCACCTTTCAAGCACAGAGGGTTCCATGGCAACTCAGAATGAAACCAACTCAGAAACACCTCAGAAAGATCATTAAAAGCTAAGAAAAAATCATTTTAAAATAGCCGGTAAGTACCCAGTTAAATGTCACTGTACTTCACAAATCACAGATTCCTTACGGTTATCAGAGGAATGTCTTCAATAACCGTCTAAATTTCACTGTAATTCACAAACACATACTTTCTTTTAATGTCAAATTAATGCAAAATGTTTTTAATAATACGATAAATGTCAAACGTCACGAAACCATATCTACGCACAGGCGCTGCTGCCGCCGGCCGCTGCCAAACTGCGTTAAAAGATAAATACAAATTAACCCGCCGTGCCGTCGAGACTTGACACGTGCTGTGGTGATGAGTGCAGTACTATTCAGTTTTCGCTGAACATTGGTAATTATTTTTTTTAAATTTATTTTAATATTCATATTTTAACTTACAACATTTACGATTTAGTATTGCAAAAGTTTTTTTTTTAAATTCTGTTGTTTATTTGCTCGTTTTAACACTTTTAATCAAAACAATAACTTTAAAAAAATATATTAAATTAGTAACCAATTTTCTTGTTTAAATACGGTACACCTTAATTTATGGAAGCGCTCACTTTCTCGTCTTTTAAGAAAAGGAAGGAGAGGAAATTCTGGGAAGGAAAAGGGTATGAGGGGTGGGTAGGAATCTGAGAATGCTCTCCGTCCGGCGTGACCTACCTTCTCTCGGGCTTCGATTCAGGTGTTCTCGGGTCGCCGTTCAGAGTTCAGAGCACGGAAACGAATGGAATGAATGGTTTTGTGTGATGATGAGATGAGATGAGATTAAAACACTAAACTTGACAACTAAACAGGAGTTAATTAGTTAATGAGGTCTTTAGTCATATTTCGTTTCGCAAAGATCTAACAGAATAAATTGATCGCGTCTTGGATGGATTAATTATGTCTCTGGATCGCGTAATTTCAGTTATAAAAGTTTCATTAGTTCACATCTATTCATTAATAAGTCAGTTTTGTCGCATAACAAACGATATTATTCAATTTTTTTTTGTGTATTTATAGCTTATTAGGAATGTAAAATTTTTCGGGTGGATTTCGTAAAGTTAGTGCGTAAGTAGATTTGCCGAATCGATCGGATACGTTTTAAAATGGATAATTTTCAATAAATAAAGCAATAATCGAGTTAATTGGTATTGTGGATTAAAGATCGTGAATGCATCAGTATGTCTGACGAGTTGCAGTTATTTTTGGTGAATACCTTAAAAATTTATTTATTTGTGTCGAAAGTTTAAAAAATTAAAACACTAAACTTGACAGCGTATCAAAATTAAAACACTAAACTTGACAACGTATCAAAATTCAGCTTTCTTACATAGGTATAATTTGTATGTGATCATGAATTAGAACATTTAAAAGAAACTTTATAGAATATATTTATGTGGACGCAAAATTAGTTAATTGTAAAATTTTATTACATTATTAAAAAAATGATAATAATCTTGTTCACATTCGTTTCGAACACTACTGTGCACACTTGCACTCGGCCATGGGTTCATAGTTCAGTGAAAACAATATCTTAACTCTTCTCTCGTGTTAATTGAACGAGAAATAAGAAAGGATCAGCTGTTTTAACCATGAAATGAGTGAACATTTTATGTTTACACTGAATTAAATTACGGGCAATTTTAAAATTATGCTTTAAATCCGGATTTCTTTGTTTGTTTTCCTTTTAAATACTTTTTATTAGTTAGGTACTATGATCGTCGGTAATAATTTATAAGAATTTGACCAAATAAAAATTCAACTTCTAACGCGATTTACTCGAAAACGAAAGATCAAATCAAAAAAAGTTATACCACAAAATCGACTCCAAATGTGATGGGGAATCCCCAGTTTCCCGCTTGTACTTCGAGTTTCCGGACACCTTGTATAATGATATTTATTGGATAACCAACACCTCTGGCATAGGTCACCCCAAGTGGTTAGCTACATTTGGTGACTTGGCAGGGTTGCCCGGGATCATCTATCGGGTGGGGTGTGTTCAGGTCTTGGCAGCAGAAGCGCTGCCGGCCCACAAGCTGCATGGTGGGCCGGATCGGGAGAGACCGGTTGAGGTAGACCTTTTGACCTCTCCAGCTGATCTTTCTCGACCCATCACCTTGGTTTTTGAGATGTCTCACTATATAAACATTATATTACAGCACCCTAGATAAGATTTTTCACAAAAAATGGCACTTTACAAATTATCCAAATATCTCTACATATTATAAATTAAAGTCTTCTATTGCGTCTGTCTCTCTGTTCGCAATAAACTCAAAAACTACTGAACGGATTTTCATGCAGTTTTCACCAATAGAGTGATTCATGAGGAAGGTTTAGGTATATAAATTGTCAAGGTTTTGTGTAAATTGGTTGAAATATATAATACCAACTGGTTCCCGGCATGCGTTGCAATGCCATATTCAAAGAAATACATTGTTTCTCCCTGAATCACTGTTCCCGTGCGTCCCCGTTCCTTTCAATCAAATTATAGCCTAAATGTTATTCTGATGTATGAGTTATATTATTGTAAAGTTTCATTAAAATCCATTCAGTAGTTTTTGCGTGATAGAGTAACAAACACACATACATCCATACAACTTTTCGCATTTTTAATATTAGTTAGATATAAAGGAGAATGTCTGTATGTGGTGGATGAGCGGGCTGGCAAGCGGGTGGTGTGGATTTGATTTGTATGCACCACAGTTTTATACCGAGGTTGATGAAATTTTGCACATGAGACCTTCAAAACAAGACACTGTCTGCATTGATTTTAAAAAGTCTGCGTAAAGCTCGGGACTTCAGCTATTTATTACTATTATAAATAAGCCATAGAGCCATGATGCGATAGATTGCATTGTAATGATGTTAATTTGCAGGTCAACACCACCACAGCATGCTGAATTCGGGCGGAGCGACCTTCAAACACCACGACTTTGAGTGCGAGAACGCCGTCGCCAAGGAGATTGTGGAGAAGATAAACCGGATCCTAGAGCTGCAGTCCAGTTCCTGTCGGAAGGAGTACAAGGCTGCTCGCGAGAGGAAATTCCAGGCTCGGCGGAGTTTTCACATGTCCAAGAGTTCCTAGCTTCTCTTTACTCCGCATCGTATTTTGTACATAACCGCACTATTCATTAAATTATTTATAAAATATGCTTCTTTATTTATTTAACTAGTTGTTACTTATGAAAAATCACAGGATGCAAAGATTTCATTTTAAAACATGTTCATTTTCATAGTCTAGTGAAACCTCTATCTATTTTTTTACATTGCTTGAAATGGCATTAGCCGTGTTTGGTGACCGGATCTGAATAGCCAGGTACTTCCCCACCTTCCTCTTCCCTATCTCCTTCCCCTCCCCACTACCTTCAGCCTCACAACAAACCCCAATTGGGGATATCATAGTCTCGCTGGCTTCAGACGGGAGCAGTTGGGACTATTGTGCAGTATTCATATAAAAAAACAAAACATTAACTCCAATTCCCCTTAAATCAATGGTTCTTAACCTTGTTGGAGGTACTGACCCCCACCAGTTTCATATGCGCATTCACCGAACTCTTCTTAATTGGAAATATAAAATATGATTTTTTCAAATTTAACATAGATACATATATATTTATACGTAGGTGCACAAAATGAACAAAACTAATAAATCTGACAGGAGATTTAATCCTGTCAGATTTAAAAAGAACATAAGATAAAAAAGGTTAGGTTAGGTTAGGTGGTTTGGTAAGGTGCTATTAGGTTAGGTATTTATTTTTGTTCAATCAACTCAATTAACTTTTATTTAGTAATTATACATACCCCTTAGGACAAAACCATTTGTAACATGAAGTGTGATTTCCATAATCCGTCCAAATACAACGGCTTATGGATTATTTAATGAAAAAAATGTCCAAAGTATGCTCCAAAATTATAAAAAAACACATCTGATTCTGTTATTTAATAGAATTTCAGAATGCGGGGTATTGGGTTGTACCATCCCTTTAAGTCTCGTTTCCACGCTTGCCAAGCCTACGCAAACCTCCACAAACGCAAACGTGGAAACAGGTCGTTTGTCTTGGCTTGCGTAGGGTTTGCGTAGGCTTGCAAGAGCTTGCCGCCGATCCAGTCGGGGTCGGATCCAGCGGCAAGCTTCGGCAAACGCTCAGTGTAATTTCCGAACTGACGGCGAATGCACGCCGTTTTTGCTCCATGCGGTATATCGATAATTAACATTACGAGACATATGTATGACATAAGAGACATGCCTGACTTATTAAAATGTATAAGTACATAATTTGAATGCACTAATTTAATTTATTGGATTTACCTAAAAAGTCAATATAAATAAATAATCTTTTATTGATGATTTATTATTTATTACAATAAAAAAACATATGATTTTTGTTGGAATAACTTTTTTTTATAATACAAGACAATATTATATTGTTTTTTTATACTTTGCTTGTATTTCAAATAAAAGTATGTTAAACCAAACGCAATAGCCGACACAAGTTCGGCGTCCGCCACGCTTGGGTGTTAGTAGCGTACTGACGCAGTCACAAGCGTGTAAATGGCTTCCAAATGCCAGGCGAGATTTGTGTACGCTTGGAGCTTGTGGAGGTTTGCATAGGCTTGGCAAGCATGGAAACGGACCATTAGGTATGCAGCATTTTTAACATTGATAAATTGGCCATTCTATCAAAAATATTATAAGTCACTGCTCATAATAAAGTTTCTAAATATGTAATCAAAGTTATTGAAATACAAGAGATATGTTACGATGTCTGTCCGATGTCGGCAGACTACTACTTAATGGGATAGTTTGAATATAGAAAGAATTCGTTCATTTAGTAGATTTTTTTAAGGTGTGCAGTAGTATCTCTTAAAAATATCGGCGACGCCAAGAAACACAGTCCCACCCAGTAAAAACTGATAGCACATCTCTTATATTTCAATATCTTAGTAAATATTTGTGCAATCGAGTTTATGTTTATCTATTGACGGGTGTGGCTGATAAAGATTTTGATAGCATAGTTGATAACACAGTTGCAGCTAGTATTGCAAATGCCTGAATAAATTTTTACATTGCCTAATATCAAGAAGTCCTCACACCTAGAGTATTTCAACTAAGTTGTTTTTGTGGAAATTAATTACCAACTCTCTCTTATCTTGTTGTGTGCAGAACTAACTTCTATTCACAGCCTCTCAATTAGAGACATCTGTTTTCCCAGTGGTGAGTTGTGATAATATTAAAAACACCTGTTTAAAATACCAATTATAGATTGACTATTCATCAATATCAACAGGTATGTCCTTTTCAAACAAACTTACTGCAGGAATGGAATTTATTTATATTCTGATAATGAGTTTTTGGGTTTTCAACTCAATTAAAACACAATAACTTGCTTATTTATTTTATAAGCATTTTGCGACATGATAAGTCTCTTGAATACATTCACACCTGGCTTAGAAAAACTCATTTTATTGGATTTATCGAGAAAAAAATGTCTGATAATACGGAAATGTTAGATAAAAATAAGTAATTTTTTAATAAATAAATTAAAGAAATCAGCTTGAGACGTCACCACAAGATATACTTTTATCAAAGTGTAGGCTTAATAGATTGTGATCAGTGGTGAAGCTAGCATGGGTGGTACCCGGGGCGGATAACGTGGTTTCTCCCCACCCACCCATTTCGGGGCACTCCGCGGGGAGCCATAGAGCTACTAAAATATAAATAACAGACCGTGTTCAATATTTTTGTGACAACATCCATCGTAATTTTTTTTCCACGGTCGGGTGTCACCCCACATCGGAGGGCACCCGGGGCGGACCGCGTCCCCTCGCTACGCCACTGATTGTGATGTATGAATTATGAAGAAATTGAATTCCTTTCAAGCAAGTTTATAAAAACTCGTAAAATCGCGTTTTATAACCTTTTGTAAAAACCTTTAGAATACAAATGTGCCCATTTTGGAAGAGCTAGGCTTTCAACATTCTGCCTATAAAGTATTACGAAATATTGGACACGTTGTCTGCCAAACTGAGGCCACCTACTTGGAGAAACTCATAGTTCCTGGCAAAGTGGAAGGCAGGAGAAGCAGAGGAAGGTCACCATTCGCTGGAGTGACAAAGTATCTCCACGCAGCGCAGAACCATGAGGAGTGGAATAGCCTTTTTCATCATTGGGTAATATCGGTGCAGGGATTGCAACCCTCAGTAATGAGGAACCAGCTTCAGTGGAGCGTTTGAACGTCCCGTTCCATGCAAATATTAATTTTGGATTTGAGATCAAAATGCCCAACCAAGATGAAAAATTATTTTTGTAATCAAAAGGTACCTATATGAAATATCTAGTACGCATGTGAGCCACTTTATTTATTTTTGCTTTAAATTACAAGATATAGGCTATTAAAGATTTTAAAGGCAAAACGGCACGTAATATTAACACCCGTGTCAAAGAACACCTAAGATGTTTGCACAGTAATGGCTCCTCCGAATTTCCGAACCCTCTTATTGAAACAAACCATGAATTTAATAAAAAACACTGGCGTCACCTTAATGCATAAAAACGAAATAGGTATCAGATTAGATAACTTAGAGCTAAGGAAAGCCAAAAAAATTAATTGAAAAGTAATTAACAATCTTTTCGTCATTTGTTTTTGGGATATTATGCCGTGTTGCGCTACCTCCTTCTTTGGCCAACGTTTCGGACAGTGTTGCAGTCTCCATCATCAGGGCAGATCCGACAGATATGTAATTGTTAGTATTAGGATAACTTCCTAGAACCTCTTCCTAATTTTTCTGGCGTTCCTATCTTTAATCCTCCTTTGAGAGCTGCCCAGAAGAGTTAGTCTCTATCTTTTGTGGGATTGTTATCCAGATAACGGACGTGATCTCCTGTCAGATTTGTGTGATTCTTACATATTTACTGTCACATATTTTAGTTTAGATTGTTTTAAACACAAATGTAAGTAGTATGCATGATTATTTATTCATTTAATGTACGTTGTACGTAGGAAAAGCAAATAAATTACACAAATCTGACAGGAGATCACGTCCGTTATCTCGATAACGATCCCACAAAAGATAGAGAATAACTCTTCTGCGTAGCATGCCTTGGAGGGGCCCTGTATCCAAATTAGTTGGGGCCCTTATTATTTGCTCGGTACAATACGAGATCAGATATTTTCATGTATTGAAGGTTGCCATTGCTCTTTCAAAAAAACAAAATTCAACCTTCGCTACTGGTAGATAAATAGGTAGTACTTACCATTGCAATCTAAATCACTCACAGAAGCTGATTGCTGAAAAAAATGAAGAAATTTTTTGGCATTTTTTTTATTGCCTCCTCCGTTTTCTGTTTACTTTTTCTTTTCATAGCTCCACTGGGATAACCTCTTTTCCTTTCACTCATTCTTTTCACAAATCAAACTAATTAACCAATAAATAATCAGAAAAACAAGATTGTATTGTATTACAATGTAATAAATAACATTTGAACCGAAATGAAATAAAACGCGTAAATATTGCTCTCCGTGGTTTGTCATTGTACATCGGTTATTGCCAACTTTTAACTTAGCTAGCTTAGGTAGCTTTTTTTAACTTTTGTCATTTCTGAAGTGAAAACTCTATAGGCACTATGACAGTTTTTTTTATATGTTTTTTTCACAATAAGCACAAGATTAAGTGACATTGTGGATAACATTTTACTAATTTTTGCTTACTAGGGGCCTCTGTAGCCCGGGGGCCCTTTATCATTGATACGGCGGTAGCCACGCCCCTGGAATCCCCCCACCCCTTCCACTACTCCTTTGTTTGCCCTGCCACTTGGTCTTTTGTTTGCTAATCCCGTCAATAATATTATCTTATGACGATTTTGATAAAATAACTATTTTTTTGTAGAAAAGGGTCGAAAAATCAAAAATTCGACAAATTTCCCGTTTAGTCTGATTATACCACCTCAAAGCATATTAAGCTGGTTTAGTAACAATATAAATCGATTTATGATAACAGGTCTAAACTTCAAACCTCTATATCTCTGAATGATGTTTTTGCAGATTCGCAACTTTGGAATTGACCCGACGATACTTTCCAGATTTTGGCTGTGAAGGGAAGACATCACGAGATGGCGGGTCTAAGTCATAATGACCTAATGTTGGCTATAAATGAGGGACACCGTGATGTGGTTCGCAGGCTGCTAGATTCCGGTACTAATCCTAACTCTGCAGATAACCAAGGGAATTCTATCCTGATTTTGGCTATGAAGGCTGGACACCAAGAGGTGGTACGCATGCTATTAGATTCTGGGGCGAATCCTGACTCTGCAGATAGCCAAGGACATTCTGTCCTGATTTTGGCCGTGAAGGAGGGACACTTTAAGATGGTTCCCATACTGCTCCAATACAGGGCGGATACAAACTCTGCAGATAACCAAGGTCATACTGCCCTAATGTATGCTGTAGAGCAGAGACACCAAGAGGTGGTACGCATGCTATTAGAGTCTGGGGCGAATGCTAACTCTGCAGATATCCAAGGTGATTCAGTCCTAATTTTGGCTCTGAAAGCAGGAAACAGAGAAGTGATACAATTGCTACTAGAGTTTGGGTCGAGTGCTAGCTCTGCAGATAGTCGAGGTAATTCTATCCTGATTTTGGCTGTGAATGCAGGACTTGATGAGTTGGTAAACACGCTGCTAGAGTTCAAATCAAATACTAAAGCTGCAGACAGCCAAGGTAATACAGCCCTGATGTTGGCTGTAGAGCGGGGACACCACGAGATGGTTCGCAAACTGCTGGATTTTGGGTCGGACCCTAACGCTGCAGATAGCCAAGGCAATTCCGTCCTGATTTTGGCTGGGAAGGCGGGACACGAGGAGGTGGTACGCATGCTGCTAGAGTCCAGATCGAAACCTAACTCTTCAAACAGCCAAGGTATTACTGCCCTTATGACAGCCGTGGAATTGGGACACCACGAGGCGGTTCGCAGGCTGCTAGAGTTCGAGTCGAATCCTAACTCTGCAGACAGCCTAGGTAATTCTGTCCTGATTTTGGCTGCAAAAAGAGGACACCAAGAGGTGGTACGCATACTGCTAGAGTTCGGGTCGAATCCTGACTCTGCAGATAGCCAAGGTAAAACTGCCCTAATGTGGGCTGTGGAGCGAGGACACGATGAGGTGGTTCGCTTGCTGCAAGAGTTCAAGTCGGATTCTAGGAAATAGCCTTGTAATAACCATTTCATAATAAACAATGAAATAATATAGAAAACCCTTAAAAATAAACCCAGTGTCTGATAATTTTTTTTTTTTTAAATTGTGGAAATTGACATGTTACAGATTCTAAACAGTAAAAAAAAACAATGAGGAACTGCAGTTTTATAATATACTAGCTTTTACCCGCGGCTTCGCTCGCATGGTTTTAGGGGGAAATCTATATATATATAAAAATCAAAATATTCTAGCTTCTGGGTTTGTAGTTCCCGGCATGCGTTGCTGTGCCACTTAATAAAGATATTGTTTCTCTTTCCCTTCGTCCCATTCTTCTTCCACATCCCCTTCCCCTCACGCGTTCCCACTCTGCCTTCTCCGCTTTCCTTCTCCCCTCTCCCGCTTCCCCCGCCCCATGAACCCCCCTCCCGATTTCCCCTCCCACCTCCCGCATTCCACACATTCAGTCCTTGTACATTCAGTTTTCACACAGGTCGCGTGTTACCTATTACAATTTTTTTATACAAATTACATAATGTCAGAGCTCACCAGTATACATATAGAAACCTTCGTTGACCTGCTCACAACAACTCACCAAAGTTTCATCACAATCAGGTGAACGGTTTAGCAATGCATAATTTCATGATGCCAGAACTCACTATTGTATACAGAAACCATTGCGGGCATGCACACATCAAATCCCCAAAGTTTCATCGCAATTGGATGAACGGTTTAGCAATGCATAATTTCATAATGCTAGAGCTCACTATTGTATACAGAAACTATCGCGGGCATGCACACATCAAATCCCTAAAATTTCATCCCAATCGGATGGTTTAGCAACGCGTAGCGGACATACAAACATTTTTTGATTTTTATATTAGATTCATCAATATTAATATATGTATACATTTTTTTAGCTATAATATTTTTTACTAGAGTTCCTAGTTATTGGTGAACAGAAAAAACACATAATATCTTCAAGTTAAGATTAAATTAAAATAAAAAATAAACTGAAAGTTTGTAGTAAAAAAATTATGAAATATTGGTTATAGGAAAAATACTGTTTTCTTAATAATTTAATAGTGTCCCCCTTGCACAAAAGTGTGGATTTTTTTTGTTGGTAACCACGTCTTTATAAATGAATAACATAAGTTCTTACATAATTTTACAACATTTTCATCCTACATTTTACAACCTTGTATAATAATAACAATAATGAATTTTTAAAAATTTAAAAATTCAAGCGTTTTACTTCATGACAAGAGTGTCAAAACAATCTGATTGCAATCTTGTGAGGAAACAAACACTTTGATTGCAATCACAATCCACCCATGCCCCTGTACACCTCTTCCTCTCCCTATGGTGACTAAGGGTTAGTGTGCCCGGGTTCATGGGGAGAGGTTTGTATAGGTCTTGGCAGCGAATCAACTTGCCCACCTACTACATGTAGGGACACGATATCGAATAGAAAGTATCGATACTGTACTCATGAGTAGTATCGGAAAAAAAGTTTCATACTCATAAAAGTATTGAAACAAAAGTATCGATACTTTGAAGTATCGAGTACATTTCATAGGGCCTGATTTACAGCTCTGACCGGGCTAACTATGTATCAAACCCCCCTCCCCAGGATCAGAATTTTCAAATTCAAGTATCTATTTTAGTTAGAAAAGGTAAAAGGACGTCAACGTCAGTGAAATGAAAAAAGAAACAATCAAATTTAAGTATGTATAATCAATAATAAAAAAAGGACATGTACGAGGGTAGGCTGAAAAGTAATGCACACGTGCTTGTACAGCGCGAACCAAGGACCTTTAGAAGCGCTCTAGGTGGAATATGGAAGTGACATTCCTCCTCTATACGTACAAGCAAGTTTGAGGTCGTTGAATTCATCCAGTGTATTTTGAAAAGCGGAAGTATGGAAACGTGTTTTAGTGTTATGTAAACGCAAGGTAAACAGCGAGCTGTTATCGAATTTTCAACTGCTGAAAAAGTGACTCCTACTGAGATTCATCGTCGTTTATGGTGATGATGCTGTTGATAGGTCTACTGTAAATCGATGGGTAATAAAATTTCATGATTGTGAGCCTAGATAAGCAATAATTGATGATGAAACACGCAGCGGACGTCCGACCATTGATACAGTCGATAAACAATCCAAGCTCGTCCACAATTTGATTTAAAATGACCGGCGAAACACTCAAAAGCGTATCACTAACCATTTTGGAATATCCAAGGAAGGTGTCGGCTTCATTGTTGAACAATTAGGATACTGTAAAATCTGTGGACGATGGGTACCACACCATTTCATAGATGAGAACAAACAGCGTCGATTAGAGCCTTTGCAAAACCTGAAGTTTAAACAGATCCCACATCCTTCTCACTCGCCCGATCTTTCACCTTGCGAATTTTATTTTTTTCCTCTACACCTCAAGGGTAATAATTACACCTCGGACGATGAAGTGAAGGCAGCTGTCAAGTCCCGGATTTGAGGAATGTTGGAAGAATTTTTTCAGTTACGTAATGAGAAAACTTGTTACACGTTGGGAGAAATGCGTTAGCCTTAATGGTGACTATGTTCAAAAATAAATATATGATTTTAAAGCATAAGAATCGTACTTCAATATACTTTTTTCCCGATCGTGCTATTTGTTTTTGTTTGTGTTTTACAAGCTTGTGTGCATTACTTTTCAGCCCACCCTAGTAAATTCACAAATTGCTGTCTTGGGTACTCATAAAAAAAGTGTAATATTTTTTATGTATATAATCAACTGCAAAACTAAATGTGCGTAGTTAAATAAATAATTAAACACAGCTGCCCTGTTAAAACACGAACTAAAAAGTAAAACAAAATTTTTGCAACACTTTTTTTTTTCTACTTTGTGTTTTGGCAGGACAGTTAGTATGGTACTTTTCAGGTTTTTTTCGCCTCATGGTGTTTTTCAGTAACTAAATGTTTAGATAAAAAAATGAACTTACTTTTCTTAAATTATAAGCCATCTATTCGTTCCATGACACACTAGATTGCTTGTGCTTGCAATTATACCGATGCAATGGAATGTTTTAGAAGGTTTGCTATGATTAAACTAGATGGCATTGCCATAAACATGAGCCGCTTAGCCAAATTTTTATAGGTATCGATACTTGCCAAAAAGTACTCATTGAGTAAAAGTATCGAATACAAAGTATCGAGTACAAAACTATCGGTATCGAAAGGAAAAGTATAGATACTAGATCGGAAAAATATTGATTTTGTTTAGGAGGCTGATTGCGATTGCATCGACAACTGGTTTTTTTTCAATTTCTCCATGAGCGGATAACATAAGTGTTTTTTTCCTAAATTAATTAAATTAGAGCCATCTATGAATGAATACAGTTTTGTGAATAATTTTAAGTTTGTCCTTAACACGGTAGAACAGACCATCTTCTTACTAATTAACAAAAAGTTTATAGAAGAAGTTAGGGACAAACAAAAGTAAAACTTATAATTATAACCTGCAAAATTCACAAGCCAAGGTGAGCCAGAAATGTAAGTCCTCTGTGACGGATTTCCTTTTTTTATGTGAATACCTCACAAGAGTCCCAGCTGCTACCGTCTGGAGCCAGTGAGACTATGGCATCCCCAATTTGGATATATTGTGAGGCTGAAGGTAGTGAGGAGCGGGAGGAGATGGGAAAGAGGAAGGTGGGGGGAGAGGAGGTAAGTCTTCGAGGAGGTAAGATATATATATCCGTGTTCTGTTGCCTCAGCCCAGAGATCTTGTCCTTGGGAAATCCATTAGAAACTGCCTTCACCAGTTCCCGCAGAAGTTCAAAGGACACTTGCGACATATGCGCCGCCCCAGGAATCATTTATTGGATAATAAACACCTCTGCCACAGATAAAACCCCAAGTGGTTCGCTACGTTTGGTGACTTAGCAGGGGTGCCCGATTTCATGGGGTCAGGTTTGACGGCGGATGCGTGTGCCCACCAACTGCGTGGCAGGTCGGATCGGGAGGGAGAGACTGGTTGAAGGAGATCTTTCGACCTCTCCAGCAGGACTCTCAGCAGGATTTGGACTGCAGTGGAAGGGATGAATTGATACACTTCTGGACACACTGACCCCCAGATTCCTACCCACCCCTCATTACCTTTTCCTTTCTCTTCTTCCTTTCCTTGAAAAGACCTTTTACACAGCATCCTCAAAGATGACTTTCTCGATGAAAATACCAGTATTTTGTGGGCGGATAAGGTCGTTGATGTCACCCCCCCCCCCCCCTTCCCCATTAAAGTTGACAAACACTAATTTCGACTCATGTCTTTATAATATATTCCTATATAGTAAAAACCAACAAAAAAAACGCGGCGTTTTTTTTTTTTTTTACTTAAAAAAATAATTTTCAATGTAAAAAAACTTGCCTAAAGGCCTTTATTTATTTAATATTCTAAATTTCGTCAAAGTAGTGCTTACCTAATATGCATGTTTTACATTTTACGTAACTTCTAGCTAATCGTTATTTTATGGTAACAAATATATACGAATAGAGGTTTGTTAACATAATAATTCTGCTGTGTTTTCATAATTTCGCGGTATTTCGTGTAGGTATCCCACGAAGTCGGCTACAATCGTATTAGCTCTTGTTAATGCATCAGTGATACCAACATAACAGCGACGTGCCTAATGGCCGCTGACAGTCACCGATCGGATCGCGAAGTGAATTTTAATTTTACGCAATTGAAAATTAAAATGCATTATTTTCCGCCGCCCCCAAGCCAAAAAGTTTCCTTTTATAGTAATTAAGGCGAATCTAAAGTTTTTTTCTAAAAATTATTCGTAATAAGCGTGCCCAGTCCCAACCGATAATTACCTAAATAATTATATTTATTAAAAGAAAATAACTTAGTTTACAATGACATCACTTTATTTTTTGTACACTATCAACATCATATTAACATGTTTCGTGAACCATGTTCACTTCTTCTTTTAATAAATAAATAATGACATCACAAAGTGACAACCTTTTAGAAGAAGTTTTCTTCGAAAAATTAAATAATTATACACTGTTACAGCTGTTGTTGAACAATGTAGCTGTAACAGTGTAAAATAATAATGATATTATTTGGTAAGTAAGAATGATTTATAAATAAATGAGTAGAATGATTATTTTATTAAAAAAAGTAATAATTTAATTTTCTTTTTAAGGGGGTATTCTAGACTGTAAAAAAATCATATTTCGATAGTTTAGAGTTTAAATATTCAAGAATATCTCTTTAAGAATTTTTTGAAATTCAAATTATTTTAAAAGTTATAGCCATTTAATCGGCTGGTTTAAACGGAATCTAACTACAATCTAAATTGAACAAAACTAAACGCGTTTTTCTCGAAACAATTTTTTTTCGAAACGTTTGTCACAAAATCTCAAAAAAAAATGAAAGATTTTCTTCAAATATGGCAAGAATTTTCTTTATAATATATTCCTATATAGTAAAAACCAACAAAAAAATTAATTTTTACTCCTTTTCAAAAATTATCTTTTTTATAAAGTTAAAAAATAACTGAAAAACATCATTTTTTTTAATAGCCACCATTTTGCCAGATTTTTTCATTTTTTCTGGTTCCTACCGCAATGACTATTGTACTGGATAAAGAATCTGCCTTTTTTACTTTTCAGATGACCAAAAGGTGGGTGGTTTGGTATATTTATGACCAAAAGGGTGAAATCGTGACAAGATGAACACGCTTTTTTTCCCCCTCTACTTCAACAGGGTGTAACTTCGTGAAATATATATACATAATTTATATTTTAAAAAAAAAATTTTTTTATTCTTGAAATATAAATAAATAAATTATAAGAAAATGTTTAGTAATTTTTTTTGGACTGTCAAAAAACAAAAAACTTCTGGACTGGAATACATCCTTGTCTATGAAAGTTGAATGCCATAGACGATTTTTGTCTATAAACCTATAAAGTAGAAAGCATAATTAAAATTGTCTATGAAGTGACGGCTGTCAAACATACTAAACCAAACTAAACCTATGTCTAATTATTGTAGTCAAATTATTCTAAATAGTATTTTCGCCTAGTTTTTTTACTACTGTGGTTGTATTCAAATCCAAATAAAGTGCCTAGTGCTTTTATTATTACTGTGATATTATTAAAAATAAGTAAAGATGACCGGAATGGCTGGAAATAATCAGCCGATGAGCTATGCAATGGAGAGTTTGACAATGGCGCTGAAGGAAAATATCATTCCTAACCAAGAGTACTTATTACAGGTCAGTAATAATTATGGCAATATATCCAGAGGCGGGCCTCATTCAATACGTACAAATTATTTAAACAAAACACTAGAATAGATTCCTAGGCCAGTTTTTTGGTATTTTTTAATTATGTCCAAATTAATAACCTACTTTACAAAAATAGATTCTTTGTTTGGAGGAGCCAATTTGGAACCCGCAGTACAAAGTATACATAGATAGCATAGAAAATATTCAAAACAAATTTATAAAATATCTTACATTCAAATTCAACAATAACTTTGAATGCACATTTCAAACTTTGCAACAAAGGCGAGCAATAGCTGAATTGACATTTATTCACAAAATTTTAAATAATAACATTGTCTGTACCGAACTTCTTTCCCTAGTTAATTTTAACATATCATTAAGACGTACACGCCATACAGAATTATTCCACATGTTTTAATTACAAGACAAATGCAGCAATTAATTCGCCAATCAATCGTGCTCTTCATATGTTCAATAATATTAATCTAAATTCTAAAATCGACATTTTCTCCGAATCACTGCCCAAATTTAAAAAGAGCATCATGTTAATAATATAAATTGTTCAATGCGCATACATACATACATACACACATACTCGCACACACACATGCAAATATAGGTGAGGAAACGCAATCACCACCAACACCTAGACAAACCTCATTCCAAAAACGCGGGTACCCCTGATAATTCACCAAACGTAGCGAATCACTTGGCGAGACATATGGCATACTTATTTGAAGAAATAATCTTTTAGGGGATCAACTGTTGGAGGGATTGACTGTCGGGGGATCAACTGTCAGGGATCAACTGTTGGGGATCAACTGTCGGGGACCAACTGTCAAAGAGATCAACTGTCATGGAGCCAATAAAATAAAGCATTTGCGTTTTTTTTTTTTTTAAATACAATAATCGTGTAAAATTTGTCACGACTAGGACTGCACGATTTGTCAAGACTGTCAGACTGGGAAGGAAAAAGGTATGTGGGGCGGGTAGGAATCTGGGAGTCAGGTGTGATGAACGTGGGAATCCATCCCTTCCACTGCGCTGCAAGGTGATGGGTCAAAAGGTCTCCCTCAACCTTTCTGTCCCGATCCGGCCCGCCACGTAGTAGGTGGGCAAAAGTATCCACCACTTAAACAAACTTCATCCCAAGAACCCGGGCACCCCTGCAAAGTCACCAAACGCAGCGAACCTCTTGTTGGTTATCCAATAAATTTGGGAGGCGGGTATGGGTGCCGCTGCCCCGGGAACCATTTATTGGATAACCAACACCTATGCCATAAGTTACCCCAAGTGGTTCGCTACGTTTGGTGACTTAGCAGAGGTGCCCGGGTTCATGGTTTTTCCGGGTCTTGGCGACGGATGCGTCTGCCTACCAGCTGCATGGCAGGCCAGATCAGGAGAGAATGGTTGAGGGAGGCCTTTTATCCTCTCCAGCCGGAATCTCTTTGGAACATCGCCTTGAACCGCAGCGGGAGGGATGGATTCAAACGTCCTAACTCCTACATACTGCCCCCAGATTCCTACCCAACCCACATACCTTTATCTTTCCCAGAACCTCTGGTTTAAACTCCCGAAAAGAAGGCTTTATACATGGAGATCACCTCAGGATGGAACAATCTATGATATTGTCAGGAACCAAATTGACTATGTGTTAGTAGACCATAGATTCAGGAACTCTGTAAAGAGAGTCACCACGTACCCTGGTGCGGACATTGGTTCTGACCATGTTTTGTTAACTGCCGATATTGTTTTATGCTTAAAACAAATAAAAAAGCCCAAAAACAAAATTAAAATGGATATCTCGAAACTCCAAGAAGAAGTGGTCAGAAATAAGGTATCTCAGACTTTGAACGATAATATTAGACTACTCCCTCGTGATCCATCAATAGAAATACAAACACAGTGGGATAACCTGAAGTCAGTTATATGTGAAACCTGTGATACAAATTTGAAAGCTGATAAGCAAATTAGAAAAAAGAATTGGATGACTGACCACATTTTGAACTTAATGGATGAGAGACGTAAACATAAATATAATGAGACACAATATAAAAACTTACAAAGAACGATTAGATGTGAAATTAAAAAACCAAAGAAGAATGGATGAAGTCACAGTGTGAAGAACTAGAGTCGTACAGTCGTAGTCACAATGCATTTAAACTTCACAAAAAATTGAAGGAAATTACAGGCACTTCTAGAAGAATTACTCCATCATGTTTAGTTGACGATTCCAATAAATTGATATTGGATGAAAAAGATATTTTACAAACATGGGAAAAGTATATTCATGATACATTCAAAGATATTAGACCTGACATTAATATTCCTAACGATCAATTGCATGGACCATCGATTTTAAAATCAGAAATTCTTCATGCGATAAAGACTTCAGAACATAGAAAAGCTTGCGGACCAGACGATATTCCAGTTGAGGTGTTGAAGCTCTTTGATAATGAAAATGTTGACTACCTGTTGAGGTTATTTAACTCTATATATGACTCAGGGAATATACCCCAAGATTGGCTAAAATCCACCTTCGTGACATTACCTAAAAAACAATACCCTAAGAAGTGCAGTGACTATCGATTAATAAGCTTGATGAGTCATGTCCTTAAATTATTCCTTAAAATAATACATGCCAGGATACGCTATAAGTGCGAACAGGACTTAGATGACACTCAGTTTGGCTTCAGAAATGCGTTCGGTACGCGTGAAGCATTATTTTCTGTCGACGTACTATTGCAAAAGTGTCGTGACCAAAGAAAGGAAGTCTTTGCCTGTTTTATTGACTACGAAAAGGCATTTGACAGGGTAAAACATGCTGACCTAATGAAAATGCTTGCGGATTGTAACGTTGACACCAAAGACCAGAATTTCATTAAAAACCTGTATTGGTTCCAAACAGCAGAAATAAGACATGGGAATGAGAGATCTAATGCAATCGCCATTCAGCGTGGAGTACGACAAGGATGTATCCTGTCGCCACTATTATTTAATCTTTATTCCAACTATGTCTTCAAAAGAGCCCTAAGTAATACCCAGAAGGGTCTCAAGATCAACGGAGTTGTCATTAATAACATAAGATATGCAGATGATACTGTATTACTAGCTGACAGTATCAGTGACCTCCAAGACCTATTAGATCTTGTTAATAATGCTGGTGAGCAACTGGGCCTAACAATCAACGTCAATAAAACTAAATGGATGACTTTTGGACGACTAGATCACTCTGGATCAATGATTCAGTTAAATGGTTGTAATGTCGAAAAGGTGGAGAGATTTAGATACCTCGGCAGTATCCTCACGGAGAATCTTGACCCAGATATAGAGATTAGGTGCAGAATTGAAGCAGCAAGAACTGCATTCATAAAAATGAAATCCCTCTTCTGCAATGACAATATAAGCTTAAAATTAAGGCAGAGAATGCTAAAATGTTATGTGTGGTCGGTCTTGCTGTATGGTTGTGAAACATGGACCCTGAAAATAAATACCATGAACAGGTTAGAGGCTTTCGAAATGTGGCTTCACCGGAGAATGCTCAAGGTCCCATGGACCGACATGATCACCAACATAGAAATTCTCAGGCGGGCTAGAGCAGATAGGGAACTGCTTACATTAATTAAAATCAAGAAAATTTCATATCTGGGTCATATACTTCGAGGGGAGAAGTATCACTTGCTCCATTTAATATTGAAAGGCAAGATAGATAAACATACGAGAGTGGACCGGCATTAGAAGTGTGGAGGAGCTATTCCGGGCAGCGCAAGACAGAGAGACCTTTTCAAGAGTGATCGCCAACGTCGGGGGGACCTGATAAGGCACATAAAGAAGAAGAAGAAGAACCTCCTCTCCTTCCTTTCCTACCCGCCTCCCAAATTATACCTTGACCATTTTGTAGATTTAAAAAAAAAACATTTATGTGAATACTGCACAAGAGTGCCAACTGATCCCGTCTGGAGCCAGTGAGATTTTGGCATCCCCAAATTGGGGTATGTTGTGAGGCTGAAGTACCTGACCATTCAGATCTGGTCACCAAACACGGCTAAAGCCATTTCAAGTAACGTTTCAATTCTGTTCGGTGGTCTTACACCAGGGCGATACTGGTATCTTCCACTCTGGAACATGCCGTAAATATGGTATTGGTACTCAACGCATTTGACGTAGGTACTATAAATACATAAAAAAAGATTTTTTTACATGACAAACACACCACGTGGCAATGGCAGGATTTGTGCACGGTAAGGTACCTAAATGACCCTGTTGAAAGACCACATTTCAGAATTCAGATTGTTATGTATGTTGACCCCATAAATACCTAGTGATAGGTCTACATAACAAAAATAAATAAAGTATCTTTTTATTTTTATTGTGAATACCTCATAAGGGGCCATCCATAAATTATGTCACATTTTATGATTTTTAGACCTCCCATAATATCTTAGATTCTCACCGCGTTTGATTACTGCCATCTTTTGAAATAATTTGAAAAAAGCTTTTAGTTTAACCCTTCGAATAATAAGAAAATAATATCTGTAACCTTTTGCCTGTCAAGGTTCGCGCGCAAAATTCCTGGTTCTTGCCATGCATCTTAAATTTTCCTATTTATGGGTTATTTTTTAACCCTTTTGCAAAAACAAAAATTGTTCTAAAATCTAGATTAAATAATCTTTCCGACGTGTTTATTAGAAATCAACTTTTTTTTTCTAAATATTAAAATTTTGATATTGGAAATGTAAATTAGCTAAAAAATGCATACCTGCGAATATTGGAATTAAAGTACCTAAAATAGAATAAACTTGAAATTTTAAATACAGATTCCTTTTTTAACAAAATTTGTAATAAAACTGTCACCTCACTTTTTATCACTTTCATACAATTTTATTTTAAAATTAAATGTTTGTTACGTCAAAAATTGGCTCGAAATAAAACCGTCACTTATGATCGGGTTTGTAAAATATCTCAACAACATAGCTCATATAATCCTAATACAATGAGAAGCATTATTTCTTTGGCTCTCTAACATAAAAGAAATCACAAATATTCGCATGACAGGAAGAGAGGTATATAACTTTTAATAATGCACGGTCGCTCTGGGACAATCTGGGTCTCTTGTTATTATAACGGCATATGATGTTTTGGGACAACTTGGGTCTCCTGTGATTAGAAGGGTTAAAATCGTGCCGTAAGAAGAAAGATAAAACAGCGCCACACGACAGAGGGCATTTGCTAGTAATTAAAAATCCCCTATGGCATTGTTAAATTGAAGTTTAAAATTATAAAATTATCTTTAAAAAATGGAAAAATATAATACCAACAATGTCTCATAACGTTTTTTTAAATAAACTAATCCAAAGATTCGTGATCAGGTTTTAAAAATATACGAAAATTGGTGTTGATGATAAAATTTAACTAAGAACATATTTATTTATTTAAAAAATATATATATTCGAGGTTCTAAAGAAAACCCCTAATGCTATGCTTTGAGTATATTCAGCAGTTAAAAATATTTTGTAAAACATACCTAAAACGGTCAGAATAAGGTCCTATTTCTGATTTGGTTTTGATAAATGCTAAGCCTATGTTAATTTTAAAAATGTATAAAAAATATTTTTCATATTAAGAACATTATATTTATCAATTTGCGTAATAATATTAACATTATTTCAAATTAATAAATGATTACACTTGGCCTTAATATGCATACCATAAATAAGACACTACAAATTTTTTTCACCAATCGATAATATAATGTACTGTTTGTTTCTGTTTATAAATAAATAAATAAATAGACAAATAGTCCATTAACAATAAAACAATAACACAAATAAGAAACAGATATGACAGTGAAAGGAGAGTATGTATAAATTAAGAGCATTGACAATATATAATATAAAAGTACTTACATATAGAAGTTAACTACAAGTCAAAGCTTGAAGACGAATTTAAAAGGCTTTAAAAATTACACATTGCGTATCGACTTCCGAAAGTCATTTAGGCTTACACCAAAAAATTCAATGCTTTGGCTTGCGTTGACAAGTCTCGACATTCTGGATAAAGGAGAATGATATCCGTAATAGAGAACTCCAGTCCAATTTTTTTAATGAATAATAATGACCTTCTAACTTAAATAACTGCATATTTATTTTTTATTTTTAGAGTTAGTTTTAATATTTAAAATAATTTTCAAAGTTTTAATTTTTTAAGATCCCTCAAAAACCACCATATCTATGGTTCATTGTGTGACGTCATCACGTCATCGATAGTTTTATTCACTTTCAACAGGTGCTGTCATTTTACTCATTTTATATTGAAAAATTGATTGACGAATGACTTTAGGTGTGAAAAGTCAAGGCGTTTTTTATTCAAGATTAACTGCTTTTAATATAGAAAAACATTAGGTAAAACGTCAACATCTCATCGCTACTGTTATTGTATTGTACCAAAGTGCCACACAATAACAGTTAATCATCTTTTTCATTGCAAATACAAAATACATCGTAATCTGTCAAATTTTGTGTTCAGGTGTGAGTGTTGCACATACAGAAACACTGGTATTTATAATACACTGATCATCAAGGGCGGATTTAGGGGGGGGGCACGGGGGCACGTGCCCCCCCCAGGACGGTATTTTTGTGTACTGTGGAGATTCCATCACAGTACATACTTGGAAGCAAATCAAATTATCAGAGTTGTTAAAATATATGAATAAAATAACAATAAAAAAAACATGAGTCAAGCTCTCGTCTATTTCTGGCCGGAATTGCAAATTTCGTTAGTTGCATCCCTTTCAAATGAAATATGATAATCAGCGTTTGCGAGAGCGATACGGTCGGGGGAAAGCGCGGTCGGAAAAGTCCCCCCCCCCCCGATTAAAGTTGACAAAGGGGCCGTTCAAGTATTATGTAACGCACTTGAGGGGGGGAGGGGGGGGGTCGAACAACGCGTTACGTAACATGTTTTTTCTATTTAAATAAAAAATAGGAATTAGAAACTTAATGCACATTCTTAAGGCTACGTCAATGTTTGGGTAAATTGTTTTAAGTTATTTATGTCTTAGAACCTAAAATGTAAAATCGTTTTGGTTTTTCGGGGCAGTTCTCCATCTCAAGCTATCGCTGTTAAATAAGATTGTATTTTTGCATTTTTCATTTTTCACATGTTACTGTATTTAATTATTGTTTTTTATCACACCTATCAATTACAAGCAGAAGCATTATACACTATATTATGCACTTTACTGTTAAAATATATTTTAAGTTGGAATACTATGTATCAACATTATCATTCACGTTATATAATGTACTCTCATTATCTCATAATAATGCACTCTCTCTGTTATTGGTATTAATTGTATTGATTGTTCTTTTTTGTTGTTTTATGAGGCATGCCAACATCTCAAACATTCTTTTTTATACGCATAATAATGTATTTTTCGTTCTTCAATCAAACTCATATGAACTTATCACAAGCAGCGATAGTATTTGTAAGATGATGTTCCCAGCAAATCTATATAAATCTGGAAAAAATCTTAATTTACATAACTATGTCCTAGTATTGGTTCTACTTTTGCATTTTTCGCATGGTATTCAATTATTGTTTTTTGGCATTTTTTTCGCATCAACTTCTCTACAAGAACAGCACATACTATGCATCTGGCCATTTTATTGATTTTATTGTTTTTATATTTACTGAATTTACAGCCTTCATGACAGATACTTACATAATCATCACCTGCTTAGAGTGCTTCTTTACGAAACATACCAACAACATCATCTTTTATAACATCTTTTATATCTATAATAATTCACTTTTCTCATATTTTTCTCTTCTATGTGCTCGTAGCGGAATCAATCTTCATCTCGAAGAAAAATACGCATCATACTATCAGAACTCACAATCTCCTATACAATATATTAATAAAATACTGATGAACAACACCGTAATTTACACTTTCTATTTTTACTATTTGTTTGCTGACTTTTCGCACAAGAACTACGGGTTAACCACTACACATCATAATAAATTTAAACATAATTATGTTTCAGTTACCTTCGGATAATTGCAATGATTCTGGTATTAGCGTTAATATGAATATAATTCGAGATCTGGAGAATTTAAACAACTATAACTGGGACTCATATAGCCTAAAAATCATACACCAGAATATTAGAAGCATATCGAATCTCGACGACTTTACAATTTTTCTTGATCTATTTAATTCCTCTTTTGATGTTATAATATTAACTGAATGCTGGTTAAACAAATACTACACTGTAAAATCAATCCACGATTACACTGAATATCACACCACAACCAACCTCAACAAATCTAGTGGAATTGTTATCTACATCAAGGACGGAATTAAAGCTCATGTAGAGGAAATTCCTTTAGCACAATCAAACTGTATGAAAATAGTATTGAATAATAACATATGCATATTTGCCATTTACAGATCTCCTTCCTTCATCAATATTGACCCCTTCCTGTTTTCATTGCAATCAATTTTAAACAATGCTAAAAAATTTGAACAGCAAATTATTATGGGAGATTTAAACATTAATACTATCCCTGATTACCACCGTCAATCAATCGATTATCTATGTCTACTTGCAGAAAATGGTTTCACACAGACTATTAACAGCTTTACCCGTGAACAGGGCTCGAATAAATCCTGTCTTGATCACATCAATGTGAAAAATATTAACTTTATTGACACTTATGTTATACACTCAACTATTTCAGACCACTATACAACATCTCTTTGTCTTAAAAACAAGCCTCCCATTTCTTCGAAAATTAAATACGTTGCTAAAACTAATTTCAATAATTTAATTGAGGACTTGAGCGCAGAAAACTGGCTAAATGTTCTAGATCAATCAGACACTGACTTAGCAATGAAAGAATTTATTACCAAACTACACGAGTACATATTAAAACACACAAGTAATATAACCATATCTAATAAACAAACTAAATTCACACCATGGATCACCCTGGGTCTAGTTAAATCGATTCACAGAAGAAATCATCTTCATGAAAAGGCAAAAACATATCCTGAGAATTTGGTATTACAATGTTATTATAAAAAGTATAGGAATTTGTGTAAGAAATTAATTACATCGGCGAAAGAAAATTATTATAAGAAACTCATTTACGAAAACAACTGCAATCCAAAACGTTTTTGGGATACCTTTCGCAACATAACCAAATCCAAAATCAATAAATCTTCAGAAATTAAATCGCTATACATTAACACATCAAACTCTGAAGTTCCCAAAGATATGGCAAACTTTGCAAACTGTTACTTTTCATCTGTGGGAGACACACTTGCGAAAAAAATTATCGATAAGTGTAAGAAATCAGAAACCGCTCTCGCCAATTTAACTATCCCTAATATCGGTCACAAAATAGACTCAATCACAACGTCATCTAACGAAGTCATGAAGATAATTGACGACCTTAAGTCATCAAAAGCATGTGGTCCCGATAAGATTTCATCGAATCTTCTAAAAATCATTAAAGTATACATAGCATTACCGATTGCGTTCATTGCGAATCTAAGCTTTAAATCAGGGAAATTCCCTAACCATTTAAAGCAGTCAATCGTCATTTTACTGCATAAAAGTGAGGACAAATCACTGATACATAACTACCGGCCGGTTTCTCTGCTCAACTCGGTCTCAAAAATTTTGGAGAAAATTGTAAAGAACCGTCTCACCCATTATCTAGAAAATAACAACATCCTTTCTAGTAGACAATTCGGCTTTCGCAAAGGTTTAAGCACTGAAAACGCCATCGCTAATTTGACAAAAATCATCTCCAATAACCTAGATAAAGGTAGTAAATGCATTGCACTTTTTTTAGATCTAGCTAAAGCATTTGACACTATCTCGCACAAAATTCTGCTGAATAAACTACAGCGAATTGGGATACAGGGTCAAATTTTCAAGTGGTTGGTTAGTTACCTAGAAAACAGGAGCCAAAGAGTGGATATTAACGGTACTCTAAGTGATCCAGCCAATATTAAATATGGCGTACCGCAAGGAAGTACTCTAGGTCCCATACTGTTTAATGTTTATATAAATGACCTATGTAATACTTCCTTTGCAGACCACATAATTACATTTGCTGACGATACAGTACTTTTATTTGAAGGCAAAACCTGGAATGAGTCTTGCAGTAAAGCTGAATTCGGCATAAACAAAGTTAAACAGTGGCTAGATAGTAATCTCCTCACTCTAAACTCGGATAAAACGAAATTCATCTGCTTCAGTTCAACTCAAGCGGGTCAACCACAAGAAATCCTTAACATTAGAATACACCATTGCAACGACATTATTACATGTAAATGCAATACCTTAGAATGTGTGGACAATATAAGATACCTAGGAATTATCATTGATAAATTTCTGAGATGGGACAAATATATAGCCTTAACTTCCACACAGGTCAGGAAACTTACACATCTGTTCATAGCAATAAGAAATATTCTATGCGTAAATGATTTGAAACGAATTTACTTTGCAATGTGTAATTCCATATTAGACTATGCTTCCTTAGGTTGGGGCGGTTGTGCTAAAACTATACTCGATCCCTTAGCTAAATCCCAGAAATCGCTTATAAGAGTCATACTGAAAAAACCTTTCAGGTACCCCAGCGATTCATTGTTCGCAGAGTTTCGTGTTCTTGATGTAAGACAATTATACATAAAGAAAATCATATTACACACTCAAAAACAGAGGCACCACTATGCTTACGTAAACCACTGTCATAATACAAGACATGCAAAAAAAAACCCAATAGTTCCGCCCACCACTTCCTCATCTTTAGCACAGAGACAATTCTCATACCTAGGCCCTAAATTGCTCAATCTCATACCTGATGCATGGAAGGCAATGAGTACTAATATTCTGCGTATGCAGGTTACTAATTGGCTTCTGGTCTTGGGGAGAGCTGAATGCGAGAATATGCTAAACAACAGTAATTGAATTGTAATTTTTGTTTTTCTTTACATTTTAATTTATATTGGTATTATATTAGCATTACAGTAACTGTATTTTTCATGGAACTATGATGAGATGGAAGCGGCATAAGTATGTCGGAACGTGTTAAACCGCCAAAACCAGTGTAGCTCGCTCCATTTTTGGCCGGCGGGAAGAGGGGATAGAGACGGGGTTTACCGCTCAGCGAGCGGGGGGAGGGTAAGCGCTCTACAGAGAAGGGCCGAACTGGTAACGGGCTTAACGTTATTTAATTTATTTTTTAATTTAAAAAAAACTTTTGTCAGTTTTTTTTTTTCATATTTTAGGCACAAAATATAATAACCCATTACGCATTATTTTCTGAACGAATTACTTTATCAAAATTAATAGTTTACTTTGTTTTTACCACGTTTATTGTTTATAAAAAACCGACATATTTTGTGAGCAATGCTCACTTCCTCAGGGTTTACTTAATTTAAAAAAAATTAAATGAAGACAATATTTTAGCGAAACTCAACCAAAAATCTGAAAACAAAAAAAAAACAGAAAAAGATATGGGCATATCTGGAAGGTTTTACTCATAAATTTAACTATACGACATCTATTGACTCGCATAAAAGTCAATAGATGTCGTATATTAAAAATAAAAATATATCCAGACACTTTCTAGATAGCATTTAGTTCGGGTTTGAATCTTGCAATCATACATGTATGGGGTGTGGCTCTGGAGATAAGGGCCGAAATGTGAACGGGAAATATTATTTTCATTGTTTGTTTTTGGGGTGTGCCGTGTTGCGCTATCTCCGTCTTTAGCCGACGTTTCGGACAGCGTTGCAGTGTCCATCATTAGGGCAGATCCGAGATCCAACGATGTTCATAACACCTCAAAAACAAACAATGAAAATGCTTTTAGCCGTAAAAATCTAAAAACGTATTATTTTATTTATTTTTAAAAAATTTAATTTTTTCTGACATTTTGTACATAAGAAAATTTTCAGGGTTTAAGGGTTTTTTAAATCCTAATTGTTTCAAATTTCTTGAATTTAAGACATCAAATAAATCATTTATCATTTTCAAAAATCGGACAGTGCCGTTAACATTTTTGAACTCGGGCAAATTCAAATAACTATGGCATAAAATTAGAGAGTCAGCAACGCTCTCACTGAACAACTGTGTTGCTAATTTAACTTTCATTTTTTGATTTGGAAAATTTATATGTATCGGCCTCAATTTGTTCGCAAAATGTAATATTTTGTCATTTTGCATTTGATTCAAGCTTTCCAAATGATTCCTTTTAGCTTCAATGTTATTTTCATCAATATTACTTTTTTGGCTTGAATAGCGTTTCGAACTAATTTTATCATATGGCAGGCATCTAAAAATATACAAACATCTTCTTTAGTAGACGGATGTTCGAAAAAAGTTTTTAATTGTGTGGGATCAAACGAACAACCTAAAATTTTGGCAATAGAAATGTTGGCCGGACACCCATCAAACGTTAAAGACACCACATCAATACCCGTAAGATGAATCTTTTCCAAACATTTACATACCAAATTTGCCCTTTGTTCACCGGAAATTCCATTTACTAAAAAAAAACAAACAGGCAACTTCCAACTATCATTGATTGCCACAACCATTAAGACAAAAGCTTCTTTTGCCCTTATCAGGCAATCAGGATTTAAGGTATCAACCCACTTTCTTTTTCTCTCAGGGTCTTTTGGAAACCTTTAATAATAATAAATTGTATTATTTAATTTTATGTATGCATATTGTAGGTACATACTGTGCGCTTGAGGTGATTTTTCAAGAAAACGGGCTTTTTAAATCAACAGCATATGATGTATATGCTGTGTATACATAGTGTGTGATAAAATATAAATATATATATATGTAGAACAATTTTCTACATCTTACACCCGTGAAAACCTTAACCATAACATATATATATATATATATATATAGACACAAGAATCCCAACTGCTTCCATCTGCACAAATCAATCGAATAAAATGTATCTGTGCGCACCGGGATTTGAACCCGCGTCCTCCGGATTGCTGGTCAAGAGCTTTACCCCTTAACCACGGGGGCATGTCAATGTGACTTTTACATAACAATACAGTGATTCTATATGTACTTTGAATTAACATTGTAAACATATGCAAAAGGAGTGTTAAATTAGTACGAAAAGAAATAAAAACAACAGTGCAAAAAAGACGAAGCAAAAATGTTTAAAAAAGAATAAGCTAAATGATAAAAAAAACAAGTACCTATGACATATGTAAATCACAACTTTATATTTGTGCGTTATGATTAATAAAAAAATAAAAGTATTTGTTAATTTTTAATTATTATAATTTAAGTTGACTGATTCGGCCCATTGCTAGTCGGAATTCACGCGGAAACATCGGGCTCATGGCGATGGCGGTTGAAATCGACTCGTCGAAAATTATAAAATGTTTATTTAAGCTATGTTTAAACACTTACATGTGAAAGGTAAGACCATCTTTCTTCTTAAAGGTCTTCATAGAACTACTTTTACACAATTTTACGGCGCATTGGACCATTTTTCTATGTTTTATGAACGTTTTACTGGGAGCTCTATACGCGACCGAGGTGTAAAAGCCAATGTCAGCCATCTAAAAACCGTTCGGTAAAATTTTTGAAAAATCACGCTTTGGGCCAGTGTGCACACTTTACATGCCGTCTCTCTAATATCCATACTCTTAGGTATTTTTACATAAAGTAACTTCGAAAATTGCTCAATTCTTTGTGATATTTTTCCTTAAAGGAAAAGTTCCTTCTTTACTTTCATTTTTATTTTTCATTTTCTTGTTTTATCTATTAACATCTCTTTAGTTTATTATGTCAGCTAAACAATAGCAAAAAAATGTCGTGATATAACTGAAAGTATACTAGATTATGAATATATACATATATGTATTATTTTACCAACAGAATTTCTTCATTCATTTTCATTTTCAAATTCATTTTTCTTGTTTTATCTATTAATATTTCTTTAGTTTATTATGTCAGCTAAACAATAGTAAAAAATGTCGTGGTATAACTGAAAGTATTCTAGAATATGAATATACATATGTATTATTTTACCAACAGAATAGTCAACACTATAATTTACATGTAAAAACATTATCATACTGGAATGTCCTAAAACGGGCAATTGCCTAGTTGGACATTTTAAGTTCACTATATTGTATTATGTAATATTTTCAAACAATAAATAAATAAATAAATAAATAAATAGATGGATACATTTATCAGCACTTTTCTAAACCTCCAAAATTATGTCGTTACTAACATACTTACTCGCACTATTTTGAACTTCTTCAGTATTCAAATTTTGATGGAATAAAATTTTCTGATAAAGGGTTTTCTCCTCTGCTGGTAAATATAAGATTTTTTAGATATCCCTTTGTAGTACATGAATAGTTGCAGTCAGAACACGAAAAAGGTTACTCTCCACCGTGAATCAGCGAGTGCGTTCTTGTACGTCCCTTTTGAGAACATGATTAGTTGCAGTTGGGACACGAAAAAGGTTTTTTTCCACTGTGGGTTAACACGTGATTAGATGTCCCTTGCGATAAAATGAATAGTGGCAATCGGGACATGAAAAAGATTTTTCTCCTCTGTGGGTAAATATGTGACGTTTCATTTGTTATTTTGTAGAAGACGTATATTTGCAGCGAAAAAGGTTTTTATCCACTATGGGAATTTTTAAATCTCCCTGTCGAGAACTTGAATAACTACTCCTCTTTGAAGACCGTGAATACTCACAGTAGAAACATGTAAAAGGTTTTATGTCAATGTGAGTCAGAAAATGAATTGTAAGAAGTTCCTTTGTACAACATGAATACTTGCAGTTGGGAGATGAAAAAGGTTTTTGTCCAGTGTGAATATGTGAATTTTTAGATACCATTTTCCAGCGCATGAATAGTCGCCGTCGAGACATGAAAAAGGTTTTTCATCGCTGTGAGTCAGCAATTGCCGTTTTAGTTTTTTTTCGAGAAAAAGAATAGTTGCAGTCAGGACATGAAATAGGTTTTTCTCCACTGTGGTTAAACATGTGAATTTTAGATTTTCTTTTACTTTTTTACATGAATAGTTGTAATTACTTCGTAGTACATAAATAGTTGCAGTCGGAGAATTTTCTCAGCAAGTGACTTCTTATTGGGGGAGGGGGGGTCAAAAATCTTCAAAAATTGCTTTAGGCAATACTTGAACGCCGCCAAACACAAATTTCGACTTCATAAAAAATTTGTCCGTCGCAGGGGGGGGGAAATGTGCTCTTGAGTGGCACCCCCCCCCCCCCCATCCATCGGGTGGCACCCGGGGCAGGCATCTCCTCCGCCCCTTGTGCCCCCCCCCAGAAAAAAATCTTGGATCCGCCCTTGCTGATCATGACTTGTATAAAAAGCCCTTGATAATAAACCAATTCGAAAATACGATCGATTTTATGGTAGGTAAACAAAGTGTCAAAATTGACACGACTTTAACCTCAAATAGGCCACATTTACTGTAGATTATCAACAACAAAAAAATTACAGCTTACTACGACTTTCAAAAACAACTAATAAGATGATTTATCTACTTAGAAGCTTTTATTCCAGCACTAACATAGTCCGTTTGAAAAACATTATCCAGGGAATGTCAGATTGTCCGCAAATATAGCCCTTTTCTGTCATAATTTTAATTGTGAAGGCCTAAATAATGTTTCAATAAACACAACAACTATTATATGTCTAAATCTCTATTAACAGTATGTAAATAAACCAAATAAAAAACACGAAATGTTGTGTTTGAACGGCTTGCCCCATACACTTTAATACAACTTGAAAATGTCATCACCGGGTGAATCTTCCATCGTGACGTCACCATACAGCATTACACGGCATACCAACTTGACGCTGTGTTTTAACGAGAATATTAAAAATGCACTTTTTAATATTTTTTTAAAAACTGTACGTTTAATATTATTAAAAAAAACTTATATGTTCAGAATCAGCGTTTATTGGTCTATTTGAACATATTTTTTTAAAGCCATAATATTTTTCACTGGAGTTCCTTATTAGTAGAATGTTGATTGAGGAATAACAATTCATTATTTCGGAGTCTACATGAAGGGATGTTGAACTAGATGAGTAGTAACGAGGCAGGTGTGTCAGTAATACTGTTGATAATTTTGAATATGCAAATTAATTAATTATTTTCTCCAGGGTTCCGTGCTTGACTCGGCAGTGGAGGTCCTTCTTCACCGCCTGCGAGGTCTCTGCGACAATGTGGACTCCGGACCAGAGACCTTCAACGATACGGAGGTCTGCTTCAGTCTGCGAGGACCCACTCAGACAGTAAGTTGCAAGTCTGGAACTGCCGAGAGCTTAGAATTATTCATAAACTGCTCTTTCACGGCATTGATCACAGATAGCGCTAATTTAAACATTTTAGGTAAAAACACTTTTTTGCCAAGTTATGCTTTAAAATATTAACACACTTCAGGCAGGCGATTAATTCATTAAAAATAATATATAGTATATTTGTGGCACGTTCCACAGTGGAAGATACTCTTAGTATCGTCCTGGTGTAAGACCACCATTCAGAATTGAAATGTTACTTGAAATGGCTTATGCTGTGTTTGGTGACCAGATCTGAATAGCCAGGTCCTTCCCTACCTTCCTCTCCCCCATCTCCTTCCTTATCCCACTACCTTCAGCCTCACAACATACCCCAATTGGGGATGCAATAGACTCACTGGCTCCAGACCGGAGCAGCCGAGTTTCTTGTATGGTATTCATATTAAAAAAAACAAAAAAGGTGAAAACAAGATACCCGTTAAAGAAAATCTTGTAGGTATTTTAGTTTAACTAACTAACTACCACGCCATTTCCCCGCAGGGGTAGGCAGACAGGACGGACCGCCAAACAATTCGATCTTGGCACACGCTCCTTGCCTCGTTCACATTCATACATCGTCTCATTCATGCTCTTCTATCTTGCTATCTGATTCACTCGGCCGTGCCATGTCTTCCTCAGGCGTCCCCGACTTCTTATACCATTCACATTAGTGTCATATATTCTCCTTACACTCCTTTCCACGTTCATTCGCTCTACATGCCCAAACCATCTGAGCGTCCCTTTCTTAATCTTGCTCATTACACTTACATCAGCCTTGCATTCTTTGCGGATCTCCACGTTTCTCACATGTTTATACATGGTTTTACCACAAATACGCCTCAGGGATCTCATTTCTACAGCATTCAGTCTACTTTCATCCTTCCTCTGCCTGTTCCATGCCTCACTGCCATACATCAAGGTAGGTACCAGCACTCTATTACGGACGGCTAGCTTCGCTTCTTTGAACATTTTTTTGTTTGCGCCAACGGCGTTCAGTTTCAACTGTTATATCTTTGAATATAATAAGTACGTTTGAATGATTTTTTTTAGTTTAAAAGTATTGTCCAAAATTATTACCCACTTTAAAAAATAAAATGAGTGTGTTTTTGTGTGTATATTTATCAAGTTGCGTACCGTCTGTCTTTTCAGTCGCCGCCCCTCCCACTGCGTGTTCGCAAGGCCCTGGACTACCCAGACATGCCTTACCAGCTGCGCTACATCGGGCAGCCGGAACTGGGGGACAAATCCAGACCCACGGTGGTGCGCAGCAGTGTGGATATTGCCTGCAGCGGCATGGTAGTGGACTTCCTCACCGAACTTGGCTGCCGTGTGGACTTCGAATACAGCGTTAGAGGTGATCACATTTCTTCAGACTGATTCTTGAATGGTTCGAAAACTCGAAGTCATGGAGAGCATTAGTTTCTATGTCCCCGATGGTTATCTCCGTCACCAACAGCATGAACTGTTTTAAGGATTGCTTTACACTCGTAAGATTTATGGCCAAATTGCCAATTGTTTTGACTAATCGCGTCGGTGCGAATTTTTAGCCTTCTCACAACTTATTATATCAGTTTGATAAGTTGAGAGACTTGCAGCAAGAAATGGTACCAAAATGCGCCGTTTCGAGATGTCAAAAATTAAAATACAGTTGTTTTCGTAGATTTTTTTCTATAAAACCAGTATTTATTTACACTTATTTAATCCTCCGTCGAGCGCAGCCGGCCTCAGAGGCCAACAAAAGACATTGTTTCCCTCTCCACTTCTCAAAGGCGGTCCACCGCACCTTCCCTTCTTTTACTCGCCTAACTTTAGGGACCTCACACGGCGCCCACCTCAAGTCAGGTGTCGGCCTTTACACAACTCACAACTTACAACCTCCGTGGCTTCACAGGCCGCCTGCGCCCGATTGGATTCCGCCCTCTTTTCAAGCATTTTTTATGCAGTTTTATATGATTTTTTTTTGAAATCGCTAGAAAATATTCTCTCTATTAACCGAATGATGTTGATGATATGCTGAAGCTTCTCCTTGACAATGATGCTTCTGAAGATCCAGCTTTGGTTGAAGATTTAGAAAAATTGTTGATTTTGGTTTATGGTTGGTAATGTTTAATAAACTGGTTCTTTTGCGCTAAATTTGGTATAATTCCTTTCTATAGATCCTAGTAAAGACTACTCGGCAAGAATTTTGTGTTAGAATTAATATAATATAGTGGGGGGGGGGGGGGGGGTCTGGCCACCGCTCAGGCCGGGTGCGCCTGATTTCTGATCACCCATAGCGCGCCTGACAAAGGGTTAAGTTTTTTGAAAATGAGCATCCTTCTATTCATTTATCGGTCCAATCCTTTCTAATCTCAATGTTTTTGTTTTTTAACATAACATATTTGAATTCGAAGGTGGTTGCTGTCAGATAGCTGTCATTCGGATAATTTTTTTTAATATATATAATGATATTTTTAGTCTTGCTTATAAATAAAGACACAATTGTGTTTCTCTGTAACGAACAAAAGAAACAACATTTAAAGTCCTTATTTCAGGTTTCTTTAAGTATAATATAAAATATTATTTTAATGAAATACTTCTGTTTAATGTTTTTCTTTATAACTTGTTTGGTCGTTACTAAGGTTACTGTAGCTAACATCACATCTGTCAGCAGTGACTTCTAGTGAGCCACAAACTAACTTGTCGGTAATACAAATTAAAGGAAAGCACTCATAAGCGGTTTTCTTTACATCTCCCCCCCTAGGTAGAAACAATCGCAAAAGAGAATGCACGCAATTGTTTATATACTACCAAACACTGGACACAGTTTTGTAATGTGGTAGAGGTTTGATTCTGCTTTCCTGTGTCCGGCATCAACTTCATATATTGAATTTGAGATCTTCTTTAGAATTTTGTATGGTCCAATCCGCAATTCCTCCAATTTCTTCCTATTTAATCGATTTCCGTTTTCCACGTAGACTCTGTCTCCCACTTCAAATTTATATTCTTCCCTGTGCAGGTCAAATATTTTTTTATTGTAGTTGTGTGATTTTATTGTGTTTTTAAGAGCTAGTTCCCTATCTCTTTTCAGGTCTTCACTTGTATGTCTTGATTTTAATTCAAGTGGTAGAATATTCACATTTTCGCCTTCCAAGAGGTATTTTGGAGCAAACATGGTGACTGTGTGTTCTGTTTCATTATATTTTTCTACACATTTCTGTGCAATCGTAGTCCATGCTGTTTTCTTATCATTTTCATTTATTTTACATCTTATCTTATTGACTAAAGTTTGATTTAGCCTTTCATTCAGCCCGTTTGAAAATGGTGCGTCCACAGCAGTGAAAACCATTCTTATGTTCTCCTTCTTCAGAAATTCTTTAAATTCTTTGGAATTTATACCAGGGTATTGGTCCGTTAATACCATATCAATGTTGTATCCTTGTGTCACATTTTTTATTAATTTTATAAAATCACTCGAGCTTTGATTTCTTGATGTGAAAATATAGGCATATCTTGTGAAATGATCAACCAGAAGACGTAAATATTTCTTTGTTGAGCGTGACCCTCCAAAGCCTCCAATGGTATCAATAGATATAATTTCAAATGGGCGTGTTGCTGGACCTAAATGTGACATTAAACCATATTTTGGCTTCCTCCTTGATTTGTTTTTTATACAAATTTCACATTCATCACAAATTTGTTTAATGTTTTCGATGATATTCTTTGCTGTGTAGAATGGTGTTATTTTATTTGTCATCTGGGTTCTCCCAATGTGGCAGTAAGTATCGTGGACATTTGATATTAGACTTTTGCTAAGTTGTTCTGATAGTACAATTTTTTTGCTTTTTTTATTCTTTTTGTAGTATATTTCATTCTCCAATATAAGTTTTCCATTTTGTAAGTCTAGATTGGTGTGTTGGTCCTTTTTTATATCTTCTAGGTTTATCAAATTTACTACTTTTAAAAAATCATCAGTATTTTCATAAGGTTCTAGAACTGGGTTTCTGCTTAAACAGTCTGCTTCTTGGTTTGATTTTCCTGGGTTATATTTAATGTTAAATTGATATTGGGATAAATAATACATCAAATCCCCTAGTTCTTCGTCAGTTCTAGCCTTTATGTTCATATTTTCTAATGGTTTATGATCTGAGTAGACCGTAAATTCTTTTCCCATAAGCCAGTGCTGCCAATATTTCACAGCTTCTTTTATTGCCAGACATTCTAGATATATTGCTTTCTTCTTTTTTTGAGCTTCAGTCAATTTTTTTGAAAAATAAGCAACCGGCTTACTATCCCCGTTTTTATCTTTTTGTTTCAGCACTTCTCCCACTCCTTTGATACTATCGTCTGTGAAAATGCTTATTGGTAGTTCGGGGTCAAAGATATTTAGAAGTGGTTCTGAACATAACAATGCTTTTATTTTATCAAATGTTTCCTGACATTCTGTGGACCATATGAATTTCACATCTTTCCGTAATAAATTGTGTAACGGGTCCAGGATAATCGCACTGTGTGGCACAAATTTATGATGAAAATTTATTTTTCCTAGGAATTGGCGTATATTTTTTTTTGTTTCCGGAATTGGAAAGTTTTTGACAGCGGTTAAATAATCTTTCAGAGGTCTGATTGAATTGTTTTCTATTATGTGACCTAAATACTTGGCATATTTTTTTGCAAAAGTACATTTCGAAAATTTTAGTCTAAAACCTTCTGTTAGAATTGCCTCCATTAGTCTTGATATATGTAGCATATGTTCTTCAAAAGTTCTTGAAAAAATTATTATGTCGTCTATAAAATTTACTGCAAAACTGGAGAGTTTGTATTTTCTTATGATGTTGCTCAATATTCTTTGAAAAATGGCCGGGGCCGTCCTTAATCCAAACGGGAGACACGTCCATTGAAAATGACCTTCTTGTGTAACAAATGCAGTTTTATATCTATCTTGAATTTTCAAAGGAATTGACCAAAATGCCGAATTTATGTCAAAAGTAGAAAAATATTTACAGTTTACGGTTTTAACCATCAAATCCTCAATCAACGGAAAAGGTTGTGACTGGGGGACGACAATTTTGTTCAATTCTCTGAAATCTATACATAACCTTGTTTTTTGTTCATCTTCTTTTTTATATGCCATAGTTACTGGAGCAGCAAATGGGCTATAAGATTCCTCAATTAAATTCTTCTCTAATAGTTTTGATATTTGATATTCTATTTCTCTTCTATCTTCCGCTGTGCATCTGTATGGACGTTTGTAACAGTATTTATCCACTATCAAGTCAATATGAGCTTCATAATGTTTTACAGTACCGACGTCATATTTATCTTTGGCGAAGACTGGTTTATATTTTTCTATTAACTTATCAATTTCTGATTGTTGATATAAATCTAGATAGTTTATTATCAGTTCAAATCCATCCGTGTTTATATGTTCATTGAAATTTATTTCACCTTTGTTTATGTTTTTGGTGTCTTGTTCCTCAGAATGTAAAAATAACCTTTCTTCAATTTTTTCACCTAGTACATCAGGAATGTTGTTATTTGTTATATTTGAAGTATCATTTTTTGAGTAGTTATTTTTTTTTTTATATCCTCATCTCTTGAGGTCACTTCTTCTGGGTTGTTACATTGTATAATCTTTAATTCTTCGTTTTGCATTAATTTGAACTTTTTTATACAATCCAAACCAATTAGAAAATCGTAATTAAAATGTTCATTATCTACTACAAATATGTCCATAATTCTTTCTATATTGAAGATTTTTATTTTTAGTGTTACCATACCTTTTGTTTTCTTCTCACCATTAATAGTCTTTAAGTTAACTGTTTGTATATCCCTTGTATATGCTCTTGGCTGTATCTTTAATAATTTTGCATTAATTAATGACACATTCGATCCCGAATCATAAATTCCAGAAACTTTTAAAGCATCATTTAATAGTAACTTGACTTCTATTAATGGTGGCACCACTAATTTTTTGGATTGTTCTCATTCAGTTCAATTTCCAATTCAGAGTTATTTTTATTTACCGTTTTTACAACTGCTTTTTGATTTTTCTCCTTAAACCAGCAATTTTCCTCAAGATGGTAACGTTTCCCTTTTTTCTCGTTAACACAGATTCGGCATGGTTTTTTTTCTTCAATTTCTTTGGATTTAGCGCCAGAATATATAATACTTTTTTTTTCGTACTTATTCTTCCCAACAAGATGTTCCAATTTTCCTATTTTATTGTAAAGATCTTCCGTTCCTTGTAAAATTTCTCTGTCAATTTTATCAATCACATAATTAGGTAGGCCAAATGCTATGAGGTCGATAAGTGTCCCAGTATCAATTGATTTCCTTACTTCCAGCAGTAATTTTTCTTTTTTTAAAGCATACTCGAGCAACGAACCTGTTTGATATTTAAAGGCGAGAGCATATCTAATAGGTGACCATCCTTTGTTTGCAAACGTATCACAAAAGTTTTTTTCCCATGTGTCCCATTCCGATTCCACTGTAAGTTTCATTAGCATGCAGCTATACCACTCTACACCGGAGTATTCCATAAAATGTTTCAAAATTTCAATTTTCTTTTTGTCTTCGTTGATTTTGAAGCGTTCACATTCTTTATTAAAATCTTCGATCCACTGGTTTGCATTTGAGCTCCTGCCAGTGAATTTGCCAATCATGAAATCCTTTGCAATTTTCCCTAAATTTTGAGTTTCATATTTTGTTTGTTTCCCTTCAAGCAATGCCTCTAAAAGTTTTTCCAGCGTTTGACTTGATCCACCAAGTATAGATTCAGCCTTATTTGTGTTTTCCATCATTTCTTCTAGGTTAATATCATTAAACTGTAAGTTTTGTTCCGTATCTAAATATATTTTTGACATATCATCCGTCAAGGTTATCCATATTTTTCTTGTTTGATGGCTTTTATTTAAAGATTTTTTTACCTTAGCATAGTTTGGAGTGCTTGTAATTCCTTGGTGTAGATTTGTAGGCTGGGATTCGGGTGGTATTTCAAAAATCCGTCCGTCAGGTGTAGCGATCGAGGTTATGTTATCTGCCGTTGGTCTCACAGCAAAATCGAACCTCAATTTTTCCATGTTCCGTGAAATAGTTGTAGTAAATGTTGTTTTATAATGATATTTTTAGTCTTGCTTATAAATAAAGACGCAATTGTGTTTTTCTGTAACGAACAAAAGAAACAACATTTAAAGTCCTTTTTTCAGGTTTCTTTAAGTATAATATAAAATATTATTTTAATGAAATACTTCTGTTTAATGTTTTTCTTTATAACTTGTTTGGTCGTTACTAAGGTTACTGTAGCTAACATCACATCTGTCAGCAGTGACTTCTAGTGAGCCACAAACTAACTTGTCGGTAATACAAATTAAAGGAAAGCACTCATAAGCGGTTTTCTTTACATATATATATTTTTTTTTCTTTGTTTTATTTTTTTTTTTAAATGTGTCCTTACTGGGGTACCCCGTTCTAAGGACACATTGTATAAGTTTTCTTGTTTGAAATATAATTAAATACCTATGTTAAAATATTACAGATGAAAATTATAAAGTTAAATCTAAAAGAAAGTACAATACAAACATTAATCTTTGTTAGGTTGCAAAATTGTTTCTATATTCTTCCTTCCCATGTCCATAATCCATATCTTTATGCTTCTTTTGAATTCGGTTTTTTTCAATGGTTTTTATTGCAAGAGGGAGTAAATTGAATAATTTTATATAGAAGTATTGCATATTTCTTTGTCCAAATGTTGTTTTAGAATGTCTTGAAGGAACTCCATTAATTTCCATGTTTGATGGCGCACATAAAATTGTTTAATTAAAGCCAAATTCTATTTTAACACTTTATTAGGGCCTTTTCATCTTTATTGACAAAATGGCGTAAATTTGACAGCAGCAGTTCATTAGCAATAAATTTACAGATGTAAACGGTTGCATGAGCATTTACACATGGTGAACTTCCGTGAGCATTAATTACCACAAGTCGGATGCATATGTAAACGGATGAGAGTAACATGTCAGAAAAAGTCATAAATTTTACTTACGAATGTAAAGCTAGCCTATCGCTCGGCCCGTGGGAATAACTTACCAAAAGTTATGTTAAAAGTGGTCATGCCGGTGGGGAGAGTTATCTTGTTGTTAAATAGAATCACTTCGGATATTGATGTATTTAACAGCAACAAAGCTGAATTTAGACGGCAATGCTTTGTTGCTGCTTTTACGCATTTACCCCTTTGATTATGGATTTTGAACGACTGATAGACGATTGATGGTTGCTTGTAAGTTGTCTATGGTTAGGAGCGCATTTTTCCTTTATTGTTTTTCTTATGTGTCTTTTAAAAATCGATTAAAATTTTAATTTTGTGTTGTGCTTTGTTTACTCTTCAGGGTACATGTTTCGCAAAGGAAGGATGAAGATCACGGTGGCCAAAGTCTTCAAGATGATGAACCCCATGCAAACTAAACTAACGGAAGTCTATGAGCCAATCTCACAGAGCTATCTCGTTGAACTGTCGGTGAGTTATTGCTGGACTGTTTACTAATTAAAAATAATAATTAATTATTTACTGTTGTAACTCCAGGTTTGTCTCAAAATTCTTTAACCTGTTGAACGTTGGATGGTATTTTAAAAAAAATGCTTGCGAATTTCATAGAATATTCTTTTAAAAATAATTCAGAGTAGCTACAATAATCAAATACTACCTAAGTCCTAGATTGATATTGGCGCAAGCGATTCTGATCTTGTCCTTATTACAGTTTCTTTATACATAAGGGTTAAAATCGCATTAAAAAAAAAAATGGGCCTGCCGGAGGGCTCGCGACAGTAGAGAGGTTAAATAAAACTTGAGGATCAAAAAAACACTTTGGATTTATGTGTGATAATATATAACAGTTAGCAGGTGTAGGAATAGTTCTGAGCCCTGACACCGATTCCTGCCTTTTCGACAACTACTTGCCATCTGCGGGTAATCTCCTAAACAACTATCTAGTGCCATCTATGAGTAACCTCTTAAACTACCAAGTAGGATATCACAATTGCTCTATTATAATTTGATGTTTTAAGATTTGAAATTCATATACATATAATAAATTTTAAATTAATGATTTTTGATTAAAAGAAAGATAAACATTTCCGGGTTACGAATAACCCGACAATACAGTGAAATCCTCTTAAGAAGTTTCTTGGCTTAAGAAGTTTGGTTTTTTCGGTCCCTCGGCCCAAAATTGACCCAATTTTTCCCAGTTTGAAATTTGTTTTTTCCAGTCCCTCGGAAAACTTCTTAAGGTGAAACAGAAGCGACAATTTTCATACAATCTATTTTTCAGCCGCATTCGTAAACTACAGATAATACTGTATTTATTTTAGTACAGAAAAATAATACTAATAATTAAATTAGCGCTAACGAAAATTTCACTGTTATATGACTTATAATAACCAAGTAATTACATTAACAAAAGTAATTATTTTTCATCAGATTTACGTTCGACACGGGTAGCTAAATTCCGCTACACCACCGGGCGCAAGGCGCGGGGCGCGGGCGCGGGAATAGGAATCCGTATGTTAGAAGGCGACAAACTGTGCGAGCGGTCCCGATATGCTCGTCTCGTGCACGCTTTCGGCACATTCCTATGGTGTAGTATTATTTGTCGAAAAAATGGCAAGTTGCTATTCTGATTTTATTGTTTCTGGGCGCAGGGAATATTTGAGGTCGAGGCACGCAGTAAAAGAGGCGAAATTAACTACATAATGATAATAAGGGCCACTGTAATAATTTAGAACTTTCATAAAACTGTAAATATCACTAGAGACTTGCTTAGTTATTTTGTTGTTGCGACTTACTAAACAATAAAATGAATAGATCAAGCTGCATGGGTTTTTACATTCTGTCACATTGTCGCATATACACGATCTATCAGTCTTCATATATCTCTTCTGTTATTCTGACTGACCGTTTTCAAATAATTGATTCACTTGGTTGCGCTGTTTTTTGGGAAAAATTACCTCAAGACACAGAGATATAGTTAGAGGTGCTGAGCTTTACATAAATCCGATCGGGAGGAACTTGTTGAGGGAGACTATTTGAGCCTTCCTGCACTCTTCTCTTGACCCATCGCCTTGCTCCGCAGTGGGAGGGACGGATTCATTCGTCCGTCACTCCTGAACCCACTGACCCCAGATTCGTAGCCACGCCTCATGCCTTTTTCCTTCTCAGAACATCATCTCCTTCCTTTACTTTAAATTACCATCCACACAGCATCCCCAAAGATGACATAGGCCCTGGAGGAAATTATTTTCCTATTGTAGCTATTGTAAAAATAAATAAATAACATTATTTTCTCAGAAAACAGTTTAGCGTTATTCTATAACATTAGGCTTGCATTTTATAAACAAATATTCTGGGAAGAAACGAATCCCAGAATGGGTGAAACACTTACATATTATTTCTACAAACATTTGCTATGAAGGTAGGTAGGTAGGAAGGTACTGTAATTATCATCTAATTTATTTATTTACTGTGTAACCATCACGTTTCGCGCCCTTTCCCGGGAACCCCTGCTAAGTCATCAAATATAATGAACCACTTGGGGTGACGTATGTTGGTTTTTCAATAAATGGTTCCCGGGGCGGCGGTACCATAACCCGCCACTCAAATTGAAATGTCTTCCTCGGGCGTCTCCGACTTCTTTTACCCTTCACTATCGTGTCATATTCACATTCCTACATCGTCTCATAATAATATTATTATGAGACGATGTAGGAAATTACCAAATTAGCAAACTCCTAAATACAAACTTATTTTTTATTACGTATAATGTGTACACTTGCCGTGGATTGAGCACACGAGAAACCATTTCTCAGATATAGTAATAATCACCAATTTGTTTATTTGATAAATTTGATGCATACAAATATAGGAACAGGTCCTTTTGACAAATAGGTGTCACTCATTTATTGCTTTTTGACAAACATAAATCTCCTCACGGCGAAAAGCAAGCAAATACGAGGGTGCCTACATACAGCTTGCGTCCTTGGCGAAAGAGCCCGTCAAACACGATAAAGCATTTATATTTTTATTAAAATTAAACTAACTTGTCAGCAAAATGAGGCCTGGTATTAGAAAAAAACCAGCGCTTGCAATCATGTTTGAGTTTAGATGTAAGTCACTAGTTATAATTGTAAATCTTAGTTGTAAGCCAGTAATATTAATTCTTTTATATATTTATTTGTACAGTGCCCTTGAGGTGATTTTTCACAAAAACGGTGCTATATAAATTAGCCAAATATTATTATTATTGGCTATTTGAAGCTAGTAGCAATGTGAATGGTCGAAGAAGTAGGGGACGCCCGAGGAAGACATGGCACGATCAAGTGAATCAGATACTTGAGTCGGGCCATGTTAAGAGTCAGAATAATAGAAGAGTGTGTATGAGACCAAGTATGTGTGAATATGAATGAGGTACAGAGTATGTGCCAAGACCCGAGTTGTTTGGCGGTCCGTCCTCTCTGCCTACCCCTGCAGGGAAACGGCGTGATGTTTAGTTAGTTAGTTACTAGCGATTTCAGCACATTTTATCCTGCGAATTTGCGGGATTTTCATGTGCGGGTTTTGGGGGAAAAACTTATTTTAATTACCGTTCTATTCTGATTCAGAGTAATATCAGCGCCCTTGAGGTGATTTTTCACAAAAACGGCGCTCTATAAATTATCCAATTATTATTATTATCACAATAAAACTACGTTGAATTTACCCAATACTTATAATAACCCAATTACAAGTTCCCGATTCTACTAAGCCAAAACTAAGGTTCAAAACTACTTAAACATCACTTAATCTAGACTAAGTGATGCTTAAGCAGTTTCGAACTTTAGTTTCGGCTTAGCAGAATTGGGAACAGCGGCTGTTAGTGTAACTAACATCACTTAAACACGAATAAAAAATATATGAATTTTAAGTTGTTTAATTTCATGTAATATAACACTTAAAGCCGTACCACATGTGCAGATAAAATATGTGGCTTGGCCTATTTCAGCATATTTCTCGCCATATATTCCCTTATAGCTACGTGTGGCACAGGTCTTATGTTATACTAGCTGGGTTACCCGGCTTCAGGCTCAGGACATCAATTCCAGAGTGTTTGGAATGTTCCACAATGATGTTCACTATTCCCTATTCCCCAAAATTACACCACATACTCCGCGACTCCTTCCAGAACTTTCTAGAGTTCTATGGAACCTACTCGAACTTTCTGGAAGACTGTTCTAGAAATTACAAGAGGACGAAACTTCCAGCCCTTATTTCTTTAAAAACACGCCCTTTAGGTAAAAGCGGGAACCGTCATCCTGGAGGGGGGGATAGAGATCTACCACACCATATAACTCACTAGATCGTACCGGGACTCGTTTCTAAGTTTTTGCGAGCCGCACGTGTTTTTAGACTTTCTATTGTAATATATGTATATATATTATCTCTCTTATACTAACTCTTCGCGATCTCATTAAACACTATTATAGTATCTAAAATATTTAAAACTGATTAAAATTACTCCAGTTACTTGGAGGCCCTTAAGTGGGTAAGCACTTTAAATTATTTTTAAAAAAAGAGTATGCTTTAGATCACACTACTAAAGTAAAACTTCACTAACTTATAAAAGAACATTTGACATTGGGGTGACATTAACATTGACATTCCAGACAATATGGTTTGTTGCTTTTTGCACAGTAGTACACACTCATGCATTTTTTTTTCTTTTTGGGCAAAAGTTGCACTTCGTTTTCCTTTTTTAATGACATTGATCACCGTTCGCATCGATTACCGTTCGCATGTCATTTTTCACAACAATAACCACTTTTCGTAACGCATTCACCAGTTTACCCCCAAGTGTCGATCGTGCGTAAAGAAGTTTTACTTCAAAAAATATAATTTCAACGTTCTTCATTGAGCAAATGAAGCTTATTTTACGTGAAGGGAAGACAAAAAAAATTATGAGAGGTGGTGCATTATTTTGAAGTATAAACAACTTCCACCAAGAAAAGATACTGTTGACGATTTTTCTACAGAAGCGATAGGTATCTACGTTGAAATTCATTAATTTTGCAGCTAAAGAGGGTTCTAAAATTACAGGTGGCGTTGAAGGAGTGGGAAATTTTCGGCAGCAGCACATATTATTTACGGACACCTCCATAAAACTTGGAACTTTTCGATGGAAAAAATATAATTCACTAGAAAAAAATACAATACAGTTTTCTGGAACCATGTAATACGGACTTCGCTGTTGCCCGAATATCGTACACAGCGAAGTAAGTCTTGCAAGCGGTCTTTAAAAAAAAGGTCCAGTTGACGCCAGCAACCGCAAGATATGCTCTTGTAACCTAGCCGGCCCTTTTTATAAATTATTCTATCTACCCGGGTGTTGATTTAATTTACTAAATCCAACAAACCTTTTGTATTCCGTCTCTTTCGAACTCGTGAGTTTTACCGTTAAATTTATGAAACGCACCTGTTTCGCAAATATGTTTCGGTTGGGTAAAATAAAATTTTGTATGAGCGCGCGCGGGATTGTAGCAAATGTATTTTTACGTGTTAATTTTGTAATAAAATTGTGTTTTTTTCAGCCGCATTTTAACATTATAAAAGTATAGGTATGCAAAACTATTTAAGCAGATTACTATATCTTATGTACGTTCGCAAACCAATCATTCATCCCAATATTAAAAAGCATAACGTGTTAAAAGCGTTTTATTCGACAATATTGAAAATAACGCCATCTATCGGTGTGAAGTTTCTAAATATATTTTGAGAATACCCTTAAGAGGGTTTTTACTAAATCTCGTACTAACCATCACAGTAAGCGAAAAATATTGCTTGTCTCGTGATGGAGGACTTAGCCAGCCGAGGTATCGAACACGGGATGCCTAGGTGGGATCCAAATGTGATGCCAACTCAGCCACTGACCGTTCTGAATGAATGAATGTTTTCTTAGTACTCCTCACTAGGATATCCAGTACTGAGGCAAACTAGGTTTTGTTTAGAGAGTTTTCAACAACTTTTATGGTTCCACTTCTTGGTTTGGGTAGGATTTTTTCAGTAACTTTATGATGATATTTTAAAAAAACTAGGTTCTTTCTCTGATAATTCCTTTAGATCAGATTGGATGGACTTAATGTAGTTTTTTTTATTTATTTGATTCAGTGTGGGAGTTAGTTATATAACATATACAAGTGTAAATAAAATAGAATAAAGAAGAACACAAGAAATGTCTTGTAGACGTGTTTTATGATCTAAATATTTGGCCGACCGGGCCTTAAATTTTTAATACGAACTGTGTTTACGAAATTCGAATGAGATGGAGATCTACGATCTACGCCAGGCGAGTGTAAGTGTGACAGAGCAGCTGCTAAACGGAACATTTAAATCCATTCAAATTTGTATGGAAACACTTCTATAGTCGAACAGATACCAAATGCACTCCCAAAATTTCAAACGGAGATTAACATACAGTAAATAAAAACTTTGAAAAACCCAAACTCGAAAGGCACTCTACCATTAATATTAATATTTATATTTTATATATTAAATATATAATGGTAGAATGCCTTTCAAGTTTGGGTTTTTCGAAGTTTTTACTGTATGTTAATCTCCGTGTGAAATTTTGGGAGTGCATTTGGTATCTGTTCGACTATAGTTTCTATCTGTAAAAAAGAATGTGTAAAAACAGAATTGACAGTACCTTAAACGTGTGAAGAGTCAGAGTAACAGAAAAGTGTTAATGAATGTGAATGAAGTGAGACTTGCATTCCTAGATTAACTTGTATGGCATTCCATCCCCTGGTGAAATTTATTTTTTATCTCATAATTATTTATTTTTTAGGTTTTGGCACCTTCCGGCCAAGACGCCATCGCTGAGGATATGAAGGTCTTTGCAGACCAGCTCCGACCACTTGTGCAGCTGGAAAAGATTGACTACAAACGATTGGGTCACGCCCCATAGGCGAGACGACTGTTATTAGCTCTTAAGAGGAACAAATGTATATGTATTGCTGTAAATATTCTTAAATTTTAATAAAACACTTGATATTAATAGATTTGTTTTCCAATCCTGCTTCATAAACTCAGATATGTAAGGGGATATACACGTTAATATGACAATAGCAGTCAAGTACAATAAGCGTGTTTTCACATCAACACGTGTGTTTCCACAGAAATCGTTATAACTCCGTTACTGTTCTAGTGTCATCCTTAAAACGAAAAGTAAAAGGTCGATAATAAATCAATCTGCACATCCCTATTCAAGTTGTCCATAGAAATATATAAAAAGACCTATTCTGTCAGATACACCGTTGATACATATTTTACCTGCCAAATTGCCTACGGGCCGCTAGACATTGTTAATTTTTATTAAATATTCTCTTATGAAATGATAAAAAGTGAGGTCACCAAATTGTTTATTATACATGTATACAATAGAATAAGTATTATTTTTTACATAATCTGTGATTTTAGGACCATTTTCACATAAAAACATCATGTGAGTCATTTTAACATTTTTTTTTTATGTTTGTATTCTAAATTTTAATATTTACAAATGTCAATATTTATTTGTAATATAACAGTTTGAAAGCTTATTTCGTAACCTTTCAAAAACAGTTTTTAGTATTCGGCTACGTTCAGAAATGTTTCATTTACAGAGCTTTAATTGTGAAGCGGAAATAACACAAAGTTTTCATAAATCTGACACTTCATTTTAAACTTAAAACGTGCATATTCACGATAGATCGGAGCGGTTAACCCTTTCCACTCCAAGCCTTTTTTTGTTTTTATTCCACCAGCAACACGCCAAAATTGCGTTTTTCGTAAATAAAATAGAATTAATTCATCCGTAAAAAATAATTGAAAAAATTGAAGAGGCCTAACACAAAATGATGGAATTTGAGGGCCCATAATTTTACAGCCTGTTGTAAAATCAATATTTGGACAATAATTGGTTTGAAACTTCCACTGCATTTGCACGTAATATCTAGTCATATTTATAGATATCATAGACATTCAAAATAACCACTCGAGCGACAGACCAATTTAACCCATTGACACACGAAGCCGGCGAATCGCCGGTCAACTATATTATGGTATTAAAGCAGTAAGCCGGCGAAACGCCTGTCTGTCCAAACCCAAAAATTTTAAATTTTTTTTTTTTTACATGAGCTCCATACAGGAAGCCCTGAGGAAAATAATTTCCCTGAGGGCCTATGTCATCTTTGAGGATGCTGTGTGGAGGGTTTTTTTAGGGAAAGGAAGGAGAGAAGAGTTCTGGGAAGAAAAAGGGTTTAAGGGGTGGATAGGAATATTGGGTTTAGTTTGTTTTGGTCATCCACCTCCAAGACCTAGACAAACCTCATCCCGGGCACCCCTGCTAAATCACCAAATGAAGCGAACCACTTGGGGTGACCTATGGCAGGGGTGTTGGTTATCCAATAATGCTTCCCGGGGCGACGGTACCCATTCCCGCCTCCCAAATTGAAGATGAAGATTAAACAAATATCCAAGTAACAAAAAAAAATTATAGTTTTATGTTGTACCGTTTCAATTTAATGTGAATTTTAGCATTGGTTTCTTTAAAATAAAAGTTGTCATAATTAAATAGGGGGGGGGGGGGGGGGTTGATATGTTGTCGATTCTATAATAAAAATAATAACTAGCTGTTTTTATTGCTTGGCCCTGCAGGTGGTTTTTGGTTCTATTAGTGTAGGTTACCATTTTATAAATCCGATAGGAACTGATTCCAAAAATAGCACGTTCCTCGGATCCACTGTCATCCAGTGTAGCTAGTCACCGGGCCAAAGTAACCGAGACAGAGCAATGACGTCATATATATAATATATAGCCGCTTGTACAAATTGTATTACCGTCAATCTTTCCATATCCGGAGAGATCCTACACATACACAAATTCATAGCAAGTAGCGACATCTTGTGACATTCTTGAATTCGAAACCGAATTATAACAGTAGCTTTGTGTGAAATTCCACGTAAACATATGTTATTTGTGGCGCGGCGCATATGGCGTGGCGTCAGACATGCACTCAAAGCCGGGTTCTGAAATTCAACCACGCAGACATTACCGTATTAATACTGTTCGATAGAAGTAAGATCATAATATTGTGTAAATCTGTAATGGAATCTTTCAGTTCAATTTTCATCCACTTCCCGAACTGCCGAAATGTGTGAATTTTTGCACACGTGATAAAAATGATTGCAATACACACAATAACAAAAATTAACCAATATTAAAGTTTACTTTGCTTTATTAGTAAGTGATTAGCGTGTTTTTTGGTCTTTTTTAAGGTGACCGGCCAACTCAGAATGAAACCAACTCAGAACCACCTCAGAAAGATCATAAAGAGTGATGATAAAAATATAAAAAAATTGGTTTACTAGGTTACGTTAGGTTAGGATTAACGGCTATTTTAATTTTATTTTTTCAGAGTTGTTGAGTTGGCATGGAACCCTTTTTAGGCCATAATTTTTTTACTTGCCCATGCCCTCAATGCCCTCTAATTTTCTCTGGGTCTTCTACTGCCCCCCTAAAAGTCTCAAACGACCACTATAGGGCGGGAAACCTATGATGTACAAAATCACTCAGGATGTGTTCAAAAACCAGCTGGGCGTATTAAAATCATATCAAGTCAATAAATAAAAATCAACGTCAATCATAACGGTGTACGTACACAAAATATTTAAAAAAAAAACAGATAATATAATTGTAAGTACATGAAAAAATATATATTTAAAAAGAAAACGGCAGATATTTATGCGGCCCGTACAAATATCTGCCATGGGCCACAGTTTGACGACCACAGATCTAGGTAGTATTTAGTTCGGGTTTGAATCATACATAAAGATAACAGCCAATAAAATATGCATTAAGAAAATGAAGACAATGTTGATAGTTCTTATTTGAAAATGAATTACACTTAAAAATGACCAAATCGGATAGGGACACATTAGCTCAGTTGATAGAGTTACGGCCCGGAAAGCCGAAGGTTCTGGGTTGGAGTCCCAGATGTGCCCATATCTTTTTTGTGATTTTTCTGTTTCCAGATTTTTGATTTGAGTTTGGCTAATATTGTCTTCATTTAATTAAATGCCATAGCCCTGGCTCTAGGCCGTTGGGAACACGTAGGGCTATTTTGCAGTATTTAATGTATTTAAAAAAAACATGTATACCTAAGTGAAAAAATATATTTATATAAAAAAAAATTAAAATCTATGTATAAGTGTTGGGCATGCGTTTGGTGTCTCCTTTAGTTCTTCAGAGCACCTTACATTGAAATACCGGTAGAACAATGACAGCATTGACTTCTACATAAGGGGCCATCCATAAATTACGTCACACCTTAAGAGGAAACCGGGTGGTGTTTTTTCCATACAAACGTATTCCTCATTTCCCTCTCTGAATTTTGACACTAGAGAAAATATTTTTTTTACATAATATGAATATTGACCGCAAGCGTGTCGGTACGTTTTGATTTTTTTGATAAGTTACTTTTTATAGGAGTTATAACCCTTCAAAAATTGTTAAAATTGCCTTTTTTTAACGCCATCAACAAACGTTCAGTATACAAATTAGACGATGTATTTTTAAAAAAAGCAAAAGGTACAGACATAGAATGTTTTCTTCCAATACATTTGGTAAAAAAAATCTTGGAAATTGGTTCAGTTTTGGAGTAGAAAAATGAGGACTACAAAACCTCGATTTTGACAATTTTATTTAGGTATTATCAGGCTGAGGTGCATGTGTCCCTTTCTCTCAGTATTCGGGGGTGAGGGGGGGCGGAGAGGGTTTTGTTGAATACGTATACAGTCAACGAAGTGATGTGACATTCTCAATAATTATATCGATACACTAGTCCACTAGTGTTGTCATGTCCCGAGTTATCGATGTTTTTTTTAAATTATTTTTCTGTTTGGTGACTTATTTTGAGTGTGCCAATACTTACCGAGCTTATTTACTAAAGTTATTGTGACAAATTTAATTTGTTTACGTCAAATAAATTAATGGAAAAAAATTGAAAAAAAAAACACCTGTTACAGACAGACCCCGAGATGATTCCGTTCCGTATTGCCGAGTTGGATATGGAACACAAAAATTAATTAAAATATTTTTTGATAACTTTTGAAGGTTGTACTCAACATAATATTATCCCTTTATAGGACACTTTTTTTAAGATACAACTACCGAACCAAAAAAAAACTTTTATATTTGACTAAATATATTGTTCTAGATTTTTTTTTCAAAAAAATTATATTTTACAAGAAAATGTGTGATGGTAAGTACATACACCACTGATCGTTTGATGGAATGCTGGTACAGCGTATGTTCAGTGGTACATGCATCTACCACATGTTGTTGAATCGATTATGTTATTATAATATCATATTATACAAATGAATATTGAAATCTATGTATAAGAGGCACCATATTGTTTATTGTGCTACATATTAGGTACATACACATAACTAGTTTAGTTTTTATTTAACTTTTTTAATACGTTATATTATTACAGAAAAATGCACTTTTGGGAATACCTCCTACATCACTTGACATTTTCAATCTTCTTCAATGATCTAATATTTTTTGTTTTTAAACGCTTTATTGTAAAAAAAATTACTGTTTAACATCTACACAATGAAATTAAAACAATTTATGGTCCAGACCTTTCCCTCGCCGGTAAATTTCTTGGTATGCGACCGTCAATTATTTCTGGTAAAAGGCATCGGTGGTAGAAATTTTCTAACAGTGGAACGATTTTTTGCCAGATTTCATCGTCCCTCTCAATTTTTTCATACAGCAAACCTTTTGGACTCCACACAACAAAATAACAATAATTACGACGAGTAATATGTAACTGGCCTTGTACTTGGTAGAAGTAATTATGATTCCGTTTTAATGTTAAAGAATGGTCTTCCAATTTACAGTAATCAATTATCTTTTGTGCAATTCCCTCTTCTGGTGACATATTTGCTATACTATAAGGGCATTTAATTTCAATTATAGAATCCTCACCGATAAGGCCATCCGGACTTGCCGCTAAAAAGTTTTTGGTTTTATCGATAAATAGCCCACAAGCGGATACCTGAAAACTTGTTTTTTTTGAAAATTGCTCTATTGCTAGGCTTTCATTTTCTTTTCCATAATTTGTGGCCATAGTTCCTTTGAATTGTGAGTACAGTAAAGAGTTTAGTACTCCCGTAACTGAAGTTTTTTGCCGAAGCTTATATATTTTTCCAAAGTTAGACGCCGTTATACGCTTACGTCTTTCAATTGCCCACAGATTGTTATTGCTTTGGCCTACCGTATTCCGTTCGAGCTCTTCCTTATTGGTTGAAGATAATTCTTTGAGAAATTCCCCTTATTTCGTTTCAAATATTTCAGGTGGCATATCTGGTTCTAATTCCAATTGACCATAATTTTCATCGGGCCCTGTAACTTTTTTTCTTTTTTCTGTCGTATTTTCATTATACTTTAGTTTTTTTTTTCGACACATTTGTTTATTCTCCTTCGAACGTCGTTTTCTCTCTATAAAGTGCTTCGTGTATTTGCCGGGACTGTGGCCTTGGATTTTCTTTTGTATTCTTGATTGGGTTGCCAATTCACTATTCCACGAAGTTACTGCTCCAAAACATCTTGCTTGGTAAGATCCTCTTGTAGTAAAATTTACCCTTTTTCCACCTATAAATTTGGCGATAACGTTGTTGAATTGCTCCACAGTGTTATTTGTCACGTCAATAATAAGACTTTCTGCATTTGCTATTAGAGACAATAAGAATTGTTGGATATCAGTCCATATTCCACAATCTCGAAGATCGCTTACTAAATTTGGATCATCAGTATACTTCTCCGGCTTGCAATAGTACGATGCACAATTTTTATGATCACCAAACACATGATTTGCGGTATTTTTTATGTCCATTTTCAAATTTTTTATTTTATCACTTTGTACTGTGTTTTCTTGCTCTTTCCTGTAATTTATTGCTCCAACTACAGCTCTTCTCATGCGTAAAACGTTTGCTTCAACCTTTTTTCTTATATGAACTGGTACAAAGCCTTTAGCGTTGTTGGTTTTTTTTCCAAGTGCTTTCATTTTGTTGCAAAAATTGCGGAGTAAGTGATTTTTGCACTCTATTTTTTGTACTATAAGGTTAGGACCATATGGCATTTGTTGCATTATTTTTTTCATGATGCTGGAGTCGCCATCACCAACTAGTTTGTTAAATTTCAATCCATGCATTTCCATGCTTCTCGAGAACCCTTCTGCTATAATGTGGGCTTCCATGGCATTAGCACTGTCACGCCAGTTTATGAAGCACCTGTGCTCAGAAGCAACTATGTGTAGTTTAGTAGCTCTAGCACATATGCAGCAGTATGAGTTTCGCACTCCCAGAAATAAAACCTTTTTAGTTCGTAGTCCAACTATGCACCCTGCGCCAGATGAGGAGCTAAATCCACTTTTGTACGACCTCTTTGCCCAGGAGCCATCTGCAACCACCGTTACCAAAGGATAGCCACCCTCGTCTACGTCACCGTTTAAAATGGCTAGCCTTTTTTCTTCTTCACCAGCTGCGATCATTTCTTCTAAGGCACATTCTTCAATTGTTGGCGCTAAACATTGTTCTATGTTCGTGTAAGTCTTACAATCCATATTTGGCATATTTAAAACCCCACAAATTTCATTCCATTGTGAATACCCATTTCCTGTACACATCACTCCTTCGACGACAGCAGTATTTATAGACATTTTCCGTTTCGGGTCTTCGGAGTGAATGTATTCTATTTTCTTGCACATTTTGCACTCGAAAACATACTGGCTTAGAAGACCATTTCGTCGTTCCTTCATAAATTTTAAATCGGAAAATGTGCAGTTGGTGTGTTCGTGCTTTATATTTGATATCTCCGAAAACAAATATTTTATATCCACAATTCTGCGACCTTCGAAATTATCGGTTTCATCAATATGGTCTGGTTCTATCACCAAATCATCAAGCGTTGTTGATGATGATGAACTTGCGTTTTCGTCTATATTTGGAGCAAATGATTCATCCATGGAAGTTTCATGCATTAGTGAAGATGTAGTTAAGTTTCCAAAAGTAGTATCGATGACATCCATATCCCTGTAAATGCAAATGATTTATTTATTTAAATTTGTCCATCCCATTTTCCCGATATACATGCTACATAATACACGGCTCTCATAGCATAAATCTTTAGGTTTTTCTCGTAAGTCGCTCACGTAAGAGAGTTATGGCAAAATTATCAATGTAAACGATACCCATTGGTAATTTTGCCATAACTCTCTTATGTGAGCAACTTACGGGAAAAAAAACTTTACGTACGTAAAGGTAACCTTAGGAAGGTTCAGTAGTAAGAGTGACAGGAAAGCGATATTTCGACTTACCTAGATGTCGAACGTGGTGCAACATGAATCTGTCGTTTGATACTAATAATCGGTTTTTTTCGTCTAGTAGATAAAAACAAACGCGCTTTGTTTCCATTTCTTTTACCCATTATTTATCTGTAAGAAAAAATTTTTTGAGTTGAAGGTAGGTAATATAGTAGTCGATTTTATGTAACTCAATTTCTAAATACACATATCTTATGCTACGTATATATTTGCGAATAGTGGCGTGCACAGAATTTGAAAATTGAAATTTCGGAAAAAAAATAATTTTCAGCTTCGACAACATCATTAATGTCGTATTTTCAATCTTAGGATTCTAGCCCACTGAAAAATCAGTGCACGCCACTCTTTGCGGACAGAGACGCGAGCCGAACCACGAATTATGGTAAAGGTACGAAGCAACCGCAAGCGGCGCAGCGTTTCGGGCAGTTTGCTTTTGCTTCGTTCCTTTCCCATAATCCGTTGTTCGGCTGGCGTGTGTATACGCAGCCTAAGACGTAGAATAATATTTATTATAGGTTACTAGATATGTTAACAAATGTACCGACTTGCACTAATGCACTTTATGCATACAGTCAAAACTGATGAATTTACGTTATTCAGGGAGAGCCAAAAAACAACAACATTTTTAGCGATATTTATATGTTTAATTAAAAAAGGAAATTGTGTTGTAATATTGAGTTTTTATGAATGAATAGTTTATGTTTATAATAATAGTTTATGAATAATTTATGAATAGTTTAGTAGGTATCTACTCACCATATGTCCTATATGTGTAAATCGTGAGAAATGACCAAACAGATTTCAATATTCAAGGGGGTTTCAGGGTCAAAATTCGAAGGTCTGTATTTGACGTAGAATAGTTTCCAGTAAAAAGGCTAGTCAAAAACAGTAGAGTGATGCAGCCAGCGAAAAATAAAAACACTATACAATCACAAAGTACGTGATGTACCTACTGCGCCTATGCTGCCGTTTTATAAAAAAAGATGGTATGAATCTCCCGATATTACTAAACCAAAACAGCGTGCATCTTACTTTACTAATAGTAACAAGATGAATGAACTATGAGCGCAGAAGATATCTATTATATAGGAATACGCACGCTCAAGTCGCGACGCGTATTGACTTATCTGTTGCAGCAGGCAGCAACCTGTATACACGCACCCACAAGTCTCATTGACTTGTGCGTGTGCAGAAGATGAGCTCGGAGCAGGCAGTCACATGTATTTGTAGTAAGTAATAATAATAATAAAGTTAAGTACAATACAATATTAAATAATGTAGACCTCGCTATTTTATTACGAATATGTACCTAGGCACCTACTTAATTTTTGGAATAAATGAATAACAGTAAATGAAATAATAAGAACGCGAAGTCGCTGGCGGGCGCGGCGCGGCGATTCGTGCTTCCAACACCTGCAGCCACGCACACACACGCATTGGGGTTCACCAATACACCGATAGCGCTTTTGCTGTCCCCGCTGAGATGAACGAAATAGAAATAATTTTTACAAATACCTATCGTTAAAATTTCTCGGCGCTCCTGCGCGCTCTTAAGGTGAAGTTATACGTGAAATCCTATTTATATACTTACTATTTAGATTAATCTTTACGACGAATTGGCTTGCAGTATGAACATCAAAAAATATGCCACGGATAAATTGAAGCTTTTACTAGCTTTTCTATTTATCGGAATTACAATAAAATTATTATTTACGTAAGAAAAAATTTAAGTGTAAACCACAAAAAAAATGTTTTTTCAAGACTTTACTATAAAGTAATTACAAGAAACAATTTTTAAAAAATACCCCTTTTTGGCTAAGACGCTAAGACTATTTTTGAGGTTTTCTAACTTTTTTTCGTTCTTATAAAATTATGCCCAAATAAATAAAAACCACTTTTTCGCTTACTTGCCTCGCGCAAATAAGACGCTCGATTAAAAATTTTGCAGGCATGAGAATCGAAATATTTCTAGCGTTTATATTCCTCTTAAGGGGGGGGGGGGGAGGGGAGTAGAGAAGTTTGACAAGGGGTATGGGGGGGGGGTCATCAGCTTTGTGTCGTCACATGCACAAAACGACTGTGACACATGCGACTGTCACAAAAATATTTTCCCTAACCCATTACGCCCCCTCCGTTGTGGTAAATATGTCCGTGACGATAAAATAAAAAATGTTGACAAAAACTTTAAATATTTCCAACTATTATTTTTACATGTAATATTTAAATATGTGACGTCACGCTAGGGGAGACGGTGTCTTACAAATGTGTTAATGTGTGACAGGGACAAGGGGGGGGGGGGGGGGTTAAAAAGATCATGAAATTTATGGATGGCCCCTAATATATTCTTATCCAAAATTCCCTTCATAAATTGTCCCCAAAGGAAGGAGACCCCCTCAGGAAATCCCAATTCTGAGCAAAGTTAATGTAGGCAATATTAAAATACAAGCTGGCCATAAATACCATTTTACCCTCGAATAGGAACTCTATGCTGGGTTAGAAAAACGACAAGAAATAATGAAGGAAATGTTGTACAAATTGAAATTATGTTAGCAGGTCACCTATTGACCATGGCCTGCATCTTTTAACAATGATTGCTGGCGCCATCTATCTTTTGCTCTTGAAATTGAAACGTCTTGAAAAAACTAAATACAAAGACAGGTAGATACCATGATTTTGATTTTCATTGTATTAAAAAGAGAGCTGATCCTAAAGGGAATCCTTATTTGCATGTCGAAGTGCCGGGATTTTTTTAGAATTGTGAATTTTCACGAGGCACAAAGAAAATCTCATAAAGAAATGAAACGCGGCTCCGAGTAAGAACTGGCGTAAATCTCTCTCGGCACCTTACATAATGCTTTGCCATTTTTGCTTTACACTATAATTTAACCGCTCTTACTTGTTTTGTGAGGATTGGAAAGTTCAGGCTTTGATTTTTCTTGGTTGTTTTCGAATACGGAGCTGAAAATACTTTTAGTTTTCTTTGTATCTCTTTCGTTTTGGAGTAGGATTAAAAGAGATAAGGATATATTATTTGTAGCATCGGTGGGAGGTATTTTGAAGTGGATACAGAAAGTTGAATGCCTTCACTGTATCAACCAATCACAGCTCACAGCGCTCAACTCAGTTTGCTTTTTTCGCTGGGTTCGTTTGGTCGCGTCGTTCGTTCTCTCGATATTTTATCACATTTTTTAATAACGTGTCATTGTGTGATATTGTGTTATTATTGTTTTCTTCGAGTAAAGCCGTATCTTATCTTCTGTCTTAAGACTGATTAAATGTCGGTGATTACTTCGCGAGAACTTATTGTGGCACATTCATTGTTAGTAACAAAGCGATAGTACCATCAATGTCCGATTATTGCTCCGAAGTTATTGCGGGCCCGTATGACAGAGTTCACTAGAGCCCTGTCAAGCTTTTCCACGATAATTGTGTTAACCTGACATTACCGCGATATAAACAGCTCAATTAGACAATATTCACGCGGCTTGTAACTTAAAAACCTCTGAATAAGTGTGGTCCTTCGAGAGTGTTAAGTGTCAGTATCCCAACAAAAAGTTTTTAATGTGTAACGGCAACCGTAGTTGTGTTCGCTTCGACGTGGTTTTCTACAGCAAAGTGAAACATTATACAGTTCTTCAGATGTGTGCCGAACGTTTCTACACGAGAAATAATCAAGAAACTATCCATAATTTTAACAAACTTTAACAGCGCCTTGTTTCGACATCTTCCGTTCAATCTATATTCGGTTTGCTGGTGAGGTTCTGAAGATCTGGACCTACGTTCCACTGTTTGTATCTCTCTGTTGGAAGCAGTTAGTGAGAGACAGATATATTTCGGTATTATTTTATGCGATTTTCTGTCGCTTTTCCTCCTTTGTTTTTCGAACGAGACGGAAAATACGAATTTATTTTTTCTTTTCATCCCTCCTCGCTTTGTCAAAAAGTTTTAAAAAGATTTTTTCTACTACAAAAAGGTTGAATTTCTGAATGAAGTTGAGTCAACTGAACTTTTAAACAGCTTTCTTGTTCTTCGTATCGTCTATTCTTTGAAGGAGGTCTTGTGTAATCTGTCCCAACATGAATAGCAAGATGATAACTCCGACACAACCAGCCGAGACGCTTTTGTCCAAATGTCAAATACCTATCATCGATCTAGCCCACATAGGTAAGTTCTGTTGTAATATTGTAACTTTATATTGAAAACCTTTATTTACTACACAGTTCGACACCCTCAACTTCGCAGGCGGATGTGGGAACTAACAAACTACCCAACTGTTTTCTCCAAATCTATACTTTTCTCGCCACAGTCGCCACTACTGCAAAGTTAAGTTTGGCAAGCTGTAACAGCTGTTGAGTGGTACCTGCATACCTACTAGTTGATATTATGAGAACTCACGTAAATATACTTGATGAGATCCCTGATTCGGATGTGTGTTAAACCCGTTCATTTTATAATATACTATAACCCCGTGTCGAAGCGTCCCTTTCACTGCTATCATTTAGTACACTTTTCTTCAATGACATTTTATATTTGACCTAACCAGAGCCCAACACCGGTTTTTATCAATATTATGCGACTAAAAACACCAAAAGAAAAACATTCGCAGTTAAGTACATGTTTTTCATTTACTGCCCAGTTGCAATAACAACCAATTTTATAGTTTATTTTTCTTTATGATTTTGTTCAATGACGTTATTGATTTTGATTTGTTAATGTAAGTAGGTATATATATGTATGTATGATGTATGTATTTGGTATTTGTTAAATGAGTTTTTGCTTTATTATGTTAAGTCCCTTCACATGAGCGACTAAATTCCTGTAAAAATATCACAAAATCTAAAATCTACTCTATATAAATAAAATAAAAGCAAATCTACTGCTGTCCCTGATATAGGTATATAAATTATATAATCAATATTATGTTGATACAGTATTGCCAGTAGGTACCTAATTGGAAAACGAACACCACAAATTTTTATTCGCCTTGGGTCGGTAGGTAGGTATTTATTCGATAGGAAGGAAATTTTTTTTATTTTTTCACGTGGATATAGTATATTTCTACTAAGCATAAATAATATATTATATTTTACCCTATTAAAATAAAATTATTTAAAAACAAAGTACATAGGTATGAATAGAATTATTTTGTACCCACCTTTCCTTCGTGGAATCAAAGTACCTACCTAATTGATAACTGGAATCTCCCGTCAAAACTTTCCGCGTTTTATTTTTACTGTAATTTTCCTGCTTCAGATTTCATGGAAAAATACCTACTTGCGCGTTTCTTTTACATACTCAAAAAATTTATGGTAAACAAAAAAGTTGTACCTGCTCTAAATGGCAACACCAAGGTTGTTGAAATAGACTAGGAGACGAGGTAGGTAAACCCTACGTCATCGAGTACACGGATGAAACTACTTTGTAGTGATAATGGACACTTAGAAAACCTTAAAAAAGCTGGGCTGCCGGTGCGCCTCTTGGCAGGAGCCGCGCTGCCATGGAAATAGTCAGCGTTTTTTTTCGAAAAAATTACGTCATCGAGTACACGAACGGGAATGGTGGCATATGATAAAGGTCGATTAGAAAATGAGAAAAAAGCAGGGCTGCCAACCGGCAGCCTGGCAAGTTCGCAGGCAGCCGGCGTCAAAGTGGGGTAAAAAATAGTAATTTTTACGTCATCGAGTACACGAATGAAACTAATGAATAACTATAGTCCAGATCATTCCGTTTAAGAATTTCTTGGTCTGCCGACCAGCAGCCTGGCAAATTTTTGTGTACGATTTTTTAAAGTTTTTTTTTTTTTTTTTTAATTTTTCGTTTATTTTTATTATTATTTTTATTTCATTATATTTTTAAAAACTTTGAATGCCATATTTTAAAAATATGAACGATAATGATAAAAAAAAATAATTTGAGAGTTCCGAGTGTACCCATCCGTCAGGTGAGCCGTTCGACGCCAAACCACTAACGAAACCTGCCGCGGTGCCCCTCACCGCTGTCGCGTGTCAATATTATTGTACAAATTTATAATATTAATAGTTCTTTTAAAATTGCCTAATAGTCCATAGTAGTTGGAAGTTCGAAAAACCAACGCACCATCGCTGTAAGAGCTGCGTTCGTCTGTAAAACGACGGAAATTTCTGAAACCCCGTTCGTTTCATATCGGTTTCGCTTGCCCTGCTGCACCGATTACATCGAATACAAGATCGAAACTAATGAAAAACTGTAGTCTAGATTATCTCATTCATGACTTCTTTGGTCTGCCACCAGGAGCCAGGCAGTTTTTTGTGTACGATTTTTTAAAGTTTTAATTTTTTTTTTTAATTCTTAAATAAATTTTTTCAATATCTTTATTATTATTTTTATTTCAATATGGTTTTAAAAACTAAGAATGCCCGATATTAAATAAAATAAGTGGTTATGATAAAAAAATAAATTTTGAGTGGTCCGAGTGTAATCGATGCAGCAGGGCAAGCGAAACCGATGTGAAACGCACTGGGTTTTGAAATTTTCGTCGTTTTTCAGACGAACACAGCTCTTACGGCGACGGTGTGATGGTTGTTCAAACTTCCAACCACTATGTTCTATTAGGTAATTTTGAAAAGACTATTATTATTATAATTTTGAATAATAATATGGGCATGCGATGGCGGTGAAAATCTCCGCGGCCAGTTTCCAGTAAGTTATTTCGCGTCGAAAGGCGCTCCCGTCCGATGGGTACACTCGGAACACTCAAAATGTATTTTTTTATCATTACCACTTCTTTTTTTTTAAATCTGGCGTTCTAAGTTTTTAAAACCATGTTAAAATAAAAATAATAATAAAGATATTGAAAATAATAACAAAAAAAAAATAAAAATCGTACATAAAAAACTACCAGGCTGCTGTCTAGCAGACCAAAGAAATCATGAAGGAGATGATCTAGACTACAGTTTTTCGTTAGTTTTGATCTTATACTCGTGTAATCGATGTAGCAGGCCAAGCGAAACCGATATGAAACGGACGGGGCCCGGAAATTTCCGTCGTTTTCCGGACGAACGCAGCACTTACGGTGACGGTGCAGTGGTTATTTAAACTTCCAACCATTATGAACTATTAGGTAATCTTAAAAAGACTATAATTATTATGTGCTGCGTTCGTCTGGAAAACGACGGAAATTTCCGGGCCCTGTCCGTTTCATATCGGTTTCGCTTGCCATGCTACATCGATTACTCGAGTACAAGATCAAAACTAACGAAAAACTGTAGTCTAGATCATCCCATTCATGACTTCTTTGGTCTGCCAACAAGCAGCCTGGCAGTTTTTTGTGTACAATTTTTTGAAGTTATAATTTTTTTTTAATTTTTAAAAAATTATATTAAATAACTTTATTACTTTTTTTATTTCAATATGGTTTTGAATACTTAGTACGCCAGATTTTAAATAAAATAAGTGGCAATGATAAAAAAATTAATTTTGAGTGTTTCGAGTGTACCCATCGGACGGGAGCGCCTTTCGACGCGAAACAACTTACTGGAAACTGGCCGCGGAGCTTTTCACCGCCATCGCATGCCCATATTATTATACAAATTTATAATAATAATAGTCTTTTTAAAATTACCTAATAGAACATAGTGGTTGGAAGTTTGAACAACCATCACACCGTCGCCGTAAGAGCTGTGTTCGTCTGAAAAACGACGAAAATTTCAAAACCCAGTGCGTTTCACATCGGTTTCGCTTGCCCTGCTGCATCGATTACACTCGGACCACTCAAAATTTATTTTTTTATCATAACCACTTATTTTATTTAATATCGGGCATTCTTAGTTTTTAAAACCATATTGAAATAAAAATAATAATAAAGATATTGAAAAAAATTATTTAAGAATTAAAAAAAAAAATTAAAACTTAAAAAAATCGTACACAAAAAACTACCTGGCTCCTGGTGGCAGACCAAAGAAGTCATGAATGAGATAATCTAGACTACAGTTTTTCATTAGTTTCGATCTTGTATTCGATGTAATCGGTGCAGCAGGGCAAGCGAAACCGATATGAAACGAACGGGGTTTCAGAAATTTCCGTCGTTTTACGGACGAACGCAGCTCTTACAGCGATGGTGCGTTGGTTTTTCGAACTTCCAATTACTATGGACTATTAGGCAATTTTAAAAGAACTATTAATATTATAAATTTGTACAATAATATTGACACGCGACAGCGGTGAGGGGCACCGCGGCAGGTTTCGTTAGTGGTTTGGCGTCGAACGGCTCACCTGACGGATGGGTACACTCGGAACTCTCAAATTATTTTTTTTTATCATTATCGTTCATATTTTTAAAATATGGCATTCAAAGTTTTTAAAAATATAATGAAATAAAAATAATAATAAAGATAAACGAAAAATTAAAAAAAAAAAAAAAAAACTTTAAAAAATCGTACACAAAAATTTGCCAGGCTGCTGGTCGGCAGACCAAGAAATTCTTAAACGGAATGATCTGGACTATAGTTATTCATTAGTTTCATTCGTGTACTCGATGACGTAAAAATTACTATTTTTTACCCCACTTTGACGCCGGCTGCCTGCGAACTTGCCAGGCTGCCGGTTGGCAGCCCTGCTTTTTTCTCATTTTCTAATCGACCTTTATCATATGCCACCATTCCCGTTCGTGTACTCGATGACGTAATTTTTTCGAAAAAAAACGCTGACTATTTCCATGGCAGCGCGGCTCCTGCCAAGAGGCGCACCGGCAGCCCAGCTTTTTTAAGGTTTTCTAAGTGTCCATTATCACTACAAAGTAGTTTCATCCGTGTACTCGATGACGTAGGGTTTACCTACCTCGTCTCCTAGTCTAAAAGGGAGATGCCGCGTTGCCGTGCATCTCAGCTCTTCGAAACGCGTGAGGAAGATACAAGAAAATTAGGTTCCATGCCACCTCAGAAAGGTCATTTAAAGCTATGAATTTTTAGATAGCCGTTAACCCTAACCTAACTTAACCTATTTAACCTTTTTTTTTTATTATCACTCTTTGACCTTTCTGAGGTGGTTCTGAGTTGGTCTGTCACCGAAAATTATTATGTTCTTCCTTTGGAGGAAACAGATATACATACGTAGTGTGTTTCATTTGTTGTCTCGCCATTATTTTATGTGTTAGAAAGAGCTGGAGCATTAATCTAATACACTTTCAAATTTTATAATCTATCTTCTATATAAAAATGAATCGCCGAAATGTATGTACGCGCATAACTTCCGAACGACTGCACCAACTTGGATAATTCTTTTTTTTTGTGTTCGTTATTGTCAGGACAAGGTTTGAAAAAAAACTACTGGTGAGCTCTGGCATTATGAAATTTGTATAAAAAATTGCAATAGGTGGCACGCGAGCTGTTTGAAAACTGAATATAACGGGAATGAATGTATGGAATGTGTGATGGCGGTGAGGGAGGGGGGAGAGGAACTCGGGTAGGGGGTTCGCGGGAGGGGGGAGTGGAACTCGGCAGGGAGGAATGGAGTGGGGAGAGGGAAGGTGGAGGAGGCGGAGTCGGAACGCGAGAGGGGAAGGGGACGCGGGAGAGGAAGGGGAGGCGGAAGGGGAACGAGACGAATGGGAAAGGACACGCAGGGAGAAACAATTTACTTATTAAATGGCATAGCAACGCATGCCGGGTACCAGCTAGTTCGTAATAAACATATTTTTTTAAATATTATTGTAGAAAGCAATCACTTTGTGGTTTGACATATTTAATAAAATAAAATACTTTAAAATATTTTTTTAATTAAAGACAAAATTTTGCATGTAAACAAAAAAAGTCTTAAAAAAGGCTCACATTTCGTTTTTCTAAATAAAATTTCTGAAAACGACACACAAAAGAATAAGTTATGAAACACGGCAAATTTATATCACAACTTAATATTACCTAGTTACTTTACGTAAGAAGTATGTACTTGTTTTATATTATTAATTCACACACAATAATTATTATTAGAAACAGAACTGATATTATTAATTCTAGGAATTGAAGTTGACATATTTACACGATTTGCAATAAATTCAATGCAGTCACGGATTCCGGGTAAATGAACCAATTAAAAATTATTTTTTTCATGATTAGACGTTTTCCATCGTTCAGTTGATAAAAGTCGTGAATCTATCATGTTTTAATTGAATAAGTAATAAAAACATCAATATCTTCTATCTATATTAATAAAAATGAATCGCAGAAATGTATGTACGCGCATAACTTCCGAACGACTGCAGCAAATTGGATAATAATTTTTTTTTGTGTTCGTTATTGTCAGGACAAGGTTTGTATAAAACTACTGGTGAGCTCTGACATTATGAAATTTGTACAAAAAAAAGTAATAAGTGACACGCGAGCTGTTTGAAACCTGAATGCACCGGGACTGAATGTATGGAATGCGGGAGGGGGGAGGGAGGAGGGAAACTCGGGTAGAGAGAGGGGGAGGGGAACCTGGATAGGGGGAAGGGAACTCGGGAGGTTTTTTTCGCGGGAGGGGGGAGTGGAGTGTGGATAGGGATGGTGGAGGAAGCAGAGTGGTAACGCGAGAGGGGAAAGGGATGCAGGAGAGGAAGGGAAACGGAACGAATGGAAAAGGACACGCAGGGAGAAAAAAGTCTTTATTAAATGGCATAGCAACGCATGCCGGGTACCTGCTAGTAAAAATAAATATCAATTATTTGGTTTTTCCAATTATCCTCTAATAAATGTAATATCAATAGTTAAATATGAAAAAGCCACTGTAAAATCATGTTTATGCTTTTGTGCTATTATGAGCGTGTCTGTTTGTAACATTTTAATTACATCGCGTACAAACTATGCCACAGAAAAATATGAAAATAAAAATTGCATTTGCTGAAGAAAGAATTTCGATATATTTGAAATAAACCAGTAATTTTACTCTGGTGGGACTAAGGAGATATTGAGCTTGAGATGTTGAGGACGGTCACTATACACTTCTATGTATTTTTATATTCAGTGGCTGTGTTCTATGCAGAGGCGGCTGTAGCGGACCCAGAAGTGGAAAGTCATTAAAAAAATATATATTATGATACAATATCAAATTAAATACGATAATATTCATTTTTAGGTCCCTCGCGAGTTTGAGAGTCAAATTACATTTAATATAGTTAATTATTTCATGCGACAAGCATACAATATGCAAAATCAACCTACGTTTATCAAACCATCTCTTTCAGACGCATAATATTCATCATGCTCTCTCCCTCACGGCTATGACCAAAGATATTAGAAATCCGAGATATGCTATGTTGGCCGCCAGACCGTGGACGGACTACGGCCTACGGAGCGGAGTGTGAATACGGAAAGAATTCGTTCATTCAATTGGTTTTGTGTCGTAGCCGCGTACAGTTTGTGCCCGTTTTATTCAAAATGCCGTCTTGTTCAGTGCAACTATGCAAAAATAATACAAGAAATGTGAACTTCAAGATAAATGAAGTTTCATTTCACCGGTAAGTACAAAATTAGAGTACGTTATCAATTTTTAATGATTATTCGAAGTTTTTATTGACATAAGGCCCCGTTAAAACAAACATCGCCGCCATTACGATGCTAGTGATGGGGACGCGAATTCTTTTAAATACCGACCATCGATATTTCGTAATATTAGTAGGGCTTTATAAAAAAAATATAAATATGTATAAACATATTATTTTTGTAGATAATTAATGTTGTAGATAATTATTGTTGTAGATGATGATTGGTGGTAGAAACAAATACAATGCTTTTCTTTTAAAATCATTATTTATATAAATTAATCTTTCTTTGTTCCGCATGCGTTCGTGTACCATTTATTCTTTTCAATGGAACTTTGGTGATTTTTAGTGCCGGAGCCCTTGGAGGTTTCTATATACGAGTATAATGGTGGGCTCTTAGCATTATAAAATTATTTCCTATACCATTCATCCGACTGGAATGAAACTTTGGTGTTTTCGTGTGGGCACGCCCGTGAAGGTTTCAATATATATAACGGTAAGCTTTGGCGTTATAAAATTCGTAAATTTTTTGGCGCATGATCAGTTTGAGAAATGTGCGTGTTTCATATAGTTTAGCCTCAGGAAGGGAAGGAGAAGGGGAAGAGAATCCGGGACGAGGGATCTGATACGGGGAGGATTATGTGGGTGGGGGAGGGAAACGAATGAGGGGGTTGGCGGGGATGAGGGAGTGATGAGAGGGGGGGGGGGTTCGCGGGATAGGGAGAAGCATAACAAAAAAGGGTGAGATTTATTTATCTTAGGTAACGTATAATTTATATCCGTTTTTAAATGCAGTAACTTATAGTATTTTAATTATTTCAGATTTCCGAAGGACGGAACAATTAAAGAAAAATGGATTGACGCAACGGGGAGAAAGGGAAACTGGTTTCCGACTCGCCATAGCATCATTTGCTCGTCTCACTTTGGCCAAAACGATTTTAAACCAGCAACCTGGCCTTTTTTTCCCTTCAATTGATGTTATAAACATTTGCAAAACAATGGAAGTGATAATAAAGAACGCTATTGTAGATAAAAATAAACTGAAAATTAAATCAAAAAATAATATTAAACAGGAACTAGTAACCAAAGCCTTGCGACATTTCGTTGGAATCAAAGTATTTGAAAATATTTATTTTCATCAATATGACCAATCACCAATGAATAATCATTCAGTTCAACTCACTAAAGCCGTTTTGGAAAAATACCTTGATATCCGTTTACATTACTTAGTTAAAAACGTAACACCAAAATTATCGAAGCGACAAGTATTAAACAAATATCTCCACTTTACCGGTCAATAATATATATATTTTTAAATGTTTGTTTGCTAAATGAAATACCTCGTGTACATACATATTTCTATATATTTTTGTTAATTATACCAAGGTGGGTTTTTTATTTAAATTTTTTTATTTACATATGTTCGAGATTGTTGAAAACTAGCACATTTGACATTCAAAAGAGGAGGAAAATAACTGTTTACATATTATTTAAAAAAAACTGCCTGTAAAACACGGTTAATCAATAGATTATGAAACAAAATATGAAATCGCAAAATAAAGGCCCTAACACGGGTAGAGCACCCAACGTTGCCCAAAATACTTGTCATTATTATTGTAAAATTATTAATTTTGAAACAGAATTGTAAATACTTTCAGTATAACCTTGGTTAAAGACCACCATTTAGAACAGAAAGGTTGCTTTAAATTTATTAGCCGTGTTTAGCGACCAGATCTGAATAACCGGGTACTTCCCCACCTTCATTTTCCTCGACTTCCACTCCTCACCATCTGAAACCTCATAAAATACCCCAATTGCGGATGCCCTAGTCTCACTGGTTCCAGATGGTTGGGAGCAGATGGGACTCTTGTGAAGTACTCAAATACAAAATAAATTAACATGAGTAAAAAATGAGAGTTTCTTTTTATGGATTTTTACAACAACAGAAACACACTGTGAGTGTTATTGTGATTAAAGTTATTGAACAAAACCAAAAACTGTTAAAATTCAGTTATCTAATTATAGATTAGAAACAATTGATTTGGATTTGTTACAAATGGGATACGTTAAACGTGCCCAGAGTCCAGATCACACTTGTTTCGATTTATCGGTTCTGAGAATAAGAATTTTTCATCAAAATTTTAACTGGAACCATTTTTTAACTAAAATGTCGATCTCTGTCGATTTGTATTCTTGTAAGCCTTATTCGTCATCATTTCTATGTATTGCTAATTGCGAATGCGTTCGAAACGTGTACGCATAGAAATCTGTTCTAAGTATTAGTGCCAACGAAAATGACAAGTTTTAAGTGTGAGTTCGAATAGGGGCGTATACTTTAGCGTAAGCGAAGGTGTGTAATAGTATTGGTTAATAATATCGGCGACACGAGGAAAAACAGTTCCACAAGGTTTAAACTGCCCATAGCATATCTCCCTTTGTTTATATTATCTGTGGCTATGACCCAAACTGTCTTCAGAATCCAAAAACATTTTTACTAGGTGACATAGTGCCATCTCGTTTATCGTATGGCGCGTAAAGAGACAGAAGACATGATATCGGGACATTTGATAAATTGACCCAGCCAATCATAGTGTGTGGGAAAGAAAGCTTCCATTTAAGACGTTAGATGTCACTGCTTGCCGCTACCTGCTATCTCGCGGTGCATTTCAAATACATTAGAATAATACCAGTTGTTTTGATTTATATAATATTTCACAATACATATGTTTTACTGTCACCTTATAATTTTGGAAGGTTTTGGACCAATTGACCCGAGGGAAGGACCGCCACTGGTTCTATTTCTATAATTTTCGCAAGAAAGGTTACGTAAATCTAAAATTTAGATAATGAATTAATTATGAATGTATGATAATTAATTAATTATGTATTATTAGATAGTTAAAAACATTAATTCCGCTATCGCCGTCCGTGTTCATCACGATAATGAAAGGAATAATAATATTATGTACATAATAATAGATTACGTACAATCACTTTTTATTCCTAATTCCTGTGAATCTTAAGTGACGTCATAACGCCTTGCAAAAGTAAATACAAAGACGCCACGTTTTTTTTCGTGTAATAGGCCACTTGCATCACATTTTTTTATTTTTTTCCGGTTTAGGCAAATATTCTAAGACATTTTTATTTATTTTTTGATCGTATTTTTGAAACCCTGGTGATTTTTTGAAAATTTCAATCCGAAAAATCAGACCATTTTTTATAAACCGGAAAGACGGGACATAATTTCATGGGTGCGAAAAAACGATAATTACGTAGCCGAAAATCATTTTAAAAAAAGAACGTTTTCCACACGAATAGCAATAAATTGTACGGGGTTCTCTTCGTAACATCTGTAAAAACACCGCCATCTTTATTAAAAAATCAAACCAAAGGATAAGTTCGCATAGAACAAACGATAAATCTGGTGAACGTTAAACGCAAATTCAAAAATTCGCCGGAAATCAAAGTGTTGCCATATAAAAAAAAATTAATTAGTGTGGAATTTTACAAAATTAAGGGAACATAATCGGAGACGGGACATTTTCATGTAGTGACGGCACGAGCTCAAATAATGGGTTCTTTTTGAAAAAAAAAAAAACTATACATTTCTAAAAATTATTGATAGCATTTTCGTAATTTTAGTAAAAAAATCTATCCACACGATTTTTTCCAAGTCGTTATGAAATCCATGCAAGTGGCCTATTTTACAAGAATGTATTACTTATGTAGTTATTTTATCCAAAACTGTGACCCCTTTTTGACTGTAAAAATATAATAATTTAACTAAAAAAAAAATATCGAGTTCAGTTCACCGAGGTAAGTACAGTCTATTAATACTGTTTTTTTTTACATGAATATGAGCACATTGAGACTATAGCATCCCCAATTGGGGTATGTTGTAAGGCAGAAGGTAGTGGGGAGGGGAAGGAGATGGGAAGAGGAAGGTGGGGAGGTACCTGGCTATTCAGATCTAGTCACCAAACACGTCTAAAGCCATTTCAAGCAACGATGGTGGTCTTACACCAGGGCGATGCTGAGAGTATCTTCCCCTCTGGAACGTGCCGCAAATATGCTATATATTATTTTAAATGAATTAATTTATTTAGTCAGTCAAACGTAACAGTCATAATATTTTTGCTCTGCGTTAAAGTAATTACTAAGTGACAAAACACAAAAACCGAAAAGTTAACGGTAGTGATTCCTTTTTGTGACACCAAGGACTAAAATCTATAAACTTCATATTAGTGATTTACCGTACCTACGGAGTATAATCAGTAAAAACAAAAATATAACTTAATATCATCACCAAGGTGTAACGCAGGTAGTAATTAAATTTACTTACAAAATGCATTGCAATATCTGCCCGGATCCAGTTATAACAGAAGAGTCAATTTTTATGTGCTCTACGTGCAAAGGCACATTTCATCTAGCCTGCGGGGGAATAACTGAGAACAGTTTCCGTAGGCTCACTCAGGAACGGCGTGCGCTACTAAAATGCAAACAGTGCAAAAATACGAAGACAGCAGTGGCGGCCGCTTCGGGCGTAGCGGAGACAATTAGCGGTAACGAACCTTTGGAGCCAGGTAGAAAAATGAACAATAAAGGACCGACGATCACCGCTCAGGCCCAAGCAAACTTAGAAGATCTGCAAGGGTTAGTTTTGGACAAGACATCCAATCTTGAAAGGAAACAAAATGACATCATGGAACAAAACAATAAAATTTTAGAAAGCATTCAATTCATGAGCTCACAATACGAGGACTTCCTAGTCAGGATCCGTGAAATTGAATCAAGGAACGAGGCGCTTACAAAAAAGAACATCGATTTGGAAGCCAGGATTAATGTACTGGAGGACCGTCTTGAATTCCAAGACAGAGCTCTTAAGGCCAACAACTTAGAAATCAGAGGAATCCCGGAAAATAAAGGAGAAATACTACAAGACGTCATTTTTAACATCTGCCAAAAAACTAAGTCCAACATCCAAATCAAAGACATAGACGCTATTCATCGAGGAGCAAAAAAATTAAATAACAAATATCCGAGAGAAATAATAATCAAACTCAAATCGAATATAGCAAAAGAACAACTGTTAGCGGATGTGAAATCATATAACAAAAACAACCCGAATTTGGAAGACAAATTAAATACCTCAAACATTGGTATTGCTGGCCCGACTTCAAGAATCTACGTTTCCGAACAGCTGACATTTCGGGGCAAGCAACTATTTTGGAATGCTAGACAAGAAGCGAAAGGAAAGGGGTACCGGTTCACGTGGACCCGAGCGGGTCAGATATATGTTAGACACGATACAGGTGCTAATGCAATATGTATATCTGATGAAAGCAAGCTCGCAGCGATGTAATACAACGGAAAGAACCAAAATATCGAGGTATGTACCGTCTCGCCCGTCTACAAGTATATGCAATAAAGCCGAAACTCAGCGATACAGCGAAGTTACCAGTCCTCATTACACTATTTACCATGATGTAAAACGATTAGCGTTGATTAATTATTTCACTAGTCAATTGTACGAACACACCCCATCCCGCTCATTTACACTTATTATTTTGTTACCATCAACATATTATAATTTTTTTATCACAACGTTTCAGCGGTTGCAAACATTCTGCTTTATATTATCAAATCACTGTCAACTTATTTCCATACACACCTATCTATTCAACTACATTGAGAAGAGTTTTAATTTTAATAACATATTATTGGAACGCTGTTTGCTATTCTACATTCAACTAACTTTTAATTATGTTTGATTTACCTTATGATATTAATAACCATTCAGGTATATTCTGTAACTCAAATATTATTGATAACTTGAATAATATAAAAAAACTATAATTGGGGCTCCTACAGTCTAAAGATTATACATCAGAACATAAGAAGCATATCTAAACTTGACGATTTCCTAATTTTCTTAGATCAATTTAATAACGCGTTCGATGTAATAATCTTATCGGAGTGCTGGATAAATAAAGAGTACACCTCAAAAGCAATTCAAAATTACTCAGAATATCACACTAACATAATTCTAAATAAATCAAGTGGAATTGTAATTTACATCAGAGACGGTCTACAAGCACAAGTCGATGAAATATTACTACCACAAGCAAACTGTATGAAAATCGTATTGAACAATAACTTATATATTTTCGCAATCTATAGGTCACCCTCTTTCCAAAATATTGACACTTTTTTGAATTCTCTACAATCTAACATCAACAGTTCAAAACAATTAGAACGACAAATAATTTTAGGCGATTTAAATATTAACACGATCCCCGAGTACCACCGTCAATCCGAAGATTATCTGTGTCTGTTAACGGAAAATGGGTTCATGCAAACAATTAACAGCCCTACTCGAGAACAGGGCTCAAGTAAATCTTGTCTTGACCACATTAACGTTAAAAAAATTAAACATTTCGACTCATTTGTTATTCACACCACAATTTCTGACCACTACACTACAGCTCTCTGTCTTAAAAATAAGCCTCCCACCGCAGTCAAAATTAAATACATACCTCGAATAAACTACTTCAATCTACTTGAGGACTTAAATTCAGAAAAATGGGAAAACGTTCTAGACCAAAGAGATACTGACTCGGCAATGACAGAATTCATCACCAAGTTACATGATTATATAGCCAAACACACTAGTAAGAAACTCATATCTAATAAACAATTAAAACTTACACCATGGATCACCCCTGGCCTTGTCAAATCAATTCATAGAAGGAACCAACTACACAAAAAGGCGAAAAGTAGCCCAGAGAATAATATATTACAAACCCGCTATAAAAAGTATAGGAACTTGTGTAAAAAAATAATCATTTCAACTAAAGAAAACTATTTTAAAAACATTATTTACGAAAATAACTATACACCAAAAAGGCTATGGGAAGCATTTCGCAGTGTAACTAAAACCAAAATCAATAAATCATCTGAAATTAAATCACTACACATTGATAACACTATCACATCAGACCTAAAAAAGATAGTAAACTTTGCAAATAACTATTTCACGTCAGTGGGAACCACTCTGGCCAAAAAAATTCTCGACAAAATTAACACAACTGAAACTGATCTCGCTAAGAAAACTGGCTGTAATCTCGAGCATAAAATAGATAATATTCGAACTACGTCACACGAAGTGATGAAAACAATTGACGAACTTAAGTCATCCAATGCGTGTGGCCCAGATAAGATCTCTACAAACCTGTTAAAAATTATAAAATCCGCCATAGTATCACCCATAACGTTCATTTGTAATCTAAGTTTTAACTCTGGAAAATTCCCCAATCATTTAAAACAATCAATTGTTATTCTTCATCACAAAAATGGGGATAAATCACAGATCAACAACTACCGACCTATTTCTTTGATCAACTCTGTGTCTAAAATTATTGAGAAAATTGTTAAGAATCGGCTCACCCTATACCTAGAAAACAATAACATCCTTTCCAATAGTCAATACGGTTTCCGTCCAGGTTTAGGCACTGAAAATGCCATTGCTAAATTGACAAAAATTATCTCTAATAACATAGATAGAGGTACAAAATGCATTGCGCTCTTCCTGGATCTAGCCAAAGCATTCGACACTATCTCTCATAAAATCCTGTTGAATAAACTACAGCGCATTGGTATACAAGGTCAGCTCTTCAATCTGTTGTGTAGCTATTTAGATAACAGGAGCCAAAGAGTGCTTATCAACGACACTATAAGCGATTCAGCTAATATTAAATTCGGTGTACCCCAAGGAAGTACTTTAGGACCACTTTTATTTAATATATATATAAATGATCTATGCAACAGTTCCTTTGCCGACCACATTATCACCTTTGCTGACGATACAGTTTTATTATTTGAAAGCAAAAGCTGGAATGTTGTTCACAGTAAAGCAGAAGTGGGTTTAATTAAGGTTAAACAATGGTTAGACAACAATCTCCTCACGCTTAACTTAGATAAAACCAAATTCCTCCGTTTCAGTGCAACACAAGCAGGAAAACCAAAAGAAATACACAATATCCTTATACACCATTGTAATGACCAAACCACTTGTAAATGCTTAAACTTAGAATGTGTCGATAGCATAAAATATCTTGGAATCATGATAGATAAGTCTTTGAGATGGGACGAACATATAGTCTCAACTTCCATAAAGATCAGAAAACTTACTCATCTATTCATGTCTGTTAGAAATATTCTTCGCGTAAAAGATCTGAAACAAATGTACCATGCCTTGTGCAACTCATTGCTAGAATATGCTTCCTTGGGATGGGGCGGCTGTTCCAAAACAATAATGGATCCTTTAGCAAAAGCACAAAAATCACTTCTAAGGGTCATCCTTAAGAAACCCTTCAGGTATCCCAGTGATCTATTATTTGAAGAGATACCAGTTCTTGATGTACGACAACTATACATAAGAAAAATTATTTTACATACACAAAAACACCGACACCAATATTCATCCATTGATCATCTCCACAACACCCGCCATGCAGGGAGGAATCCAGTGGTTCCACCCACTACAAACACATCACATGCCCAAAGACAATACTCCTACTTAGGGCCTAAATTGTTCAACATCATACCCGATGCATGGAAATCGAAAAATACAAGCACTTTACGGAAATGGGTTAGCAATTGGCTTCTAGATATGGGGAGAGTCAAGAGCGAACATATGCTAACACAATCTCACATACCTAATATGTACTAAAAAGTTTATGTTATTCAAAAAAAAAAAATCTTTTGCTCTGTTTTCTTATCCTTGTAATATAACGACTGTTCTTTGATTCTTGTAAAATAACGACCAGGCGTTTCAAAAATAAGTCCTGAAATTATCTATATAAATACATAGGAAATTCATATGTCATGTCATAATTACATTCTGGTTTAAATGGATTATTTCTATTACTTACTTATGGTACTTATTAAAATTAAATAGTCAAAAATAAATTGGGAACTAAAATATCATATATTGGCAAATTATAAATATAAATGTGTAAATTCTAATATGCAATTGTTAATGTTCTCCGTATACGCCGTATACACCAGGCTAGGCTTGCATTCAATAAAAGGTCGAAAGTAATTGAATCAAATAATATAGACCTAAAACTGCGAATACTCCTCATCAAGACCTATGTGTGGAGTATCTTGATTTACGGCTGCGAAACATGGTGCCTATCTGAAAGAGATAAACGGAGACTAGAGGCTTTTGAGATGTGGTCCTATAGAAGATTATTAGGAATTTCCTGGAGAGACCACATTACAAATGAGGAGGTTCTCCAAAGTATCGAAGGAGGAAGGCACCTGCTCAGGACCTTGTCCGAAAGGCGTGCAAGATGGATCGGACATGTTATACGACAAGAAGGTCTCTTGCATACCATAATGGAGGGTATGACCGAGGGGACAAACTCTAGGGGACGCCCACGCCGAGAGTACCTAGACGACCTGCTGGTGGACGTGCGCTGCTCATCATATGCAGAATTCAAAAGAGCCGCACAAGACAGGGAAGAATGGAAAAGAAAATTAAAGGAAATTGCTGCAAACCAATCCCAGGATTGAAACCAGAGAGAGAATGTTCTCCAAAAAGACCTCGAAAGAATTTCAAAATTGTGATCGCCCGAATGAAGCTATTTACCTATTCTGAAGGCAATTATTGATGTAATTAAATGTAGTAAATTTAAAATATTATATCTAAAATATAAAAATCCACAGTTCCGAACTCCTGCAACTTGCAGTGGGAGGTACTGAAGGTACTCGTACCATCGAAACAGCGCGCTGCGGCGCATTGGAACTCGAAACATACTAAGGTGTTATTGAAAGTTATTATTGCAATTTTGCAAACCTAAGATCACCTTACTTTAAATTTTGGTTGTATACATTTTTATATTATGTTTGTATTCTTTCTTATCGTAACTTATTGATAACACATATCTCACTGTACTTAAATTTATATTTTTTTTTTGCTCATATCTTTATTTCATGTATATGTTTTTATTTCCATCATAACTTTATTTGTTCTAGTTTTTTTTTTCTCTTAAAAAAAATAGAACAAATAAAGTGACGTATATAAAAAAGTTACGTATATATAAAAAAAAATGTATTTATACATATATCATTTGTCATATTATATTGAGTATGTAAATGGTTAATAGGATATCTTGAAAGAAACCATTCATACTAAATTTTTAAACCAATATCATAGGATATCTTGAAAGAAACCATTCACATGTTAAAAATATTATGAACTTTTTTTTTTTTTTTTTTTTTTTTTTTTCTTTATTTTTTCCCATTGTATCTACATACATACAAAAGTAATTTTACATAATTTCTAAATACTAATTATAATTTTACATAATTTCTAAATACAGTAAGAGTAAATATAAGGTACAAGTAATGTAAAACTTAGCAATAAGTAAAATATATAATAGAAAAGAGTAGGTAATGGGAACCCACTAAGGCACTGCCTGTGTGTGGGTAATATAAACAAGATTGCTATATATACATCAATAAGTATATATGTAAAAAATATAAATTTTAAACTAAAGGTTTAGAAATATAGTAATCTGTGAAAACATTATAGTAAAATAAAATAAAATAGTGAAACATAAATTTTGTTGATTTTTTGTTAAAGTAAAGAAAGTAAAAAAAGTTAGAATTGTATTGAAAAGTGAAACATGAAGTTTTTCAAAAAATTTATAGAAAAAATGTTCCAACATCTGCATCATTCAACCATAATTTTAATTCTTTTACGTAAAGTGATATTTTATCTGCCATTTGAATGTGTTTTGGTAGAAGATTAAAAGTACGAGGACCAATAAAGCTGCTATGTGTTTGCATTAATTTAGTATTGGTTTGGGGGGAGTAAAACATATTATTAGTTCTTTTGCTAATTCTATTTTCATTTTTTACGAAGCAATTTTTATTTTTATATATATATTTCATAGTCTGCAATATAAATAATTTACGGATATTGAATATTTTTGTCTCTTTGAATAATAACTCTGTTGAGAATGTTTTTTTTCTATTATACATAACTTTAATAATGCGCTTTTGAGTGGTTTGTAAAGGCTTAATAAATGCATCAAGCGCACCACCCCATCCTATAATGCCGTAGATTATTGAAGATTGAACCAAGGAAAAGTAGATCATTTTTAATTTGTCGAGATTGAGTACTTCCTTAAGTCTATAAAATGTGTAAGTAAGATATCTTAATTTCGAGGTGGTTTTATCAATTTGAGATTTCCAATTTAGATGTCTATCAATAGATATACCTAAATATTTAATATTTTCAACATTGACAAGTTCATTGCACAGTGAACATGTTTCTTGATTGCAACTCGTATTGTGGATTCTAATTTTAAGGTTATCGTGAGGTTTGTTTTTAATGCTTTTATAAAAAGTTAAATAAAATGTTTTGCTGTAGTTTAGAATGAGTTTGTTACATTTTAGCCATGTTGAAACAAGTGCAATACATTCGTTTGCCTTAGAAAAAGTTTCAATCCAAGAATTTCCGTTTACTACTATTGCCGTGTCATCGGCGTAAGAAATAATTTTTCCTGGGATCACAAAATTACATAAATCATTTATATACATCAAAAATAGAATCGGCCCAAGGACAGTTCCTTGCGGAACTCCATTTTTTATATGTGCTTCTGAACTATAAAAATTCCCAATTTTTGTTTTTTGTGTTCTGTCTGTAAGATAGTTTGTCAGTATTTTTAATGTGTCTTTTTTGAAACCTAGTTGAGTTATTTTTTTAATTAGTAATTTATGATTTACAGTATCGAAAGCTTTTCTTAAATCTAAGAATATAGCAAGACATTTCTTATTTTTATCGATAGATGTGTATAATTTTTTTGTTAAATCATATATTGCATCTTCAGTGCTTAGATCTTTACGAAAACCATATTGGTTTTGCGATAGAATATTATATTTTTCTAAGTGTTCTATGATTCTATTTTTAATGCATTTTTCTAATATTTTTGATAGGTTTGAAACAAGTGAGATTGGTCTATAATTATCTAATTTATGGGCTTCACCAGATTTATGAATTGGTATTATGGTGGAGATTTTAAACTGTTTTGGAAAATGACCCTCTTTAAGGCACATATTGAAAATATGTTTCAGAGGAGTTAAAATATGTTTTTTAATTTTTTTTAATGTATTACTAGATAATCCATCAGTTCCCTTAGAATTAGATGGTTTTAGGCTATCTATATATTTTTCAATTTCATTTATTGTGATAGGTGAAAAATATTCTATAGGGTTGATTGATTCATTATCTGCAATTGATTGCGAAGATGTCTCTATGAAAGTATTATTATCATTCATACTGGATGATTTAAGTACCTCATCTACTATATTCGTAAAGAAGTAATTGAAGTTTTCGGCAATGGTAGATTTGTCAGTTATTAATTTTTTATTGATTTTAACCTCATTTACAACACTTGAAGAAATATTTTTTTTGTTCATAATTTCATTTATAATATTCCATGTTTTTTTACTATCATTTTTAGCGTTTTCAATTTGTTCACAGTAGTATTTCTTTTTACAATTTCGAATCAGCCTATTGAGTAAGTTTCGGTACATTAAATATTTTGTTTTCATAAAAGAAATTATTCTGACATTATTATTTTGGCAAGCTATTTGATATTTTAACATTTCTCTGTATAATTTGTCTCTTTGCTTAATTGAGACAATTAAGCCAACAGTAATCCATGGTTTGATTTTTTTATATTTTCTGTTTGTTACAACAATTTTACTTTCACTTTTTCGAATATTATCTTGTAGAGTTTTATAGAAATTTTCTAATGCTGAATGTGGATTTACTAAAGATAGAACATTTTCCCAACTTTCTAAATGAAGTAAAGAATTTAATGTATGATAATTAATGTCTATTTTTTCAAGAGTTTCACAATTTTGTTTTATAGATGAATTTTTGAAATTATGCCCATATAGTGTTGGAAAATGATCAGTGATGTTTGTTTCTAGAATTGAGGAGATAATATTAACATCTTTGTGTGTCTTGACAAAAATGTGGTCTAAACACGCGGAGTTTATTAAGGTTACTCTTGTTGGTGAGTTAATATACGAAAGGTATCCATAAATTGATAAACAATCTAGATATTCGTTTTGACAATTAATATTTTTTGTATTATCATTAATATTTATATTGATGTCCCCCGTTAGTATGGAGAAAGTAAAGTTATGTCTGTCAAGATTTCTAACAAATGTTTTTAGTTCATCTACAAATAGAAAATCATTTAAAGAAGGGGATCTGTATACGGCTACTATGAGATATTTATAGTTATTTTGACAAAAAGTTAATTTTATTACATTAGCCGTCTTAAAATCAATAAACTCAGCCTCAATATTTTTTAAAGTATTATGACAAAAGACAGTCACTCCATCATGTCCAGTATGTTTACAGGCAGCAGAAATTGTAGTATAATCAGGTAAATTATATGGAACTGAATATACAATTTGGCTGTCTTGAAACGGGTATCCTTCCCAGTTGGACAGACAAAGTCATTTTCTAACTTATTGTAATATGTATGCATATAAATAAATAAATAAATAAATAAAAATTGTGAAATAACCCAAATTTATTTGCCCACGCGCCGGGATTCGATTCCGCGACCTTCGGATTGCGAATCAAAAGCCTTACCGCTCGACCACGCAGGCCGTCGATGATGATACATAAAATGTACGTTAACTAACTCAAATATATATATATATATATATTTTTTAATCATTGGCCTGGGTTGAGGTGGTTTTGTTAAAAGCGCTCACGGTCAAACTTTTCTCTTCAAAATGTTATATTTTTATTAGTTTTACAAGGTAAATGCACCATTATAGTAGGTATTATTATTATTATGAACCCGTTCAAAGCGGCGTCTGTCAATAAAATATGAGCGTTGCAAAACCTTGGCGAAAGTTTTGATGCGTTTTGTAGAAATCTCCATTTGCCAACATAATGCTATGCCTACGATGATATAGACCCGTCTTGAGTTAACTAACCCTAAGTTTACATACTCTTCTATTATTCTGACTTTTGACATGGCCCGTTCAAGTACCTACCTGATTCACTTGATCGTGCCATGTCTTCCTCGGGCGTCCCCGACTTCTTCTACCATTCACATTTGCGTCATATATTCTTCTTACACTACTTTCTTCGTCCATTCGCTCTACATGCCCAAACCTTCTGAGGGTCCCTTTCTTAATATTACTCACATCAGCCTTACATTCTTTGCGGATATCCACATTTCTCACACGATCATATATTGTTTTACCACACATACGCCTCATGGATCTCATTTCAACACCATTCAGTCTGCTCTCTGCCAGTTCCATGCGTCACTGCCATACATCAGGGTTGGTACCAAGACTCCATTGGGGACCGCTAGCTTCGCTTCTTTTGACATTTTTTTATTCTCCAAGCATTCGAGCGCTAAATCGCATTTCAAGTGGTGTCGTGTCTAGATTCCGTCAGATTTTTATAGACTGAATATATCTGCCGTCGCCCCTCTAGATTTCTTTAATGCACCCTATTTTATTTTTAGCCGTCTACCGCCCCCCTGAAAGCCTCCTTTCAGCGTTGGCCTCCTAATGCGCTTTTTCATTCCGCGACAAAATATGCCCAACAAAATATCCTCCGACAAAATATCCTACGGACAAAACATCCCCCAATCAAATATCTACTAAAACTTTACCTAACCTAACCTAACGAAAAATGGGACAAAAATAACAATAAAAATAATTTATTGTCTTTACAGACCTCCTGTAAAGACAATAAATTATTGTTCAAAAATATTATAAGTAAAATTATGACTAACCTAGACCTAGAAATGCCTGAACAGATTTTCATGAATTGTAGCTAAGAACCATCTCATCAAGTCAGCTTTCAAACAAACAAAAAACGCATCATAATCGGTCCATTCGTTTAGAAGACACCACAGATGCCACAAAATGCCACAGATAGACACACAGACCCACAGACAGACATACATAACTGACCTGCGGGGGTTAAACGTGGGACAAAAATAATACAGATAATAATTTATTGTCTTTACAGGATGTCTGTATTATTTTTGTTAGGTTAGGTTAGGTTTTAGTAGATATTTTTTTAGGGGATGTTTAGTCCGTAGGATATTCGTAAGATTAGATTAGTAGTAATACGTCGTTAAGATTCCCACATTATTTTTCTTATTTTCTTTGATAGGGTAAATTCGACAGTAGGTCCGTCCAAAACACGGGTCGCGAGTTGCAATTTGTATACACGGCTTCTTTACTTACGTCGCAAGATCGTAAGATTCTGAATATATTTTAGGGTATATTGTCGTCTTAACCCGCTCTGCAGGTTTTTGCTGTTAGGGCCTGCGGGCGGCTTTTGGTTCGGCTTCCCCCAGTTTGAGTGTTGGTGACCATTTGAGTTGGTCCAACTTGAGTTGGGCTATCATTTGGCCTTCAAAGGATAACGTTGACTTTTGGGACATCCTATATTGTGAGGCACATTCTATTTGCTAATTATCAAAAATTTAACGGATTTTCCGAACATTCCGATGTTAGTTGTTTATCATTCGTCACCATTTTGCACAATGGCATCTGAATCAGGCAGTATTTTCCTGGGATTAAACAATAACAAAAATTATTAGGATGTTTTGCCGGAAGATATTTTGTCACGGGATGAAAAGTCGCGGAACCGCCTCCAGCGCCCACTTTGAGAAAGACTGGTCTGGGGGAAACTCGAAGAATTCTTTGGTTTGTTGACCTTTAAATCAGCTGGCAGTTTTTCTTGTCTGATTTTTTTTGCAAACTGTAAATACGGAAAAGGTTAAAATCGTTTTATGATCATTTCGCCAAAAACTGGTTTCGTCTGCACATCCGATGACGTAGCGTTGTTGCATGGTCTTCCCTGTCTATAATATGTACATATATACGGCGCACTGACGTGTGGCGAGTGGAAGTAGCGACCGTTGCATATAACGCTCTAGTAAACATCACAAGTAAAAGTGGAGAAAGTTCAATAATATTATTCATTCGCTATTTCAAAATAAATTTGCTAACCAAATTGACAGATTTATTTTGACTTCAGGCGAGACATAACCACGTTTATCGGGGTTTTCCCGAGGTTCACATTGTAATTTATTTCGGCGAATTCGTAATTGAATTACCGTTTTTATTTCCATGTCTCAGAAGGGATGCGAGCTATTTATATTTTAGATTCATAAAAACAGTAGGTTGCCATCATTTTTTTAAACGTACAACGCCTTTAAAAATTTGTAATACGTTGTATAACTAAAGTTAGCGGTGAGCACCAGATTTTATTTTTCTAGACGATGAATTAATAACTTCGGGAGGTATTCATTTAGAAATATTTTAAATATTAGTAAAACCTTCTTCAGAATTAATTATAATGAATCCGGCGGAAATGTTGAATCTCCAGGCCTGTTAGGGTGAATTCGACCGTACGTCCGTCCAATACACGCGCAGTTTACACTTCTTCACTTACGTAGTTAAGATTCCCACATTATTTTTCTTCTTCTTTTCTTTGATAGGGCAAATTCGACAGTAGGTCCGTCCAATACACGGGTCGCGAGTCGCAATTTGTATACACGGCTTCTTTACTTACGTCAAGGGGAGGGTATCAAACCGCGCTAACGCTGCAGTTAGGTATTTCTTGTACTTGTAGACAAACACGGCCGCAGCTGGCCGCCTGCGTCTGACTAGAGGAGATGTGGGTATACTAGACACTACGGACTTACGAAATAAAAATATTCTTGCCTTATAAAATTAAAATTTAGTTCCTACTATAATGGATACAGCTTAACATACTAAGAATCATATTGTGGAATAGCGTGGATAGCTCATAGCTCATAGATAGCTCATAGCGCCTGGGTCAAACTGCCCATTCACTGCAGTTAGGTATTTTTGGTAGTTGCAAACAAGCTCGGCCGCCGCGAGCCGCGAGCCAGCCGCTCGATCTACTGTGTATTTCGGTTAGATTCAGGCACAACTGGTCAGCATTTAGATAAAATACGGAATAAAAATACACTTGCTTTATAAAAAATTTATTTATTTGCAACATAATTGATACAGCTCGACAGACTATAAATCATATTATGCAAGGGCAAGGATACATTGACGTTTTTTAGCCCCTGGACCTTTACAGACTTCTTAGTTTTTGACTCAATGTGACATAGAATCTCATGGTGTTTTTATGTGGCAAAAATTTTTGGTTCATATAATAATAATATATTTATTTTAATAATTTATTTCAGATAAAAATTATACAATTAAACATATGTGGAAACTTTGACAAGCAAACTAGGAATGGTTTGTTTTCAATTGCAGCCAACACTTTCCTAAAAAAACATTTAAAATAACTTTATTTGTAATAATACAACCCAGAATTTACCCAACATCGAAATTCATTCGATTTTTCAATGGATCTGACAGCCGTTGTTTTCAATAAAACTTAGTGACTATTTGAACGGAATCGGTAGAGAACTCAAAATGGTCGTCGAAATTATGCATTTTGACATTAAATTCGAGTTCGGTGAACCTCAAACTCCTTAAACCTGATTTTGAACCAAATCGTCAAAGTACTTAAGATATTCAAGATGGATGCCGAAATTTTGCATTTTGACATTAGATCCGAGTTCAGTGCGCTTCCAAACGCCAGAATCCTGATATTGAACCAAATAGGTAGATAACTAGAGAAATTCAAGATGGATGCCGAAATGTTGCATTTTGACATTAGATCCGAGTTCAGTGCACCTCCAAACGCCCTTATCCTGATTTTGAACCATGTAGGTAGATAACTAGAGAAATTCAAGATGAATGCCGAAATTTTACATTTGGACATTAGATCCGAGTTCAGTGCTCGCCAATACTCCCTAATACTGATTTTGAACCAGATCGGTAGAGAACACGAGAAATTCAAGATGGATGCCGAAATTTTTAGATGTCAAAATGCAAAATGACTTCAGTCCACCTTCAAACTACCTTTGATAGAAATCATTAAAAAATTTAAATGTTGACATTATTACCTTATTCTCCTTTTCTTCCAGTGGGTCGGTCTATTTTTATGGCACGGTAAGTAAGGCTTCCTTTATTTTTACCCATTTTGAAGGTACCTGAAGATTAAAAAAAAATAATAATAAATAAAATTCGTAAATCAAGTTAAAAATAATTTATTAGATAATAATAAATATATTTTATTTCTACTTACCCGGTTACTGTAACACCTATCTCCTCAATGATTCCTTCAAAAATCAAAGACACAGCGAACAAAATTGCCGCGAAAAAAATATGCGTGCTCCCGCCGTGACCGCTTTCTCACAACTGAATGAATTCTGTGAAATTCAATAGACATTCGCGGCTTATTATTCCGCCATACATTTTTGTATGACGGACGATAGTTGAAAAATTCAGAAAGTTTAGGCGAATTACAATAAAAATCTAGATACACTGAATTGCTTTAAATTTAATAGCGTGTTTTAACATAATGTTTACTCTGAGATTACGGAAGGATTTTTGTTAAAAACGTTTACAACAGGTTCAGGAGAGATAATGGCGAAGGCCTTTTTCAACGCTTTTACTAAAGTTGCAGTATGTATTACTTGTAGAATTTGTAAGATTAAAGTAAAAAAAGTTTAATCACTAGTAACTTTACACATTTTTCTAACTACCCGTATATAATTTTCTAGTATTACTGCTACTAGATGCGGATGCTACTGATAATGCGGAGCGATGTTTTCCAAACCCGGCCCTTAAGATTCTGAATATATTTTAGGGTATAGTGTCGTCTTAACATAGTATATGCTGACAAATGATAATTATAACTAGCAGTTAAAAACCTGCCCTACAGGTTTTTGCTGCTAGGGCCTGCGGGCGGCTCTTGGTTCGTCTTCGCCCAGTTTGAGTGTTGGTGGCCATTTGAGTTGGTCCAACTTGAGTTGGGCTATCATTTGGCCTTCAAAGGATAACGTTGACTTTTGGGACATCCTATATTAAAAAGCACATTCTGTTTTGCTAATTATCAAAAATTTAACGGATTTTCAGAACATTGCGATGTTAGTTGTTTATCATTCGTCACCATTTTTGCACAATGGCATCTGAATCAGGCAGTCTTTTCCTGGTATTAAACAATACATTTTTTTATTATAATTAGTTGCCATTTTAGCATTGGATAAGGTCGTGACCCCCCTCACTACAAGGAAACTATACCAAATAAGTCACACTTGTTAAACGTGTGTCTAAAATAAATATTTATTTACAGATTTCTATGTACTGATACTGATGCTTGCGACCGTCAGTTATAAGAATTGTGATTATAAAACTATCTGAATTCCCCGGCGTTGCTCGCGTTTACGCATTTTTGTGTATTTAATAATTAAGTTATATTTTTCCTAGAGCACAGCCATTGCGTGGCTGCATCCTAGTCGAACAGTATTGATAGGCCAGAGACTGTACGGGTGAAATTTAAGAATTCGGCTAAGAATGCAACTCTGATGACGCGCCGTACGCAAAACCATCTTCGTACTCGAAGTTTGTTAAAAAGCTACTTTTGTAATAGAACCGAATTCAAGCAAGTAGCCAATAATGCCAAAGGATGACGCCACTTACGCTCGCAGATCGTATGGGGACCTGCCGCTGGCAATTTTAAGTACTTACTACAGATTTGTAATTTTGGGTATCTCTCCGGATATGGAAAATTACTAATTACAGTAATATGATTGATGTAATATTGTAACTAGCTGTTGTGAATTATTGTACCACTCGGCTATATATTACATATGACGTCATTGCCTGTCGCGGTGACTGTGTCCCGGTGACTAGTTGTCACCGTATCACAGTGGATCCGAGGAACTGGCAATTTTTGGAACTATTTCCTATCGGATTTATAAAATGGTCACCAACACGCAAAAGCCGCCCCCAGGGCCTAGCAGCAAAAACTTGCGCAGCGGTTTTTTAACTGCTAGTTATGAGCTTATCATGTCAAAACCTGCTGTAAATATCTGTCATAATTTCATAATTATAATGTTACTAGCAGATACGGCCACACGTTGCTGTGGCTAACGAAAACTTTATAACCAACGCCATCTGTTAAATAAAATCCACACCGCCCGTTTGTGAGCCCGCTGCCGCTTGGCCCAGATATATGATGTATTTCAACCAATTCATTCAAAATCTTGACAAATTATATAGGTACCTAAAAACCTTCCTCCTGGATAGCTCTATAGCTAGATTGGTGAAAACCGCATGCAAATCCGTTCCGTAGTTTAAAAGATCTAAGCGCACATTCAGCGGGAGCGACTTCATTTTATACTATGTAAAGATAAACTTAGTTATGAGTTATGACTTTCAAAGGATGTATACATATTGTGGTATTGCGGATGCACTTTTATGTCCATTTATCACGGTGTGTGTTTCATGTTTCCAATGAAAATTACTATTCGTGATTCTGTCGTTTCGAAGAATTTAAAAAGAAAATTTATGTAAATATAATATAATTTGTTCACGTGTTTTGGGTGACGCAAATTGCTGAACTTATAAATATACTTATGGGAGGCCCTGAAGAAAATACTTCCCTTCAGACGAGCTATTCTATATCTTTTGTAGGAACAAGATAGTTCTCGGCCGAAATCTGCTGTCAGATTTGTGTGATTTTAAATGGCTGTTATTTGCTTTTTCTATGGGCCGATGTCAGAATTTCAGCTGTCAGCTGTCACATATTTTAGTTTAGGTCGTTTTAAACACGAATTCATGCAAGTATGCATGATTATTTATTCATTTAACAGCATTAGACAGTCACACTAATCTGACGAGATAGATCTCGGTCGAGAACTATCTCTTTCCTGAAAAAGATATAGAATAGCTCGTCAGGGCGTATGTTATCTTTAAGGGATGCTGTTTGGTAGGTCTTTTTAGGAGAGGATGTTTTTTTACATTAACTCAACACAGGAGGCCCTGAGGAAAATAATTTCCCTCAGGGCCTATGTCATCTGAGATGCTGTGTGGAGGATCTTTTAGAGGGAGGCGGGTACGCGTACCGCCGCCCCGGGAACCATTTATTGGATAACCAACACCTCTGCCATAGGTCACCCTAAGTGGTTCGCTACCTTTGGTGACTTAGCAGGGTTGCTCGGGTTCATGGGGTGAGGTTTGTCTGGATCTTGGCGGCGGGTGCGTCTGTCGAATAGCTGCATGACAAGCCGGAGACCCTTAGACTTCTCCAGCCGTTCTCTCTAAGAACATCGCCTTGCACCGCAGCGGGAGGGATAGATTCATACGTCTGTCACTCCTGGATACACTGACCCCCAGATTCCTACTCACCCCTAATACCTTTTTCCTTCCCAGAACTTCTTCTCCTTCTTTTCCTAAAAAGACCCTCCACACAGCATCCCCAAAGATGACATAGGCCCCTAGGGGAATTATTTTCATCAGGGCCTCCTGTGTGGAGTTAAAGTAAAAAAAAAAGGGAATGAACATTGGTCTTGAAGAGACCCATGTTGTAGGAAGGAGGAAACACAGAGGGCGGCAAATCGTTCCACAGCCGAGCTGTTGAACTCAAGAGCGAGTCGAGGAAGCGACCCGTTCTCATGTGACAAAAGTCAACCATGGGCGCGCGACTGGCGTGTTTCCCGACCATGCAAACCTGCTAATTTACCAAACATAGCGAACTCTTTGAAGAGGTGTTGGTAACTCCTTCCCGGGGCGACGGTACCCATGCCTGCCTCCCAAATTGAAGTTAGCAGCTGGTCACTATTGATTGGACGGAAGTTTTTTGAATATGCAAATATTGGCAAAAAAATTTGTTTTGCCCGAACGTGTAATGGTAAAATGTCATAAAAATAATAAAAAACGTTATTTTTCTTTAGATTGCTTTATTACACTTCTCGTAAACTATGAAAAAGCGATAAACATACCACATTGGCTTGGTTGTATGTCGGTCCCTTATATGGTCCCTAAATTGTTCATCGTCGTTGTACGCACGCCCGCTTATATTGTACATATAGTGCTGAGCTCTGGCGTTATGAAATTTGCATTATTAAATGCAATATGTGGCATGCAATTCCAATTTTTGGGTCGGGAATGGGTACCGCCGCCCCGGAAACCGGTATTGGATAACCAACACCTCTGCCACAGGTCATTCCAAGTGGTTCGCTACGTTTGGTGATTTAGCAGGGGTGCCCGGATTCATGGGGTGAGGTTTGTCTAGGTCTTGGAGGCGGATTACCAGGACACACTGAACCCCAGATTCCTACCCACCCCTTAAAACCTTTTCCTTCCCAGAACTCTCCTATCCTTCCAATCATTAAAAAACCCTCCACATAGCATCCCCAAAGATGACATAGGCCCCTGAGGGAAATTATTTTCCTCAATGCCTCCTGTGTGGAGCTCTATTAAAAAAAAAGCTGTTTGAAAACTGATTGTATGGAACGCGGGAGGGGGTTCGCGGGACGTGGAAGCGAGAGAGGGAAGGCGGGGAAGTTGGAGAGGGAACGTGTGGGGGGAAGGGGCTACGGGAGGGGAAGAGGACGAGCGGGAAAGGACACGCAGGAAGAAACAATTTATTTATTTACTTCCATTGCAACGCATGCCGGGAACTCGCTAGTGTATTATAATTGTGATAAAGTGGCGAGTATTTGTTATCAATGTAGATACATTTTATTTAAATGTTCCTTTACATCCACTAATTACTCGGATAACAAATTATCATATTTAGGTAAATACATAAGTAAAGTACCCGGCGTTTGTGTGCCACCTGCGCTGTGAGCGATAGAACAAACGAAGATAAGATTAATAATTATTTGTACGGTAATGTGGGACATGTACCATTAGTACCCTACTAGAGCTAGGTCGATCAATCATTTTACACGACCCACTGGCGAAGTGATCGGGTCGATAGTACCCGCTCTTTGATCGGGTACTTTTACACACGGAAAAATGTGAGATAGAACCAACGATGACAAGATTAATAATTATTATTTGTACAGTAATGTGGGACAGGTACCATTAGTACCCTTCTAGAGCTAGGTCGATCAATAATTTTACACGCCCCACTGGCGAAGTGATCGGGTCCGCAGTACCCGCTCTTTGATCGGGTACTCTTACACACCGAAAAAATATGATAGACCGATTCATGCTCGATACCCGAGTACCCGTCAACCGATTTTAGATCGGGTACTTTCGATTAACGTTGGTAGGTAGTAAGTAAATGATAGCTTATTTTAGATTTCAAGTATCTACCGTCTCTATTTATTTGTCGCGAGAACGAGACTCGAAAGGCTTTTTATAAAATTCTTACCCGGTCTCTCACCATACCGATAGTACACTTACCAAGGGACACGGGTGTTGACGATCGAATCTTTTTTGAAAAAATAACCCGATGGATAATTTTTGGTTCGTAAGCGGGTCAATGATCAACGTATACGTGGCGTAACAAGTCGTATCCGACAGAATTTCCGATTTATTAGATAATCAATAACCGTGCCATAGTTCCAAGTGATTCGCTACGTTTGGTGACTTAGCAGGGGTGACTTAACAAAACGGCGATCCAATGAAAGTTATGCGTTTAAAGCATAGGTTCTCAACGTGGGCTATAACGCCCCCTTGTGGGCGTTTCAGACTTTAAGGGGGCGGTAGAAGACCCAGAGAAAATTAGGGAGCGTTTCAGACTTTCAGGAGGCGGTAGAAGACCCAGATAAAATTTGATTGCGTTGAGATGGTACAGTGAGGGCGTGCACAGGTAAAAAATGGTCTAAAAAAGACAAAAAAACACGCTAATCACGTACTAACGTATTTTATCATTATTTAGAATACATAATTTAGAAAAGACACTATATAATGAGTAGAAGAAGGAATGAGCTAGCAACCCGGTACTTAAAATACAAAATAATTGCTTTTTTAACCTGCTTAACAAGAAGGTATAACAAAAAACATATTTATAATATATATAATAAAAACGAAAGTATAATCGTGATAGTTGAGCCTCCCCCCCCCCCCCCCATAAAAAAATTGGGGGCGCTAGAAAAAAAAATCTCTAGGTGGGCGGTGGGCATAATAAGAATGAGAATTTATGGTTTAATGTGTAGGTAGAAATGAAAAACTGGGCGCCGCTGTGCGTACATGCGAATTGCAACAGTATGGGTAAACTATGTTGGCGACACTCCGTACGCACGATCTCATGGCCCATCTCCCCTGTCCTTATTATCAACGACCACACCCCTTCAATGAATACGGCACCGGTGACACAAATCATGCACCTCTGAGTATGAAGCATCTGTCCTATATATCTATATTTGAGTCGCCAACACGAACTAAGACTTGTGCAATTCTTTCCGCTCTATTTCCGCTACTCCGGTTGTATCCTCGAACCCGTTATGTAATACTCACCTGGGGATATTTCGAAATGATACTCGCTTTCGAGCAGGTTTCAGCTCCCCAACGACCTGGAGCTTTTTTGTACAATTTACACGTTGGTCTTTTCATAATGCGGGGCGGGAAATTCACAATAAATAAATAAATAATATTTTACTATAAATTCTCAACTACTTACTTCAGATACATATCTTTACTATCAGACTGAAGAGAGTAAATAAATGAATTACTAAATGTATTATTTAACGGTGCTCCAGATTTTATGTCCGGGTTAAATCTTTCCCAAATGAAAGACTAAACCCTTCCACACACTTTTCCACAAATGATTATCTAGTAAATTCACGCAATGTAAGTGCACTATATAAGTATAATAAATACAAAACAATACAAAAACATTACGTCAATCCACCAGAAACATAATGGGAAAATATTTCACCGACTCCAGATATTTTCATATCAGAGGGTTCGGCTCTGATGAAATCCTAACTGGTCCAATAAATCCTACTGATCCCTCAATATAAATATTTAAAAAATCTTTCGTAATCCTACATGTATTTAAAATGACTGACTTTTGCTTAAAAATATATATATTTAAAAAAAATAAAATTTTTAAACCAAAACTATTATTAAATCTTTACCTGACAGACCAGAAACATTATAGCAATACCTACTTAGTAATTCCAAACAATGATAACTTAGAAGTTAACAATAAACTCAATACAAATTAACTCTACTACTTAGTGTCTATAAATTTAATATTGTTGACAATTTTTCTGAAAAGTCCCCTTTGTTTACATCTTTTTTATTCTAAATAATCCTTAATAATATTTCTCTATTATTATAACATTGAATATTAGTTTAGTAACACAAACTAGTATCCTATACCTAAATACTTGTTTTTATTACACATTCTTTGTTAAATGTACATTCATATTTTGTTATTATTGTAATACCTCATTTGCACAACATCATTACACATATCTAGGAAAAAAATACTTCAATAGCCTACCTGAAAAAATAAGAACAATCGAAGACGATAAATGCCTACTAGAAGCAATTAAAGAGCAATTTAAAGTAAAAATAACAAATTGATAAAATTTATCATCATAACTTATATAGCTTGTAAATTTGTTTTTTTTTTAAGTATCTACCACACTAAAAGTATAAAATACAAAATATATTTTTTTAATTATTTTTTTATATACAAGACTAGCCTTTACGCACTCCTCATACCTTTTTCATTCCCAGAACTTCCTATCCTTCCCTTTCTTAACCCTAGAAAGATGGTCTTATTTTTACCTACCTTAAAGATAATCATACGTCTTAGAGACGTACTGAAGTTTAAAAGTGAATATTTGACATATTATCATACTTATACAGTTTAAAGATAGTTAAATAATTAGTTTAGGGTTTTGTACTTACTTTAAATAAACCCAAAAAAATTATGAAAAATATGGAGAAAAATAATTAGTTGATAATAATGTAATTCTAAAATTTTAAAATATGAGATTGACAAATATGACGGCTTTGACAGAAGGTGGCAATAGCGAAATTGGTTAACGCGCTCGTCCCGGTTAGACGGAGAGGTCTGGGTTCGAGTCCCAGTTGCGACCATTGTCTTTTTCTGTTTTTCTGTGTCTTGTTCTCTTTAATATTTTCGTTTAGATTATTATTGTTACTTAACTTATTCTAATATGATGAAAAATATATTGTAATTAAACAAAAACAACAAAATTCTGTAAAACTCTTACAAATCTACTACACAATATGAAATCTTTTTTAAAAATGGAAATTAATGTTTAATTTTATGTCTAAATCTATTATTTTATGTGTTATGAAAAGTTTTAATTGTAATTAGTCATTATACATTATTATTATTTCGCTAAATTACCTTTTTATATGAACAAGTCTGAAAGTTACACAAAAGGTAATCATACGTCTCTCGAACATAATAATATGGGGTATGTATTGGGGTATAATTATCATACTTCCCGTGGTGACAGAGCCGCCCGTGCAAGCTCTGCTCGGCAACTGAGCTAACTGAGGTAGACAGCGCGCTATGCTGCGAAAAAAAAAAAAAGACAGCAATTCTTGTGTATCGCTTACGTCTCTAGGACGTAGATTATCTTTATAGGGTTAAAAAGACCCTCCACACAGCATCCCCTAAGATGACATAGGCCCTGAGAGAAATTATTTTCCTGAGGGCCTCCTGTGTGGAGCGTATATATATGAAAAGTACCTGCCTTGTTTTTAGGTGTCCCGGTTTGGGGGGAAAAATAAATGGTCACGTTATCCATGCCCAATATGTCTTGTTTCCATTATCCAGTGTGCACCGTGTTACGTATTTGGATGCCAACACGAGGCATTGGTAGTTTCCCAAATGTGCTTCAACAGTTGTAAACCTAAACTAAATGAATCATATTTGTTGCTTCTCCCGAATTCCCCTTAATTTCTCTCGGCCTCTCCCACTCTAAAAAGCTAGTAAAAAAATGTTGTGACGGCACCTGAGGTGACCTAAATCTAAATCACAAACCCACTTTCCCGGCAGAAATAGTCACGTGTGACACAAATAATCATCATTCTTAAATCACGTTTTGTCCAATGAATCATATGACTGTTTGTTTTTTTTTTTTAATCGTGTTTTACCTCGGAAGCTATGAACAGAATTTTAGATTTACACTAGCCACTTTTTTAAAAGAATAATCAACCTTGACACCAGACCTCAATTCTCAGTGTAGATAGTCCCTATTGGAATTTTTGCTTGAAAACCATTAACCAGCAAGCGGCCGAGAATGCATATTTCGTCGAAAGATGTTCTTACGATCATACAGGGCGGTTCCAATGAAGATTAATTATTCTCCGTACCAGATTTTTAAAATAATAACTCAATATCGATTTTATTTTATTCAAAATTTGCTTTAATTTATACCTACACTCAAAAATGTTGAAAGGCTTGATGATAAAATTATGTATTATTTTTCAAACGACGTTTTTTCATAATCTATTTAACAATTTATGATTTTGAGATTTAATCTTGTGTAAAGTATTTTACATTTAACATTGTTTTAAGGACAATAGTCCTGTCTTGGAATTGCATTAGGGAAATATGTATAATAAAAACCTTATGCAATGAATTATCACTCCCTAGCTGGTTGCATATGGTTCTATCTGCACGTTTAGGTATGCAAATCAGAAATCGTCTTTGGAAACTTTGACACCTTGTATCTCAGAACAAGGTAAAGTCAAGTAGAAAACCCTGTCCGACCGAAGTGACTACGTAATACATTTATTGTTATTGCGTTTATTTCGTAGAACTTCGTTTAAATCCTAAAACAAAATTAACACGTTAAAAAAAATGAAAATCCTAGGGATATGGGAATCGCGAGTGAATCACCAATATGCAAATTTATTGATATAATCGTCTGTCAATAAACAATAAAAGTTGCAAATACAAGGTAACTTCACATATCCGAAGGATTTTAACCTGCGATTCTTTAACACATTTCGAGTAAAAAATGTACATGTTATTTTGCTAACCGACGATATCTTTTTTTTTCCATTAAAAACTGTTAATTATCTGTTAAAAATATTTTACAATCACACTTCGCTAGTGATTCCGTCCACATATATCGCGACAGGATCGCGGAATAACCTGACAATATTTTCGTTATTTGTTTTTGGGGTGTTATGTCGTGTTGCGCTACCTCCTTCTTTAGCCAACGTTTCGGACAGCGTTGCAGACGTTGCAGTGCCCTGACAATATTTTAATTCTTCCTACTTCCGACATTGAAAGCGGGAAAAGTTGTTTTCTCGGGGACTGCCCCTACATTAGCCAGTGTTACCAGGGTTGCCTGTGGATAACATGTTTTAAAATACCTACAATAGATGTTCAAATTCCTCACAAATTCCTTTATCTCCACAATTAAACAAAATTCTATCGAAATTATCATTTATTTCTTATTATCTAGTCATTTTCGGATTTTATCTTTACGGAAATTACAGCACATACCCACAATTATTGTAAATATATGTATTTTTTCATTAAATATGTATGGATATTGAAGGAATGTACAGAGTCCCTGCATTTTTCCTACAAAAGGTTCTCCCCGCAAACCACCCAATTCTTGACAAATCTCAGAAATTCCCCACAATTTAAGGAATCCCCACGAATTGGCAACCCTGGGTGTGACGTCATCAACGCCACACACGAACATATCGATTTGGCGGCAAATAAAAAAGGCATATTTTGAATATTTAACGAAAACTTATTCTTTAACATAAAAATGTTATTATTTTTGCAATTTTTTTCTACAATAAAAAAATCTGAAAATACCCTATTAACTGTATTTTTTTACTTTTTTGTGTCACCTTGACTGTACTGTAGTGACGTAAAACGAATGGGAACCACAGTCACAGACACGGACTACATAGCAGCAGCTGTGTCGCTCGTTGGGACATCTTCAGCTGAGCAGTCAGCACAGTGCAGAGGAGAGGAAAGTGGGTCAACTGCGAATGCAATAGTCATAGGGGCTTCGCAACCAACTCTTGCAACCAACCGTCCACTAGTTAGATTTTGCTGTCTGTTTATATGATAAGAGTCCTTTACAAATAATAATAATAAAAATCAGAATATGCTTGCTTAGGTATATGTATTTATACGAGTATATGAAAAGTTTGAAACTTTCAAAATACCTTCTTTAAACCCCCGCGAACGTTTCTGGATTATTCCAACCACATGACAACACATCTGAAAAGTTTTTTAATCAATACAGAAACTCTTGCGAAACTGTCAAAATTTGTGAATGACATTTTGCAAAACAATGATTGTTAAGATGAAGCCATACTAAATAATGCAAAATCATACAAAAGCATATGTTTTTATTTTGAAAATTTGATCGCTTAGAAGTATTACAGATGCTTCAATTAAATACTGCGTGTAGAACATATGTTGGCCCTTAAAAATATCGGTCATTTTTTTAATAAGTCCTTTAATAAGTCTAGAAAAGTGTTAGGTCTATAAAAAATACTTTTAAGTGCAAACTCTCCTACTTATAAACCCCTTTTCGGATATGGTTTTATTGTATAATGTGGCAAATTCAGTTACTTTTATAATTATCGTAATCAAAAATAATATTTAGGTTGCTATTTTACAATACGGCCGGCAGTCGATGAATTTGAATTTTCAAAAGTGGACCCTATGCCGTCCACCGAAGGACTACAGACTTATTAACTAATTTTCAATTCGAAGGTGTCTAAATTGACATACTGAGAAAATAAATGTAACATTTTATGTGATACTTTGAAATTTCTTTTTTCCTGCATTAAATTGTAATGTATTCTTAATTGTTTAATAATAATGTTACTGCTATGACTTATTTGAGTGTGTCATATTGTTGGCACCATAGGTGAATCGGAGTCTCTTCATCGTCTTCACATTCTCTACATCTATTGGTGTTTTCCAGACCCAATAGCTGCATGTGTCTCCTGAGATGGCAGTGTCCCGTTAGTAGTCCTACCAGTTCCCTCAGCGAGTGCACTGTCCATATCAAGTAGTTTCCTGGTCCGTCTACAGTCTAAGGCCTGATCCCTTTATGAGTAATATGGATTGCCTCATTCCGGATGCCCTCTCCCATTCCTTCCAGTGCTGGGATTTGACCCACCTCTCAATATGTAATTTGGGGTGGCAAGCTGCTAGTCCTACGGCCGGTTCGGATCCCGCACGTGGTGCTTTCGCCCCTTTCCTTGGTAGTTCGTCAGCCCGCTCGTAGCCCTCAATACCCTTATGTCCTGACACCCAGATCAGGGTTATTTTATTGATGGTAGCAAGTCCAGTCCTGCATTTCATCACCAGTCTGGAGTCGCATCGTTTACTTGCCAATAGAGCTGCCTGGCTATCAGAACGTATGGTTATGTTCTTATTCCTGTACTTCTTCTTTGTGTGCCCTATCAGGTCCCCCGACGTTGGCAATCACTCTTGAAAGGGTCTCTCTGTCTTGCGCTGCCCGGAATAGCTCCTCCACACTTCTAATGCCTCTATCTTACCTTTCAATATTAAATGGAGCAAGTGATACTTCTCCCCTCGAATTATATGACCCAGATATGAAATTTTCTTGATTTTTATTAATGTAAGCCGTTCTCTATCTGCTCTAGCCCGCCTGAGAATTTTTGTGTTGGTGATCATGTCGGTCCATGGGACCTTGAGCATTCTCTGGTGAAGCCACATTTCGAAAGCCTCTAACCTGTTCATTGTATTTATTTTCAAGGTCCATGTTTCACAACCATACAGCAAGACCGACCACACATAGCATTTTAGCATTCTCTGCCTTAGCTTTAAGCTGATATTGTCATTGCAGAAGAGGGATCTCATTTTACTGAACGCAGTTCTTGCTGCTTCAATTCTGCACCTAATCTCTATATATGGGTCAAGAGTCTCTGTGAGAATACTGCCGTGGTATCTAAATCTCTCCACCTTTCCTTATTCCTGTACCCGATACGTATATTCTCCTGTGCACAGGCCAAGATGGCTTTCATCTCAGCTTGAAACAGCACAGTCTGTTCCTGGAGGTATACTGAGTTCCCTACCAGTGGCGGCCAGCTCTAAGGTGCGGAGGAGCGCCGCACTCCCAAAATATATCTATTAATTTAAATCTAATCTAATTAATTAATTTAAATCTAAAAATTCCCGAGCGCCAAAAAACATACTTATTTCCGACACGCCTCATCACAGTTCACAATATACACTCGGTTATAATGCATGCGTAATATAGGTGCCTACTGGACTGCGCGGCACTGCGCGCGTAACAAAGCAGATCGTTGTGTGCCTATATTCAGAGTGGTGGTTCATTTTGCAAAGCGATCACAGGAGTTCTTCTATAATTCTATAATGAGCCAAAATCGTAGGTAGGTTGAATGCTTTGCAAATTTTACGAAATCGCCGGTGACGATCCAAAAATTTCCACCACATCAAAAGGAATGGTTCGTTCTGTAGCATGTTAAACGGGGACACGTTTGTGTCATATTATTATCTATATCGTGTCTTTATTTTAATATCTACTCTTTTTCATGCTATGTTTCACTCAGCATCGACCAACGACAGCATAACAACATAAGCATTGCGGACATTATTTGTTATGAGTTATGACAGTATATATTTTATTGGAGTTACGGAGCGTAAGGAGGACTTTCGGATGTGTGATAAACTGAACGATTTTTTAACTCGATTTTCGTGCCAATAAGTATCTACATACAATTTTCTGGATAGGAGTCAACTGTTATTGAATTTGAATTTACAATCGCGGCGACTTTACAAATGGTGATGGATCAATATTTATTTTATTTTATTTTTGTGATGGATCAATATTTATTTTACTAGAACTCTTTTAAAATAATGGAATATGGAATGCTTTTTCGGTGAGTTGTTCCTCACAATCCTTATGACATCTGTTTAGATTGAACGATGTTGTTAAACTTTAAAAGAATTTAATCTATCTTAATAAATAAAATTAATTTAGACTCAATGTGTTGCATACACCCAGAGATAATGGAGGATCGACCTAATTTACAAATAGGTAGGATTTTTTCATAATTGAATTTATTTTAATTAGAGTAGGTAGGTCCAAGATTTATGGGATATCTCTATGGGATGTGTGGGATTGCACTCACATTCCCACATCTTGAAATAAAGACCATTATTATTATTATTTTAGCGCACCACCTATTTTTATGAACACCAGCCGCCACTGTTCCCTACAGACAGACCCAATTTTTGTTCCTTCATCCATCACGGACCCATCTGTTAACCAGATTAGTTCCTGTTTGGAGATTGGACTTGTAACCAGTGGCGGCCGCTGCCCTGAGAATGTGGTGGTTCACTGACAATCCGTACCTACTTATGACAAAAAAATTAAATTAGGAATTTTTTATTATTAATTTATTTTCAAACAAACTGATATTCCCTCTTATATGTATATTCAACACTGGTTGCACTCATTTTGGTAATAAAATTATATATTAACAAATTATGTTTTTAGTATTTAACATAATCAATACAAAAAAAAAAACAAAACAATGACAATTATCACGTGACGGGTCAATATAACGCGCGCCGCAAGACGCAAACGATCTACGATCTTCGCCGAAAATCGATTGTATTCGTGTCACCTCGGGTCCATTGTTCATGGTCAATCGGTAAACTTCGGCAAGGATCGGATTATGTTGGGCCGGTGGCACGCGAATCCAAGCCAAATTCTGGTGCAAGTAGCGAAATCGACGGGCTTTCGATGTTTTAAATATCCCGTACAAAAACATGATTCTGTTCGGTTGCAAAGCCATGCACCGGGCCGATACGAGGGCGCTCGGCGGCCGCGCTATGGGAGATTAAAACCGTTCTCTCTGATAATATTCGTAGCATTATATTGTATATTGGTAACTAATATTTTGAAATGATTAAATTAGAGATTTGATAGATTTAAATTAGATAAATTAAATTAGAGATTTTTTAGTCTTTAGTAAGAAAATAAAGTAAATTTAGGCATTATATTTTGGCAGTGCTGCACACGAGCGCACTGTGCGACCAGCCGCCCTTGCTTGTAACCGTGTCCGGTTCCTCCCTTGTGGGGTAAATCACTCCAAACTGCGGTCTGAAGAAGTATTATATTCGGCTTGTCCTGTTTCATTCCAGATGTTGGCACTAATTGGCTTCAGTCTTAACCCTAGAAATATCTTATTTTTACTAACGTTAATATAATGATACGTCTTAGAGACGTACTGAAGTTTAAAAGTGTATATTTAACGTATCATACTTACACAGTTTAAAGGTACTTGAATAATTAGTTTAGGTTTTTCTACTTTAAATAAAAAAACAGTTAGCTAATAAGCAATACCTGCTTTAGTAATTCCATACAATGATAACTTTTAAGGTAACAATAAACTCAATACAAATTTACTCTACTACTTAGTGTCTATAAATTTAATGCTGTTGACAACTTTTCTGACAAGTCCCCTTTGTTTACACATTTTTTATTCTAAATAATCATAAATAATATATTCTCTATTATTATAACATTGATTATTAGTTTAGTAACACATACTAGTATCCTATACCTAAATACTTGCTTTTATCACTCATACTTTGTTAAATGTACATTCATATTTTATTATTATTGTTATACTGATAATCTCCTATGTACCACTGTATACTTATAATATCATGTACTTATTTATTGAATGTAAAAGCCATTATATGGGGTGTAAATAAATAAATAAAATTATATTTAAAAAATATTGTAATTTTAAAAGTATAAAAATTCTGAAAACGTACTACAAAATATTAAGTCTATTTTCAAAAGAAAAATAATGTTTCATTTTTTGTCCGAATCCTATTTTTTATTTGCTATAAAAGTTTGAATGCTAAAAAGTCGTTAAAATATTAATATTATTTTGTTCGCTAAATCGCATTTATACAAACAAGACTGAAAGTTACACAAAAGGTAAGCAGACGTCTTTCGGACGTAATGTGTATATAAGTATATCTCCTTAATTATTGTACTTACCGTGGTGACAGAGCCGCCCCGCGCAAGCTCTGCTCGGCAACTGAGCTTACTGAGAAAGACAGCGCGCTACGTTTATAAATAAAAAAGACGGCAATTCTTGTGTATTGCTTACGTTTCTTTAGACACGGAATCCATAATTTCCACATATTTTCACGTGACAGATTTCTATACCTTACCCGAGCTTACCTTACGCATGTATACAGTTTAGTTTATAGCCTTTATTCGCTAGAGGGAATCAGCGTCATTAGATTCTTTAAAAGATTACATTCGTCATTAGTCATTACTCATTACCATTAGTTAGTCATTCGTTATGTATTCACGTCAGTAGAAATAATCCTATACAGGGTGACTGGGTTTTGATTATGGTGACAATTCGTCCATGTATGGCGGTGAGGCATGGAATCATTATGGAAACATTACGGTCGCCGTACCGTGGCCGTGGGAATTATAAAATCAGCCATTATCGTGGAACCAGACCTGTTGTACACCATCAAAATATTTGAAATAAAAATCTCCCAGATTTCAGTAAAGTTCTGAAACTATTTCTCTTGCCAACTCCCCACGCCGAGTTCCAGTTACCTTGTACAAAACCACGCCATATCTTTTCTAGTTCTTATCATTCTAACCAGTGTCCTTCGTGTTATCGGATTTCTCTTGGCAAACCCACATGACTGGCAATGGATACTAGAACGTTGTAGAACTTTTACCAATCACGCGTCTTTTAATTCTTTCGTAGGTTAAAAAAAATTTTTTTTAATGACTTGAAGATAAAATGAGAAAGAAATAATACTACCTACGCAATTATATTAGTATATTAAAACGCGTCTCCTGCGGTAAAATGTTTTCAAACATCCGCCAAAAATAGAAACATTGGGGCAGGGTCACAATGTTTTTGTTTTCCGTGGCCGATGGAAAACAAAAAAGTTATGGCCCAATGTTTTTGGTTTTCGACGGATGTTTTGAAAACATGTCGCTGGAGATCCGATGTTATATTATCACTAGCTGGGGTACCCGGCTTCGCTCAGGGAGTTGATGTGAGATTGAACTGACGTTCGAACCCACCACGGATCTTGCTTTATACGTATACCCCAACCAATGGGTAGCCCCACCCATCCAAAAAGGCTTCGAATGGTCCACAAGTTTCCAGAACGTTACACAATATTGTAGAGTGTTCTGGTATGTTCCACAATGATGTTCCCGATTCCCTGTTCCCGAACGTTCCAGAATGTTCCGGGACGTTCTGGGATATTATGGAATGCTCTCGAATACTATCGAATGTTCTGGACTGTTCTAGAAATTTCTAGAGGGCGAAACTTCGAGCCCTATCGTCAAAAGTACGCCCTTCAGTTAAAAACGGTTACCTTCTTCATGGATGGAATCACGATCAGGGTTACCGGTAATGTAAGCAGTCAAATTATTCGAATAATCACATTTACGCAAGTACGTAACCTGATCACCTGATGTGTAACACTAATCCGCAAAAAAGGCTCGAAAACAGTGAGCGCGTGCACTAAGTGGCAACATCGCACAAACTAAGTAGGGATGCTACGCAACATCGATTGCCGAGTGCGTCAAATCTGACAGTTGAATTGTTTATTAAGGAGAAAAATTAATCAGAAAAATCGATCCGCCGTATCGTGAAATGGCGGCAGATCGTGATTTGCCTGAGGCTCATCATGATATGCCTGATTTTACGATTGGCCTGCGACATATGCACCATCCCGTTCCACAGCATTGGACAAGTATTTAGTAAGGACCAGTTGTTTCACAGAACTTGAACAAATTAATTAATTATTTTTTAACGGCTTCTGAGAATGTCGAATCTAGAAAGGACGTGTAAACCTTCAAATTAACACCGAAACCAAAAATATTGGTTTAAGAAAACATTTATCAAAGTGTATTTATCTCGTGTTCGAAAGATCGGATGAAGCATCGCTTTTTAACTTTTGTTGGTCTGTACGGATCAAATATGTCTTCCAGCAAGTTCGTCCCGACGCTTTGTGAAGATCATTTTTCAAACACGAAACTGACTATAACTAACTAACTACCACAGAAACGATTTTGAGGGACAAATGGCGTTTTCAAATTGCGTGCTAGTTGGATTCCCAAAATGCCAAAGAGCAAAATCATGTGGAAAGCCCTTGGGTATCTTCTAACCGTTTTTCCAACCAATGCGATGCTTTTTTGGGTTGAAACGTGGGTTCACCACCTAACCCCGAAATCAAAAAACAATCGATGATCTGCTTCTTTTTCTTCACCTAAAGGAACATTTGGCCTTAAATCCTTTGAAGACTGACTAGGACGCTGAGGGAAATGTGAAGGACCTTGTGCCACGACTCACCAAGCGCATCGATCGTAACCCATATCGAAAAATAGTAGAGATATGTACTTACCTAAAATGTCATACGATTTTTTTGTATAGTATACATATTATTTTTTCCTGATTTTTTTAAATTTTAACGGTCTTAACGGTAATTCTTGGACAACCCTTGTATATCGATGCCAATACGGCTTTCGTGTAATAGGGCCCTGGGGGCCTAGTCTCTATCTTTTATTAACCTCAGTTAGCGCGTTAATTACGTCATAAACACGTATTTTGACAGTTACGCTAATTTTGGTTCTGTCAAAATACGTGTTTGTGACGTAATTAACGCGCTAACTGAGGTTAATAAAAGATAGAGACTAGGCCCCCTGGTCAGAAAAGTGAATCAGAGTTTGAGAACCTCTGAATCGGGATGTAGGTATTGTATATCACTTATTTTCGTCTCATATTCTGCGTAAAACTATAATAATAATGTTTTCGAATTGGTTTTCTGAGTGTTTCCAAAAATACCACATCGTAAAGTGAGTTTAATGCTAGACGCGTGAATTGGATCTTTTATCTAAATCTGGTAAACATAATATTGTGTAACATCAGCTCTGATGATGGACAGTCAGTCCGAAACGCCGTCTCCCTTACACTCTATTACCCTAACGTAAATCGATTTCCATCTAATTTACATTTACTTTCAATTTCCATCAATTTGGGAGGCGGGTATGAGTACTGTCTTTCCCGGGAGCGTATTCCCAATCGCTACCGCGATTCAGTCGCTCTACCGACTGAAATGCGTTAGGGATTGGAATGCATAACTCACCTTCCAAACACTACCGCGTTTCAGTCGCCTTCGCGTTTTGTGGCTCTCTGTTTCTGTTAGGGTGACGACCATAATTATAGAAGGGTAAGCATAGAGGATGGACCGCGTTTTTTTTTACTTACAAAATCTTTTTTTACATTGAAAAAAAAAAATTTTAGTAAAAAAAAACGCGCGCTTTTTTTGGAAGTAAAAAAAACGCGGTCCATCCTCTCTGCTTACCCTTCTATAATAACAGTCGTCATCCTCACCGAAACAGAGAGCAACAAAGCGCGAAGGCGACCGAAACGCGGTAGTGTTTGGAAGGTGATTTAAGGCAGGAACACACCTAGCCCACGCGACGCGACGCTACGTAGGTTGACGTCACCATTTCCATATCTGGACTACTTATCTTCCATACATTTTCTATGGAAACGGGTGCTTTAGAATCACACTAGCCCTACGCAACGCAAACCGAGGTGCCCTACGCGACGCGGATCTGCCACAGCCAGATCGGCGTGGGCCGTGTGGAAGGTGGAGGGGGTATGGTCACGCCTACTATGAGATGATTTCACATCTTTTTGGTGTTATTTAAGCATAACGCGTTTCGCTATATCTGTGGTTGTTTTTTTGACATTTATTATTAAAAAATGGGTGGACGAACAGTTTATTGAAACTGAGCACGAAGTTATTTATAATATCAAATCTCAGAATTATAGAGATTCTGCTATACGATTATACAATAAATAACTAATTTCAATATTATACCCCTATAATGAATGTCTTTCTCTAGTCCAAATTGACTTTCGAAGACGTGTGTTTTCTTTTTTTATATCATATTCAATTATGCTGTGAAGCTCTTCAAATACCACTTTACTCATACGGAAGTATATGAAGAATCGTCCGTATCAGATTATAGATCTTTTACTAAAGTATGGAACTCTCCAAACATTTGTCTTCGTTTGTTAATGTTGTGGACCCAAATACTTCTCACTTTTTTGTTTTTCTTTTTACGAGAACATTGATTTAATAATAATAATCGTAGCAAATCATCTTCAAATTCGCTTTTAGAAGACATGGCAAAGCTGTCGTCTGCTGAGAAAAGAATCACATAAACATAACAAAATAAACGTCAAATGTGTCAAATCAAACGCGCCGGCGCACCAGAGACCTATTGTCACGTGGTCACAGCGACGCGTATGGCTAGTGTGAACATGGACAGGAACTTTGCGTAGCGTCGCGTCGCGTTGCGTGGGCCTAGTATGTTCCTACCTTTATGCATTCCAATCCCTAACGCATTTCAGTCGGTAGAGCGACTGAATCGCGTTAGGGATTGGGAGTACGCTGCCGGGCAACTAGTAGGTATTAAATAACAGCAAAGTTTTAAAATAGCGCATTGTCGAGAATACAACACGCTCTTTATACAATGCATATATTATTTAAGTGCATTATTTTTATACATGATACATTATTCCGTGACATGATTTTAGTTCCTATATTCCTATTGTTAATCGCATAACCGTATTTCCGTGTTAAGCGATAGATTGCCTGTACAAAAACTCGTCATAGGAAAAAACACGGAAAAGGTAAAAAAACATTGCGTGTAATTTTGTATTATTTATTTTTATGTGAATACCGCGAGTTCATGGCATGTAAACTGAAACGCCCGAGTCAACCGTTGGCGCTAGTGTAGTCGAATTCAAACACGCCATTAAAGTTTTTTTCTAATAACTAGCTGACCCGGAGAACTTCGTACCGCCTCAGAATCAATAACGGTGTTAAGTTATTAGCGGAATTAAATTCATTTTTTTTATTAAGTTAAAAATTTCATAATGAACTGTCCGGGTTTTGTTTTTGTCAATATGAGTGTTGGCGTTGTGTCCGGATTTATATTTGTGATTTTCTTACTTTTCCACTTACTTACGGGAAATGCGTTACATTTTCTTTAAACGGATGAGGGAGATTTATTATAATTATTATATTTTTCCTTTGGAGGGGTGCAGACATACGTTCACCGTTTGTCTCCTTTTCGACTATTGACTTTAGTGTGTAAGAAAGAGGGGCAGCATTATATGTTTAAGAACAAAAGCAAAACTGTGTTGGCGTTGTGTCCGGATTTATATTTGTGATTTTCTTACTTTTCCACTTACTTACGGGAAATGCGTTACATTTTCTTTAAACGGATGAGGGAGATTTATTATAATTATTATATTTTTCCTTTGGAGGGGTGCAGACATACGTTCACCGTTTGTCTCCTTTTCGACTATTGACATTTAGTGTGTAAGAAAGAGGGGCAGCATTATATGTTTAAGAACAAAAGCAAAACTATCAGCGCATTGACATTTGACGTTTTTAAATTTTTGGAATTCACTCATACTTCAATATTAAACTTATCACAATATTGCTGCAGCTCTTTCAAAAGGTGACAAGAATTCGTTCCGTAAAAAATGTACGAGGAAAAGAATTTTCTTCATATTTTTTTTGGTGAATTATTCCGATCTTTTAATAGCTATTCTGCTATTCGGGGCGGAGACAAATCCAACAAATCAAAGATCATAAAAATCGGTCCAGCCGTTCTTGAGTTGTAAATGGTGTAACTAACCCGAATTTATTTTATATTTTAGATAATATTAATTAAAATGCCTCACTGTTATATTGTGCTTCATGCCTCATCGAGAAAGTCTGGACATAGTTTTCCAAGCATCGATCAACTTGTTGAACGTGGGATGACATTTCAAAAACAGCGCGAAAATTACCGGAGGCGTCTACTAATATCTGCAGGAATTCCAGAAACTGAACAAATCGGACTAATATCTATGAGAACCAAAGTGAGGACGAATATCTACAGCTCAAACTGCTGACTAATATCTATGAGAACCAAAGTGAGGACTAATTGCAAATCCAATCTCTGCCAGTGCTGTAGATATTCGTCGACATCACCTGTTCCATAGATATTAGTCAGCAGTTTGAGCTGTAGATATTCGTCCGACATACAGGCTGTAGATATTAGTATCTGGAGTCAAAATTACCTTGATCAGTTCTGGTCGAATATCGTTATAAATATAAAGAATTACCTTTTTGCGATTGTTTTCTGTTTACCAGATTATTCATCTTTCTTGTTATTCACGTATTAGCAAATTTTTTGGTACACTTAACAGGTAAATACATTATAACAAAAAATATATATATACATATAACAACAAATATATATGTAACAAAAAAATCCCACGAAGGCGAAGCCTGTGTGTGGATTATATTATGTAGATAACAGTGGTAGTTAAAATAAAATTTAAAAAAATGTATATGTATAGAGGCTATAGAGATCAATCAACATGATTGATTTTACTGGAGTTTAATTTTTTTTTTTAAATTTGGATATACAAATACATATTTCAAAAATAAAATATTTAAAAAAATTATATCGCATATTTACACCCTTACAAAAATACATTTACATTTACATAATTTACATTTCCTTTTTTTATTCTAAATATTCAGAAATACATGGAATATTTTAGGAATTTGGTAGTTTGAATTACAGAAAAAAAATTACTTAGTTCCAAATTATTTTTACCCAGATTTTAACATTTTTTTTATATTCGTTCAAATTTTGACACATGTTGGTGGAGTGAGGTAGGGAATTGAACAATTTTGGGGCAATATAATTAATGTGTCTTTGGGCCAGCCTGGTTTTGCAGTGAGCCACTGTGAACACGCACGTGTTATGTCTCTGGCTAGAGCGATTTGTGTTTTTAGTGAAATTGTTAGGACGAGTAAATATATATTTGAGACATTGGATACAGTAGATCCGCCTTAGTTCCATAATTTCCGTTTCTTGAAATAACTGATTAGTGGGATATGTCTTGGGCTTTTGGTACATTACCTTAATGATGGACTTCTGAGCAATTTCTAATGGTTTTACATGGTTATTGTATGTTCCACCCCAGGCGATTATTCCATAGGAAATTGACGAAAGCACCAATGCGTCGTAAACAAGTTTCATGATTCTTGTACTGACATATTGCTCATACGTTTGAATATGTAAATTACGTATCTCAATTTATTTACAGTTTTTTTCTATATGGTAAGTCCATTCGAGTTGGCTGTCTATAGTTACACCTAAGTACTTGATATATTTTCCTAATTCTACATCTTCGCAGTTTGAGCATGTCTCAAAGTTACAATTAACATTATGGAACTTCAAGTTAAGGTTATTTTTAGGGGATGACTTATGGGAATTATAAAAGGGAATAAAAATAGTTTTATCATAATTTAGGCCGAGAAGATTTCTATCTAGCCAATCTTTGACTGTTGCAATGCATTTATTGGCTTTACTGATTGTATCTTCCCATGTTTTACCTTGTTCTGTGATTGCAGTATCGTCGGCAAAAGAGAGAATTTTACTTGGTATCACAATATTGCATAGGTCATTGATGTAGATTAGAAAGAGTAGTGGTCCTAAGACAGTTCCTTGAGGAATACCATGTTTTACTAGATCATAAGTGCTTAAGCTTGATCCTATTTTTGTGCGTTGTTGACGATTTAATATATAGCTTTTTAATAACATGAGACTTTTGTTTTTGATTCCAACGTTAAAGATTTTCTTTATTATTATTCTATTACACGAAAATATCGTTAGAACTTTTTCCAGAATCCTAAAAAAAGATTAAAAAATCTCCCATTTTAGAAATCATTGTCAAAAAATATATTCATACAAATATAGACTGATTTTATTTTTTCTACACGCAAACAAAACACAATTCAAAGGAGTTTTCAAATAAATAATGATCTTTAATTTGAAAACGTAAAGGTTACTTGACAGCTGCAGGAAGCGTAAAAAGCGTAAAATTTCATAGAAAATTCTTTAAAAATAATTCAGAGTAGCTACATATGTTAATTTGAAAACGTAAAGGTTACTTGACAGCTGCAGAAAGCGTAAAAAGCGTAAAATTTCATAGAAAATTTCATAGAAAATTCTTTAAAAATAATTCAGAGTAGCTACAATAATCAAATAGTACCTAGGTCCCAGATTGATATTGGCGCAAGCGATTCTGATATTGTCCTTCATACAGTTTCTTTATACACACCTAAAGCGCGGGTCACATTATGCTGGTTGCCAGCTGCTGCTTACCAGCGGCTGGTAGTAGTACCAGCTAGCAGCGGCGGGCAATCTGGTCACACTACTGTTGCTGCTACTCGCGTCTCGCACTCTCCAGTTAGTCATAAAATATTCAAAATTAAACAACTTCACAAAAAAAAACACGTGCTTTCTCGTTGCTGATAGACGCAATAGTGGTCAGACTGCGCTGCCGGCTGATGCCAGCGGTCACGTGATTGATTATTCGCCGCTGCCTGCTACCAAAAGTTAAACATGTCCAACTTCGTCAGCCGCTGACAAATACTCGCCGGCTGGCGACGCCAGCGGCGAATTTTGTTGTCACACCAAGCTGATCGACGGCTGGCAGAAGCGGCTTCTTCAACTCGCGGCTGGCAACCAGCATAATGTGACCCGCGCTTTAGGGTTAAAATCGCATTTACCAGCCACAGATATAAGTCACACGTCACACAGTTAACAAAAAAGTGGATTGTGCCTAAAAATTTTGCAAATATAAGCCGATAATAACTAAACACAAAATTGTTTGAAATAAATTAAATTGAACACTTTCAGTTATTGAGTTCTTAAAAAAAATATATATGTAGTTTTTTTATGATAAATGTCTACATTTGGCGAGCCGAAACGGTAATTATATGAAATTCCCTCTTTAGAAAAAAATCGCAAAGTAAGCTCTGAAAATTATTAAAAAAACATACTTAGTTCTGTTATTTCACTTGTTGTTACAAGTATGAAAAAATTCACAGAATATTTTTAAATGCTGCTTCAGACATTTTTTCGATAGATTTTTTCTTTATTGTAAAGGATTCGTGTTTTATTAAAAGTTTTCACAATTTTCGCTTAATTATAATCGTTTTTTTAAATTATTTTATAATGAAAATATATTCTTACTAAGGAACTGGTACCATACCTTATAAAAAATACTACAAACTGATATTTTAATATTTTAATTATATAGATCTTAGACTGCTTAAATATTTAATTAGTGGTAAAACCGCAGTACATTAGGAATTTATTTTGAAATCCTTTCAGAGTAATTCATCACCTTTTATCTCGACTTAAGATTACAATATTTAAACTGAACGCCATTCCATTCTTTGTCATGTAATCCTTCTGTAAAGATAAAGTAAGCCTGATTGATGTGCGTCTGTCTGTCTTTGTGTAATCAGTAGATTCCTACACCGGTTTATCGGGACTGCCGGTTATTTGGGACGAAACAAAAGGAACAGAAACGACGGTCATCGCGGTCGAGAGGTAAGGCTCTTGACTCGCAATTCGAAGGTCACGGTATCGAATCGAAGTGGGCAAATAAATTTTATTTTATTAATTTGCGTTATTTCACAATTAATTCATAATAAAATAATTTATTTGCGGCACGTTCCAGAGTGGTAGACACTCTTAATATCGCCCTGGTGTAAGGCAACCATTCAGAAATGAAACGTTGTTTGAAATGGCTTTAGCCGTGTTTGGTGACCAGATATGATGGTTCCCGGGGCGACGGTACCCCACCTCCCAAATTACAGAAAAAGCTCCATAATAGTTTTTTTTTTACCTCCTTTAAACTTCGTTTATTTGGGACAGCCGCTTATTTGGGACAAAATGTTAGTGGACCGATGTTACCCAATTAAGCGCAATCGGATGTACATTATTATTAGTGCGGTGATTTTTTTTCATAAGAATATTCATCTGAAGTTACACGCCACATTCTCAGAATTGCTGTTTTATATGCAGGTTATGTGACACATATAATAATTATGGTTAGAAAGTTTAATTCCTCTTAGCAATAAAATCCAAATAAATGCCATATTTTTGAACCCAGATGAAAACCAAAAACTGTTTTTGAAAGTTGGTAAAATAAGCTTTTGAATGCGAACATAAAACAGTGATAAAAATGGCTTACGTTTAAAAAAATAACATTACATTTTTTCTAACTAAAATTACTGATAACGAAAAAACCTTGTAATGTGGTTGTAATAATTCAGAAACCTTCACTGGGGTTTAAAGAAGGTATTTTAAAAGTTTCCAACATTTCCTATGCTTAAACCTCCGCCCGTCGCGCCTTTTTTTAACGCGAGGTGTCGCGTGGGGTCGCTTAGGACTCCAAAAATAAATATGATTAAATTGTTGTTATAGCATACATTTTATTTGTTATTTTAACTGATTATAGTCAGGTGATAATGACTGCATTGAAATAAAAAGAAATATTAAAAAATATATATATATTTTCAATGCAAAAGATTAATCAACAAGGAACATTTTTTTATAATTTTGAATCATTCTTTTTTAATAAGTAAACTTAAAAAAAAAATCTAACCAATTTCTATCACACTTATAACTATTTGATATTGATACAGACTTATTATTATTACAATGAAAAAATCAACAAAATACAATGAAAAAACATAAACTAGATTTTTCATGGTATTTTGTTGATTTTTTTACAGCCTCACGCCGAAACACAAATCTGTATCTCACATCGCACGTGCACAACATGAATGTTAGCGGCGCTAGCGTCAAGTATAGTACCTTTCAGGAAGCACCTAAAGTAAGGAATCAGTGGGAACATTTAAAATGTACATAATATGCATTTCTGTAAAACCTGGGCTTTTAAAGACCCCACGCGGCGGGTCGAGGGTTAATAAAGCAATACATAGACAACTTACACACCCAAATTAAACTCTTTATAGTATGGCCTCAAAATGGTTTTGCACAAAAAAACCTAATCTATTACACGTCACCATGACTTAATCTCCTTTTAATCTAGGAAGAGGCCAATGTTCAGTAATTGCTAATGGCACACGAATAGGTTTGTTGAGCAGCCAATCAATCCACTCTATAAGATAAAACCACCATTTCCTTGTTGCATTGTTTACATTTACTTCCCGAACGAGATTATCACATCGTGCAAAAAAATCCTTGAAATTGTATTGTAATTACTCATTAATTTTACTTTAAAACTAATCAACACTCCATTTCCCCCTGGAGGAAGGCAGATGTATGATGGATCGCCACCAAATCTGTCTTTGCACGCAGTAGCACAATTTGGGAGGCGGTTATGGGTACCGCCGCTCCGGGAACCATTTATTGGATAACCAACACCTCCACCATAGGTCACCCCAAGTGGTTCGCTACGTTTGGTGACTCAGCAGGGGTGAGGTTAGTCCGGGTCTTGGCGGTGGATGCGTCTGCCACCAGCTGCATGGTAGGCCGGATCGGGATATTACTACATATTACTCCCTCGGAACACCGCCTTGAACCGAAGTGGGAGGTATGGATTCATACGTCTGTCACTCTTGGGCACAGTGACCCCCAGATTCCCACCCACCCCTAATACCATTTTCCTTCCCATAACTTCCTCTCCTTTCTTTCCTAAAAAGACCCTCCACACAGCATCCCGCAGTAGCAGAGAAACCTTCGGAAAACTAAAGTAGACAAGAGTGGGAGACTACGAAGCACTTTTTTTATCAATGTGTAGGATGATTTTTTACATATTTTTGTCTTCAAATTCCAGTGCGCCTTTTCCTATCTATAAATTTAGTCATATTATTAGTATTTGTGTTTTATTCTTCGGAATCACTAGATCTCACTTTGTGTTTTCTTTTGCCTATTCATTTTGGAGTGGTTTGAATATTGGATATTGTTTTTTTTAAGTAGTAATGGTAGAGGTGTACGGAGACGTCACGATGTGGTGTGTGAGAGAGATGCAAGAATTGAAAATGATTTTTTTCCTTTGGAGGGAACAGACCTACGTACATTATGTACAGTGGCGTGGCGTGCCTTGGAGGGGCCCTGTATCAAATTTAGTTGGGGCCCTCATTATTGCTTGGTACAATACGTGATCAGGTATTTTCATGTATTGAAGGTTGCCATTGTTCTTTCAAAAAACAAAATTCACTCTTCGCTACTGGTAGATAAATATGTAGTACTTACCATTGCAATCTAAATCACTCACAGAAGCTGATTGCTGAAAAAATTAAGAAATTTTGGTCATTTTTTTATAACCTCTTCCCTTTTCTGTTTACTTTTTCTTTTCATAGCTCCACTGGGTTAATCTCTTTTCATTTTACTCATTCTTTTCACAAATCAAACTAATTAGCCAATAAATAATCAGAAGAACAAGATTGTATTGTATTACAATGTAATAAATAACGTTTGAACCGGAATTAAATAAAATGCGTAAATATGCTCTCCGTGGTTTGTCATTGTACATCGGTTATTGCGTGATTCCCCCGAAGTGAATGACTTAAACGGGGGAATCCGCTATAACCGATGTAGGATGTTGCCAACTTTTGGGCGCACGCTTAAACCGGAAAAAAGAGATTGCTTTTTTTTACTTTTGTAATTTCTGAAGTGATAACTCTATAGGCACGTATGACAGTTTTTTTTACATGTTTTTTTTCCCCGGGAGATTAAGTGACATTGTGGATAACATTTTACTAATTTTTGCTTACACACGTTAGGGACCCCGTATCATTGATACGGCGTAAGCTACGCCCCTGATTGTGTATCTCATCTTTAGAAAGAGCTGCAGCAATATTGTGAGAAAGAACGTATGTTTATTTCCTTTTTATGCTGTCACGATACATTTACCGTGAATCATCACGGTAATTATAAAAGCATCCAATGGAATATACCATGTTCAGGCCGGTCTCAAAGTTTGCTATACCCACACACACAAAAAAGTATTTTATTAAAACCACTGGAGCGATTGTTGCCATATATTGGCGCTATTTTAAATGTCTCCAATTGTTTTTCGGATAAAAAAGCCCATTATCTATTGATTCAAAAATATTTTTAGTTCCCACGTTTGTTATTTTGGATGACTTAAAACGAAGCTATTGAAATGCTTTATCTACTATGGCCATAGATGTCACAAATCCGAACTTCGTAGACTATTTTAGAACGTAATTTTTTTTTCACACAGTATTTCTGATCAGCTGTTAATGGTTAAATTTAAGTCCTTTCATTATCAAGTATACCAAAGACAACATACAGAGATCGAACTTATTCTATGTATATACCTCTCACGGCAGTTCCAAAGTAACAAACACGCAGGATTCGCGAGGTTATAAACTTTTTATAAATCCTGCAAATATGAGTTAAAAGGTAAAATACAGGTTAATTCATTGGCTATATAGCACTATAATAAGTTTATATGTATTCATGTTAAAATTCGAAGGTATGATTTTTTTAATGTTGGCGAAAAATTTAAAAAAATTATATTCTGGAAATCTCGAGCAATCGAAGCAAGTTTATTTTTTTCGCGTGGTCGCTCCAGTGGTTAAACAGTTGAAATGCAAGCAGTAATGAGGTGTTATTTATTATAATATTGTTTAATTATGTTTTAATTTAAATCATGATGGTTCTTACAGATGATGATATCATCATTAATTAATCAACAATGTCAAAGATAAATAGAGGATAGCAAATTAACATGTGTAATTAATATTATTATCGCTAATAAACTGATAGTATCACTAGGCAGTAATTCCTTGTAGGTAAAATAATTCAATTAATTGCGAACCATGAATACTTGGAGCTTGGAGCAAGTTGATAGATGCTTTCAGTATCGCCGTGGTAGACTGTCGTTCAGAATCGAAACGTTGCTTAAAATGACTTGAGCCGTGTTTAGTGACCGGATGTGAGTAGTCAGGTGCTTCGCCATCTGCTTAACCTCCTCACTACATTCAACATACTACAATAGAGAAGTCCAGTCCATTTTTTTTATTTTTTTTTATGAAAAATGACCTTCTAACTTAAATTACTGCATATTTTTTTTTTTTTTAGAGTTAGTTTTAATAGTTAAAATAATTTTCTAAGTTTTAATTTTTGGAGATCCCTCGAAAACACCCATATCTATGGTGAATTTTGTGACGTCATCTACTAAAATAACGATTCACTATTTTATGATTGTTATGTTGGTTTTCTTGAATCTCAAATAGATTTGCGCAGGCGCGCGGCCATCTTGTTTATTACAACGCGTTGATTGGCTAATGGCTTATTTATTGCAAATGGCGAAATCAGATTCTTTGCAAAACAATGAATGACGTCGATGAATTTAACTTTAAGTTTGCTGTTTTTGATGATAATTTTCGTTTAAATGATTAATTCACTGTGATATTAGTGTAATTCAGCATAAGTACTAATGCTGCCTGTACTTTTTTTCAGTTTTAGTCCTTAAATAATGTTTTTTTGGTGATTTAGTTTCGTTCGGTTTTTAGGTTACTGACATTACATAATCAAAGGTTACTTCTCTATAATTTTTATGACTTTTCCGCGTGAATTTAATAAAACTTCCATAAAAGTAATATTATTTGATAATGTAAAAGCCTTATGCATGTGTAAATAAATACAAATTCGAGAAATCAACGCATTAATTGCGTAAAACCGAGTCCAAGATGTCGGATTTTTTCAGTTATTTTTTCGGAATTATTATAATATTTTTTTATCCTTTTTAATTGTATGAACGAGATAAAAAGTGAAGTGACAGTTTTATTCCAAATTCATAAAGTTAGAGGACTGTATTTTTTAAATTTTGAATTTTCCTAATTTTTTCGACCATTTAATAGAATATGTTTACAGTCGGCTGTTTTTTTTAAATTTTTTCATTTTGAAACTTAAAATACTGCATTTTTCAAACACAATCGTTTAAGTCAGATACAAAAATCTAAAAGGCAATTCTATTAACTTTCTATAAAGGTATATGATTTTACGACATCTTCAAAAATAAGAAATATATAGAACATTCGCTTGTGTCATACCTAAATTCCTATATAAATGACGTATAGCATAAATAAACCAGTCATTACCGCGATTACTATCGTGACGTCACCACAGAGCATTACACAGCATACCAACCTGACGCTGTGTTTTAACGAGAATATTAAAAATGCACTTTTTAATATTTTTTTAAAAACTGTACGTTTAATATTATTAAATAAAAGTTATATATTCAGAATCAGCGTTTATTGGTCTATATGAACATATTTTTTTAAAGCCATAATATTTTTCACTGGAGTTCCTTATTGGGGATGCCAAAGTCTCACTGGCCCCAGACGGTTGGAAACAGTTGAGATTCTTGAGTCAGAAGGTTTTTTTTTAATACCTGATTTGAATACCTCTCAAGAGTCCCAACTGCTCCCATCTGGAGCCAGTGAAACTATGGCATCCCTAATCGGCAAAAAAATCTAGTTTCGGCATCAGTTTCGGTTTTGGCAGAAAATCTGCCAAACCTTCGGCCGCACCGAAGCTCTGCATTCTTGAATTATCGCCTGTCGTTTGTCTGACTTCGGGTGAGTTCGTGGTCACCCGCCATCATCAGCTGAGTTCACCGGCCGGTCCGGCATGTTTGTGCGTGTTTGTTTTATAGCAGTAATATCTAAAATTAATAATTATTATTTCACATACTTCAATTATTATTGTTTTTATTTCATTTAATACGTGTAATAAGAATGTTATGATTGTAAACGCAATTCAAATTAAAATACTCAATTAATGAGGTCCTTTCTTTATAATTTAAGTGTTCATTATTGACTTATTTTCCAAGAAATAATTAACATGTTTTGTTAATTTTTATAATTTTTGTTTGTTTTATAGCAGTAATATAATTTTTTTTCACATACTTCAAATGTTGTTTTTTATTTCATTTAACATGTATTATCGATTGTATAAGTGTAAAAAATAAGTAAAATTTCAATAAACACTAGATTTTTAACATGTCTAAAAAAGTTTCGGTTTCGGCCGAAACTGAGGCAGATACCGAAGATTCGATTTTGGCAGAAAGTCCTGTTTCAGTCGGACACTGATTATTTTAAATGATTAAAAATTGAAAACATAAATCAATCAAATAAAAATTATCTGAGCACGCAGGGATTCGAACCCGCGACCTCCGGATCGCTAGTTAAGAGCCTTGTCCCTCGACGGAGCAAGGTAATAAGGTAGGAACAGCTATTCAGCCTCTATGTACAGAGCGCCACTGACCTATATTATGTAATATAGACCTATATTAGTTAGGCAGAGAGGACAGACCGCCAAACAACTCGGTCATGGCATACACTTTTTGCCTCATTCACGTTCATACATCGTCACATACATACTCTTCTTGTATTCTGACTCTTGACATGGCCCGACTCAAGTATCTGATTCACTTGATCGTAAATTTGATATATCTGTTTTCTCCAAAGGAAAAAAGTAGTGCTTGGGAAGAAACGTACGTACACACATATTATGTATCTCATCTTTTGTCTCACCATTATTCAATGTGTAAGAAAGAGCTGCAGCATTATAATGATAAGGAATGTATATTACTAATACTAGAATACTGCAGTGGAAGTCACACATTGATCGAACCTCAAAAAAGCTAACAAAACTTATCTACTTCTTCAAGAAATTACGAAACATCTTGTCAATTAGGGATTTAAAGAGAGTATATTATGCTTTATGCCACTCTCGATTGGAATATGGAGTAATAGAATGGGGCTTAGCAGCATCTAAACACATAAAAAATCTGAAGGTAACTCAGAATTGCATCATAAAGACCATACTAAACGTCCCCATAAGGACGTCAACAACAGAAATATTTAAACAGTTTGATATTCCAAGTATACAGAAAATCTATGCCAAAATAATTCTAGTACATCACCTAAAAGTTATTCACAGGCAGGCACCTCACATACTCATATAACCAGAGCCAAACAAACAGACATACTTAATATACCAAAGTCTAACTCTTCGTTTGGACAAAGAAGTTTTGAATTTTTAGCAGTAAAGTTATATAACAAACTCCCAGTATCAAACAAATTAAAACAAAAAATAGCTATATTAAGGATATTAAATAATATTGGCTGAAGGAACTATCGGAAAATGAACTTACTAGTATACTTGATAAATGATAAATGAATATTGATAAATGTCAATTTATATCTTTCTGTAGAAACAAAAATCCTATTATGTCTCATTATAGTATTAACAATATTTCTCTTAAAAAGATGTCTAATATCAAGGATCTGGGTATCTTTTTTGATGAAAAATTAACATTTGTTCCACACATTAATGAAGTTATACTAATAAGGCTATGAAATGTTTGGGATTTATTTTAAGAACAGTAAAAGATTTTTCATCACTTTATTCATTTAAAATTCTCTTCACTGCCTTAGTAAGAAGTAATTTAGAATACAATTCCACTATTTGGTCTCCATACTATAAAGCACACAAAATAAAAATTGAGAAAGTTCAGCATAAATTTTTAAAGTTCATTAATTTCAAACTCTCCATACCTATTGAACAAATTAATTATGTTAATTTAATGAAAATGCTTAATTTAACTGATCTATCGTGTAGAAGATCCAAGAGCGATTTGGTTCTATTATTCAAATTAGTTAATAGATCACTTGACGCACCTGACTTAACAAAACTAATAACTTACCGAGTACCTAATCGTGACACGAGACTTCCTGAGCTGTTCTTTGTTTATCCTTCTAAAACAAACTATTTCATTAATTCCCCAATCCAAAGACTTCATAGGCTTGGAAATGAATTCAGTTCGGTTGATATTTTCATTTATTCTTTACCTAAATTTATAACAGAAATTTCTAAAATTCTTATGTAAATTTTATTATTATTCTTCTAATATGGTTTTTTGTTGATATATCTTTTTAATTCTGCTTATATCCTTATTGTTCAGTTTTTTTATTTTAAATAATACTATTTTATATATTTCTTTAATTGTACTCCTGAAAAACTAATGTATCTGTATTAACGTGTTTTTGTAAAAGTCTTTAAGGCGTGAATAAATAAATAAATAAATAAATACTTAAAACATCGTCGTAGAAGTCACAGAAAACTTATCCAAAGCATAGTCCCCCTCAGCACAGGATCTCCTAGTGAGGAGAACAATATAATTTCAATTTTATATATGTACCTACCTAACATGTTTCATATAAAAATGTAAGAAATAATAATTATGTAGATCCTAAAAAAATATGTATATATATTTATTGCCTGTTTATACCGGTATTGCCAGTACCTTAACCATGAATCGTCACCATAACTATAAAAGCGTCTGATAAAACTTTTAAACTTGTTTTTTAAACACACAGTTTACACCCGCGCTGTGCAAGCGGGTTCCCCACAGAACATCGGACCATCCCTATATATATTTATTGCCTGTTTATACCGGTATTGCCAGTACCTTAACCATGAATCGTCACCGTAACTATAAAAGCGTCTGATAAAACACTTGTAGAAATTGAAAAAAATAAATTGATATTGTTTCTGTTAACATGCTAAGTAAATACACAGTGTCTTTTGCAAGCAACTGAATAAATAATAAAATTAATGTATTCATTTGTATAGCACAGAAAAAAAATATAATGTCTACGTCAGAAACTGACAATGCAAGGTGTAACAGCACAACATACATAATATACAGGGTGTGTCAAACCTGATAATACAGGGTGTAACAGCACAACATACATAATATACAGGGTGTGTCAAACCTGATAATACAGGGTGTAACAGCACAACATACATAATATACAGGGTGTGTCAAACCTGATAATACAGGGTGTAACAGCACAACATACATAATATACAGGGTGTGTCAAACCTGATAATACAGGGTGTAACAGCACAACATACATAATATACAGGGTGTGTCAAACCTGATAATACAGGGTGTAACAGCACAACATACATAATATACAGGGTGTGTCAAACCTGATAATACAGGGTGTAACAGCACAACATACATAATATACAGGGTGTGTCAAACCTGATAATACAGGGTGTAACAGCACGTTCCTGAAGGATTTTATCCAGTGATTCCTGGGCATATTTGGACTAAAAAAGATGGTTGTCATTTTGCTGTCGAAGATATTCAAATAAAAACAAAAAAAAATTCCATCATGTGTTGCCACTGATCACACTGCTACGGGTTCTATTTGGTTACCGATTTTCATATAGTTTAAGATGGCGGTTGATCGAGATGAAGTTTGTCATTGTTTTACGTAATCAATATTGTGTGGAATTTTTGCATCTTTGTTTAATTTTATATTAAAAATTTTCAATAGATTAGAAATGTTTTTAATTTCAAATCTTCGCTTTAAAGCACAACTCTCTAACGATTAGTTCTCGCTTCATAGAATTTGCACACCTGTAATTTATATTGATTCGATCGGTCAGTGGTTGAGTGGGCATAGCGCTTGGGTCCCATCCGGGCGTCGCATGTTCGATTCCTCGGCTGGCTAAGTCCTCCATCACAACACAAGCAACATTTTCGGCTTTCTGTGGTGGTAGTAGGAGATTTTCAAACATTGTAGGGTTATTCGTAACCCGGGAATGTTTGTCTTTCTTTTAAAAAAAAAAAAAAATATTATATACTAGCGAGTTCCCGGCATGCGTTGCTATGCCACTTAATAAAGAAATTGTTTCTCCTTGCATGTCCTTTCCCATTCGTCCCGTTCCCGTTCCCATTCCGCCTCCCCTTCCTCTCTCGCGTCCCCTTCCCCGTTCCCACTCCGCCTTCCCTCTCCCCACTCCCCTCTCCCCACCCCTCTACCGCTACCTCCATCCCGCGAACCCCCCTCATGAGTTACCCTCCCGTAGTCCTGGTACATTCAGTTTTTTAACAGCTTGCGTGCCACGTATTGCAATTTTTTTTTATTCAACTTTCATAATGCCAGAGTATATATAGGAACCTTCGTGGATGTGCTCACAACAACTCACCAAAGTTTCATCGCAATCAGATGAACTGTTAGCAATGCATAATTTCATGATGCCAGAGCTCACTATTATATATAGAAACCGTCACGTGCATGCGCACATCAAATCCCCAAAGTTTCATCTCAATCAGATGAACAGTTAGCAATGCATAATTTCATGATGCCAGAACTCGCTATTGTATATAGAAAACATCGCGGGCATGCACATATCAAATCCCCAAAGTATCATCGCAATTAGATGAATGGTTTAGCAACGCATAGGCATCTCATATACTATATTAAAACCCAGAAACATACATATTTTGATTTTTATATATACATAGAGATAATGCAACTATTATTCCAAAAATAATTTGTTTATAATACTAAAGATATTAATATGACATTTTCAATTGTTCTCAGGAACGGAGATATGCCCCATGAAGTCGGTAGTCCATCGGGTGGGAGCCCAGCTGAACAAGGCCCTGAGCGAGAAGGGATTGGCCTTCCTTGTCAACCACGGGATCAGCGATGAGAAGGTACCTAACCCTTTTTGCCAACACGTGCCAAGCTATCACAGATAATAAAAGCAAAGAACATCAAAACTATTTTATTATCTCGATACATTTATTTTGCTATATTATACCTATGTTCGTCCGCACCTAGAACACGCCTCACAAATTTGGAATCCAAGATATATAACATTGTTCATAGAATAGAACGTGTTCAGGAAAAATTTCTCTCCTACATAAATTATCGGTTGTTTTATGCTTTCCAATCAAATGATGATATACGTCAATTCTTTAAAATCCCGAAATTAAATTGTAGAAGAATTATTTCTGATCAATTGTTATTATACAAAATCCTAAATAATACGGTATCTTCCCTGTATCTCTTACAAAAAATAGATATTAGAGTTCCTGGTCGTAATAGTAGAAACGTAGTATCCCTTTTTTATAACAGCCGCTCCAATACCAACTACTTACAAAATGAATTCATACATCGAGCCTGCCATTATCATAACACACACCTCCTATATATATAGACATCTTCAATATAACTTTCAACAAATTCAAAGCAACACTATTAGATAAATGTAATGCATCACAACACACCCCTTAACATCCATATTTATATTTATTATATTATTAATCAGATTTCTTTTCCTAATTTGCAATATATTTACACATTCCCTAATTACATACATATTTATAATCCTTATACTCCTACAAGATCATAAGCTTACCCTTTATTATGTTTTTCTATATTCTTTTCATGCATATTTAAGTATTTAGCTTCTCTTAAATATTTTTTTTCTTTATGTTTTATTTTAACTTCTCTTAACTATTTTTTTTTTCTTAGTTTTTCTTTATGTTTTTCTTGTCTAGTGAAAACATGTTTTTAGGCTTACTGTTTTATTTTAGCACTCTTTCTTTTTTGTGTATCTTTGTAAAGCTGTTTGTTTTCCTAATAAAGATATTATTATATTATTATTAAAAAAAAAAAAAAAAAGGGAGATATGGTATGGAGAGATTCTCCATCAAGAAGGTTATGTGCTATGATCAGCAAAACCGGCTTTACATTGGTGTAACTCTAAGTGACCAGCTCAGGTAGAGGGCTTTATTGTATATTTATTTGTAGAGGGTTCGCAGATACTTAACCACCTTCAGAAATTCGGCGTATTTTTCAGGTGGTCAAAATATTTCCACTTTTCAATAAAATGCAAATAAATGGAATATTTCTGAACGTAACTGAAAAATAAAAACGGTTTTTGAAAGGTGATGAAATACACTTTCAAATTTTATTATTCGAAATAAACATATGAAAAGAATTAATAAAAAAATCCCAAAGATTCAGAATTTTTTTTCAAATTCAAATAGAGTAGCGGACTAGCGATGTGTAGATTCAGCTGGAGTGGGCTCTTGAACTCGGGTTCTTCGCGGGAAGCGGCTACTCCTACTCCTTTTTCAAATCGACTACTCCCAGAGAATATATGTCAACACAATGACGTTATATATTGTAGACGCGAGGTAGAAATCTCAAAGTGGGAAGCCAAAAGCAAGGCAATTGTACTAGTCTCGATTTCTGGTACTTTAGTACTAAACTGTCATACGTCGAGTAAGGTCATGCTTACCAGTAGATAAATTGCATTTAAAAAGTGCCAAAATGTGTGATCAGAAAATGTTTCCATTAAACGGCAAACAGTTGTAAAAGTGAATAAATAACATTTCGTTTATATGTACACACAAATTACTTATTATTATCGATTATTATAAGCAATACAATTAATTTTCATGTTTCCCATCTGACAATTTTATGCGTCATTAGAGAAAAAACACACATTCTTTGAGTGTCTTATGGTACGGCCGCACTGAGGCCAACTTCCAACTTCAAACTTTCGGACGATTGTGTAGAAGGTAGTTCGTGCGTTGGAAGTTTGGCCTCAGTGTGGAAGTAGCATATCTTTGTAATACGTGAATAACTTTTGAATTAAGAAATTACTGAAAACCGCTGAAAACAAAAGAGTATTGCATACTTGCCACATTGAGTATGTGAGACTATGGCGAGTCTATTATTATACACCCCTCTCCCCCACCCCCATATTATAACGTCATTGATAACGATGCTACTAATATAAATTAATAGGATTGGATTCGTGTTAGTCAAACGCCCCATTTGGCGTTAAATACGCTACACCGGGTAGAGGGAAAGAGCTTCTTTTTTTTTACATTAGCTGCACACAGGAGGCCCTGAGGAAAATAATTCCCCTCAGGGTCTATGTCATCTAGGGATGCTGTGTGGAGGATTTTTTAGGAAAGGAAGAAGAGGAAGTTCTGGGAAGGAAAATGGTATGAGGGGTGGATAGGAATCTGGGGGTCAGTATGTCCAGGAGTAATATACGTATGAATCTATCCCTCCCACTGTGCAAGGCGATGTTCCCAGAAAATCCTGCTGGATGGGTCAAAAATCTCCATCAACAAGTCTCTCCCGATTCGGCCTGGCATGCTGTTGGTGGGCAGATGCATCCGCAGCCAAGATACGAACTTATCTCACCCCATGAACCCGGGCACCCCTGTTAAGTCACCAAACGTAGTGAACCACTTGGAGTGACCTGTGGCAGAGGTATTGGTTAACCGGTAAATGGTTCCCAGGGTGGCGGTACCCACACCCACCTCCCAAATACATGAGCACATCATTAAATAATAATAATGTTAAAATAAAATCGCTTGTAATGTTTCAGTTGAAAGCCGCTTATGGATATCTGGACGACTTTTGCGCACTTCCTGACGAGACGCAGACTCGGTTCCTCCGGAGACCTTCCACCAACCATGGATACATCAAACCCGGCATGGAGAGATTCGATGGGAAGACTATGGTAATTAATTCATTATAATTGATCTAAAAAATTCCAACTTTGGACTCGATTTACTCAAAAACAGATGCTCAAATCTTTTATCACAAAATCGACTCCATCGTGATATAGATTCACTGGATTTCGTCTAGTAATATGAGAATCCAGACACCATGTACAAAAGTCCAGTAAAGGGCAAATTCGCCGGTATTCAATTTTCTGAAATATTTGTTTTTTGGTTCCCATTTATTCAGCGTCCGCTTCGTTCATACTATTATTCTCTTATTCAGGAATTCCGGCACTCCTTCAACATCACCACCCTGAAGGAGAGTGAACTCCCCGAGTGTGATCTGATCCCCGACTTTCGTGGCAAGGTGGGCACTTTGGCCGAAGACTTCACCAATCTCAGCAGCCTGCTCCTCAAGTCCCTCGCAATCGCTCTGGGTATTTATTACATACACACATCTTTTTTCCTTTAAACTAATCGGGTCGGAAGCAAATGTGCGGGTTCTTCCCACGAGGAAAGAGTCTACCGAGGTGATCTCAGCTCTCCTCTCCACTCACCCTAGGTTCCCCAAAATCCCTTCTTCAATGTAATTTTTTTTGTTTTGAATTGATTTGCCACTTGGCATTTGACAATAAGAAAACTGACGTTAGTTCGTGGTTTTAAGACTTTTAGGATTTGAAATAGGAAGGAACAGTAATGTATATTTAGGCAATGGGTTATTTCCACTTATTTTTTATTGCCTAAAAAAATTAAGCAAAAAATTACAATAATTATTGCATTTTTTTTTTATGTCGACGAATAAATTTTCTACAGCGAGTCAAAGTTTCCCATTTTTGAATTACTGCTAAAACGATATTTTGGGGGCGGGGCTTCGTGTGACTGACAGTGTTTATTTATGCCGGCCCAGCTGAGCGACGCTTGTGACGTCACAATCCGATTTGCCAACCGCGGGCCATTTTGATTTTGTCAGTTTTAGATCGTTTTTAAAATCAATAATATTGAATGAAAGCACAAAAAACAAACATTTTTAGAAGGATGATTAAAATCAGAAAAATGATCTTTTTACATATTCCGTACATTTTCAACAGAATCCCTCTTTGGGGAAATACCCCATTCAATTACAATTATCGAACCAGTTAACTTATAAGTAGGTACCAAACTGGTGCAACCACTGTATCTCAGATCCAATTGTGACACTGTTCCCCAGCTTCATTCAGCCTGAGTGATGAGTTTGCCACACTAGTTGGTACTAACTAATATGTATATTTTCAGGCGTCTGTCCCACTTACTTCCTGGAGCGCCACCAGGGCATGATGTCGGGCCGCAACGAGAACCAGACCACCCTGCGCCTGCTGTATTACCCGCCAGTGCCCCCGGAAGACGAGGAACCGGGGGGCCCGCGCGGCGCTCCACGAGACTTCACCCGCTGTGGGGCCCACTGTGACTACGGGACCTTCACTCTGTTGGCACAGGACTGCGAAGGGGGCCTGGAGGTGAGATTTTCATTACCACTTAGTCATGTTTCTTTTGGTGTCCTGTATGTCCGACCCATTGCAGTATTTGGGAACTACAAATTTTACAAAGCTCAATTAGATTTTCGAGTTCATTGTGATTCTGCATTTAAAAATAAATAAATTATGGATTCCATGACAGTTGATCCCTCGACTGTTGGCCCCCCGCCACACTTACATACAATATGCCGTCGGTTTAGGGAAAATACGGTATATCCACTTAAGCCTCAATTACATTGAGCGAGTTTACAAGCTACTATCTACTAAGTTTAAAAGCGCGTGAATCGGCGAGTGAGATTGTCATGATGACACACAAAACTGTCCACTCGCTCAGCAGTGTAGGAAACTGAGGTCACTGCTAGCGCCAGTAGCGAGAATAACGACGCCTGCGTGAACTAATTCTGTAGATGATTGACAGTCCAAATCAGCTGTTTATTGGCAGCCATATTGAAAACATAAATAAACCAATCACGAGTAAGCTTGTAGCAAGTAAAGTTGACGACCTTTCAAATTTTTTCTTAGATAGTCAGCAATCTGCTTGTTAGCAAGTAACACAATGACACTAAGCTAGTTTACTAACAGATAATGAATTTACCAGATAGTAGCTTGTAAACTCGCTCAATGTCATCGAGCCTTTACACAAAATATAACTAAGGAGGGAGTATGCAGAGAAGATGTACTGCCAAATAACAAAAGTATTAAATATATTTTCATTCTAAAGCGTTGATGACACTGAGCGAGTTTACAAGTTATTATCTGGGAAATTCACTATCTGTTAGTAAACTCGCTCAGTGTAATCGTATTACTTGCTAACTAGCAGATTGTTGACAATCTACGAAAAAAGTTGAACGGTCGTCAACTTTACTTGCTACTCGCTTACTTGTGATTGGTTTATTTATGTGCTCAATATGGCTGCTAACAAACAGCTGATTTCGACTGTCAAACATCTCACAGAATTAGTTCGGTCAAGGATAAAATTAATTTTCTACAAAAAATCGACATTGTAAATAAATTCATTTGATATCCATACCAGCTTTTCATTAAAGGTATTTGTCAATTAGGGACACCATAGTCTCACTGGCCTAGGCGGATGGGAGCAGTTGGGACTCTTGTGCGAGAGATCCATGTAGATTTGTATACAAATCAATCAATAACTACATATTATATTTACATGCAAATCAATCAATAACTCTAGATTCGTATACAAATCAAATCCACGCCACCCGCCCAGTGTACGCCTGGCATCTGCCACAGATGCTCTTCTTTATATAAATAGATTTTCTAGTGTTTTGCATCCAAAGACTGATAATTTCGTTACTTCTTTTATATATTAATTTTTGTTTTTTAGTCACCGTGTTAGTGGTCGAGGGGTAAGGCTTTTGACTCGCAATCCGAAGGTTGCGGGATTGAATCCCGGTGTGGGCAAATAAATTTTATCTGATTAATTTGTGTTATTTCACAATTAACTTATTTAAAATAACATATAGTATATTTTCGGCACGTTCCAGAGTTGAAACCATTCAGAATTGAAACGTTGCTTGAAATGTCTTAAGCCCTGTTTGGTGACCAGATCTGATTTTGGTGACCAGCCAGGTACTTCCTCACCTTCCTCTTCCCCATCTCCTTCCCCCTGCCACTACCTTCAGCCTCATAAAATACCCCAATTGGCGATGCCTTAGTCTCACTGGCTCCAGACGGGAGCAGCTGGGACCCTTGTGTGCGATTCATTTAAAAAAAAAAAATTGTTTCACAACTGACAGTAACTTTTACTGGTTTTATTTTAGTTTTAATAAATCCCTTATAAGTCTCCTTACTAGCATCAATCTCCTGTAAGTAAACGACACGTTCCATAACTGATTTTTTTCCAATTCTAGGTGAAACTGCCATCCAGCGAGAGTTGGCAGAGAGTTGGCCATCTTCCCGGTGCGCTCCTCGTTAACACGGGAGAACTGCTGGCCGCCTGGACCCAGGATCGTTACCCGGCACTCGTGAGTTCGCAATATACAATAACTTTATAAAGTCAGAATCCTAACAACATCTGTAGAAGTCGCCTCGTGATTCTTGGCTCCATTCTAACAGAAGTATACTTCATACTACGACACCCAGGTGGAAGTAGAAAAGTGGGAAGACGAGGTAAGAGGGGATGCAGCACAGCTTCTCCAGGTAACAAACTGGAAGTCAGCTGCTGAGGACAGGAGGAGTTGGAGGCGAATGTTGCAGGAGGCCAAAGCTCGATATGGGCTGTAGCGCCATCGGAGACAGAGGAAGATACTTCATACTGAGCTGAAGAAGATTTCATACAGCCGACCGACTATCGCCTGGACTTTGAGTAATAGAGAAATGACAACAAGTCAATTGTTGCAGAGTGTATTTATTGGCTGGTTGACCTGTTGAATGTAAAATACCGTGCAAAAATTGCGTTGATCAGACGAGTTATTCTATATCTTTTGTGGGAACGAGATAGTTCTTTGCCGAGATCTGCTGTCAGATTTGTGTGATTTTATATGGCTGTAATTTGCTTTTTCTATGGGCCGATGTCAGAATTTCAGCTGTTAGCTGTCACGTATTTTAGTATAGGTCGTTTTAAACTCAAATTCATGCAAGTACGCGTGATTATTTATTCATTTAACAGCATTAGACAATCACAAAAATCTGACAGGAGATCGAGATACGTGGGGGGACCCAAAAGTAATGAGAATTTCTTTATAGCTTTTTTATTTTTCAATATTTTTACACCAAAATTTGGTTGCCTTTTAAGTGTTCACTTTTAGAATATATGTACTTTTCCAACATTTTTTTCCACTGTTGAAAACAATTTTGAAACCTACTTATTGGAATGTCCTTATTGGCCTCCAGCAATTTTTTTTTCACTTCTTCAGCAAGTATGAAAATATTTCCCTTTCAAGTTCCTTTTCATCCTAGGGAGTAGAAAGACGTCACAGGGAGTCAGGTCGGGTGAATATGCTTAAATACTGCTTCACAGACAACACAGTGTGAGCAGATGCGTTGTCCAGGTTGAAGAACCAGTCCTCTGTGCGCCAAGGATTCAACCTTTTTCGACGATTTTTCCTGATGCTCTTTCGCAACCTCTTTAGTACCTCCATGTAGAACTGTTGGTTAACTGTTTGGCCTGGAGCAACAAACTCTGTGTGCACAACATCTCTGAAAAAAACCAATGAGCATCGTCTTGATGTTCGTAGATCTAAGAGGATAGAGAGCACTCTTCCATTGCTTGACTGTTGCTTGATTTCGGGGTCATAACCATAACACCATGACTCATCACTCATCACCAATAATAACCTTGGAAAAAAATCTGGGTCCTCTTCCAGCGGATTTTTCAATTCGTGGCAGGCTTGAAGGCAAAGGCTCTCTTTGATCCTCAGAGAGGAGATTTTCGCATTTTCGCCGAAAGAAGAAATCTTGATTTACTTAAAATTAAACTTTGGAAGAACGCGTGGTCCCACAGCGACGCGGCTTAGCACACCGACCGAGAAAGAGTTTCCGTACAACATCCGAACACACAAAACCCGTTCCACCTACACTTCTCCACTCTACAGCCCGATTCTACTTTATTACTTTTGGGTCCCCCTACGTATATATCGGGCGAGATCTCTTGTCAGATTTATGTGATTTTCCAAGGCTGTTAAATTAATTTTAAGAGGGTAACTCATTTTAAATACATAGTCGGTTCCCCCAAATTCCACACTGTTAGAAATCATCAGCGTACTTATTAGTAATTGTTTTTGTTTCAGAATCACCGCGTGATAATTCCACCGCAGTGCATGGCGCGCTCTCGCGGTCGCCATTCCATCGCCTTCTTCTGCCACCCCGACGACAGCTGCAGCACGGCGGCCATGCGACTGCCTCTGCTGCCGACGCCCGCGCTCGCTCCCACCTGCGACCGGCTGGCCACACGTCACCACGGCCTGAACCGAGTCCTCAGCGCCTACCACCACATACAGAAGCGTTTCCGACACACGTACGCGTGACATAAGGAGTAGGGGCTTCGGTAGATTGCGGATTGTCCACAAATCCGTTACTTGGAATCAAAGATGGTCATCTCAAAAATTTTATTATTTTAAAATTAATGATGTGGTAATTTTTACTGGTTCCGTGCGCTTTCATCCCGCGACAAAATATGTATCCTTTGGACCAAACATCCCCCAACAAAATATCTACTAAAACCTAACCTCACCAATCCTTACAAAAAAATGGGACAAAAATAATACGGACTCCTGTAAAGACAATAAATTATTGTTGGGTTAGGTTTTAGTAGATATTTTGTTGGGGGATGTTTGGTTCGTAGGTTATTTTGTCGGGGATATTTTGTCACGGTATGAAAAAGCGGTAGAAATAAATTTAATCACTTTTGAAACTAAAAACAATTGAATGTGACCACTTTTTGAAAATAAACAAATTTTTTTTTTAGGGGAGAAAATAAAAGAATTTAACCATTTTTAAAAATATATAAAATGGTAAAGTTTTTGATTTAGAATAAATTTTCATTTTTCTTTTTGTTTTTTGGATTTGACCACTTGCAAATGCAAAACTTTAAAGACCTTTATCAAATTTTGACATATTTGGTCATAGGGCAGTCTAGAATTGAAGACGTTAGCCGAACAACGCTATAGGAAACATTCTGCTAATTTTACAGGAACTGAAAATTTTATTAAAAAAATTGTTTTTTTTTCTTCACATTTTTTTAACCTCTGTAACTTTGTCAGTTGGTAGAATTTCAAAATCTCGCTAATCCGCCATCCTATAAACAGAATGTGTTCAATTATTGACAGTAGCGGGTTATAGTGCATACGTACAAAATATACTAAAATTTAAAACAAGTATTTCGTTAAAATAAACAAATCGCTATCGATCTTTCATTCCTCTTTACGTAATCTTATTTGTAAATTACTTTGTAAACTTATCGAAACAAAAAAACATGGCAGAACGATACGAACAGAAACACACGCGACAGTAGCTAGAATACACAGAGGACTAACGGAATTGTCCTAAAACAATAGTTAATAATAAACCCTGGTGACTGATGACTGGTGGCATGGTCAGCTCTAGCAAGCTAGACAGCGGTATAGTAACTTAAGATTATCGGATAATCGAGCGGCGCGTTACTGAGAGAGTATTCTTCTACGGGCTTCAGCAAAATATGCCTAATATAAATCATCCAAAAATGTGCCGATGTTCATTGTTGTTTGGGTGATGTCTTCAATTAGTGGTGAATCTCCTTCTTCTGGTGACCTCCCTTAGGAGGTTGGCTAACATTGTGTACCTGGCTATTGATCTGATGAATTGTGTTGATCTCTCACCAGGGACATATACTATTGGTAGTGTCTTTCAACATGTTTTCATGGCCTGATATCAAATGAGCTATTTAGAGCAACAAAAACCTAAAAAATATATATTATATATAAAATATCTTGTCAGATTTATGATTAATTTTCAAATAGATTTGCTGTTTTTGAATGTATTGTAAAATTAAATACATACTGTTTTTGAAAGCAGATGAAAGACTCAATGCAATACAATAAAGTAGATGAAAGACTCAATGCAATACAATAAAGTAGATGAAAGACTCAATGCAATTCAATAAAGATGAAAGACTCGATGCAATACAATAAAGCAGATGAAAGACTCAATGCAATACAATAAAGTAGATGAAAGATTCAATGCAATACAATACAATAAAGCAGATGAAAGACTCAATACAATGCAATGAAATAGTTAAAAGATATGGATTTTTTTATGCTTGTTTTGTTGCTTACCAATTTTTTTTCATGTTAACTGTAAAATTACCGAAACTTAAAAAACTTATTTAATTACATAAGCATATTATAAAGGTTATTGTCACTTAATTTTTTGCGTTTTATATGAAAATAATTAATAAAAAATTCAAAAACTGGCGGTCAATGACTTTTTGGAATATATTATAAATATTTGGAAAGCGTCCATGGATAACTTTTAAAGCCAAATAAATGTATGGTATTGCCACTTTCTAACCCTGCGTAAATCATATCTTATAGTAATACAAAAGAAGAATATAATGACTTTTACGAGTTCGTATAAGCTTGTGCCGTAAAGTACATAATGTGTACAAAAGGATACAAAATACACTGTCAATAAGGAGAAACCGATTTTAAATATACGTATTGTAAGTCAGTTTCAACTGCAATGTGGTTAGGTTTAGTTGCTCTAAATAACTCAAATGTATTTCTTCTAATATAAATCTTCACCCTGCATCTGCAGCCTTCCTCTAGCGCATCTTCCATCGGCCCTTCTATGGTTTATAATTGTCACTTCACAATAAGCCATTGATTTATTTATTTTTTTGGATAATTCGTTTTCTACTTTAGAATCTTTGTTAGTTTCACTTCTTCTCAACGATTGGAGTATTGAGAGATTGAGAAAAAGTGAATTTTTGCAAACCTTTCTCAAAATATCTTTCTTTATCCTTCCTCTACTTATTTTTACATTTTTCTGTCAAACTTCTTTAAAATGACAGAATAGAGCAATTTAAAAATTTCCATTAATAAATTTTATTCATTATTATGTATGCTACTTATTAAAAATTATGCTCAAATACTTCTTTTGTATGAAAATTTTATTATTTTTGAAATCAGACTTAGACTGTGATCTTCCTCTTGTTTTGAAGGTCAAGGGTGCAAAATTTCATCAATTTTGGAATATCCGCCCGCCATCCACAGACAACCTTTATATAAATAGATTTTAGAAAATAATTTGAAGGACCAACATAGAATCCTAATTCAACTGAATTAAACAGTAAAATATGCATTTCTGAGTTACTGTTACTTCAACATTTTTCATGGAGGCTAAATGTTATTTTTGTTATTAATTTCTTTAAAAAAAAAAATTTAAAAAAAACTACCACATTTATTTGTAATAAAATCACACATGTCAAACCAGCGTAGTATTAAGGACTTTTACATAGAAATTTCTGTAAATAACAAACGTGTTTACTATTTGGATTCTTGCTCAAAAAACAAAGACAGGTGATACACACAAATTCAATTTAGTGATGACTCACCACCATTAATAATTGACTTCTTTTGGTGCCCTTTCTTAGGTTGGCTATCGTCAGGGCAATTTTCACACTGTCGATTGATTTGTCTGAATTAACAGTTTCTTTTATTGTTTCAGTTGACAATATTCTTCATTTTTAAATATGTGTACATATGAACTAATTCAGTTCATAAACAATTATTTTATCGTACGTGTCATGGAGTTTTTTTAATAATTTCATCAAGTAAGCTGGTTTCTTCACAAATCCAATGTGGCCCAATGAAATGTGTATTCTCTGGGGTAATTAAAAATTCAACATGGCGTATAATTTGTCTTGTATTTATTACAATGTTAAAATCACAAGACTCAACATGGCACATAATTTATCTTGCCTTTATTACAATGTTAAAATCACAAGACTCATCATGGTACATAATTTGTCTTGCCCTTATTACAATGTTAAAATCGCAAGACTCAACATGGCACATAATTTGTCTTGCTTTTATTATAATGTTAAAATCACTTCATAATATAAATTTGCGTATTCTGATGTAATTAAAAGACTCAACAGGGCATATAATTTGTCTTGCCTTCATTTTATTTATTACAGTGAAAATCACTTCATAATATAAATTTGTGTATTCTGATGTAATTAAAAGACACAACATGGCACATATGTAATGTGTTGTCTTGCCTTTATTTTCTTTATTACAATGTTAAAATCACTTCATAATATACATTTGCACATTCTGAGGTAATTAAAAGACTCAACATGGCATATAATTTGTCTTGCCTTAATTTTCTTTATTACAATGTTAAAATCACTTCATAATATAAATTTGCACATTCTGAGGTAATTAAAAGACTCAACATGGCATTTAATTTGTCTTGCCTTTCTTTTCTTTATTACAATATTAAAATCACTTCATAATATAAATTTGCATATTCTTGTGTTTCTATTATCCTATACCTGTAACCTATATAATATGTAATAAATATATGTACGTATTGGGTTAGTTTTTCACAAAGAGGTTAAAAAACATTTAAATAGGTAATTTTCTATTTAGAGAAGTAATTAAGTGCTCACATCCGTGGCTTGATGTAACTTAATGTGTTCATTAATTAATATAGTACATATGAGTAAAATGAAGACAATAATTTTATTGGTTTCACTTCACAAGGTAACCTTTAGGCTAGCTTTACACTCTTAAGTTTTTACCCGTAAATTACTCGTGTAAACGACACCAAAAGTCACTTAACGTAATTTGTAGCAAGTTAGAGAACTTGTTCTTTCGGAAGTTTTTTTGACAGTTCTAATCGCGTCCACGCGAATTTCCAGCCTTTTCACAGCTTATAAAATCAGTTTGATTAGTTGAGAGACTTGCCGCAAGAAATAGTACCAAAATTCCCCATTTTGAGATGTCAAAAATTAAAAGACGGTTGTTTTTGTGAGATTTTTTTCTATAAAACTAGGATTTATTTATACTTATTTAAGTTTTCTAAAAATGAGCATCTTTCTACGTTTCTACTCAATTTTCGGTCCAATCCTTTCTAATATCAGTGTTTCTGTTTTTAACATTACGTATTTGAAGTTGGTTGCTGTCGGATAGCTGTCATTCGGATAAAATGAAAGAACTCCATTAGTTTCCGCCTTTGACGGCACAAAAGCGTATGGAGAATTGTTTAATTAAAACCAAATTCTATTTCAACTCTTTGTTTGAGCCTTTTCATCGTCATTGACAAAACCGCGTAAATTTGACAGTAGCGGATCGTTGTTGATATGAAACCATCTTACCGCAAATAAATTTACAGATGTAAACGGTCGCATGAGCATTTACACGTGTTGAACTTCTGAACAACATGTCAAAAACTTGTGTTAAGTTGTAAATTTTACTTACAAGTGTAAAGCTAGCCTTAGCATATATATATATATATATATATATATATATAGAGAGAGCTTTTGATATGGAATACTTTAGTTTATTTTCAATTTATAAACTTATCGGTATGCGGTGAACATCTAATTATATAATTCTATATCGAATGGTTTAAAAACAAGTGCTGGAATATGGTGTAATTAAACAGGGTAACTGTTATTTAATGCGCAATTATTCAAACTATTGGATAAGACTCACATTGAATACCAATCACTTTGTTTGCCATAAAAAATGTTCAAACTATGCACATCGTGGTAGGTATTGTTCTAAAAATTAGCTCATTTATAATATAAAATTTAAAAAAAAAAAACAAGGTAAAATTGACTGATTTAAGGTGTTTAGATTTATTAATGTATCGTATTTTTATAATCTGTAATTTTTGTTGCATTTTTATAACTTTAAAAATTGTTTAAAATTCAAATTATTCACTCATAATTCAATACTTATTTTTTACTGTACTTACCCTAAGAAAATAAACACTTGCCTTGTTTGCTTAAAATCTTAATATTCTTATAATTCACTCGAGTGATGGCTGCCCAAATTTGGGTAGATGATTTTTATGAATTATAAATTTAACAATTTTTTTATAAAACCTAAAAACATGTAATAAACGGAGAAATCTAAGTGGATTCATTGGATTTAAACAGCAATAAGTTTATATATTTCCATATTAATATTTGGATATATGATTTTTGTAATGAGTGAGACCGAATCGAAAACCCGGAAATCTCTAGCGCTCTTGTGGTTAGGCAAAAGCCTTTTCACATACAATTGTCTTGTACTTAAAATTACCTTTTAATATTTTTTATTCCATCGTAACTAAGTCTTATGCTGTCTAGAAAATATTGTACTTTATCCACTGGAGCGCTTTTTGCCACAATATGGCACTATTTAAAATACCTTGCATTGCTTTGCTGCCAATTTTGGCAAATTTTCCCTTATTAAGGGAATTAAAATAGAAGTTTATGATTTTATAATATTTTTTTATAAATCCTACGAATATGTAATAATCGACAAAAGATAGGTGAATTCATTGGCTATATGGAACTATAATCAGTTTGTATGTATCATATTAAAATTCGGAGGCATGATTTTTTTTAATGTGGGCGGAAAATATTCAAAATGATTACCAAAAAATTTCAAGAAATTGTAGAAAAAAGTTTTTAATTGCGCTATCGCTCCAGTGGGTATAAGAATCAAATACTTTTCAAAACAACATTATTTCATTATCGGATCCAACTACTTAACCTAAAAATGATACATTTATTAGTTATAGATATTTTCTACTGATACAGTAATTTTAAAAAATATGATCATTTTGCAAGTATTTTTTATTTATTTTACTTTTATATTTATTACATATTACTTAAAATTAATAATGTCTTGTGCTTTTATACTTAAGTATTCTACAATCTTGTGTGCGAATATCATTTTGAAAACAATAAATATCCAATAAAACAAATCGCTTTTCTTTTAATTAACCCTAGCAATGCAATCTTTTGTATCCAGTCACAATGTTGTCGTCTTACGCCCTTCGTTCATGGAGATACTTACAAACTATGTGTAGCTTACAGATATACTACTCTTTAATGCTAGTTTCCGTACACAGGCTACCCAAAATGCACTGAACTTGACCATTTTTCACGTGGAGATACGCGATGTCAAATGGCTCTAGCGACGAAGACGATGTTCTCGTATATTTATTAGAAGATTTTGTGTTCACCTGGATATTGAAAGAAATATTATATACTGGAGTGTTCGTTAACTGCATGAGAAGTTTCAAGTTTCATTCTTTCTACAGAATGTCAAAAGGATTCTTATTTAAATTTGGTGCACTTGTTACATAACTCCTAGAATTCATAAGAAAAATACACTTTTTTCCAACATCAATACTTGCCTTCTCCACTAAATTCTTTCGTATAACTAGTGATATTTACGATTCTGAAGTATCATTTATAGGATATTCAACTGTAAGATGCGATTCATTTAGTCGGCATACGGGAGGAGTCGTTATGATTATTAAAAATAATATATCTTTTAAAATAATATCAAATGAAGTGTTTGATGAAAAAAATACATGGATACTGGCAGTACAAATAAGAAAAAACTTGATTAAAGGAACATACGCTGTATTATATCACTCACCAAACCAAAGCCATTCAAAATTTTTGGATTTTTTCGAAAGTTGGTGTACTAAAAACATGAATCTCCAGTAATTTGCATACAAGATAAAAACGACACACCACTGCTATAAATATGCTACCATACAGAACAAAGATACTCAAATATATTTTTTAATCTCTGTTTATTAAAACACTAGCTGGGTTACCCGGCTTCGCTCAGGAAAACATTTGAGAGTGTTATGGAATGTTTCACAATGATGATCCCGATTCCCTATTCACGAACATTCCAAGACATACACCGCCACCCCTTCCAGAACTTTTTAGAGTTCTATAGAACCTTATTGAACTTTCCGAAATTTCAAGAGGGCGAAACTTCCACCTTATATCTTCAAAAGCACGCCCTTTAGGTAAAAACGGGTACCTTTTTTCCCGAGAGGGGACAGAGATCTACCACACCTTATAACTCCCTTGATCGTACCGGGACTCGTTTCTGAGTTTTTGCGGTCCGCGCGTTTTTTTGGATTTTCTTTTATAATATATAGCTGTTTCCCGGCATGCTTTGCAATGCCATATTCAAATAAATAAAATGTTACTCCTTGCATGTCCTTTCCCGTGCGTTCCCCTCCAGCGTTCCACTTCTACCTTCCCCGCCACCGCTCTCCCGCTGCCCCGTCCAGCCAACCCCCCTGGCACTTCATTTCTTGACTCCTCTCCCGCCCGGCCCGTAGCCGAAACTTTTTTCTAATACTAACATTATTAAACTCGTGATATCTTTCAATTAAATATCCGAATTGGAAAATTCAAAAAGTTAAATAAATGTATTGAAGCTGTCTTGAATATGAAGTAATTTATTTTGATAAGGATTAACACCAAGATACAAATAAAGAGCCTTTTCAAGCGGCGACATTTAAATAAAAATTTTAAAATAAAAGAATACTTATTGTGGCATAACCATAATAGTTAGACATATGCTGTCATGACCTTTTTTGTAAATAATGATGTGTTCTACAAAGTCGTAGTACATTATTTTATTCTATCATCAATAGTTTTCGCAGCGCACGCGATTTAAAGAATATTTTAGGTAATTTTTTTACACCCTGGGTTACATTATTGAAGTTTTAGTAAGGATGCATATTTTTTTTTTAAATATAATATAGCCTATGTCACCCAGAGATAGTGTAGCTTCCCAACAGCGAAAGAATTTTTCAAATCGGTTCAGTAGTTTTGGAATATAACAAATATTATAATCAATAATTATCAGCCTGAAACACTCATCTACATTGAAAAAATCTTCCGAGAAAAGATACTGGCCGCCAACGGGAATTGAACCCGTGACCTTCTGATTGCCGGTCAGCAGCTCTGACCACTGAGCTATGGCGGCTTATCAAATACCCGCCAAATAATTCAATATATACTAGTGTTTCATTCGACAATTACTTATTATTACATTTTTCCAATATTTGTTATATACCCTTTGTGCTATGCATAAAAATCTTGTTTAAACGTTAGTTTATCAATTAAAAAAATAATAATTAATATTTGACAAGTTAAAGTATTTCAGCAAAAAATGCAGACATAATTAGTCTCGACGCCACCTAGCGGGAGATTTAGTATTAACCATACCTCTCCCACAAAAATAAAGTTGGTTGTTTTCAGTTGGAAAAATGTAATAATAAGTAATTGTCGAATGAAACACTAGTATATATTGAATTATTTGGCGGGTATTTGATAAGTGGTCAGAGCTGCTGACCGGCAATCAGAAGGTCACGGGTTCAATTCCCGTTGGCGGCCAGTATCTTTTCTCGGAAGATTTTTTCAATGTAGATGAGTGTTTCAGGCTGATAATTATTGATTATAATATTTGTTATATACCCTTTGTGCTATGCATAAAAATCTTGTTTAAACGTTAGTTTATCAATTAAAAAAATAATAATTAATATTTGACAAGTTAAAGTATTTCAGCAAAAAATGCAGACATAATTAGTCTCGACGCCACCTAGCGGGAGATTTAGTATTAACCATACCTCTCCCACAAAAATAAAGTTGGTTGTTTTCAGTTGGAAAAATGTAATAATAAGTAATTGTCGAATGAAACACTAGTATATATTGAATTATTTGGCGGGTATTTGATAAGCCGCCATAGCTCAGTGGTCAGAGCTGCTGACCGGCAATCAGAAGGTCACGGGTTCAATTCCCGTTGGCGGCCAGTATCTTTTCTCGGAAGATTTTTTCAATTTAGATGAGTGTTTCAGGCTGATAATTATTGATTATAATATTTGTTATATACCCTTTGTGCTATGCATAAAAATCTTGTTTAAACGTTAGTTTATCAATTTTAAAAAAATAATAATTAGTAGTTTTGGAGCCTATTCGATGCAAACAAACACACAAACAAACAAACAAATATTACCTCTTTATATAGTGTAATAATAATAATATAATAATAGTAGATAGATTAACTGAAAAGTTTCCTGTTTTTAAATCTGAGGGAAATTTATTTTTTTATTATTATTTAAGATAATATAATAAATCGAATATTTTATGGTATTTGGTTTATTTATAAAGTTTGGTTTGATTAGGATTTTTTTTGTTTTCACTTTAATAACTGTTTTCTAGTTCTTGAATCTGTCAAAATTAAGTTTATATTATCTTATTTAAAAATTATTTTTTTCAAATTATGTTTATCACAGTATTCCAAAATTTGCCTTCCCACCTAATACCTAAGTATGTAAATATGTACCTATAGCACATATTAGGCCACTTGCATGGATTTCATAACGACTTGGAAAAAATCGAGTGGATAGATTTTTTTACTAAGATTACGAAAATGTTAGTAAAATTTTTTAGAAATGTATAGTTTTTTTTTATTTTTAAATAAATAAATCCATTATTTGAGCTTGTGACGTCACTACATGAAAATGTCCCGTCTCCGATTATGTTCTCTTAATTTTGTAAAATTCCACACTTACAATTTTTTTTTATATGGCAACACTTTGATTTCCGGCGAATCTTTGAATTTGCGTTTAACATTCACTAGATTTATTGTTTGTTCTATGCGAATTTATCCTTTGGTTTGATTTTTTGATAAAGATGGCTGTGTTTTTACAGATGTTACGAAGAGAACCCCGTACAATTTATTGCTATTCGTGTGGAAAGCGTTCTTTTTTTTTAAATGATTTTCGGCTATGTAATTATTGTTTTTTCGCACCAATAAAATTATGTCCCGTATTTCCGGTTTATAAAAAATGGTCCTATTTTTCGGATTTATATTTTCAAAAAATCGCCAGGGTCTCAAAAATACGATTAAAAAAAAAAATACAGAATGTATTAGAATATTTTCATAAACTGAAAAAAATTTTAAAAATTTTGATGATAGTGGCCTATTATTAGTGAATACACTTTTTACACAAGCTGTTCAGACAAAATGTAATCATGATGATACCTATACGTTTATAACAAATTCATATTAATTTCTTATAATTAAAATATAATATTTAAATGAAATCCTCAGCACGGGAAATCCCAGTGAGGATATCATTATCTTTAGATGTTTGTAAAGAAAGAAAAACAATAAATCATTATTATTATTATTATATTATTATTCTTTTTATATGCCCACTGTATTGTTTCTTTCTAGGCAAGTACAATAATATAATGTATTTAACTATATTACCCACACACAGGCTGCGCCTTAGTGGATTCCCTTTATTCTTACGTTTTTATAATATTGTATATGCCAAATGTAAAAATTGGGAAAAAATAAAGGAAAAAAAAAAAAAAAAAAAAATCTGTGATTTATTTGATACTTCGCGTGCACCGTGTACGAACACTAGCAAAATAGTATGGCGGGTATTCACGAGCTGTACGTGTGCTATGCGCATCAAAGTCGAGTCCCTTGTAAGTATCTCCGTCTACAAAGGCACTAGTTCTACATTGTCGAAATGACCATTTTAGTTTTTGTTCAATCTCCACTTTAAAATCAAAGTATAAAAAATTATTTTGAAACGTTGCTTGAAATGGCATCAGCTGTGTTTGGTGACCAGACCTGAATAGCTAGGTACTTTCCTCTTCCCTATCTCCTTCCCCTCCCCACTACCTTCAGCCTCGCAAAATACCCCTATTGGGGATGCCATAGTCTCACTGGCTTCAGACAGAAGCAGTTGGGACTCTTGTGCGGTATTCATATAAAAAAAAGAAGGATGCAAATGGATTTGAGTCATAATTCTCAAAATGCAACTAAATCATAAAGATGCAAGTCCATGTACATCTTTTTGCTTCTAAGATAGTTGTTGCATCAAAGGTAGTTGCATTCGTATACATTTTTGAAAATCCTATTTTTCTTCATGATAGGATTTGTATCTTTCTGCCACTGATAAACATGATAATTTACTTCAAATTTCAAAACTCATTTCTTCAAATTTACTTGCATCCGTATGCTTCTCAGGTACAGATGTATGTTTACATATTCACGTAAGTGTGTATTTTTTTTTTACATGAGCTCCACACAGGAGGCCCTGAGGAAAATAATTTTCCTCAGGGCCTATGTCATCTTTAGGGATGCTGTGTGGAGGGTTTTTTAAGGAGAGGAGAGTTCTGGGAAGGAAGGTTTAAGGGGTGGGTAGGAATCTGGGGTTCAGTGTGTAAAGACATAGACAAATGTACTTGTAATATAAATTATTATTATGTATTACAATATACTAAGAATGTTGTGCTCACCTTTAATTGGAATTGTCACTGCAACCATATTCAAACTACCAGTACAAAACTCGCCAGCTTTTAATTCGACCAATCTGAGTGTTGGTGACTGTTTTATAAATCCGACAGAAACCGGTTCCTCAGATCCACTGTGATCCAGTGACAGCTAGTCACCGGAACAAAGTAACCATGACAGGCAATGACGTCATATGTAACGTATAGCCGCATATACTAGAATTCACAACTCTAAGTATTACCGTCAATCTTTCCATATCGGAGGGTTACTCAAATTTACAAATCTGTAATACTTATACCTGCCAGGGGCACGTCCTCAGGTGATCTGCTAACATAAGTGCCGCCATCCTTTGACGAATTCTTGAATTCGAAACCGAATTACAAAAGTGGCTTTTTAAGAAACTTCAAGTACGAAGATGGTTTTGCTTACGGCGTGGCAGTTGCATTCTCAGCCGGATTCGGACGTTAGCGTAATAATAACATCCGATTATAAACTAATTACATACATTTTAATTTTGGGATATCAGAGGGTGATAAAGAGACGGAGCTAAGCCCAATAGTTCTTGGTATCCGGTAATTGATGCTACACCAAAACTAAACGAAGAAAACCATTTAAAATTACAATGTAATACTAGCTCGTATAGGATTGGAGTTGGCAACACAGTATCGCATCTATGTACATAAGCGCACACTTCTTCGATTGCACATCTTCCCTAATGATGGACACTGTAACGTTTTCTGAAAAGTAAAACATGGTATAGTACCCCAAAAATAAATCACTGCAAGTTCTTATATTATTTATTACATTTTTATAATAGTTATAAATATAGACTTCCATGCCATGTCATTTCTTTTTTATTGTGCATGGTATGAGGAATTGAAAAAAAAAATCTCTTTAGGTCCCATTTTTATAAAATCAACTTTGACAGACTCGGTTCACTTTAGATCTGAACCCCCCTCCCAAATAAATGCCTTGAATAAAAATTAATATTGCTCTATTTATCACTTATTTTATTACGTTAACATATCCTTGCAGGGTTCACTAAAAATATACTACTAGGGTCAATCAAAAAACTATGCCTCCTATTTTTTTCTAATTAAATAAAGTTAGTTAAATGAAAAAATTTAATGTGGCGCTATTCCTCAAACCTTTATCTACAATCTACTGCAATAGTAACTTTCTGCATCAACAGGTGACAGCACTGCAGTCGCTTGCAAAATAACCGATATCAATGTTCGTATTAGTCAGCGCTCTGCGATTGAATTCTTGAATGCAGAATAAAACACCTATTCGCATTCATGAAAGTCTGAAAAATATGTACGGAGACGAAACATGGGTTTCATGGAACCTGAATCAAAGAGGCAGTCTGGAATGGCATCACACAAACTCACCAAGGACAAAAAAATTAAAAACTGTGCGATCGGCAGGGAAAGTTATGCCGACAGTGTTCAGGGATGCAAAGTTTTATTATTGTTGATTTTTTGGAGCAGGGATGTACAATAATTTCTGTCCAATCCATAACCACTGGAGCGATCACGTGAAATAAATAAATTTGCCTCGATTGCTTGAGATTTTCCAGAAGGTCATTTTGATATTTTTTCGCCAATATTAAAAAAATCGTATCGTTGAATTTTAACACAGAGACATAAAAATGATTATAGTGCTATATAGCCAACAAATTAAACTGTATTTAACCGTTTATCTTATATTTGTAGGAATTATAAAAAAAATATTAAAAAATCGTAAAGTTTATAATCGCGCGAATCCTGGGTATTTTTTACTTGTAACTGCCGTGAGGGATACTTATTCGGGTCAACATTGAATATTTTCGGTTTCTTTATGTTGTCTGTGGGTGCACTAGATAATGAAAGGTGCACATCTATGGGAAAAGGACTTCATTTTATCCGTAAACCGCTGTTCAAAAATTCGGCAAGAAAAAAATATTTTTAACATTGTTCTAAAATAGTCTACGAAGTTCGGATTTGCGATATCTATGGTCATAATAGATAAAGCATTTCAATAGCTTTGTGTTAAAATAAACGGCTGGCCAAGGAAATGTTTTAAATAATTACAATAAATGTTTTACGAATGGTAGGAAAATGTGGTCCATTTTTGTACCGAAATCAATCGCAGAAAAATAAAAATGGTCAATTTTTCAACCGAAATCGTTCCAGTGGTTAAGAAGCTTAAAGCACGTTTTTCGCCCAACAAAAGCTATGGTGGATGGCCTTAGGAAGCAGGACCGTGCTTTTTACTACTCTGGGATACATACCCTTGTCAAAAGACGGACCAAAACTTTGGAAATGAACGGAGATTACATTGAAGTGACAAATTAATCGTCAATAGTGTGGTTTTCGAACTATGTAATTGCATTTTTTATTTTTCGACAATTAAGGAAAAAAAATAGGAGGCATTATTTTTTGACTGACCGTCGAATTTATCTTCAAAATAGAGGGAAAAAGGTTTTACGTTTGTTTAAATAATGTAATTTTTAGGAAAAATGGACATAAAGTATTTTGTCTTTAAGATATAACATATCACACATTCCGTAGAAAAGTGTCGCAAGTCAAAAAAGTTAATTTTACAAAGTAGCAAAAACAAACCAATGAATGATGAACAAGTGGTCCCGTCAACACGAGATACTAGCGACATCTTGTGTATCACTTTACTTTTCAGAGAAAAATAGAAATTTTTGACTTACAACACTTTTCCACGAGATGTGCGATATTTGAAAGAATTAATATTTTTAACAAATCGGTTGTTTATTAATACATTTTAAATTCCAGGCGAAAGCTTCTTAAAATCAATTGGTTCAGGCAATATACAAAGCCTTCTTCTCATTGATTTATTTCTCCGACCATTCTAGGCACATCTTCTGTGGACGCCCCGTAGCTGCGAATCTTCTCTCAACAATCTACAGGGTGTAAGGAAAAATAAACAGTTTAAAAAAATCGAATTTATTTTTTTTTTTAATAAAAAAAAAAAACTTTTAACTTTAGTTGTTACAAGATAAATTAGTAGTTATTCTTTTTTTCTATCAGAGAGTTTGATGTTTTTCTAACTTTTAATACAACATAATATTATAGTTATAATTTAGGTACATATAACATACTTAAATTAAGATCTTATTTATATATTTGTTTAAAAAAGGATTTAATAAACTCCTAGGGTGAATATATTATTACCTATATCGTGCAGCAATTTCAGAATCATAAAGTTAAGTTTTAGAGTTCACAAACGAAAACAAAACGGTTTATGAGGTAACTTATGAGCAAAAACAAAAGTTATACAAAATTTACGGAAACTCAAGGAAAAATAGGAAATTTCGTATTTTTATTCAAAAATTTCTATATTATGCTCGCCTAAAATCATTTTTCATTACAGCTTTATTAAACTTGAAGTCAAAAAAAAAAAGATAAAAGTCATTAAATCTGTCAATAATTATTGTTCATACAAAAAGTATAAACAAGCTATAATTCAAAGATCAATTATTTATTTTACAAAGTATAGATTTTTTAATGGAGTAAGTAGGTACCCATTTGTTTCAAATATTTGTTTGAGTGACCACCTCCAATTATAATTATTAAATTAAATAAGAAATCAATTTTGTCTACAGAATTCATAATAAAAAAGAAAGGTGGATACCAGTGGCTGTCCGTAAGTTTTTAATGACTTAGATAGTGCTAAGATTGAAAAATACGACATTATTGGTGATGTTGTTGTAGCTGAAAATGATTTATTTTTTTTAAATTTCAATTTTTTCTGTGAAGATTTTCAGGTTTCTTTCATACAATCATTTCAATTTAGGAGGCGGAAATGTTTACCGTCACTCCGGGAACCATTTATTGGATGACCAACACCTCTACCATAGGTCGCCGCAAGTGGTTCGCTACGTTTGGTGACACAGCAGGGGTGCCCGGGTTTTCGGGGTGAGGTTTGTCTAGGTTTTGGCGGTGGATGACCTGGACACACTGAACCCCAGATTCTTACCCACCCCTCATACCTTTTTCCTTCCCAGAACTTCTTTTCCTTCCTTTCCTTAAAAAGACCCTCCACACAGCATCCCCAAAGATGCCATAGGCCCTGAAGGTAATTATTTTACTCAGGGCCCCCTGTGTGGAACTAATATAAAAATTTAAAAAATCATTTTAGCTAAAACATCAATAACAACGTATTTTTCAATCTTGGCACTCTAGATCACCGAAAACTCACGGACCACCACTGGTAGGTGCTTATTTCGTTATAATGTTAGAAGGAAGACACCTATTTTTACAAAGTTATATTGGAGCAAGGAATTTAGAACTGAACACTCAGAATCAATTGATTACAGTTTTTTTCTTCTTTTTATATTATAGACCATGAGTTTTCAATCGTCTGTATATTGTATTAAATAAAAATTTTAGAGGGTTAATAAAAGCTGTCAACATCAAATTTTAATCAGAAAAACATTTCGGTGTGTGTATAATTTTTTTTTTTATTCTTTGCTAATAAAAGAAATACATACATCATGGTTGGTTTACAGAATATGTCCAGCTTAACTCCGACGTAGGGACATTGGTACATTTTAACCCGGCAAAATGCGGTTTCAACCCCGTTGAAAATCACAATAGCCCCGAAGTTGCGAACGCGGATAAACAAACATTACATAATAAAAAAATAAGTAGTTATATTATTGATTAATTGGAAAAAATCTACTTACACTAGTTTAACATAATAAGCCATAATTAAACTCAGGAGGGCATATTCCGTAAGTCAACCAATGAAAAAAAAAATGCAAGTTATTAGAAAATTTAATTTATAGTGATCACTGAAGAAATACACTGTAGAAATGTGTTGTAGGCATGTGTGTATTCCCCAAGTAAGCTCCATTTTTTTTCCTTACTTCAGAGCAAAATTGATCACGTCAATTTTCTTTTAAATCTGCACAGAAGAGCGATTCTATATCTTTTGTGGTTACGGAATCGATTCCATACGTAATCACCTGTCAAAATTGTCTATGACTTTCAATTGTTTTTTCAACTAGTTTAAAACACGAAATGCTGTAGTATACGTGATTATTTATTCATTTAATGTACGTTTAAAGTTGTGTACCATGGATTAGACATTTGCGAAGTTTCATTTCAATGTAAATACACATGAATTACTTAGTTTGCCCTAATTAAGAACCTATTTAAGGCAAATTTATTGAGGCAGTATACACATACACAATAATTGAATATTTGGGGACGAAATACATTAATTATTCCACTAACCGCCGCACTTTTAGACACGGATTATGGGAATTACACTTTATTTCAACAATTACTATAAGAAACAACTATTTACGCGCACAAAATAGGTTATTAGGTTCTTAATTAGTATCCGATAATGATTCAAGTATCTTGGCGATTACCTTCATACGTACCCACACTTTGTTAACTAGTTCCAAGTTGCAACTAGTTCTAAGTTGCAACTTGGAACTGGTTCAACATCTTGTTAACTGGTTCTATCATCTCATCTCAACTTGTTCTATCATCTCGTCTCAACTTGGAATTAGTTAAAACTGGTTCCACTTCTTGTTGACTGGTTCAAAGTTGTGATTAGTTCCAAGTTGCAACTAGTTCCCTCATATATCTTAATTAGGGCAAACTAAGTAATTCACGCGTATTTAGATTGAAACGAAACTTTGCAAAAGTCAAATCCACGCTACATAACTTTGAATGTACCTTATATGAATAAATAAACACATATAACCACAGCATATAGTGCAAGTATTTTAAAAAGCAATTGCAAGCCATAGACAATCTCACAATTTTGACAGGCGACTGATTAAGTATGGAATCGATTCCGTATCCACAAAAAATGCAGACTCGCATGGCTGATCACACTTGTAGAATAATTATAAATTCAAGTTGTACATGACTACAATTGACAACAAAAACATTAATTTGTTTGCCATGTATTTAGACTGGAGTGATATTTGTAATACATAAATATGATTCCAACGACGAACGAATAAATCAATTGGTTTTCATGTCGTACACAGATGGACTAATTTATAGCTAAATATGTTTTAAACATTTTGCAAATCGTACAAGCAAAATAAAATAACACTTGGTTCTGAACAGTTTCTCGCCTCCGGTCCGAAACCCTTCTTCCAAAGGGATTCGCAAGTATCCGATAATGATTCAAGTATCTTAGCGATTACCTTCATACGTACACACTTTTTTAACTGGTTCCAAGTTGCAACTAGTTCCAAATTAATACACAACATTAGTATCGGAAACTTGCGTATTCCTGTTGAACAAGGGCCCAAGTCTGGAAATTAGGCATGTGTTATGGCTACACTAAAGATATTGAAATACAAGAGATATGCTATGATGGCCGCTCGACCATCGGCAGACTACCGTCTAATGGAAATAGTTTGAATACAGAAAGAATTCATTCATTTAGTTGATTTTCTGAAGCTGTGCGTGTTCCGTATTGGTTAACAATATCGGCAAACCACGAAACTCCCAGTAACTGGCAATAGCACATCTCTTATATTTCAATATCTTTGGGCTGGACAGTCACAGCACCAATGATGTTTTATATTCTGAAGTAAGTATTAGAATTAATCTGTTGGGTAGATGAAACTAATGAAAAATTGAAATATTTTATATACTTTTTGGAGTGAGACCATAAATAAGGTATTTTGATTAATGGCTACCAAAAATAGCATTATGTATTTACAGTGTTAAATGTTGATTTAAAAATGAAAAACAATTTAAAGAATTTTAGTAACCACCTTACTTCATAACTTATTCAAAAATGCTCAGAGATTTTGATAAATTTTGTAACCTCTCCGTCTATCTGATGAAATACACAATTTACAGCAAGAAAGGTTGCAAAAGATCTCGAATGAATGTTAGTCAATTAGTCAAACAGAATTTATAGAGAAAAACGCATTCTTGAAACAAGACAATCCCAATTAATGATAAAATGGTATAAATATAAATAAACATCCAAGCACAATACAGCCAATTAACTCTCACGGCATACAAGTAAATATAGTTCACTTTAAATACGAGATTAATTAACTCTTAAGCTGGCCATACACACCACAGTCCACCGAAGAGGTCTACCTGTGCAGATATGCCTGGGCAGGTACACCGGAGCGTGCGTGGGAATAGACCTGTGCAGTTTTTTAAACCTGCGCAGGTGACCGACGCAAAATCGAAAATCATTTTTTTCAAAACAAACCTGCACGGTTACCCTCTCCGGTAGAATGTATTAAGTGCATGGCTTACTTAATGCTGGACATGATGAACCATAATGAAACTTAACCTCAATGTACTGAGACAAACCAAAACCTTTGTATTTACATGTACATGGGCTTGTCAGAAGAGCTGTTCTGTATCTTTTGAGGATACAGAATCGTTTCCACACGTAATCTTCTGTCAAATTCGTGTGCTTGTCTATGACTTTTTTTTATGGACTTATCAGTTAGCTGTCATATTTTAACTAGTTTAAAACACGAAATGTATGATTATTTATTTGTTTAACCACTGGAGCGCTTTTTGCCACAATATGGCACTATTTAAAATACCTCGGATTGCTTTGCTGCCAATTTTGGCAAATTTTCCCTTATTTCTAAGTAATTGGGTAGAAAGGTTACGATTTTTTTATTTTTTTTTATAAATCCTACGAATATGTGATAGTTGTCAAAAGATAGGTGAATTCATTGGTTATAATCAGTTTGTATGTCTCCATATTAAAATTCGGAAATATGATTTTTTTTAATCTGGGCGGAAAATATTCAAAAGAGTCACCGAAAAATCTCGAGAAATCTGAGAAAAAAGATTTAAATTGCGCTGTCGCTCCAGTGATTAATGCACGTTTAAAGTGGTATACTATGGATTTGACGTTTGCAAAGTTTCGTTTCACTTTTAGGCACGGATTATGGGAATTACTCTTCTTTTCAACAATTACTACAAAAAAACAACTATTTACGTGCACAAAATAAGTTATACAATAATAAGTAATTCATGTGTATTTAGATTGAAACTTCCGCAAATATCAAATCCATGGTATATAACTTGGTAATTTTTGGATAGGGCCTGATAAGCTTATTACGAATAATTTTTAGAAAAAAACTTTAGATTCGCCTTAATTACTATAAGAGGAAACTTTCTGCATTCCGGGAGGCGGAAAATTATGCATTTTAATTTTCAATTGCATAAAACCAAAATTCACTTCGCGAACCGACCGGCGACTGTCAGCGGGCATTGGGTAAGTCACTGTTATGTTGGTATCACTGATGCATTAACAAGAGCTAAATACGACCGTAGCCATCTTCGTGGGATACAAAAAGAGGCGCGGAATTATAAAAACACAACAGAATTATAATGTTAACAAACCTCTATTCGTATATGTATATTTATTATTACCATAAAATAACGATTAGCTAGAAGTTACGTAAAATAAAAATTAAACATGCGCATTAGGTAAGCACTACTTTAACGAAATTCTGAAAATAAAATGAATAAAGGCCTTTAGGCAAGTTTTTTTTCTATGTAATTTATTTTTTTAAATTACAAATAACGGTAAATATGCATTTAGTCCACCTCACGGATAATACGGAACTTTCAGGTTAAACTACGAAAGCTGCACGTCATCATAATTTTTAAAAATATCCCAGGTTTTGAATGGTTTGTTTGGCAAAGCAGGGTTTGTCTAGCGGGTTTGTGTAATTATGATTGATTGTTTGTGAAATAAAAACAAAATTAAAATGTTAAATGCATATTTTTTTAATGTTTTTTGCCTCCCGCGACATAAATACTCACTTTTCGTGATAATAAAGCTAAGTCTAACTGTCTGAATAAAAAATATTCCGTTTTGGAGTATTTTTTTCATTCAATTATATCAATTTAATAATTGTTATTGTCTCTATCCGTTTATTTCTTCCTTCCGGTTTTTTTGTTTCCGTTTCCGAACAATGCATTTACATAATTAGTTCCGTCTATTTCTTTCGCCGAGCAGGACCTTCTAGAAGAAAAAATGTCGTGCAATTCGTGCTCGGTTGGACTTTTGGGGTTTGGAGACATTGTCAGAAATGTAGAAATCATGATTGAGTGGTTAAGAAGCCACGGAGTGCTTCTCCGGGAGAAAAAGTGCGAAATTTGTCAAAATCTTTGTAGCTTCTCGAAAACGACGTACAGTTGCCGAAAAACGTATGTGGTGGATTCGGGCCACAATCGGGTCAAGAAAAGGTGCAACTTTACTGTTTCTATAAGAAAAGGCACATTTGTTGGCCTGTCAAATCTTTCAATCGCCAAAATATGCACCTTCGTGTCATTTTGGACGATGATGCGTCCACCCAGGACTGCCTTCTTGATGGAAGAAATGGAAATTAGCAGCGACACGGTTGTCAACTGGTCTTCATTTTGCCGGGAAGTTTGCGTGCTCTGGTGCGACAAAATGAAGCAGAAGATTGGAGGTGTTGGTATCACCGTGGAAGTGGATGAGGATAAAATAGGAAAGCGCAAAAACAACCGGGGTAGAAAAGTGGACGGAAAATGGATTTTCGGTGGATTCGAGAGAGGATCCAAGAAAATGTTTGTCTACGGAGTAGAGGATCGCTCTAAAGAAACCTTACTGAAAATAATTAAAGAGTATATACTGCCGGGCACCACAATCATAAGTGATTGCTGGAAGGCGTATGATTGCCTTGGAAATGAAGGTTTCAATCATCTGAGTGTGAACCACAGTATATTGAGCAGTGCTGGAGAGATGTGAGGGGTAATGTACCCAGATTCAGGAGGAGTAAGGCCCATTATGAGGGATATCTCTGCGAATTCCTGTGGAAGAGATCGGTGCACAAAAACAAAGACCGACTCCACTCATTTTTCAAAATGGCTGCTGAAATCTACAAACCCCAATAACCCTAACGTCACTTTTTGTTTATTATTATTATTTCTATTCTTCAATTATAATGCGACGAATACCAACACCTCCAACTATAATGACGATGAAATCCAACATGATTCCAGTGCCTCAGCTAGACTCTGATGTGATTCTGATTAGAGGTTCGTTTATCTACATTATTAATTCTGTTTTTCATAATTCCGCGCCTCTTTGTGTATCCCACGAAGATGGCTACGGTCGTATTTAGCTCTTGTTAATGCATCAGTGATACCAACATAACAGTGACGTACCTAATGGCCGCTGACAGTGGCCGACCGGTTCGCGAATTGAATTTTGGATTTACGCAATTGAAAATTAAAATGCATAATTTTCCGCTTCCCGGAATGCAAAAAGTTTTCTTTTATAGTAATTAAGGCGAATATAAAGTTTTTTTCTAAAAATTATTCGTATAAGCGTGTCAGGCCCTATCCAAAATTTACCTATAACTTTTAAAAGTACATTAAATGAATAAATAATCATGTATACTTGCAGCGTTTCATGTTACTAGTTGAAATACAATAGCTGACATAAATAAACCAATCCGTTGATACATCCGTCCATGTCCATAGAATAAGCATTTGCAAGCCATAGACAATCACACATATTTGACAGGAGATTATGTACGTAATCGATTACGTATGCACAAAAGTTACAGAATCGCATGGCTGGACATCGCTACACTATTCTATTCTCTTCAATAGAAGCAAGACATCTTATACCAGACAGGTATCTTATTAAATTATATTACTAATTATTATTGTTTTATCTTAGTCCAAATTATTACGAAAATAAACACAACTGCCCTATCTCCAGTGTAAATGATTTCAAGGACAAGATCGCTGTATTTGTAGCGGACTAAATCATTAAAAAAAACCTTGAATTTCCTCTTTTTAAAAGTAATATGTAATGATTTTTAAGGATGCAAGAAATCTTTATGGCAGAAAATAAACTAATACAAAAGAAATCCAACTTTATAGAACTATATATTTTAACCAATTTATAAAACTGCCAAGGGCACCAACTTAAAAATACAAAAAGATGTATCTATATCAAATTACTTTGCCCTTCATAATACTCCTTCAGCCCATTTCTTCATTTCTGACAAACCCAATTCCCTCGATGGTGATCGCCTCAAAAATATCTTTCAATTTCAGTGAAAAATTATAACAACAAAAAATTTATGCAAAGCAACCCCAACAGGCTAAATTTATACAAAAATATTGGGTAGCAATATCTTAAAGCCATTAAAAAAGGTTGGCGTAAAATATAGGGAGGTAGATCTGGGGTGATCGATCATTTGTACGACCCACTGGCGAAGTGATCGAATACTTACACATAGAAAGAGAGATCGAAACGCGTCATAAGTAAAAGTACCCGTCGTATCGGACACCCGAGTAAGATCAGATCCTTTCATTTGAAGTAGGTAGTAGGCAGTATTTAAATGATAGCCTAATTTAGATTTCAGTCTCTATTTGTCTGTCTCGAGAATGAAATTCGAGATGCCCAGTCTACAAAATTCATACATCTGTGCTCGCTTGTCACACAGACACCATCACAGGACTCAGGTGCTGACGATTGAATCTTTTTTTTTAAAAGTAACCCGATCGACATTAACAATTAGCATGTGGTTTACAATGAGCGGTTAGTTCACGATTGACCTAGACTAATAGGAGGAGACGTTAGAGAAATCAATATTTATCTGTATAAAATGTCTCTAAATGAAGATATCTTTCAACAATATTAAATTTATCTGTTAAATTTGAGAAAGACAAAAAAAACCAGCAGCAATTCAACTACATAATCTAATTTAGAACTATTAACAATAGTTGAATGTAATTTGAGAATGTATTTTGCACTCTTGTCTCAGTACACCGAGGAAGTTATCATAATCTGTCGACACAAGCTTGGCGCGCTGAATCAATCGGTAAAGCCTCGGTCACATTGAGCGAGTTTACAAGCTGCTTAGCTGGCGAATTCACTACTTCTAGTAAACTTGTTCAGTGTAAAGTAAATATGATTGCATTGAGCGAGCTTACTAGCAGATAGTGAATTCGCCAGCTTGTAAACTCGCTCAATGTAATTGAGGCTTAAACACAAATTCAGCTTTAGAGTGATATATTGGAAAGCCAATGTCGCACCGATGTAATGTCCTTGTGTCCACAAGTTTTTTTACAACTATAACAATAAAGTTTAAAGGCCATTAAACTTGGAGCGTCATACATTGATTTCAAAATTAATTCAGATAACCAAGCTTGTGCCGATATAACGATGACTTGCATCCAAAACTCTAGGAATGATGATGTAGTCGTGATGAAATTGCGTAGTTTAATGAGAACGATGATGAAAGGATGTTGTCAGTGATCATGCAGAGAAAATTATTCATACATGTTTGATGGGCTAACCTCGCTTGAGACAGTGACAACAATGGTTATGATGGGATGCTCTCAATCGTCTGACAGAGTCCGTCAATTAAGAGTAGAAAATATTAAAAATAGAACTACAAAATTTGTAGACTGGCAACACCAATTTAACTGTCAAACATTATTTTAAAGCGCAATGACACTGAATATATAGAACACCGTAAATCACATTTCACTGTAAAAAATCGAAGAAGCACCGTTGTGAAGGTACCCACTTAATGACATAAATTTGATTAAATTGTGTTTGACAAAGTGATTTGCTTTCATTTAATTTAACAGTAGATAGAAAGGAAGAATCACTATTGGTGAGTTTAGTTACACTATTTTTAGATCTGAACGAGTTAAATATATTCAGATCTAAAGCCCAGGCAACGCTAGGTTACTTAAGCTAGTATTAAATAAATGTGAGGAATTTCGAAACTGTGCTTTATATTTCATTATGTTAACACAAAATTGCAAAGGTATAATATACCAAATATGCAATTCTAATATTGAGATTGAAATGAAAAAATATTATTTTCACTTTTATGCCTTTTTAATTTTTTACAAGAATGTAGTTACACAGCTTTACATTTCGACCATGAGTTATGGTTTTAGTATTGCCATTTGAAAAACAGTGGCGCCGTCCTATGTTTTCTACTCTTATTTGACAAACTGTACGATGCTAAATTGTGAAGACCATCAATAATGACAAATATGATATGATGAAAGGATGCTGTCAATATTCATCCGAAAGTGGAGGACCATCACTGACAACAATGAACAAAACAATATGAGGCGATTTGTTGTCTGTTGGTTAGTGACCGGAAGGTATGTTTGTTTATAAGAGCAGGTGGGAGGATGAATATAGGAATTAGGGAGATGGTCTAACGTTTGCCGTTGTTGTACGTCATGCTTCGCAGGGGTGCCTTGAAGGTGGACGCCGCCTGCTGCTGGATCTGATACGCCAGAGGATGGATTTTGAAGCCATATAGTCTGAAAAAAAAAACAATAAGAATGAAGTTAGAAAAAGGAAAATCATTGATCCATTGAATCAAAGTTTGTTAAGCACTCAGCAACGTAAGCAGATATAACGTTAATATGACAATAGCAGTCAAGTACAATAAGCGTGTTTTCACGTCAACGCGTATGTTTCCACAGAAATCGTTATAACTCTGTTATTGTTCTAGTGAAATCTCTAAAACAAAAAGTAGAAGCTCAATAATAAATCAAGCTACCCATCATTATTCAAGTTGTCCATGGAAATACATAAAAAGATCTATTCTGACAGATACATATTTTACCCGCGAAATAGAGCTTTAATTGTGAAGCGGAAATAACACAAAGTTTTTGTAAATCTGACATGTTGTTTAAGACATAAAAAGTGCATATTGGCGATAGATCGGAGTGGTTAACAAGGGATATGAGAGCCTAAAAGGGTAAGTTTTTAGTGTGAACCTAAATTCTGTTGGGCTTGTTATGCATTTTAGTTCCAAAGGGAGTTTATTCCAGGCCTTAGGCCCAGATACTCAGAAAGTGCCATCTCCAAACTAAGTATTTGGCTCACGCTTAGGTTCTGCCAGTGTTTTCCGGGGCGCGTACTTCAGAAATGTAAGGTGAGTAAGATGGATTTAACGATACAGTACAATTTGCATTGAATTCTTTCAGGGTTCTGGTACCACAAGACATCACCAAACACCCAAATGAAAAGGCATATGGCCTGGTGAACTTCATTAAGGCGATCCAATAGTACAGGAAAAAATCGAAATCGGAATCACGCCTTTTTTTTTTTAAAAAAGAAAGACAAACATTCCCGGGTTACGAATAACCCAACAATGTTTGAAAATATCCTACTACCACCACAGAAAGCCGAAAATGTTGCTTGTGTTGTGATGGAGGACTTAGCCAGCCGAGGAATCGAACATGCGACGCCCGGGTGGGACCCAAGCGCTATGCCCACTCAACCACTGACTGGTCAAAATGGGTCCTCCTTTATGGGAGAAGTTTACAAGTACTTGAGAAAAAGCTTTTGGAAAGGTTGGAAAAGATATTTGAGAATTTTTTTTTACATGTTGAGTTCGTAAAGGCCTGAAAAAATCATTAATTCCTTTTTTACGCATTGTTTATTGTAATAAAATTGATTTCACGAAAACAAGCGACGCAGAGCCTAACACGTCTATTCTCCGCTCTGTCCAGAGGAGTAGTGACGGAAAATAGGGGTGGCTGCCAGTCGTTCTTCGGTGGACGGTATAAGGTTCACTTTGATATTCCAAATTCGTCAAAATTAACAACGCGAAAATGCATATTATATTTTATTTTGTGAGGTTCGGGGGTACATTTCAATTTTTTTTGCGATTATCATAAAAGAAACTAAATTTGCCGCATTAAACAATAAAACCATATCCGAAAAGAGGTTTATAAATAGGAGAGTTTGGGCTTCAAAGTGTTTTTTATAGACCTTATAATGTTTTTTTTCTAGGCTTATTAAAAGACTTATAAAAATAATGACTGATATTTTTAAGGGCCAAGACATGTTCTACACGCAGTATTTAATTGAAGCATCTATAATACTTCTAAGCGATCAAATTTTCAAAACAAAAACGTATGATTTTGTATTATTTAGAATGGCTTCATCTTAACTGTTGGTATGCTGTTCACTAGCTGATTCTGTTTTCGTAACAACTTCTTAGAGGAGTAAGGTGAAGGGAGATAGCATGAGCCTAATTATTGTCAGATTGTTCACGGGAGCAATGCAGACCTTCTCGGAATCATTAATGATAATGTTTAATTAAATGAAGACAATATTAGTGTTTCATAACGCTGATGGGTTTCTTTCGTATTTGTGTTCCGATCGCCCTGTAGGATCGGAAGGAATCCAGATTTTGGTATTCTGCACATTGAGGGTACCTAGCAACAGAGTCAAGTACCGCAATATCGCCAGTCTGTCAACAACCATCGTAACATATCGTAACGTGACATTTCGCTCTACGTCCAAGTGTTATTATCGTAACATAAAGTATAATCCTATCGTATTATATCATATACTTTGTGTAAACTCCCTACGTGAATCGTGATGTGACTCAGATTTCTATCGTGGATTATGAAATAACCCAAAACAAACAATATCACACGCTTATAGATAAATCTGTGACTGTCGCAGAATAAGAACCAGCCAGAAGACACAAAAGTAGTGAGTATTACTTATTGTGAATGCCGTATCTTATTTGGTAGTCGGGCATAATTCGTATCGAGGTCCATAAGCGTTTATAGCAAAGAGTGGCCGCAAGGTCATTCTAACACATATTAGCGAAACTCAATAAAAATCTGGAAAAACAAAAATCAGAAAGAGATTGGTATCTCTGGGATTCGAACCCAGGACTTTCGGCTTTCCGGGCCACCGCGCTAACCACTGCCCCATTGCAATCATACATAAAGATAGCAGCCAATAAAATAAGCATAAAGAAAATGAAGATAATGTTGATGGTTCTTAGTCGAAGTATGATACAGTTAAAAATCACCAAAATGGATATTAAGACTTTGGCGCAGTGGCAATACATATTATAAAGTAGATGATATACTAGGGTAGGCTGAAAAGTAATGCACACATGCTTGTAAAACAAGAACAAAAAAAAATAGCTAGATCGGGCAAGAAGTACATTAAAGTACGATTCTTAAGCTTCAAAATCATATAATTATTTTTCAACATAGTCACCATTAAGGCTAACGCAATTCTCCCAACATGCAAAAAGTTTTTTCATTCCGTAACTGAAAAATAAAGAGTAAAAAAATAAAAATCGCAAGGCGAAAGATCGGGGGAGTGAGAAGAGTGTGGAATCGGTTCAACCTTCACGTTTTGCAGAGGCTCTAATAGACGCTGTTTGTTCTCGTCTGTGAAACGGCGTGGTACTACCTATTATCCACAGATTTTACGGTTTCCTAATTGTTCAACAATGAAGCCGACACATTCCTTGGATATTCCAAAATGGTTTGTGATACGCTTTCGAGTAATTCGCCGGTCATTCTGAATTAAATCGTGGACGTTTATTGTCTGCATTAATGATCGGACGTCCGCTGCATGTTTCATCAACAATCATTGCTTTTCCAGGCTCGCAATCATGAAATTTTTTACCCATAGATTTACAGTATACCTATCAACAGTATCGGCACCACAAACATCGTTTAAATGACGATGAATCTCAGTAGGAGTAATTTTTTCAGCAGTTAAAAATTCAGTAACAGCACGCTGTTTAATTTTGCATAGACATAACACTAAAACATGTCTCCATACTCTGCTTCTCAAAATACACTGGATGAATTTAATGACCTCAAACTTGCATGTACGTATAGAGGAGGAATGTCACTTCCAAATTCAACCCGGCACGCTTCTGAAGGTCATTTTGTTTGCGCTGTACAAGCATGTGTGCATTACTTTTCAGCCTACCCTCTTAGATCTATTCAGTGGAATAAAACAAACAATTGTTACGCAGATCACTCAAGCACCATTGTTTTAAAAATATACCAGTTTACATGCAAAACAAAATCACAAAAATAACGGAGAATGTAAATTGATTCCAGAAGATGGATCTCGTTGGGTCATCCAAGAATAATGTCCAACACGCTAAATGCTTCCAATTATAAAACAATAATTATCTTTCATGAAAATGAAAAAGTCACAAAATACCACCAGAATGTCTCAGAATACAATAAAATACAATAAATACCAAATTTACTTGAAAACGAAAGCTCAAATCAAAAAAAGTTATGCACGTTTATATTCATCATGTATATTCACCAATTTCCTACCTATACCACTGGTAATCAATTTGGAAGGCGGGTATGGGTACCGCCGCCCTGAGAACCATTTATTGGATAACCAACCCCTCGTAGGTCACCCCAAGTGGTTCGCTACGTGTTGTGTATCTAAAAGCTTCCGGCTTTCTCACATAGACGGCAATATTAAGAACTGTTCTAAGTCTCTGCCAGATGGCAGCTAGCTTAGTACAAGAGGTAGTCAACAGAGTTTCCAACAGGGCTGAGAGAGTCTTCAGCAGATCTCTCACGCCAGAATCCAATTAGTCAGTTCGACTATCGTGGTCAACTCTGTACGCGCAAAGTATCAATAAACCAGATTTATAATAAAAAACATTACTCTACCTAATTTATTAAATCTCCTCCCAAGGTGTCCCATGATTTAGGCCCTGAGGGGATTTATTTTTCTCAGGGCCTCCTGTGTTGAGCTAATTTAAAAAAAAAAATTCGAAGTATAAAGGAATCTGGGACAAAGAGGGATGGATCCGTACCTGGGAATAAACTGGTTGATGGGCCTCTTGGGCCTGTACTCCGGATGCACCATGAACACCATGTGCGGAAAGCCGGTGCCAAAGTAGGCCCCGTCGGTGTGGTGGTGACGCGAGGACTTGGGAGTGTACACGTCCATGCACTTGGGGCAGTAGCTCTTCACCATGGCTTCTCCGGGAACGTCCGAGAGACCGAGTGGCAACATCGGCTGGGATTCGCAGTAGACCCTCGGACAGTGGCCAAATTCTCCAGATTGGTATTTCTCCATCATCTGGCCGATGCCCTTGTTTGTGAGGATGTAGCGGGCGTGAATGAGGCCATACAGCATCTCCGAGGCTTGCTCGATCAGGTCCGAGTGGTTGGGATTGTCTTCTAAATCATCATCTGGAATAGAATTGACATAATTACTATTAATATCTAGTACTATTGCATTCTCCGAAAAGATGGGACTAACAGAAATAGGCGGGGAAAGGTTAGGTGTTGCAAATACCATCAAGCAGCTTTAAATTCTTAAGCCCCGTTCTGATTGGGCAAGTAGTAAGTCAAGTAGCGAGTACACTCTCTACTTGACTCGCCGAAAACCGTTCGCATTACTTTCAAATGGAGTACATTAAGTGCCCGCCGCCTGTTGCAAGATGATGGCGGATGATGGGTTGCTACAAAGCAAAGTAAATACACTAATTAAGCTTATTTTAATGTTTATTTTAGAAGAGGTGGAAGAATAAATTAGTAAGATGAAAATAAATAAACTATGGACACAAAAAGAGATTAATAGCAGCATAAAAAAACAAATTTAGGGTAGTGTTAAAAAAGTGAAGGCTACCGACATCTGTGGTCAATTAATTCAGCTTACTATGTTTCACCCAAATGGTGCGAGTCCTTGCTTATGGATGATTATCAGGATATTGATCGATATTGTAGATTTCGTTTTACCTTCTAGTCTCCCACTCCTATGAAATGACTAGTTGTTTTGATGGAGGTGTGTTACTCTTTAAAAAGGCTCGCATCATGTGTTTTATGTTCGTTCTTTCTTGACAATAAACTCAAAACAGCTCATAAGTCAGGGCTAGTGTAACAGTTGTTATTCTTACCGGTTTTGTTTCTTATAAATTGTCCATGTTCAATAAGTTGAAATAAAAGTGAAAAGTTTGTAAATAGAACGAGATTTTATTTAAAAGGATCACTCCAGATTTTAACATTTGATCCTTCCACCGGATTACAATCAGGAGATTGTATACATAAATAAAAAACAAGGAACCAGCAGCCAAAAAATACAAAATTGATTGAACCTGGAAATCATTAAGGAAAGTGGACCACATAGCAATTCTGAGATAAGTATTCAGTGTCTTCCTATCACATCTATCTTATGTTTATTCAGACCTCATATATTTAAACGAGATTTATCTTAAATAGAGTCATTATTATAAATAAAATCACTACCCACTTGAGAATAATAATATAATATTACTTGAATAGTGTTCTCAAATAGTATTGTCAAGATTGTCATTGGTATTCTTTCAAACGGGTGCTTTGCTCAAATAAAATAATTGTCAAGCGATATTAACAAAATATAATCAAAAATGGAAAATATAAAATCATTAATAAGCAAACGTGGCGTGATTAAGGGAAAATTGACTAGGTTCGCAGATTCATTAAATGCATTGTCGGTAAATGAAATTAAATTAAGATATGATCGGGTGAAATCATTGCTAGATGAATTCGAAGCAGTTCAACTGAAAATTGAAATGTTACCGGATTCAGACGAAATTGAAAATTATAGTCAACGAGAAGCTTTCGAAAACCAATATTTCTCAGTTTTGGCAACGGCCAAAGGCGCGATCGAATCCGTTGATCAAAGTAAGGTGGAAATAAAACTACCCACCCTTCAATTACGGGAATTTCATGGAGATCAGAGAAATTGGGTTAATTTCGTCGAAACCTTCAAGACTTTAGTCCATAATAACAATACTTTAAGCAATGTGCAAAAATTCTTTTACTTGCAATCCACCTTAAAGGGAAACGCATTAAAAATAATAGCTAATCTAGAAGTTTCGGAATTAAATTACCTTTCCGCTTGGGAATTGTTAAATGAACGATATGCAAATTTAAGAACTACCGCGCATAAACACATCCAATCTCTATTTCAATTAAAAGACATGAAACAAGAAGAGCCTGTAGCATTGAGGTATTTAATTGATGAAGCAAACGTTAGTTTAAAGGCATTACAAAATATCGGGATCAAGGTAGATCAATGGGATCCGTTGATTATTTATATAATATCAAATAAATTAGACGCATCTACTCGAAAAAATTGGGAGCAATATACATTGCAAGACGAATTACCTACGTTAAAGGAATTCTTAAAATGTTTATCTGCTAGGGCACAAGTATTGGAACTTATGAACGCTTCTGAGAAAAAGATTTCTAGCTTACATAAAACACAAATAAGCAACAATAATTACAAAAAAGATTCATCAGTATTTTTAGCGGTAAAGGCTAACAACTGCATTTATTGTAACGAGAAAGGTCACCAAATTTATTATTGCAAAAAATTTATAAATTTGAAATTACATGAGAGGATTGATGCTACGAAATCAATCCAAGCATGTTTTAAATGTTTAAAGGTGGGTCACCATGCACAGAGTTGCAAGGCAAACCTTTATTGCAGGCGCTGTGGCAAAGATAACCACAACACCTTGCTACACAATGAGGTACCTCTGCGGGAGGCCTCCAATATGGATGCTGATAACGAGGTTTCAGTATCAAATTTTTCTGCATCGGATAAAGCAGAAAAAATAATATTATTGTCAACTGCCAACATAGGAGTTGTGGGTAGTAACAATAAGATTTTTAAAGCCCGTGTTCTGATTGATTCAGGGGCCCAGTCAAATTTTATGAGAGCTGAATTTGCTAATAAATTAAATCTACCATGTGAATTGATAAACAAACCCGTCTCTGGGATCCATAATAATATCACACACATAAAAAAGAGAATTTCAGTGGAGATGACTTCGATTAATACTGATTATAAACGCGAAATATCATGTCTGATTTTACAGGAGATTACAACAAACTTACCACAAGTGACAATGGAGAAAAAAGTCTTCAAGCTACCACGAGGATTGGAGCTAGCTGACCCGAACTTCAATATAGCTGCACCTATTGACATCCTGTTGGGCGCGGAAAGTTTTTGGGAAATCCTAACCAACGATAGATTGAAACTCGAGTCGGGACCAACACTTCAACGTACGCAACTGGGATGGATCATATCAGGACCGATCAACATGTACCCCAAGCAAAGGCCTGTATCAGATTTTTGTAGTTTATCTATAAATAAAATAAGTCATCAAATAGAAAAAATTTGGAAATTGGAGGAGATTAATCCCACTAAGATTCTAAATCATGAAGAAAAGGCTTGTGAAGCCAGTTTCGCTAGTACTCATACCAGACAAGACGACGGTAGATACGTAGTAAGTTTACCGCGTCGAGCATGCATTGATCAGCTGGGAAGTTCATTGCTCACTGCTGAAAAAAGATTTAAAAATTTAGAGAGAAAATTTGTGTCGAATCCCGAATTGAAGACACAATATGTACAATTCATGCGTGAATATGAGGAATTGGGTCATATGGAGGTGTGTGACCAGTCAAAGGGGGATCTTGAATCCTATTTTTTACCTCATCACGCTGTAATAAAAGAATCAAGCACTACTACTAAGGTGAGGGTCGTTTTTGACGGCTCCGCCAAAACTTCAAATGGAATTTCTCTCAATGACGCCTTGATGACAGGACCTGTTATACAAAAGGACTTATACACCCAACTATTGCATTTCAGGAAACATCAAGTGGTCCTGACGGCCGACATCGAGAAGATGTACCGCCAGATTAACGTGTGTGAAGCGGACCGTGACCTGCAGAAGATAGTATGGCGCGAGTCGCCGCAGGAGGTGCTCAAGCATTACCGTCTGAAGACAGTCACATATGGTCTGGGGCCTTCCTCCTTCTTAGCCACTAGAACTCTACGGCAAATTGGTATGGATAACAATATAAATTTTCCTAGAGCTAGTCAGGTCATAGAAAATGACTTCTATATGGATGACTTGTTAACCGGAGGAGATGACATGGAATCCTGTAGAGAGTTAAAAGAGCAATTAATCAGCATCTTTTTGTCTGCGGGGATGACCTTGAGGAAATGGAGGTCTAATGTCTTGGAGTTGTCAGCCGAGTCGGGCCAAGCTAAGATTGCCGAATCAGGCAATTCTGAAAAAATTATTACTGACAATCCAAAGACTGAGAAAATATTAGGATTAAGATGGAATAATGAATCTGATTATTTTTCTTATGTAATAATGAAACCATCAAGTCGAACCGAGAGTAAAAGACAGATATTATCTTGCATTGCATCAACTTTTGATCCATTAGGTCTACTAGGACCGATTATAGTTGTAGCCAAATTGATAATGCAGAAGTTATGGCAGTCTAAAGCAGCGTGGGATGATCCATTGCCTAATGAAACATTAGCACCCTGGAGGTCCTACCTTCAAGAATTAATTCAATTAAATGTGTTGAAAATACCAAGAAAAATTATTTGCAGGCAATCTAAATATCTACAACTGCACGGTTTTTGCGACTCATCTGAGAAGGCTTACGGAGCCTGCGTTTACATGGTGTCAGTGGACCATATCGGTAAGTGGCATTCACACCTAATAACGTCTAAATCAAGAGTAGCACCATTGAAGTGTATTTCACTGCCAAAGTTGGAGCTTTGTAGTGCTGTGCTACTGGCGAAATTAATAAAAAATGTAAAACAAGCGCTAAATATAGTGGAGATCGACACATATTATTGGTGTGACTCCATGATAACGTTGTGCTGGCTGAAAGGTCAACCTACGAGATGGGCTACTTTCGTTGCAAACCGAGTAGCTGAAATACAAGAACTTAGTGATCCAGATCGATGGAGACACGTATCTTCAGCAGACAATGCAGCGGATATACTTTCAAGAGGAATCACTACAGATAAATTGATAAATTCTGCAATATGGTGGAATGGACCAAGTTGGTTGACCGAAGGAGTCAACGCTTGGCCTATATCAAAGATTTCGTGTTCAAACCCTCCGGAACTCAAAAGCAAAAATGTTCTATTATCCACGGATGTTCAAGAATGGGAGATATTTAAAAAATTCTCATCATTTATTAAATTGAAAAGAGTTACTGCATATGTATTGCGATTTGTCAATAACTGCAGAAGTGTTAAAGGTAGAATTTCAGGCAATTTAAGTGTAGCTGAATTGGAATCAAGCTTGAAATGTCTACTGAGATCAGCTCAAATACACGCCTTTCAAAGGGAATTGAAGGAATTAAAAAACCATGGCATCGTCAACAGAAAAAGTAATTTAAAATCTCTTCATCCCTTCTTACATGATGGTCTAATATATGTGGGCGGTAGGCTGAATTTAGCTACACAGTTATCGTACCAACAGAAACACCCAATTATCTTGCCAGCTAAACATAAGCTAACTGAATTGATAATACGTCACTACCATTATGTAAACTTACACGCAGGACCTCAAGCTCTGTTAGCTGAAATACGACTAAAATTTTGGCCTATCTTTGGGAAAAATACTATTAAAAAGATATTACATAAATGTATTGTGTGTTTTAGATGTCGTCCCCGAACCGGTCATCAAATCATGGGAAATTTACCACCCGAAAGAATCACGCCGAGTCGTCCTTTCGCAATCACTGGAATCGATTATGCCGGACCAATTCCAATTAAAAGTGGGACGCTGAGAAAAGCTTCCCTCGTGAAATCGTATTTATGTATCTATATTTGCTTTTCAACCAAGGCTGTTCACTTGGAATTAGTTTCGGATTTATCTAGCAATGCTTTTTTGAACAGTTTAAAAAGGTTTATCTCCCGTAGGGGGCAACCTGAAAAGATCTTTTCCGACAATGCTAGTAACTTCAGAGGGTCTTGCAGCAAGCTCAAAGAGCTGTACACCAGTTTGAGGGAAAACAACGACAAGATTCAAAATTATTTAGTGAACAGAGGTATTGAGTGGAAGTTCATAACCCCTCGAGCCCCTAATCAGGGAGGTTTGTGGGAAGCAGCAGTTAAGTCAGCAAAGTTCCATTTGTATAGAATCACTAATAATTCTTCATTAACCTTTGAACTCTTGTATACCTTAATTTGTCAGATTGAGGCCTGTCTGAACTCCCGTCCATTAACTTCCTTGTCCGATGACATCCATGATTACCAACCACTCACCCCAAACCATTTCCTTATAGGCACTGAATCCTCTATCATTCCGGAGAGAGACGTCCGGGCGATACCAGACAACAGACTAACTCAATATCAGAGGATCAGTTCACTAATTCAATCTTTTTGGTCTAGATGGAAGCAAGATTACCTGATGGAACTGCAAAAGAGGACTAAATGGCAGACCAGCACTCAACGGGCACTGCAAAAGGACGATCTGGTGATCTTAAAGGAAGACCATTTACCTCCACCTTTATGGAAAATGGCCCGAATTCTGCAGACACACCCTGGAGCGGATGGAGTAGTACGAGTTGTTACCCTAAAAACACCTCAAGGAATCTTTGTGAGGCCCATCACAAAGATATGTCTGATGCCCCTGGAGTCAGATACTAAACCTGTAATTGACATCCCGGACCTTACCAAGGATTGATTATGTACCTTACACTATGGTACTTATCTTCTCGACTACACCTTGGATGGATCAAGCAGAAGACTTGAGAAGAAAGAAGAAAAAAGAACAATAATTGTGTTGTGTTCAGTGTAAACAATATTATTTTGTGTTATTGGACAATTTTAATATGTAAAATTTAATGTACACTTGTGTAATTTAGTCATTTGAATTTTTTAGTTATTTAATAGGATTAATAATTTTTAGTTATTTTTAGTTAATTAATAGAGTAATTCAACAGCATTTATACAGTTAAATTATAAGTTCAGTGTAGGATATAAAAAAAGGGTTTTTAGTTAATTTATGCTATTTTGAATTATTTTATTAGTATTTTTGTGGTATAGGTACTTAGATTTAGGAGTTTTGGTTTATTTTGTTTGTTTTATAGTTTATTTTTAAATAGATTATGATTCCAAAATTTTAATAAAATTTGTGAATCCCGCCCCGGGCAATATGTTAAAAAAGTGAAGGCTACCGACATCTGTGGTCAATTAATTCAGCTTACTATGTTTCACCCAAATGGTGCGAGTCCTTGCTTATGGATGATTATCAGGATATTGATCGATATTGTAGATTTCGTTTTACCTTCTAGTCTCCCACTCCTATGAAATGACTAGTTGTTTTGATGGAGGTGTGTTACTCTTTAAAAAGGCTCGCATCATGTGTTTTATGTTCGTTCTTTCTTGACAATAAACTCAAAACAGCTCATAAGTCAGGGCTAGTGTAACAGTTGTTATTCTTACCGGTTTTGTTTCTTATAAATTGTCCATGTTCAATAAGTTGAAATAAAAGTGAAAAGTTTGTAAATAGAACGAGATTTTATTTAAAAGGATCACTCCAGATTTTAACAGGTAGCATCTTCGCTCTATCACCATGACATTTCCACGCGTTCACAAATGAACACTGCTAATAGTGTTGCCAACTTGGAATCTGCGTTCCCATTTAGATAAACTCTTAAAGATGAGCGTCCATCTACCCGCGCCGGCCGCAACGAATTTTTCTATATCTTTACATAGAAAAATCCGTTGCCCGAGCCGGACCACCGGTATTTTCCGGTGTCGACGCAGTGCTGTATTAATTCATATAAAGATATAGAAAAATCCGTTGCGTGCATTGCGGCCGGCGCAGGTAGATGGACGCTCATCTTTATATGCATCATTGAGGTGATTTTTCACAAAAATGGCACTATATAAATCAGCCACATATTATTATTATTAACAAAAACAATACCTCGTTTTAACAAAATTACTGTAAGAAAATAATTGTAAAATTACTTGGAATTGACAAAAATGCATTTAAATAGCAATTTCATTCAAATTTATACGGATAATCTTGCGGCCATCTTGAATGTTCATAGTCTATTTTCCTACTGCAATGTAACATATTTTTATGGTAGACCAAATAGAACGAAATTGGAATGAAAAACTTAAAATAATAATAAAGGATTGATTTTTTTATTATTTCATAATTGTTTACAAGTTACATTTTAGCCAATTTTTTTAACTACCATACTAGGCCCGTGTTGTGGTAGTCATTATTATGATTATTTATGCTTTGATCGCTTACTCGTTAATACAGAATATTTTTTATTCAAACAGTTAGATTTAGCTTTATTATTACGAAAAGTGAGTATTTATGTAAGTATGTGGAGACAAAGAAACATGCAAAAAATATGCATTTAACATTTTAATTTTGTTTAAATTAATTTGCTTACGCGGTAATGCCATTTTATATTTACCGTTTTCATTTAACCATTTGATAGACAATCAATCAATGCTGCCAATCATAGAAAAAAATATTATTGCCATACAACACAATAATTTATTCACGTTAAAGTGAATGCATTATTGATAAGTTTGTAGGTACATGTATTTATAACAGCAGAACATGGAAAGAAATGTATTAGAATAATTACACATACCCGCTAGACAAATCCTGCTTTTCCAAACAAACCATTCAAAACCTGGGATGTTTTTTAAAATTATAATGACATGCAGCTTTCGTAGTTTAAACCTCAATCCAATAATTCGAAGTAGGTACTTTTTTGTTTTTATTTTGACGAGAATTTATTTTATAAGATTGGTATTTCCGACATATGTCATATTTGATCGTCTTTTAGTAAAAAAAACAATGACGTTATATTATAAATAGACTCGCCATAGCCTCACATACTCACAATATAATGTGGAAATCAAGCAACACTCTTTTGTTTTCAGCGGTTTTCAGTATAATTTCTAAATTCAAAAGTTCATTCCTGTGTGATAAAGACAGACAATCAAAGAATGTACGTGAGTGAATGTCATAGATTCATAGTAGGGCGGCTTATTAGTTTCTTCGCCGAATACTACTGTCACATCACAGGTGTGACCTATGGGTGTGACTGAGATAACAAGATACTCTTATTCGGTTACACAATATGACAGGGAAGGGTAAAGGCGGGTAAAACGTGACACACGGGCAAATATTTTTATATTTATTATATGAGTTTTCATTAGTAATACAATATTGGTACTATTATAGTAGTATTGTTAAATACATATTTTATTATACAGTACAGGTAATAGGTTCAAATGATTATACAAATCTATACAGATTAATAACACCTAGGACCGTTACTATTTACAATTTTCATCAACGACATTATTAAATTAATGAACGCGTTACCCTTTGTACGTTTTACCCCCATCTTTCCCAATGGAATAAAACGAATGCGGGACGCTGTGTGAACCGACTTACTGTTAGTAGGTTGTCCCTGTTATGCTTATGTCACTTTGTGATGCAATTTTCGCTGTCTCCTTTTCGACTATTTGCCGTTTAATTGAAGCATTTTCTCATCACGCAGGAGCGCTTTGCAATACAATTTACTTACTGGTTAGACACGACCTCACTCGACGCGTAGCAGTTTAGTACTAGAAATAGAGACAGCTACAATCGTATTGTGTTTGGCTTCCCACTTTTAGATTTCTACTCCGCGTCCAGTATTAATGTCTTTGTAAAAAAAGGGATATTCCGTATTATCCGTGCATCAAACTTCGACAACACGAACATTCCGAATTATCCGTGAGGTGGACTCAATGCATATTTACCATGGATTGTTTGCTATGATGCATTTTTACCATTTTCAGTAATTATTAAGTTGAAACGAGCATTGTTTTTGATAATTATGCGTTTAAAGAATATTCCTAAATATTTACCAATATCGATATTGACCAAGAAACGAATAAAAGTTTGGCAGATGAGATTGAATAATAATATAGGGAAAAAGTTCGGTTTATGGGCGAAATTCCTAAAAAATAAAACTAGTTATCTTTATACTAACTATGGGCCGGGGAATCCGAATCTGAAAGAATTAGTGTAACCGACGTGTTCACACCCTCGAAATATTTTTCATCAAAGCTCATCGCTTGGCTCGGTCCTCTACAGTTTTGTGATCATTTTGGGAATCAGGAAAAAATGGCCTGCCCTCACAATACTGGAGTACCGTGCCGCCGGCGACGCTTTGATGGAAAATATTTGTTCTAGTTAGAAAATGTCATTTTTCTTATTTACTTATTATTTTCTTATTGGTTTTAAAATATTTAAGTTTTTTATTTTTCATGTACATCTCCCCGGTGCGATCAATAAATAATACTTTGAGAAATCGCTACTGGGGAGATTGTAAACTCGTTTTAAATATGTTTGATTCTTGTACTTATTTTTAAATGTTTATGTCTTAATTTTTATACACACGGGCCTTGTAGGACAAATGAAATAATCAGTTTTCATTTGAAATCCTACAAGGTCTCGAGTTGAGCCAAGATTTATCTCACAACATATTGGGAGGCAAAAATAAAGTCATTTTTGCCTACCAAAAAACACTTAGAAAATTTCGAAGGTGTAAATTTTATGTTTTTCCAAATAAAAAAACCTGCGGGCCTTGTAGGACAATGAAATAATCAGTTTTCATTCTTGATCCTACAAGGCCTCCAGTCAAACTGAGACTTTGCTCTCAAAATACTTAGAGCCAAAATTAGAGCTCAATTTGCCATGTCAAAAAGACTTAGAAAATTTCGGTCGTGACATTTTTACATTTTTACCTCTACAAAATTCTAGGGTCCCTGTGAGATGGTGAAATAAACAGATTTCGTTAACTTATCTCACAGGGAACCTAGGAAAAATAATTATAACTTGATAAATCATAAAACATTTCCTTAAAAATCAAAAATTCTTAAAATCACGGTAAATTCACCAAACTAAAATTCTTGTTATAAATCTTGGCTTTATTTATATGTTTTTTCTATTTAATACGTATTTTGATTGTTAATAAAGGCTACAAAATCCGTAAAAGTTGCCAAATTTAGACGAGCACTTTTACGGATTAAGCCGGCAAAATAGATACTAAGCAGTTTCTTGCCCTTTATAAAGGAAAGGTGCCTGGGTTCCGTTTCCCCCTCCACTTTCCGTGAGCCACCAAATCAACCTACCGATTTGGTATAAATACGGCGCACTTTTTGATAATAAATCAGTTCAACGTTTTCTTTAAATCTTCGTGTTTTACTCCTTCCTCTGGAAGAAACCTCTCTCCGACCTGCCTCCTGCTGAAGCTCTGCCTGAACACAAGTCTGGTGCCTACCTCCTCAAGACTAGCCGGCCCAACTACTGGACACCGCAAGGCGCCAGGCTCAGGCAGAGAACAAGGACATCCAGGGCTACCACTCACCAGCTCTGGGTGCAGGGAGGCAGATCCAGGGCTACCACCCTCCAGTACAGCAGGGCTGCCACCTTCAAGGAAGGCCAGCCAGTACTGCATTTCACACAATATTACAATAGTCGACATCCACGTGCACAGCCACCGGTGCCCTTTTCTACAGTCTTGTAGCACACGTCTGTTACAATTAGGTTGGGGCAAGCAAATATAAACGAATTACACGACTGCAAAATTTTGAATTCATACACAGTTTACAGGCAATTTTGACGTTTTTGACGCTCTCAACAATGCCATAGAAAAAACCAAAGATATTTTATGTTCAACTACAGAAAATTAAGTGTTGCCATAAGCAATAATATCAATAACGTAAAACTTTCGACACGATACTTCCTCACATAACTCACATTAACCTGATGAATTATGACTATATAAATGAGTATATAAATTCCACCTAAACAATCAACATACATATGAATTTCCAGTAAGCATAGGCACAATAACCACCAATCAAGTAGTTTAGCGGTTACGCTAGGTTTGTGTAACATGGTTTGTGATAGAAAAGAAAGTGCCCCCTTCGTAGCGCCTACTCGCGTAAAGGCAAGAAAACATTCCAGTTTTCAAGTAGTTTAGCGGCTACGCTAGGTTTGTGTAACATGGTTTGTGATAGAAAAGAAAGTGCCCCCTTCGTAGCGCCTACTCGCGTCAAGGCAAGAAAACATCCCAGTTTTCAAGTAGTTTAGCGGCTAAGTTAGGTTTGTTTAACATGGTTTGTGATACAAAAGTGAATAAAATTTATAAAAAATAATTACTGAAATATATAAACATGTTTTTTTACGGTATTGATATTATTGCTTAATGGCAACACTTAATTTTATATGTTAATATGTAATATCTTTGGTTTTTTCTATGATATTTATTGTCAGAAAGCGTCCAAAATGGCCTTTTATATTGTTTGTGAATTCAAAATTGTACAGTCGTTTAACTCAGTTAATATTGCCGAGTGTAACCTAATTCTTTCAGATTCGGATTTTCCAGCCCAAAGTTAGTATAAAGATAATTAAATTTCTTCTTTCGGAGTATCGCCCATAAAAAGATGTGTCATTAATTCATTGCAGATTTTTTGTGTATCGAAAATTTTTAAGTCGTGTAATTCAGTTTATATTTGCTGGCCCCAACCTAATTCTTTCAGATTCGGATTCCCCGGCCCAAAGTTAGTATAAAAATAACTAGTTTTATTTTTTAGGAATTTCGCCCATAAACCGAACTTTACCCATAATATAGAGTGTTTTGGAAGATCTTTAAATATTGGTATATTTTAAAGAATTAGGCAAGAACCACAAAACCAGGGTCGTCACAAACTTTGGAAACACCTGCCTCATTGTTAAGAATTTCACCAGGGAGAATGTCTACTTACAAGTGGTTAGTTTCAACACAATGAAAAAATTTAATACAAAAATTCTCACTAATTGCCAACATAAACAACTCTAATTAATTTATTACTATTGTGTCACACATTTTGCATAATTCAACTAGTGAAAAACAATTTCAAACTGTAATATTCGAGGGAGTTTTGATGTATTATGGTTAATTATGGAAACAAGAAATCAAATTCTTACCTGGTTCTAGGTCCAATATCATATCTAATGCTTGTCTGTAGTGAGGAACTTGTTCATTTAGGCCTGTAAGGTTAAATTTATCCTGGATATAGTCTTCGTCCACCTAAAACAGAAACGAAAAATGGACGACGTGAAACCAAAATGTCATCGGGGAAATAAATTGAACACACAACGGCGGGGAGAAATTATAACAGTACCTCGCAAAAGAACTCGTTTCCGCGCAGACCACAAAACCAGGAAATCCATGATACTTCCTCTGAGCTGCTCATCTTTCTGAAAAAATAACAGGTATTGACATAAACTAACACACAGATCCGACAATCACACCGCCGACCGATGTATTTATATTCGCTAATTTGAACTCAAAATGGACACATTGGGTTTATATTTTTTATTTCATTACACTTTAAATTAATCGAAGAACGTATTAAGATGATTTTTAATGTTTAAATAAGCGTAAAACTACTTGTTTTTGTATAAAATATCGCCACCTTTTGGTTCCCTGATTAGCCACGCTTATCTTTACTCCTGAAGAGACGAAGAGAGCCGCTAAAGAAGACAGTTGAGTTGCGCCATTTGCGCAATGTCAGATTGTACCGGAACATGTTTTGTACTACGTGAGTCAAGTCAAATGTTTCATGAATTTCAAGGTTGCCAACTTGAGGATAAGCAATGTTTTTTTAAACCCTTTTACTACGACGATAAATAGTAGAAAATTGTATAAAAAAACAAAAATAATATAATTTCCTATAGATTTCACTCACACTTCAGCGAGTTCATCATTTACAAAAATTGAATACCCCAAAACATTATATATAAGTAGTGCAATGTAATTTCTTTTAAAGTTATTTTTGAAAAAAGTACTGTGAATGAGTTTTTGTGCTTTACTCCACTACTAAAAATAACAACGGATAAAATAGCCAATAGATAAAAAAAAGCCCCTATTACAGAGACAGTATTGCATTATGTCCTACACTACAACAAGATTTTATATGAGAAATAACCATTGTGTTGTAGACATGTTTGGTGTGCCCAAAAGGGTGAACTGATTGTGGTTTAATGAACAGATAACAATCAATTTCATTGGTCTGTCTGGCCTAATGTGGCCTGAGCCTGTAGAGTTGACAGGCTTTACGTAAATTGGTTTACTGTTTATAATCAACTCTCCAAACATATAAAAAAGAATCGATAAACTTTCGTTGGTCAGCGTTTTTAATGATTTTATATGTACGAAAAATAAGTGCGAAACCATCAGAAAACTAAAGTAGACAATAGTGGGAAGGCTACGAAGCACCAAACAAAGAGGAGACCGATTATACTATCTCATCATCTCGCAGGCTAAATCCTATAGATATGTGAATTTGTTTATTTTGAATGTCGCTATTTTTCGATTTATTGAGTTTCAAATCACAACTATGCCAAGGAAGTTTTCACTACAAAATAAATAAATAAATAGTGCATATCTCAGGTTCGTATAAAATGCGTTTAAAGATAAGCTCATCGAGGGAATAGGGCGGTGATTGGCTAAAAGTTCATGTTTCGCTCAGAGATTTGAATTAACCGCAATACAAGTGGCAGTCTTTACTTCAAGCTACGTCGCGCGTTCTAAATTTGGAAAGCGTACTGACGAGTTTTTTTTTTTTAAAGACCCGTCTGAGCTAACCTTGCATTTTCTACGAACCTTGGCTGTAAAGATTAAAAAAAGTACTTAGCTTCTATATTGTCTATGGTTGAAATTAAAAATATATATGGTATTTTAATAAGATTCTATTAAAAAAACTTGAATATCTGGGCATCGTGGGCAACAGTCTAAAACTTTTATCTAGTTATCTTACGGGTAGGTGCTGTTCGGTTGTTATTGGAAAAGAATCAAGTGATCATAGAAATATAACATGTGGTGTACCACAGGGCTCGATTCTCGGACCATTATTATTTTTGATTTATATAAATGATATTGCAAAATGGGGAGTGAAAGGTACACTTCAACTTTATGCTGATGACACAATATTATTCTACCATAATACTAATTTAAACGAAATGGAAAAGGACATGGAAAGGGATTTGGCTCATCTAGCCGAGTGGCTGAGAATTAATAAACTTAGCCTTAATATTAAAAAGACTCACTATGTGCTATTCGGGAATAGGAGAGGACAACGCCTAAACATTTCCCTGGGAATAAACAAACTGGAACAAACAGATGTCGCGAAGTATCTAGGACTTTTAATTGACTCACGGCTTACATGGAAAAACCATTTTGACCATGTTAAATCAAAGATTGCTCCAGTGACCGGTGTAATGTACAGACTACGTAGATTGCTTCCCACAGCCATACTGCGATCTTTGTACTATGCTATGATTCACTCCCACTTGGCATACCTTTCGAGTATCTGGGGTTTTGCTACCAAAAAAATGATATCAGAGGTGCAAATAATCCAAAATAGAGCCCTACGTAACATTTTTGGCTTGCCTTGGGATACACCTGTTAAAGATATTTACCGTCACGCACTTGTATTGCCATTTAAGATTGTTCCTAGCTTTGAGATAACAAACACCATTTTAAATATTATTCAGTGCAACACCCACACAAATATAAAACTGAACTATAACAACGACGTTCACCAATATAATACACGACAACACAACAAACTACACATATCAAAAATACACTCAACAAAGTTCGGACTGAAATCATTAGAATACATTGCCTACACTAACTATAACAAACTGCCTGAAAATTTGAGACAGGTATATGTCTCTAACAAATCTCGAAATGATATATTGAAAACATATTTTTTCAAATGTTATTTGGAAAACGAGTCATAAGTAGGTACAAACTCTGTTCTGATAGCCCTAATTATCTTCAAATACTAAACTTATTGTATGATGGGCGCGGTTTATACCTTACTTAAATCTCGTCATGTATTTGTATGTAAACATCTTGTATTAGGTCTGTATATTTTTGAGCCCGTACCTTATATTGTATTTTCCTGATTTTGTTTTATCTATGCATTTCTTAGTCCATCTCATTAGTCCATGATGGAGGAAACTTTATTTTAACTTTTTGAAACCCAAAGTACATAAATCAAATGAGTTAATGAGTTATACAAATTCATAAAATGTTATAAGACATGTTTCTGTGAAATATTTGTAAAGTGATTCTTCATATGTTTGTATCTGTATGTTGCTTCTGTGAAATGTTTTGTAAATTTTTTATTCATAAATTGTGTCTACATATTGGGTTGAGTTGGGTTTAACTTCTCAAAAGTACCAATTGGCGATCCCTTAATGAGTTTTGATAACTCATGGGAGTGCAACTTCGTTGTATGTTTTTAATAAAAAAAAAAAAAAAAAAAAAAAATAAATCCGTTATGTTGCATTCGTGCTTGTAAACCAAGTTTGCCAACCATGCCAACCAGTGTTGCCAACTTAGTGGATTTTCCACTAAAACTGGTGGTTTTCATACTTCATTTAGTGGCGAAATATTTCTTTTGGTGGCTGGTGGATTTTTTAGTGGTTTTGAAAATTTTTGTTTCATTACTAAAACACAATCACTCGGCCACTAATCCACTTCTATTTTTAAACTTATTCATCCTTCTTCGTTCTACATTCTTTAATTTTAAATGGGATTTACGTTTACTGTGTAGGCAACACCAGTGGCGTCAAATTCATTAATTGAAATGGAGTGAGATGAGACGAAAAGCACAAAAAATTTTGGAACGAAGTATTCAATTTTAAAGATGCTCAATGAGGGCTGAGGTTTAACGGCTTTTGCGATTAGTCTCCTAATACTGCCTTATTCTAATGCCGATGTTGAGAGACTATTTAGCAGTATGAATATAATAAAAAACAAACAGAGGAATAGAATGATGTTAGGTAAATCATTTAACTGCTATACTGAGAGTACGCTGTGGTTTGAGGTTGGAAGGAAAATGCTGCAATGATTATAAAATTCCAGTAGCTGTTGTAAATCAAATCGGTACCATATATCGGTCATATCAATCTGAAACCGACTATTTTGGTGCAGGTAAAAATGGTTCGTCTGAAGAAGACGACTTAATTTAGAATTAGTCGTAATTGAATAATTTTAAAATGTTGATTTACCTACAAATGGTGTGTTGGTTACTAATTATTATTTTTGTAATAATAAAGAAAACAAATAATTTCTAAACTTATTTTCTTTCATTAAACTTTATTTTAGGGGAAAATTTTGCGAGTGTGAGTGTAGTACTATATTTTTTAGTGGTTTTCTGGTGGATTTAAAGGTAGAATCTGGTCAATCTGGTGGAAAGCTGATATAACTGTTGGCAACACTGATGCCAACCTTTCAATTGAAAATCTTCTGGTGTGCCGGGTGTGCGTCGTTGCCCGTTTTCGAAGTCAAGGAGCTCGTCGCCGTACATTTTTAAAGTACGACAGAAAACTGTAAGTTTACCAAAATATTTCTTTTTATTGATTAAATACTATTTCAACTCCTATCTTTTCTCCAAATTTACAGTATTTCATGCTTTTAATAGTGTTGAATAATCGGTAACGATTTCTAAAAGGTAACATGGCGGACGGCCAATTGATGTTTTGTCAACCGCGTTTGTCAATTATTTATGTCGCATTCTATAAATGTGCGTTTATATTTCAGATATCATACAAACATGTCCAGCAGATTCCGCGAATGGGACGTTCAGTGCAAGGTGTACGTCGGCAACTTAGGCTCGTCCGTAATCAAACAAGACATTGAGAACTCGTTCAGCAAATACGGACCTTTGAGAAATGTTTGGATTGCCAGAAACCCGCCCGGTTTCGCTTTCGTCGAATACGACGACCCCAGAGATGCTGAAGATGCGGTCAAAGGTTTAGACGGAACGTGAGTTAAAACAACACAATACATTTAATTATGCTACATACATACCTACTTGTAAAATAATTATTTTAGTAAACTTGCACTTGAAGGCTATTTGGTGAGCACTGTAAAATTCAAAATGGCCTATGGTTTTTCCGACTAATTTGATAAATGAATAGGCGTTGCTTTACATCGACCAATTTGTGAAAGTAAGTTTGCTGAAAACATCTGTAAGATTATATAAGCTCACATTCAGCGAATATCTTATATATTATTGATTTTACGATTATTTTTAATTTTGAAAATTTTCCCAAAATGTTTGATTAGAAATATGCATCCATGTCAGGAGTTAATATGATGATCCAACATTCTTTGATAGGAATTGCCGTCTGATACACATCTGATGATCCTGTATCTTTCTGATTTTCCACTGACATGGAATTAACTTGAATTTATTATTTATTCACTTAGATTGCTATAAGCTTTCTAGAGTATTTACATACCCATTTAATATTATAATATCAAAGGAGCCGAAAAAATGTATATAAATGCATCATATATTGCGACTGATAATATGATGATTTGCTGGGGTTCAGTCCGCAATGGATTGCTATTACCAACCCTGGTGTGCGGCAGAGGAAGAATGCAAGTCAAATTATATCCCTTAGGCGTTTTTGTTTAAAACCATGCATGACCTTGTTTACACATGTGAAGAATACGTAATGAACAGAAGGCTCTGAGGAAAATAATTTCCCTCAGGACCTTTGTCATCTTAGGAGATGCGTGTGGAGGGTTGTTGGAAAGGAGGGAGAGGAAGTTCTGGGAAGGAAATAGGTAAGGGGGGTGGGTAGGAAACTGGAGGTCAGTGTGTTCAGGAGTGACGGACGTATCAATCCATCCCTCCAAATGCGGCGCAAGGCGATAGATCGAGAGATTCTGGCTGGAGAGGATAAAATAAAATCTCTCGATCCTGCCCACCACGCAGCAGGTGAGCAGACGCACCGGCCGCCAAGACCTGGACAAACCTCACCCGCATGAACCCGGGCACCTCTGCTAAGTCACTAAACGTGGCGGTACCCATACCCGCCTCCCAATCTGGGCAGAGTTGTGTGAATGTCTAACCTCTTGTGGCTGCCGCTGCATATATTCATGCAGATTTACTAGTTTCTGCACACCGTCTATATATAATAGAAACAAAGGAAGATATGGCATGGAAATGTGCCGACTGTCGCTAAGCTATGACGAAACCGCACAGACTATCAAATCGACTACTCTTGTTGTGTTGTGCATGTTTTTATACTAACGTTTTGCATATCTCGTTTCTATTTATCTTTGGTTAGTTGTTGTTTTTACAAAATTAAAGTAAGCTAATTTGTTCTATAAAATAAGTATTGCCATACTAAAGGATTTTTTTTTCAGCCGAATTTGTGGCAACAGAATTCGAGTAGAGATGTCTTCTGGAGGAAACAGGAGGGGTCCCCGAGGAGGTGGTGGCGGCGGGGGAGGCAGAGGTCGCCGCTATTCAAGGTTACTAATCAAATTTATTTATTTTACACTGGCAACATTACAAGTTTACAACATTACAACCCCTTCAAATTCAAATGTCGGTTCCAACAAATATGTATGGATAGACATTATTTTAATATTGTTAATCTTTTGGCTGTTATTTGTTATAATTGCACTCTTCTTATCACAATTTGATAATTGCACTTATAAAGCCGGACTGTTTTGTCAGGGGTATAAGTTAAGCCGAGGTTTAGCTAAATCAACATTTCTTGTTACATTTGAAATCCATTCAGTGCCGTTGTGATTTTTTTCACATCGGTGGAACGTTCTATGTTAACCGGCGATTCTCTGCCAGTAAAATTTGATAATTATAGATAGAAGCTGATGGGCCGAGATTCGGTTATTGAAGAGGACCGTCTACTCCCAAAAATGTTCACAATATCTAACGCGGCAAAGGCCGTTCGTGCGCCGGCGCACACGATAAAATTTTTAATATTTAAATATATTTTTTAAACTATTTTAACCCTCATGTATAAAGAAACTGTATGAAGGACAAGGCTAGAATCACTTGGGCCATTCTCGTTCTTGACGCAACAGGTACCCAAAATACACCTAGCCACTCGGAATAATTTGTAATAAATTATCTGTGGGATTTGAACTGTCAATTTCAGAGCTTGGTAGGTCACAATAACATTGAAAAACCTATCAATTTATCAAATGTACCCAAGTAATGTTCTATTTTCATTATAAATTGTGTTTTAGTATGGGCTTGTAATAAATAAAACACGTCTTTTAAATATATGTATATTAACCTGTGGATAGCCATTTTCGAAACTTCTTTATTTTCTTTTATTGCATACTAGAAATTACGGAAAGCATCACTTTAAAGTAATATTTTGTTGATTTATTTTGAGCTATAATATATTTTATTTACCGAAACAAATTCCTTGAACCATAAACTATCTATAAAAACAACATTACTTGCGTTTGTTTAATAAATTTATAGGTTTTTCGATGTATTTGTGAACTGTCACGCTCGGACTTTTCGACAGTTCAAATGGCGGCAAAATCTGACATCCAGATTCCACACATTTAAAAATATTCTGGTGTTGCTAGGTGAATGAAACTTTTTGCTATATCAAGAATGATGTTGGCGCAAGCGATTCTGACCTTGTCCTTCATACAGTTTCTTTATACATGAGGGTTAAAATCGCATAAAAATATATATTTTTTGAAAATTAATTCCGACCAATAAGGTCAAACATTTAAATAGAAAATAACTGGAATCATAAAAACTCTTCAGCCTACTATGCTTTTCTTGATTTACTACACTACAAATTTTCTTGATTTACTCGAAAGTAAGGAAATCAATTAGGGCGGACTCTGGAACTCAACAATTCATAATATGTCTGGTTATGTTGTAGGTAGCTTGAAAACAAGCTTATTTATTGGTCTGAATGGTTAAATGTTAGAACAGGACAATGGAGTTTAGGATAAATCTCGGCTTACGTTATACCACGGATGAAACACGCTGTAGTAAAGGCTTGTCCACAACACTACAATATTGAGCACAAACCCACAAACAAGTGATCTTTATTACTAGACATGTGCGATTTTGCATTCTGTATGTATGAAATAAATATCCTATTTGATACAGTTGAACCCTGTATTATTAATTAAATGAAGACAATATTAGCAAAACTCAATCGAAAATCTGGAGACAGTAAAATCAGAAAAAGATATCGGCACCTCTGGGACTCTAAACCAGGAACTTCGGCTTTCCGGGCCTCAGAGGTGCCAATATCTTTTTATGATTTTTTTGTCTCCAGATTTTAAACTGAGTTTCGCTAATATTGTCTTCATTTAATTAAATATTACAATTTGAGGTTTTACTCATTAAGTTATAAATAAATAAAATAAAAAAAACTGTTTTATTATGTAGCTGAACATTTTTACACAATTTATAAAATCATTTTGCCCTACATAAAGTTTTGTAATGTTCTTTTACATGAGCAAATGTTTAAGTATTGTCATAAATTATTGTGGAAAGGTGATACAACTTTTCAAGATAATTAAAAAAAAATACACTGGTCCTTTTATGATATATTTACACTCCCCCCATATTTATATGACTCTTTAAATGATTACATTTTTAACTGTTTTACGATCAGGTAAATGTAAAATAAATATTTATTACTTATGATAAATAATATAAGGAACAAAATGTGGAAAGAAGAGTTGGAGGCTTCTACAGGAGACTTGGGAAGATGGAGTATAGAGTTGTGTAGTCCGGTACGTATGACTGGATAAAGTCGGTGTTCTTAGAAGTCAAAAATAATTGTCTTATAATAGGTTGGTGCATTTTGTGTTTTGTTAGGCTGGCGTGAATTTAATTTTTCATTAAACTTCTTGCAGGAGAAATGCTAATTGTTGGTACACAGAACTTGTTTTATTTTATAGTTCTTTTTAAATATGTTAAAAGGCAAAGTAACGCGCGCTAATATGTTGGAGATGTTTGAATTGTGATTGAAATCGGAATGAATGAAGGGAGAAAAGACAGATTTTGAGGTTTTCAACCTCCTAATGCTGCTTATTCATTAATAAGCTGAACCACAAATCATGGGAATGGATGGAACCAACTGTCGCTTGCGGTTGGATTGGTCCTTTCCCATGATTTGTGGTTTGGTCCATGCTTCGGCTCACAAATGAATATGCAGCATTAGATTTATTTATTTTTCTTTTTGTGTTACATTATGTATTCACAAAATTACAAATGTCAATTACCGTTATTATATAATTCTTTTACTTCCTAAAAAAACTAGAATTTTTCTCAAAATGATTTTTTTTTTTTTTTTGGATTTTGCTAAGTTTTATAAATGATTTGTTAAAGTTAATGTGTTATGAAGGATATTTGATGGGGATCTAATCTATTAGTGGGAACGGAAGAATTAGACGTGCTAGTAGAGCAGAGGTAGTGAGCAAGTAGTGGAGCGGGCAGGAACACCAACTGAAGCGAGCATTTTGTATTTTTCAGATATAATTCAATGCCAGATAACCCAACTCCAATCTCTCCCAACCGCCATCACTACTACCACTTGTTTCCACCGTGAAACACTCGTTAGTGTCTGCTACGCTCTGCGCTATCCTCCGCTACTGCAATAAGACAGTCCCAGACTGCAAGACGCGCCCGCCCCCTCGTGTCTCTGTCCGGCCTCTAACGGCCCTACCGCAACCGCAACCACAGCAACCAACCGACATTACTACCAACTACAACCAACTCTACCAACCAACCTGTCTCATTCTCATACTCCGAACCATCTGCTTCGGTATGGTCCCATCTTTATTATGGTCTCTTTTCTCATTCATTCATACTACTGTTGTTTATTACTACTGTTGTTGCTGACTTCTTTTTATCCATTCAGGTGGGTGTCCATTGTGTGCTTCCACTCCAACGTTAAACCTTTGTCACAAAACATACAAATACAATACAACTACAGCTCTCAACTATACTTCAAATTCCTTCTGCATAAAACTCGGCCGTATGGGAATGTAGCCAATTTGTCGCAGCATTTTGAAGATATTCATCGTCATTAAAGTACTGATTCAGTCACTTCTTCATGCGAATGAACATGTGGAAGTCAGATGGAGACAAGTCTGGGCTGTATGGGGGCTCACATGAATAAGTGACTTGGGACTCAACTCTTCAATGAAAATGAAGAGCTTAATACTGTGACAGGTTGGCTGCATTCCCAGGTGGTCAAGTTTTATACAGAGGAATGTCCCTGTGTCTGTTATTACAGACGAGAAATTTGTGAACATTGCTTTCAAGGTTTGATGATATCACTGTCTTTGATACTCAACATAAAGATAGACATTCATTGTGTATAATAATTTTTCAAAAGAAGCAAACACATTGTGGCTTAACATTTTAAATAAATGAAAATACTTGGTTTTAAGTCACTTCATTGACATATTTTCACTGTCTACCAGTTTCGGTACCTCAGTACCATCATCAGGATTGTTATAAAAATAATGCTATCGAATACAGAAGTACACATATTGCATATACATATTGTCAAGAAAGAAAGGGATAGTAAGTATATTAGAGTGGGACAATGTGTCAGTTGTGGGAGGGAGGTGGGGAGTGAGAAATAAGTGAAGTAACGGAGAACATACTTAAAATAACCTTCAGCCCTATTTTAAGTATGTTCCCCGTTACTTCACTTATCCCACACTCCCCACCTCCCTCCCACAACTGACGCACTGTCCCACTCTAGTATACTGTCCCTTTCTTTCTTGAAAATATGTAAATATATATATATGTGTACTTCTGTATTCGATAGCATTATTTTTATAACAGTTCTGATGATGGTACGGAGGTACGGAAAGTGTTAGACAGTGAAAATATCAATAAAGTGACTTATAACCAAGTATTTTCATTTATTTATAATAATGGTTTATTTTCTGTTAAATACACTACTGAATATGTATTGCGGAGTAAATCTATAGAAACTGTATATGTAATGTTTGAGAAAATCTTTCAAATTATTTTGTTACTTATGTACACAGTTTAAATAATACAATAATAATTTACTATGTATCGAGGAATTAATCACAGTTTATAGATGAAAATGGACCTCTGTGGTTCTACAATCCTCATTATTTTTGTAGTTTTGTAGAGTCGGAAATAGTTATTAATTAGGAAGGGTGTGATAGGTTTTATGTCAAAGGTTTCTGTTGGAGTTAATAGCGGAAGCACACAATACTAATGTTGTGTATGGCCCCCAAATCTGGACCACTAATAATATTATTAACTAATTGTTGTTACTCTCCCCCCCATTTTATTGTTTCAGTATCAATTATTATTATTATTATTTATCTTTAATATTTCTAGTTTTGTTGATTTGGCTAGGAGAAGATGGTGGGTATGAAATTTGTAGCATATTCATCGTCCAATTAACGTTAAGTATTTAAACAATTTCACCGTTAATCTGACGATGTGTATCCGATGACTTTTTTTTTCTATAGTTGAAATTTCAACATTTTTATCAAAAAGGAATTCATTTCTAAAGTGTGATTATTTTTATTATAGTCCAAGAGATCAGACCTTGGTTATTTTATAAAACCTGAAAGTTTATCTGTGTATTTCTCTAATACAGATAAAGACGATCCCTGACTATGAGTTTGGATCACGGTGGCCTTAGGGACATATGGTGTATTAAGGACATACACAGAGAAACTTTCAGGTTTTATAAAATAACAAAGGCCTGATCATCATGGGCTCTTGCTCTATTATATTATTGGATTGATTTTAATCCAAAAATCTGTGAAAATTAATGTTTTTAAAATCTTTAAATAAAACTTTATTTGATTGGCCCACAACCAGTAACAGAACAGTCAATATGGAATTAAATTATAAGTTTTTTTGTACATATTTACTAGCTGACGCGGCCACGCGTTGCTGTGACGTGAAATCAAAACACAACGACATCTATTGGATGATTATCCATTCTAGATAACCAAGTGTTGTGTCAATAGATTAACTCACACCGCCGTCTGTTTAGTAACTTAATAATACTGATACCAACAGACCGAAATGTTCCTTTTTGATGGAGATTGTTGGAATATATGTAATGTAACAGTATGCTAACATTTTGCTTGGTTGCCTCCACATCAGATCGCGCTCGCCGAGGTCACCGCGCAGATCCAAATCCCCGCGCAGGTCCCGCTCCCCGAAGCGATCACGGACTCCGCTCTCACGCAGCCCCTCCAAGGACCGAGGAGGCAGCCGCTCCCTGTCGCGGGACAGGCGCTAGCCACTCAACACTCATTCCTCCCATCCACACCACACCACACTCTCACCACACACTGCTGTAATTTAACATCATTTGCTGTTGTCAGTTGTCATTCTTTAACCAGTGTGCAAAATGCTTCACTTGGTTGTTAAATCATTTTCTAAAGAAGATTTTAGCTGTTTTTCATCATACCTACTGACAATTTGAGCATTTTGACCTAGGATATTTGTTTGACATATATATATATACGGTATGCTGTAACATTATGGTTATGTTATAATAACAAACCAATTGGATATAACATCATTCCACATGTGAATTTGTCACTTTTAGGGTGTTTAATGACTGCCAAATAACAATTTTTAACTTAAATGTCTAAATTTATAATCTACTTTTAGATTGCATATGCAGATGACACAGCAAGTGTAGAATTCTATAATAATACAATAGTGTGCCCACCTGAGTACGGTGTTTAGTCCTATGTCAATGGAAGATATTTTGAAATTAAATACAAATATTAATTTATAGTTTTTTAATATAAATACATATATGACATTTTCACAATCCAGCAGTAATTTTTGCATTTATCGTCTCGAGTCTTTGACGTGTTGTTGCTTTTTTCCACGAAACGCAGTGACCCCATTTAACAGAGATCCGAGGAATTTTAACCAATATTATTGAATTGATATTAGCAAAACCGCTTGTGCGCCAACTGCAGTTTTGCAAGTTTGATTTTAAAGTACCCCCATGGCCAAACTTAAATTAATAATGTCGAATGTTTCCTATCAACAACAAACCATACTTAATTATTCCTTTCATTATTAAATTATGTATTTTCATACAGATTGTAGATATTACATATTGTTAGACCTTGCAGATTTTATAATCTGCTATATTCCATACAAACTTGTTATCAAAACAAATAAATTTATACAATGACTAGATTTTTTAAATACAATTTTGTGCCATTTCATTCTTGTTGTGTTCCCGAATAAAGTAATTTATTTCACGCTAGTTAAGTACAGACTATTGACTTTTTTTTTTCATGATCATAGTTTTTATCATTATCCGCATCACCGACCAAAGATTAGTGAATTGAGTTGTGTATTGTTATGTTGAGATATTTTGTACTTGGGTTTGTGTACCTCTTGGCTTGTGTACTTTCATGACATTAATAAATTGTATTTGACAAAATGTTGACTTTTCTTTAACTGTTTTTCCAAATCATCGATTCTAGTTTAAACATCATTTTGAGTTTGCTCCAACATGGGTCTCTTCGAGAAACTGACTCATTACTTCCTTTCCTTAAAAACACCCTCCAAACAGCCTCCCCAAATATGACATAAGCCCTGGAAGGGTTAGCAGTGGACCAATAAAATTGCCAACATTGACATTATCGGTGCTCCATGTTATTCCATTGTTCTTTCAACTATTCTTCTCTTGTGAACATCTGATTTCAATGTGAATTATTTCCTAATATGGTAATAAAAGCAGCAGAAAAAACTCTTCAAAAACGTAATGTTAACATTAAAATAAAACATTCCACACCATGGTGGGATAAAGAATGCACTGATGTCGTTAACTCCAGAAGAAAAGCAATTTCTATCTTCCGGAAATGTATGTCTTTTGAAAATTACCTTTCTGTGAAACGCGCTTATGCAGAAGCTAAACGTATTTTAAAAAATAAAAAGCGATCTGGATGGCGAAAATTCTATGAAAGCCTGTCTCCGGAATCTCCTCAGTCTTCCGTTTGGTCCAATTTTAAAAAAAATCGGCTTTTCAATGACATTAAAGAGTGGTTGTTGACAAATAGGATAAATTTAGCTACTTCTAAAACCAAGGTTGTGGCTTTTACGCACAAAAGAAAAATACCTCAATTTTCTGTCTCTTTTGATAATGTCCCTCTCCAAATCTTTAAGCAAATTAAATTTCTTGGGCTACTTTTGGATCATAAAATTTCCTGGCTCCTGCATATTCAAAACATTTCGTAAAAAAAATTAACACTGTAAATAGTGTACATACTTGTAATTAGGTACCAGCCCGACGTGACTGATTGAACAAAATCGAACAAAAAATATTGATGTGAAAAGGGGCTTAATATGATGCGAGCTGTTCGGAGAGTGTGGTGGGGATCTCATCCTCTTAAGTGCCCTAGTGCGAAGCCATTTGGATTATGGAACATTTCTTTTCGATCATCTTCCTAAATATTTGGATAAAAAACTTGAAAGAATTCAATCCAAAGCTCTCAGAACATCTCAGAATGATTATTGGAGCGATGAAATCTTCTCCAATTAATTCTCTTCAGGTATAATGTGTTAATCCTCCCTTAATTTTGAGAAGAAAATTTTTGGCTGATAAATATATTCTGAAATCTTTTTCTATATCGTGTCATCCTTTAGAACAAAGCCTTGATCATTTGTTCAATAATTTAAACAATGACAAAAGATTGACAGACAAAAATCGATTTCCTCTCCTTCTAAAAAGTTTTCTTTTATTCAAATCCGTCTTCTTCCCTCCAAAATCTACAGTAAGATCCTATCCTTCCTATTTTCACTATCCCATTTGATTCTATCAATTTTATCCCCAGCATAATAACTTCTGACTTTCGGACTAACATTTTAACCTCATCTAATCAAAATGTCGAGGAAAATTTTAAAAACATTTCATCCAAGTTTCCTGGATTTTCACTCATTTATACAGATGTTTCTAATGAGCGTAATACGCGAGCCCGATTCCAATTAGAGACAAAAGTCAACATTTTTCGCTTTACGCGATCGCTGTTTTCAACTCTATTTTCATACCTACTATTTCAGTAGGCATCACAAAAAACAGTACCTATGGACCTATGGTTCATGTGTTGTTTGAAGTGATGACAATTGAAATCCTAGATATGAAAATAGCGATCGCGCAAATCGAAAAATGTTGACTTTTGTCTCTAATTGGAATCGGGCTCGTGTATTACGCTCATTACCTACTGTGCACTGATTCTCCAAGCGCAGTACTGAAAATTTCTTCAAATATCATTAATTATCCAGAAGACTACATTATTTGTAATATCAAAAGTACCCTCAAATCATTAAATGAATTAAATTTCGAGACAATATTGGTTTAGTCCGGCATCGGGAAGTAGGTACTCCATCTTTTACTGGTCATTTAGGAATTGAAGGGAACGAGAAAGCCGATTCCCTCGCTAAACTTGGAAAAATTTCTGGCTCTATTATTCGTTTAGATCATAGGTTCTCAACGTGGGCGATAACGCCCCCTTGGGGGCGTTTAGGACCTTCAGGGGGGCGGTAGAAGATCCAGAGACAATTGGGGGGCGTTGAGATGGCACAGGGGGGCGTTGGCAAGTAAAAAAATATGGTCTAAAAAAGACAACAAAACACGCTAATCACATACTAATAAAGCAAAGTAAACTTTAATGGGTAATTTTTGTTATTGTGTATTTTAATCATTTTTATCACGTTTGCGAAAATTCATTCGAGAGTTCGGGAAGTGAATGAAAATTGAACTGATAGATTCCGTTACATTCAGATCTACATTAAATTTTATGAATGAAAAGTTTAATTTGTTGATTAAAATAATTTGTTTTTTTAAATTCAAATCTTCCGATTTCACGTGAAATATCTCTTACATACATATGTACATAAATACAGGCGAAGTTAATAAAAGCCTGTTAATAAATAAAAAGTTTGTAGCTATTAAATTTTAACGTTTTTTGTTAAATAACGGGATTTTTGCTATCCTGCAAGAATTGACAGTATTATCTGTATATTGATCTAACTTGCTCTGTGTCGTCAATGCATTCGGGAGTCAACGAGTGAGCTTACATGCGTCGACAAGACAGCCCCTTAGCCCCCGATCTATTCTGTTCCTGCGTCGCCTTTGTCTCCGAAACAAGTCCGCGTTTTATTTCTGCGCCGGGTGGCGTATTTACAAAACCTATACCGGTTCAGTCACGGCGGCAACTGAAATGGGATAGGTTTTGTTGTGCAAAATCATCAAAAAACCTAATACCATTTCAGTCGCCAACGCGCTTCGTTGCTCTATCTATCTGTTTCAGAGACTGTGGGCCGTGACGTTTCAGTGACCGTAATTATAGAGTAGCTTCTGTTGGTGTTGGTGCTGGTGCATTTCCATGGTTATATATTTATTTCGTAAATTTATAAAAACGTGTACAATTCATAGCTTGCATTATATTCTCAAAAGGTATGAAACTCATGAGTGAACTCAAACTATGTTGGATCAAAAGTGCAGTTTGTTGATGATTTTGCACAACAAACCCTATCCCATTTCAGCTGCTGCGGCCGCCGCGACTGAACCGGTATAGGTTTTGTAAATACGCGACCGGGTGCTGAAAGCGAGTCAATGGGTGTCGATTTTATTCCTATCAAAGCGTGTTTTATGTCTCCAACCTATATGAAGGCACTGATTTATCATTGTATGTTCATTAACATTAAAGTGCGCCATTAATAACAAGGTTTTAAGAGTTAATCTTTTACTCACGTATCTCTAAATGTCGGAAGTAAAAAAGAAGATACGACAATATTGTGTGGATTATATTAAATACGGATTTATCAAAAATCCTACAAATCCATCATCGCCAATGTGCCTTATTTGTCGAAAAACATTTTCAAATTAAGCGATGAAGCCTTCTAGGCTTCAAGATCATTTTTATAAAATCCACCCGGATAAGAAAGACAAAAATGTGACCTATTTTCAAGACATGAAAAAGAAGTACGAAATTCAGCCAACTATATCAAAACAATTTTCGACAGCTTCTAAGCAAGACGATGATGGACTTCGAGCTTCGTACAATATCTCATTGTTGATTGCTAAAACAGGCAAACCACATACTATTGGGGAAGATTTAATTTTACCAGCAGTAAAAGAAGTAATAACCACTGTGCTCCATAAACCAGCTGCAGATATTATCCGAAAAATTCTTTAAGCAATAGTTCTGTGCAAAGACGAATAGATGAAATGGCTGAAAACATTGAAGAATCATTGTGAAATCATCTGCAGTCTTGTCGATTTTCAATTCAGCTGGATGAGTCCACTTTACCAACCAATGAAGCATTGTTATTGTCATAGGTGAGATTCATCAAAGATGAGAAAATATGTCAAGAATTATTGTTTGTTACAAATTTGGAAACAGATCCAAAAGGAGAAACCATATTTAATACACTGGAAAAGTTTTGTGACGAAAAGAAAATTCCTTTAAATAATATTTTATCAGCTGCTATCTTCGACCAAGTATACCCGCTGCTATGGATGGCGCCCCAGCTATGACAGGGCATCACAAAGGCTTCATAGCGTGCTTAAAAAAAATTTCCTGACTTGCTTGCTGTGCATTGCGTAATTCATCGCCAGCATTTGGTTGCGATAAATCTGAGTGAACGCCTCAGAGCAGTTAATAAAATCAGAAGTAACTCATTGAATGACAGATTATTTGGACAGCTTTGCATTGCCAATGAGGAAGATTTCAACCGATTGCTGCTTCACACAGAGGTGCGCTGGCTGTCAAAAGGTTCATGTTTGACTCGATTTTACAATCTGTTTGAGTCTGTGATCCTAGGAAACAAAGACACAGAATTGCGCGACAACCTCACCTCATCGATGAACGATATTGCGTACTTGACAGACCTGACCCAATAGAACTGACGACAAATGAGGAATTTAAAATTAAATTTAAGAATGGCTACCAAGAGTTTTGGCTGCAGAAGCCGATTTTGCAACTGTACCCAGAATTATGGTCGATAGTTCAACGATTTTTAATAGCATTCCCATCGTCCTATTTAGCTGAACGTGGATTCAGTGCTGTAGCAACGTTGGTAACCAAAAAGAGAAATAGGCTCCATATTACTGAACGCGGCGACTTACGTTTGTTTTTAATTAGTTATAAATTCAATACCTTTTCCATGTTAATAAAAATACTTCTCTATATAATTAAGTACGCGTTTTAATTAACAATCTTCTTCTCAGAAATAGGATAGGAGCCATAACCCATCGCCCTCCCCCCCCCCCCCCCCCTAGATGGTATGTAAAAGCAGTTGGGGGGCGCCAGAAAAAAAAATATTGTCAAAGGGGGCGGTGGGCAAAAAAAGGTTGAGAATCTATGGTTTAGATTTTAGAATTCCGTTCTCTTACGTCATCCCTATTCTTAAATCCAACATGATTCGCTCCTGGGAAGAAAATTGGGCTGATACGAAAAAATCAATTGTCCTTCAAAGAGATTTATCGTTTAGGTACTTATTAGAATCACCCACCAATCTAAGTAGTATTCCATATTTGCTTTCTCTCAATAATTCTCGCGTTTTTTTCCGTTCTATACAAGTTCATAGACTTAAATATTTGAGATTTCACACGCCATTATAGATTTTTCATAAAATATAATCATCTCCCTTAATTTTAACGGCACATAGCACTATTTTTAGGGTGAATTGCCTTAAACAACAACAAAATATACAGTACCTACAACTTGTTTATAAGTAAACTGTTTTTAAATACATCTAGGTATTTGAATTTCGATTCTTGAATGAATGATTGCAAATCTTGGAAGTGGAAATAAATCCACCTCCCGACATTCGATCCAGCTAAAACCCGGCAGGTAGACGCAGCCTTTCTTATCTTTTGAGTTTTTTTAAATACACGCTTGGAGCCCAGGATGACTTGAAACATAATATACATTATATAGGTACTCGTACTCCTCTTAAAAACATCACTTGGTTAATTTTATTAGGATCGGGTAATTAATCTCTGAGATATGATCCCGTTTATGTGCCGAAACCAGAAATTCGAAAATCGTGAGTTCACTTTGCGCGTACGTCACACCAAATACTCATTTTCTTTTATATGTTTAATATTTCTCTGCCTAATTCTTACCATCAGAGATGAGAAGAATCCCTAAAGAAAAACACTTCGTAGTCTGGCCACTTGCGTGGATTTCGTAATGACTTTGAAAAAATCGTGTGGATAGATTTTTCTACTAAGAATACGAAAATGTAACTAAATTTTTTTAGAAATTTAGATATAGTTTTTTTTTTAAATAAATAAATCCGTTATTTGGGCTCGTGACGACACTTCTTGAAAATGTTCCGTCTCCGATAATATTCTATTAATTTTGTAAAATTCCACACTGATTTTTTTTATATGGCGACACTTTGATTTCCGGCGATTTTTTAAATTTCGCCAGATTTATTGTTTGTTCTCTGTGAACTTATCGTTTGGTTTGACGTTTTGACAGATGTTACGAAGTGAACCGTGAACCCCGTACATTTTATGCCTTCTGTACCTGTCTTAGAATATTTATGAGATGTAATATGTATTGTATGTCTCGTTATTCTCCTGTACCATTCCCGTGGAATACGTCGTTTTTTTTATGATTTTCGGCTATGTAGTTATCGTTTTATCGAACCAAAAATGGTCCAATTTTTCAGATTGAAATTTTAAAAAATTCGCCGTTTCAAAAATACGATTAAAAAAAATACCGAAAGTCTTAGATAGTTGCCTTAACCGGAAAAAAATATGATGCGAGTGGCCTATTGGTTTTGGATCAATGTGATAAGAATAACGAACAAGAACTGTTTATAAGTAGATAATAAATTTTAATAAAAAGACAAATAACTTTGTTTACATCACTTTTATTGGTACACAATCAACATGTTTCGTAAACAATGTTTACTTCATCAGGATCAAACGTATACGTTTGTACCAATAAAAGTGATGTAAACAAAGTTATTTGTCTTTTTATTAAAATAAATAATGCAATCACAAAGTGAAAACCTTTCCGAAGAAGTTTTCTTCGAAAAATTAAGATAATAAATCTTGTATTTGTGCATGATGTGAACATTAATTTGCTTATTGGTTAGAAATAAGAAACCTATTATTTAAATAAAAATGATCTACGTCTTAATAGTAAGTAGGTACCTACCTACCTACCAGTGGTGGTCCGTGAGTTTTCAGTGAGCTAGAGTGCTAAGATTGAAAAAATACGACGTTAGTTGTTGTAGCTGAAAAAAAAATCATTTTCAGCTACAACAACATCAACAACGTCGTATTTTTTAATCTTAGCGCTCTAGCTTACTGGAAACTCACGGACCGCCACTGGTACCTACTGAATTTCTGTTAGATCGTTGGAGGCGTTTCCCAGAACATTACACTGCAAAAAAAAACTTTCAAATCCGAATAATCTCGCTAAATCCGAATACTGTTTCCACCGGTAATAATTTAAAAAATCCGAGAGTTTCGAAATCCAGAACGCAATCCCTCCCCCGTGATAGATAGTTTTAGCACACACATGTCTCAGGAATCTCATTTGTAAAGCATATTTCGAACCATCAACCCAAATAGGTACACCAAAGAAAAAAAAACAATGTTTATTTACTTAATATTTATTTAAAATCAATATAATAACATAATATGAAAATATGTTTAACGAGAAACGTGAGCCTGCTTATCTAAGCACAGGAGATCAAATTTGGAACACTCTTTGATAATGCTGATATCTTCGTCGATCGTCCTCAGGCGTTCTCTTTTTTTAATTTAATCGCAGTTTTTGTGTTAATTAAAACCCCCAATTAGCATAAGTAGGTCATGCCAAATGGTAAGAGAACTGCAACAGAAGTTTTGAAAGCAATTTTTTTATATGCAGCCCAAAATGTGCTAGCTGTTTCGGAAAATTGTAGTTTTAATGTCCGATCAGTTTTTAGCTCCTTGAATTCTTTCTGATCGTTTATCGGTACGTATCCAAGGGAAATGCTAGAGTTAAAATGGATTTCGTACCCAGTCCTTAGGTTGCAGGTCACACTTAGGAAAATATGAGTTCATTTTTTCTGCGAACAGTTCCAAGTGATTCACTATCAAAGCCTTCACCTTTTTTCTGAATCGGCAGCCTTGGCATTTGGGAACATTTCATTACTAACATTGGTAGCGTGGCTGATCCATACCACTAACTTAGCGTGAAAGCTTTCAATATTATCCGATGACATTAAAATATTAGAATTCCTGCAACATGCCTTGCCTTTTTCTTGGGATTTAAATAAGCAAATACCTATATCCGCCAGAAATGCAAGTTTTGCTACCTATTCTTCTTTTTTAAACAGAAGCAAAATCAGAATTCTGGGTCTCTAAAACCGTCTGGTCATCTTTTAGCTCGCTTGCGGTGAGACACACCAACTAATGTCCACGGTACACCAGTGTGCCGCGGCACACACTTTGCGGAACACTGGCGTAGCATGCCTTGGAGGGGCCCTGTATCAAAATTAGTTGGGGCCCTTATTATTGCTCGGTACAATATGTGATCAGGTATTTTCATGTATTGAAGGTTGCCGTTGTTTCAAAAGACAAAATTCACCCTTCGCTACTGGTAGATAAATAGGTAGTACTTAGGTACCATTGCAATCTAATCACTCGCTGATTGCTGAAATTTTGCTGGGCATTTTTTTAATAACCTTCTCCCTTTTCTGATTAATTTTTATTTTCATAACTCCACTGGGATAATCTCTTTTCCTTTCACTCATACTTTTCACAAATCAAACTAATAAACGAAAATAAAATCAGAATAACAAGATTGTATTGTATTTTTTATCCTATATTTTTTCCCATTGTAACTACATACATACAAAAGTAATTTTACATAATTTAAAATACAGTAAGATGTAAATCTAAGGTACAAGTAATGTAAAAGTTAGCAATAAGTAAAATATATCATAGACAAGAGTAGGTAATGGGAACCCACTAAGGCACTGCCTGTGTGTGGGTAATATAAACAAGATTGCTATATATACATCAATAAGTATCTACAGTTAAAAAAGTAAATTTTAAATTAAAGGTTTAGAAATATTGATTATTATTTTTAATTGATAAACTAACGTTTAAACAAGATTTTTATGCATAGCACAAAGGGTAGATAACAAATATTATAATCAATAATTATTAAAAAATCTTCCGAGAAAAGATACTGGCCGCCAACGGGAATTGAACCCGTGACCCTCTGATTGCCGGTCAGGAGCTCTGACCACTGAGCTATGGCGGCTTATCTAATACCCGCCAAATAATTCAATATGTACTAGTGTATTAATGGCCCCTAACGTGTGTAGCAATTTTTGCTTACACACGTTAGGGGCCCCTATAGCTCGGGGGCCTCGTAGCATTGATACAGCTGGTACGGCGGTAGCTACGCCCCTAGTCTCCAGTCTTGCGTCAGGGCGATCAAGTGATTTTAAAGATGGCGGCCACCTCCCAAAGCAGTTAGGTAGGCATGGCGCCAGTATTTGAGTAGCAATTCAGCCATTATGGAAATAATGTCTATTTAAAATGGATATTAGCATAGCTGTGAAAATGTGTTTCTCGGCGAGGGAAGAGGGAGGGATGCACTCAAAGCCCCTTGTGAAACAGGCTTAATGATTTTAGCGTAATTGGTCTGCGCGCCAAAAATTCTCTTTTCTTTTTTCCCGCGCTCTTTTATTATTTTATTCGGCGGATTGTAGAGACACGAAGGATGCAGTAGGGCTGATGACTTTGGCTTTTACTTTTACATATTAAGCCGACGGTTGCTATGTCATCTTACCCTACGAGGTAATATTTATATTTGCAGCCTTTTGTGACTATGAACTTTGAGGTTACTTACATAAATCATTCCTTGATATTCATAGCCCATAATAATCACAGTTCATAACAAAGTAGTCCATACAATAAAAATGTACCTGATTCAAATTTATCGGCAGAAACACTTTCACAACAAACATATTTTTGAGTCACGAAATCACAAAGTTGCACACCACATCCAAACAACGCGATCGGGCTGTCACTAAAGTTTTGAGCGGTGACGCCATCTATGAGCCGGCATGCAAACGACATATTGGGACTTGTGGCGCGTATAGTTTCACAGATGTAAACACTGTATCATCTTACCTATGTATGTCATCTTAAGCACAATTCCCCTACGATGCACACAGATTACGATAAAAAAATATGAAAATGGTACGGAAGCACGCCAGAATGATTAAACTGCACGGATAATAATTAAAGTTATGCGTTTGATGTATAGATAGAAACAACAGAGGGTTAGTAGTGATTTGCAGTAGTAATGGTGAACGATTTTGGCGACCATTTATGATAAATGGTTTATGGCCGATCTTCCTTGTATAGGGTATTTCATTAAGAGCTTCCTATCCTTAAATTTAAATAAAACAGAGTGTGCGAGATATCATCGAAAAAAAAATTTCGTTTGAAAGGCCTAATTGGGCGCGCATCCAAAATGTCCAATTTTCCATGACTCTGGCGTATTAATCAGGCTGTATTTGACCGATGGCATGGGTTATGTTGGTTTTGGGGGCCGCTGAGGTTTTCGGCTTATTTGAATAGACCTTTTAACTTTTAAGAACAATTTTTTTTGTTAAAGAAAAAAAAAATCGAAGAAGCACTCTGTTGTTAATGTACCTACTTAATAACACAAATTTAATTAAATTGTGTTTTACAAAGTGATCTGCTTTCATATTTATCATAAATTTGAATTTAACAGTAGATAGAAAGGAAGAATCACTAATGGTGAGTTTAGTTAAAAAAAACTTTTAGATCTTAATGAGTTAAATATATTCAGATCTGAAATTAGAGACATGATCTAAAGCCCGGGCAACGCTAGGTACCTACGTAAGCTAGTATTAAATAAATGTGAGCAATTTCTAAACTGTGCTTAACATTTGAATATCGGTATTCTTCAATATGTTAACACAAAATTGCAAAGATATTAATAAAAAAAGCAAATAGTATATAACAAATATACATATAATATAAAACAAATCGGAGGTCAGTGTCTGAACAACATCAGTTATGCGGACGACATGGTCTTGATGGCACCATCTATAAGGGGCCTACGCATTCTTCTGAAGATCTGCGAAGAGTTTGCTGAAGAAACTAACATGATATATAACCCCACTAAAACGGCTCTACTGGTCATAAGACATGGACAAGGACCAAAGAATATTCCTCCAGCTACCCTGAACGGTGTGAACCTGCAGTTGACTGAAGTAACTAATACCTTGGACACATAATCACCAGTAATCTGACGATGATGACATCGATAGGCAAAGAAGAGCTCTCAGCGTAAAAGCAAACATGCTCAGCAGAAGATTCCGCCTTTGCAGTACCGCTGTAAAAAGGAAGCTATTCCTTTCCTTCTGCGCAACGCTGTACACGTGCGAACTCTGGGCAAACTACAAGAAGAGTAGTATAGAAAGACTTCGGGTTCAGTACAACAACGCCTTCCGCTTAATGTTTGGTCTCCCCAGATATTGCAGCGCTTCCCGGATGTTCACGGAGGGGCGAGTTCCCGGCTATGCAGCCCTTATTAGATCCAGGGTGGCAGGAATGAGGGAAAGGATAAGCAGCTCTGGAAATATCCTCGTCATGGAAGCCCGCCTCAGACCATCATCCAGCATTGATGCACACTGGAGAAAAATACTGGCTCCTAATGTGGTCACAGAATCCTAAAAGCTAATTATTATGATTTTCTTTTGTTATTACCTTTGTTTCATGTCCAATCATATTCCTCTGCTTTTCTTTTTAAAATATTTTGTTTATGTATTATAACCCTTATGGAATGTGTGGGATGTGGGATTGCACTATTCTCCCCACATATCGGAATATTTATTATTATTATTAATAATATAACTAAGTATATATGCAATTCTAATTTTGAGATCAGTGGGTATTGTAATGAATTTTAGTTTTTTGCAAAAATGCACGTTACATAGCTTTACATTTCCACCATGAGTTATATTTTTGGTATTGCTATTTGAACAGCAATGGCGCCTCCTATGTTTTCTACTCTTATTTGACAAACTGTACCTACCTCTCTGTATTTATGCTAAAAACCGAGTTGACACAACCTCTATCGGTATTTCATGTCTGGTTTATACACACGGCAACACTTTCGGGTGTTAATTGGCTGTTTTCAAAAAGCGCTTTTTTTCGGCGAAAAAGTGAAAAGCTTTTGTAGACTGTTTTTTCCTTTTAATTATATAATTTGAATACATTTCGCCCCAAAAGCCGGGTTTTTTAATGCACGGCTTTGATGTCTCTAGGAGCGTTTTTTATTTCCACTTTTCGGGGTTTATTTTCACCGGAATGGACTTTTTATTTTTGAACAGCGCGGATTATTGGAAGGTTTTTCTGTTCATTGTATCGGACAAATGTAGTGAATTAATTCAGAAAGAAAATAAGACGTTAGTTATTTATAGATTTCTTCGGTGTACTTTGGAAAACACTGGATTTCCAATGTCTTAACCAAAGTTTCCTAAACTATACGTACCTAATTCACAGCCAGCTTTTAATACATGATTTTCTTCAAGAAAACTCCATCGATTTTGGAATAAGCTATTGAGAATTACTAGCTACTTTACGCAGAGTTTTTCGAAATCAGATTTTAAAATTTATTTTCCTATTTATATTGCACGTCACACCGGCAAATTTTCATCAGGAAGTATCAAAATTCTGCTAATGTGGGAAATTTTTAAGAATGGGAAAGTTTTTAAGAATGTCATAGACGGTGACCTTCCTCTTGTTTTTAAAGGATAAGTGTGCAAAATTACATCAGTCTCGGATAAAACTGTAGATTAGTATAAAAATCAAATCCACGCCACCTGCCACAGACACTCTTCTTTATATGTAGGGGAGCAAGGAGGAATTGGAGCCTACTAAGGAAAAAGTGCAATAATTTTTACCTACTGACAAAATACATCCGAAGGGTTTAGATTTTTTAAAGTTTACCTTTAACAAATCTATCCGTTTTGAAAAAATCAACCACATTATATTAATTTATTTTACTAGAAGGGTAATATTGTTAAAAAAGTAAAGCGCTGTTTTTAAATAAACGAGTAATGTTATGAAAATAATATTTCAGGGTATTGTCGTAAGTTGAATCTTCCCACGTAAAGCAGAAGAATGGGTCTCACTTATAAATGCAAATGGGTGTCGAGGAATTATTAACAGCGACACCTTTCCCCGTTAACTCTCTCACTGTCGCCGTTATGTCGTTATGACGTCCCTCCTCCCTGCACTACCAGAACCTACCCAATCTAACGAGGAGTAGGGACCAGGGATTGCAAATCCGGAGCTTTTTGGAAAATCCGGATTTTTTGGAACGTTAAATCCGGATTTTTGAAGATTGTTAATTCTTTTGAAATTTTTTTTCGATAAATAATTTCAGCATTTTCAATTTGGGAAGCAGGTATGGGCAACGCCGCCCCAGGAACCATTTTTTAGATAACCAACACCTCTGCTGCCTATGTAACCCCGAGTGGTTCGCTACGTTTGGTTACTTGGCAGAGGTGCCCGGGTTCATGGGGTGGAATTAGTGGCGGGTGCGTCTGCCTACCAGTTGAGGGAGTTCCTTTGACTTCTCAAGCCGTACTGTCTCGGAATTATCGCCTTGCACTCAGTTGGATGCATGGATTCATACGTTCGTCACTCCTGGACACACTGACCCCAGATTCCTATCCACCCTTAATACCCTTTTCCTTCCTAGAACTTTCTCTTCTAAAAAGAGCCTTCACACAGCATCCCCAAAGATGACATAGGCCCCGAGCGGAATTATTTTCCCCAGGGCCTCCTGTGAGGAGTTAATGTAAAAAAATCATGATGTAAAAGACATACGCTTTTGATGAAAAAAAAAATACGTGGTGTAAAATACTATAAAAACATAAAGCAGATGGTTTGACTCATAAATTAAATTGATTTAAATACTTAAAAGAATTAAAATTATGGTTGAATGATGCAGATATTGGAACATTTTTTCTATAAATTATTTGTAAACCTTCATGTTTCACTTTTCAATACAATTCTAACTTTATTTACTTTCTTTACTATAACAAAAAATCAACAAAATTTATGTTTCACTATTTTATTTCACTATTTTATTTTATTTTACTATAATGTTTTCACAGATTACTATATTTCTAAACCTTTAGTTTAAAATTTATATTTTTTACATATACTTATTGATGTATATATAGCAAACTTGTTTATATTACCCACACACAGGCAGTGCCTTAGTGGGTTCCCATTGCCTACTCTTTTCGATTATATATTTTACTTATTGGTAACTTTTACATTACTTGTACCTTATATTTACTCTTACTGTATTTAGAAATTATGCAAAATCACTTTTGTATGTATGTAGATACAATGGGAAAAAATAAAGAAAAAAAAAAAAATTTTAAAAAGCATTTTTTTACATAATCAAAATTTGTATAAGTGGTTCTCTTCATCGCAGACTGAGGTGAAGCGGGCCACTGTGTTTATTTAACATTATTTTCTTGTTTACTATTTAGAAAAAAAAACTACTGCACGCTATTAAAAAAAAACAGAAAAGTTTATTATGGATTGCGTCTTTTTTAAATGTAAATTAAATTGAAAAAAAAATAAGGTAGACATTTTCACAAAAAATAGTAACGTAAGGATCATTTTCACTGTATTTTCGACGTAATAATTAGGTAATTCTGTGTGATGGGATCATTTCGTTAGTGAATTAGCACGTAAGAAAACCATTGTTATCAACCATCCCAAAATTGTTTGAGAAACTTATTTTAAATACAATCATCCACTGTATCAAGCCATTAATATTACCTAACCAACATGGTTTCACTTCAGGAAAATCTACCTTGTCTAATCTTTTAATTTACCAAAACTATATATCCGAATCCATTTCTAAGAAGTTACAAGTTGATTCAGTCTATACCGATTTCAGCAAAGCATTCGACAGAGTTAATCATGAGCTCTTGTTAAAAAAACTTCTCAAATTAGGAATAGTGGGGTATTTATACGAGTGGTTTAAAAGTTATTTAAGTAACAGGAAATTAGCCGTTAAAATTGACGGCTTTACTTCATATATATTTATCGCTACCAGCGGCGTTCCACAAGGGTCACATTTGGGACCAATTTTATTTTTGTTATTTGTAAATGATGTTCTTTCTATTTTCAACGATGTCCAAGTCTTAATGTTTGCAGACGATATGAAAATATATAAAGCTATAAAAAGTATTAATGACTGTCAAACATTGTCCAATAACTTGTTTAAACTTTTTGTTTGGTGCCAAGAGAACCATCTACAACTAAATTTAAGTAAATGTTTTCTTATGAGATTTCATAGAATAAAAAATCCAATAATTTATGAATACTCCATTAATGATGTAGTTCTAACAACTGTAACCGAGGTGAATGATTAAGGTGTAAACTTTGATCAAAAATGAAATTTATAAATCATATTGAAATTACATCAAATAAAGCTTTGAAAATGTTGGGTTTTGTGATAAGAATTTGCAGCCAATTAAAAAATATTCAAACCATTAAAAAAATGTACATGTCATTGGTTAGGAGTCAAATCGAGTACAACTCGACAGTATGGGCACCTAGTTATGCTAGTCATTCACTCACGATAGAAAGAATTCAAAATAAATTCTTAAGATATATTAATTTCAGAATGGGTATTACAAGGGAATGTATCAACTATGATTATCTACTATGTCAACTTAATTTATTAAAATTATCCGAACGAAGAATAGTATATGACCTAACATGTTTACATAAAATCATAAATTCAGTAATTGACAGCCCAGAACTATTATACTTGATTTCTTTCCATATACCTCGCAATTCAACATCGAGGCACTATCTACCATTCTATTGTGACAACTCCAACACAGAATCACAATTGTATACCCCTGTTCGCCGTATACAAAATTTGGCTAATGACTATAAAGATGTTGTTGACATATTTAACACATCATTCACTAAATATAAACAAGTCATAGTAAAATTTATATCAGAAAGAAGAACCACAAATTTAATAATTCCAACTGCATAGCTCTGCTTCGAATTATTTCACATGTATTGCACTTTTACCAGTCTACAGTTTTTCCATCTTGCATGGTGGAGTATTTTGTTTTTATTTCAATTTGTTTTTTTACTCAATTTTTGTTTTAGATTTGGTTATGATTTTGATTTTGATATTGATTCTGATTTTTATTTTGATTTTGATTTTCATTCTGATTTTGATTTTGATATTGATTTTGATTTTGATTTCGATCTTGATTTCGATTTTGATTTTGATTTTGATTTTGATTTGGATTTCGATTTCGATTTTGATTTTGTTTTTGTTTTGTTTATGATTTTGTTTCTATTTTGTTATGCACATTTAGATTTAGATGTTCTTTGTTTTAAAAATAATGTATGTAAAAGCCCAGCCGGGCGTGAAATTCCAAATAAATAAATAATTTCTTTAAAAAAATTATTTAAAAAAAATTGGTTGCATTCATACGCATATATTTTACAAAATATTATATTTAAGAACTTTAAATACGTGTAACTTATCAGAAAAGAGGAGCTCTTGTGCCTGATAATGGAGCCATGATTCTCACTTAGGTTGTATGTTATAATATGTTTAATATAAATTATTTATTTTTATTGTTTTTTTAGGAAAATTGTTGATAATAGAGAACTCCAGTCCATTTTTTTAAAATGTATAATGACCTTCTAACTTAAATAACTGCATATATTTTTATTTTTAGAGTTAGTTTTAACATTAAAAATAATTTTCAAAGTTTTGATTTTTCAAGATCCCTAGAAAACCATCATATCTATGGTTCATCGTGTGACGTTATCACGTCATCGATAGTTTTATTCACTTTCAACAGGTGCTGTCATTTTACTCATTTTATATTGAAAAATCAATGGACGAATGATGTTAGGTGTGAGAAGTCGAGGCATTTTTTATTCAAGATTAACTGCTTTTAATATAGAAAAACATCAGGTAAATGTCAACATCTCATCGCTACTGTTATTGTATTTTACCAAAGTGCAATAAAATAACAATTAATCATCTTTTTCATTGCAAATACAAATGACATCGTAAGCAGTCGAATTTTGTGTTCAGGTGTGACTTTTGCTTTAACATAATACATTGCATTATGTATAACACATACAGAAACACTGGTTTTTATAAAACACTGATCATGACTTGTATAAAAAGCCCTTGATAATAAATCAATTCGAAAATACGATCAATGTTTTGGTAAAAAAAATGAAAAAATTGACACGACTTTAACCTCAAATAGGCCACATTTACTGTAGATTATCAAAAATCTTTTTTGCAGCTTACTACGACTTTCAAAAACAACTAATAAGATGATTTATTTACTTAGTAGCTTTAACTCACGAAATTCAGCACTTAGGTACATAGTCCGTATTATATTTGAAAAACATTTTCCTGGAAATGTCAGATTGTCCGCAAATATAGCCCTTTTCCGTCATAATTTTAATTGTGAAGGCCTAATTAATGTTTCTATAAACACAACCAACTAATATGTCTAAATCTCTATTAACGGTATTTGAATAAACCAAATAAAAAACACGAAATGTTGTGTTTGAATGGCTTGCCTCATACTTCAAAACGCCATCACCAGGTGAATCATAAATATACCAAATCACCCACAGGTGAATCTTTCACCGTGACGTCACCATACAGCATTACACAGCATACCAACTTGACGCCGCGTTTTAACGAGAATATTAAAAATGCACTTTTTAATATTTTTTTAAAAACTGTACGTTTAATATTATTAAAAAAGTACTTATATATTCAGAATCAGCGTTTATTGGTCTTATAGTCTATATGAACATATTTTTTAAAAGCCATCATATTTTTTACTGGAGTTCCTTATTGTAATACTTAATAAAATTTATTTATTCATCTCTCAGAGATGTTTAAATACGAAATATTTTACCACTGTTAGACGCATACATTTCGTAGGACGCATTTCTTTATTATGTATTTGAAAATCCGGATTCTTTCCACTGTGAACAATCATAAATTCGGATTTTTCAAAATCCGCATTATCCGGTATAGCTGTGGGTAAATGGGGACTAAGGGGTATGCCGGTACCTACCGTAGCTGCGCCGTACGCTTTCGGATAGGCGGGTCAGAAAAGGTAGTGACGGATTTAGTAGTAAACTAAGAAAATAAAGACTTGATTTTAATGCACAACAATAGTATGACAATATTAGCAAAATATAATATATCGATATTGAATATTTGATGGCCCAGAAATATTATAATAAACACTTTAATTAAAACCCTTCGACCAAGTATACCGTACGTCAATGTTAAAACCAGATTACTGTGATTTTTTTTTTAATATCATTTTCTGCAAGATGCATTTGTTAATAATGCTCTCACCAAATGTTTTGTAGAAATTCGGAAAATTACGGAGATACAAACTGTTTCAAACAGTTTCACATACTGAAACCGTTTGTATATTGAATTTTCCGTCAGCAAAATGTTTAACGCGTTTTTCTCGAAACTACTTTTTTCAACATGGTTGACAACATATTAGAAAAACTATACATCAGTTTTGCACGCACTAAGTCTTAAACTGTTCGAAAATCTAGTCTCTATGGCACCACATAGGGATTTTTTTTAATAAAGGGGCCCCTTCTATTTTTTTAAGAACGAAGCAAATTTTACATAAAAACCGGAAATAAAATTCGCTGGGCCGCCATAAACCTATATGTCTAGTTTCTAAATATATATTTATTTTATATTTCTGATGAACCGTATGGCTTAATCGCTCACAACCAGCAGCAATTTTGTCGGAGTGTCCTGTTGAAAGCTGCGTACACCGCAAACCATACTTTAGATTCGTGTATAAAAATTTGTATAGTCTTCTATATGTATATATTGACTATGATTATTAAGGGGAACGCAAGCGTGGCCCATTTCGGCGCGTTTCATACAAATCTTAGATTTGGATTTGAGATCAAAATACCCAACCAAACTGAAAAATTATTTTTGTAATCAAAAGGTATATTAAATATCTAGTAAGGATGTGAGCAACTTTATTTATTTTTGCTTCAAATTATAAGATTATAGGCCATCAAAGATTTTAATGTTTCTGGATTTTAGAGGCGATTTGGGCAATTATTTGTGAGTACCTAAATGAAAACAATAAAAAAATATTTTACTATATTTATCATATAAAATATGATGAAACATAAAATAAAAATTTATAAAAAAAATCATTTTGATTGGTGTAAATTAAAAATACATAAAAATAGTTATTTATTTATATATTAAAATTACTACAAAAAAAAAAAAATTTTTTTTGCCGCCCCCGCATCGAAGTCTGCCCCATTAAAAGGATTTTTGTTGATTTCAATTGCCTAATTAATTAGACATGCTCGATGCGTTTTGGGCAATCCGAGGAATGCAGAAACAAATCGAAGGCCAATTTTAATTAAGTGCTCGGCAATTGTATCGGGTATAAAACTCTTTCCCTTCGGCAGATTGTTAAAATGGACGAAAATTCAGGAAAATGCATTTTGTTGTTTTCTTACGACTGCCTATTTGTTCAGTTTGGTAAACTGTACACATTTAAAATGTTTAAAACGCCGCCGAGGCGCTCACTTCGCGCTTTTTGTGAATGCATTAATACTAATGGGAGGCCCCTCCCCCTCCCTAACTACCCCCCCCAACCTCCCCCTCCCAAACAACCAACCAACCCCGGGAGACCTGGAGATAGGAGCAGGTACATTATATTACATAGAGGAAGGAGTTGACTTGTAGAATTGTAGAGTACAGATACCTCTTTATGCTATGTGTTACAAGAGCATTCACAAGTTGGACTTTGCAGATTTTACACAATAAATAAGGATTCGAAAATATCGAGATATTTATGTAAACTAGCAGTTTGAACGCAGGTTGACCCTACGGGCGGCTTTTAATTCGGCTTCGCCCAGTTAGTGTTGGAGATCATTTTGTAAATCCAATAGGAACTGGTTCCAAAATTAGCCCGTTCCTCGTATCCACTGTCAACGTGTCAACCAGTGATGGCTAGTCACCTCGAAAAAGTAACCGGGATGGGCGATGACGTCATACACCTCCGCTTGATACCACTGAGTATTACCGTCAATCTTTCACAAATCGTAGAACTTACCTAGGAAGGGCAGGTCCCTATGCGTCTTGCCGACGAAAGGGGCGACATTTTGTGACGAATTCTTGAATTAGAAACCGAATTACAACGGTAGCTTTGTCTGAAAATCCACGTACACGGATGTTTATATGACGCGACGAGACATGCGTTTGAAGCCGTATTCTTAAATTCAACCTCGCAGATGCTACAGTATTAATAACGTTCGATATCGAATGGAGATATTAAAAATTAGAATTAGGTAATTAATTAATCAATAATTGAACTAAATAATCATCTTGAGGTATCTTCTTTGTTAATGGGAAATTATTTTCCTCAGGGCCTGCTGTGTGGAGCTAAAGTAAAAAAGCTTTATTGGTTGTTTGTGATTGTGTTCATAAAATCAAGTTTTCTAGAGCAGTGGCGGACTAAGGGGGGGGGGGGGGGGGGGGGGGGCGGCCCGCGCCGGGCCCCCGGTCCTGGGGGGCCCCCAAACGCCTCCATGTTCCCTTGATCAAATTCTAAACAAGGCTTTAAGGCACCACTTTAAAAAAAAAAAAATCATTTTATGATTGACGCACTTGTTAAGAATGCTCTCACCGATTTAAAAAAAAAATCGGAAAATTGACGAAGATACAACATTTTATGTGAAACCGTTTGAAACAGTTTGTGTGTTATAATTTTATTTAATTATCCTTCAGCAAAACTTTAAATGCGTTTTATTTTTGAATGAATTTTATTTTCGATTTTTATCTTCATAAGAAAATTGTAATGGGGGCCATTTATAAAACAATCCCTACGTAGAGTCATAGTGAGGGTCAGATTAAACCTGTCGTGGCCACTAGGCAATGCACGTCTCGGGCCCCTACCCGATGCGGGGCCCCTATGCAGTGGTCTACACTGCCTTTTGGACAATAGGGCCCTGCCACGGCCGGCTTTAACATGTCGGGGCCCCTAGGTAATGCACGTCTTGGGGCCCCTTTACCCTAGGAGCCCCTACCCAATGCGGGGCCCCTAGGCAGTTGCCTAAGCCTTTTGGATAATATGGAATATAATGAATTTTATTTTAGATATTTTACGGTATTTTCATCGTTCATAAAAATAAAAAATAAATGGAAGGGCACCATTTTTAAAAGAATCCCTACGTAGGGTCATAGTCAGGGCCGGATAAAACATGTCGGCGCCACTAGGCAATTCACGACTCGGGGCCCCTTTAACCTAGGGGCCCCTACCCGATGCGGGGCCCCTAGGCAGAGTTCTACACTGCCTTATGGACAATAGGGCCCTGCCAAGGCCGGCCTAAACATGTCGCGACCCCTAAGCAATGCACGGCTTGGGCCCCCTTTACCCTAGGGGCCCCTACCCAATGCGGGGCCCCCTAGGCAGTTGCCTATACGTCTTATGGATAATACGGCCCCAGCTATAGTGACTGGATTTTCGAACAGTTTAAGACTTGGTGCATGCTGTATGCAAATCATATGTATAGTTTTTCTAATGTGTTGTCAACCAGTATGAAAAACATAGTTTTGAGAAAAATGCGTTCAAAGTTTTGCTGAAGGATAATTCAACACACAAACTGTTTAAAACGGTTTTATATAAAATGCTGTATCTCCGTCAATTTTACGAATTTCCTTAAAATATTTAGTGAAAGTATTATTTACAAATGCATATAGTATATGTATAGTAGAAAATGAAATAAAAAAGTGACAATTATTTTTTTTAGTGAGCTGGTGCCTTTAAAATATGCTAATTACCTATTTAAGATGTGATTTGGAGTTGGGAGGTCCCATACAAACATCATCCCATACAGATAAAATAGGAATAAATAAATACAGCCTGAACCGGTAATTTAAATTTTTTTTTAAATAAAATTACTACTACTAATCTTTATAATCGGCGACATTTATTTCTTAAAATTAGCGCAATATAAACATGTACTCAAAAATTATTTTTCCAAAATGTAACTTTATATACGCAATATGGACATGTTGAAATGAAATGATGATATTTCTCATTGTTCTTTATTGTTGTGATACATAAAATGATTGTACCTATGTTATTTTAAAATTTAAAACTACTATTATGAAATGATATTATTTTTCTTACTATTGTACTCTATTATATGTTTATTTATAAAAGGCAGTATAGCCGTTTATGTATTTAAAATAAAATAAAATAAAATAATGTATACACAGTTTTAGTTCTAGTTTCACTTACGTATTGCACTTCGTATTATTATTATTAACTTAAGCCCTTTGCTTAAGGTTATCTTATCATTACAGATAATGTACAGAGATAGTAATAAAATAGGTAATTAAAAATATTCAGTAGCAGACTAACGGGGGGGGGGGGGGGGGGGGGGCGTCCTCTGGTCCCCGGGGGCCTCCAAACGCCTCCATGTTTCCTTGATCAAATCCTAAACAAAGCATTTAGCCGCGCGGCACATCCCGAATTTCTAACGATTTCTTACTTATCTCCCTTAAACATTTGAATTTTTTAAGCTCTGAAAAAAATATATGTTATTTTGTAAGATAATATCTATACATTTCCCACACCGAAACGCTAATTATATGAAATTCCCTCGATAGAAAAAAATTGCAAAGTATGCTCTGAAAATTATTATGAACACCTCTGATTCAGTTATTTTATGTATGGAAAAATTCACAGTGTTTCTTTAAATACTGTTTTAGATAGCCCCGAAGAGCTTTCGTCTCTATTTTAAACGAGTCGTGTTTTGTTAACACAATTTTGACAATTTTTGCTTCAATTTTACCGTTTTAAATAATAGCGAACTCTCCAATATTCGTAATTACATATCTCTCCATCTTCTTCTTTATGAGCGGTGATACGGCGCCTTAAGGCAACAGGACAATTTTTTTAAAATTTAATTTTCCGAAGTTAACAATGCTCTCACCAAATGTTATATACAGCATTTTATGTGAAAAATGAAACTGTGTATGTTGAATTATCCTTCGGAGAAACTTTTAATGCTTTTTTCTCGAAAAATTTTTAATTCGTTTTTCAACGTTGACAACATATTAAAAAAAACTATACATCCGCCTGTATGTATTTTTATTGCATTGGCATTTTCATTTGCATGTACCAACTCTTAAACTGTTCGAAAATAAATAAATAAATAAAAAATGGCGGAGCTGCGAATTATGCGGACAAATAAGAACTGAGGCGACGGGATGGCAGACCTATTCAAACTGGTAGTGAAAAAGGTGTGGGTGTTTTTTTTAGTAATATGCTGGAAAAGTACATTTATGACGGAGTTTAGTTAGTTAGAAGAAGTTTTTAAAGAAATAATTAAACAAATTAATATTTTTTTATTAAAAATAATATATTTATTGCAGTCAAAATTATTTACAATGATGGCAACCTTAAAATAACAGTAATATTTATCAATATTCATATCAATCTCAAATTAAACAATATGCAATTGTTTGTAAAATAATACAACGAAAAACATACTCTACTTATAAAAAAACCACAGATAATATAAACAAAGGGAGATATGCTATGGGCAGTTTAAACCTTGTGAAACTGTATTTCCTCGTGTCGCCGATATTATTAACCAATACTATTACACACCTTCGCTTACGCTAAAGTATACGCCCCTATTCGAACTCACACTTAAAACTTGTCATTTTCGTTGGCACTAATACTTAGAACAGATTTCTATGCGTACACGTTCCGAACGCATTCGCAATTAGCAATACATAGAAATGATGACGAATAAGGCTTACAAGAATACAAATCGACAGAGATCGACATTTTAATTAAAAAATGGTTCCAGTTAAAATTTTGATGAAAAATTCTTATTCTCAGAACCGATAAATCGAAACAAGTGTGATCTGGACTCTGGGCACGTTTAACGTGTCCCATTTGTAACAAATCAAAATCAATTGTTTCTAATCTATAATTAGATAACTGAATTTTAACAGTTTTTGGTTTTGTTCAATAACTTTAATCACAATAACACTCACAGTGTGTTTTTGTTGTTGTAAAAATCCATAAAAAGAAACTCTCATTTTTTACTCATGTTAATTTATTTTGTATTTGAGTACTTCACAAGAGTCCCATCTGCTCCCAACCATCTGGAACCAGTGAGACTAGGGCATCCGCAATTGGGGTATTTTATGAGGTTTCAGATGGTGAGGAGTGGAAGAAGTCGAGGAAAATGAAAGTGGGGAAGTACCCGGTTATTCAGATCTGGTCCCTAAACACGCTAATAAATTTAAAGCAACCTTTCTGTTCTGAATGGTGGTCTTTAACCAGGGTTATACTGAAAGTATTTACAATTCTGTTTCACAATTAATAATTTTACAATAATAATGACAAGTATTTTGGGCAACGTTGGGTGCTCTACCCGTGTTAGGGCCTTTATTTTGCGATTTCATATTTTGTTTCATAATCTATTTATTACCCTTGTTTTACAGGCAGTTTTTTTTTTAAATAATATGTAACAGTTATTTTCCTCCTCTTTTGAATGTCAAATGTGCTAGTTTTCATCAATCTCGAACATATGTAAATAAAAAAATTTAAATAAAAAACCACCTTGGTATAATTAACAAAAATATATTGAAATATGTATGTACAAGAGGTATTTCATTTAGCAAACAAACATTTAAAAAATATATACATATTATTGACCGGTAAAGTGGAGATATTTGTATTTGGAGATACTTGTCGCTTCGATAATTTTGGTGTTACGTTTTTAACTAAGTAATGTAAACGGATATCAATGTATTTTTCCAAAACGGCTTTAGTGAGTTGAACTGAATGATTATTCATTGGTGATTGGTCATATTGATGAAAATAAATATTTTCAAATACTTTGATTCCAACGAAATGTCGTAAGGCTTTGGTTACTAGTTCCTGTTTAATATTATTTTTTGATTTAATTTTCAGTTTATTTTTATCTACAATAGCGTTCTTTATTATCACTTCCATTGTTTTTTAAATGTTTCTAACATCAATTGAAGGGAAAAAAGGCCAGGTTGCTGGTTTAAAATCGTTTTGGCCAAAGTTAGACAAGCAAATGATGCTATGGCGAGTCGGAAACCAGTTTCCCTTTCTCCCCGTTGCGTCAATCCATTTTTTCTTTAATTGTTCCGTCCTTCGGAAATAATTAAAATACTATAAGTTACTGCATTTAAAAACGGATATAAATTATACGTTACCTAAGATAAATAAATTATCACGCTTTTTTGTTATGCTTCTCCCCATCCCGCGAACCCCCTCCCCCCCCCTCTCATCACTCCCTCACCCCCGCCAACCCCCTCCTTCGTTTCCCTTCTCCACCCACATAATCCTCCCCCTATCAGATCCCTCGTCCCGGATTCTCTTCCCCTTCTCCTTCCCTTCCTGAGGCTAAACTATATGAAACACGCACATTTCTCAAACTGATCATGCGCCAAAAAATTTACGAATTTTATAACGCCAAAGCTTACCGTTATATATATTGAAACCTTCACGGGCGTGCCCACACGAAAACACCAAATTTTCATCCCAGTCGGATGAATGGTATAGGAAATAATTTTATAATGCTAGAGCCCACCATTATACTCGTACATAGAAACCTCCATGGGCTCCGGCACTAAAAATCACCAAAGTTCCATTGAAAATCGAATAAATGGTACACGAACGCATGCGGAACAAAGAAAGATTAATTTTTATAAATAATGATTTTAAAAGAAAAGCATTGTATTTGTTTCTACCACCAATCAGCATCTACAACAATAATTATCTACAAAAATAATATGTTTATACATATTTATATTTTTTTTATAAAGCCCTACTAATATTACGAAATATCGATGGTCGGTATTTAAAAGAATTCGCGTCCCCATCACTAGCATCGTAATGGCGGCGATGTTTGTTTTAACGGGGCCTTATGTCAATAAAAACTTCGAATAATCATTAAAAATTGATAACGTACTCTAATTTTGTACTTACCGGTGAAATGAAACTCCATTTATCTTGAAGTTCACATTTCTTGTATTATTTTTGCATAGTTGCACTGAACAAGACGGCATTTTGAATAAAACGGGCACAAACTGTACGCGGTAACGACACAAAACCAATTGAATGAACGAATTCTTTCCGTATTCACACTCCGCTCCGTAGGCCGTAGTCCGTCCACGGTCTGGCGGCCAACATAGCATATCTCGGGTTTCTAATATCTTTGAAAAAAACTGTAGACTTTATTTTTCATTAGTGCCTAAATAAAAAAAAAAGGTTATGATAAATTTATTAATTTTGTATGGTTTTAGAGTTCATATAAACACAACTCTATAATTATTATTTCTTCCACTCGGTCAGCTGTTCTATTTGAACACGGGAATTATGCCTACAATACACGACATCTTAGACATTAGAGACCAAAGTCAACATTTTTCGCTTTACGCGACCGCTATTTTCGTATCTACGATTTCAATTGTCATCTCTGCAAACAACACATGAACCATACTGTTTGCTGTGATGCCAACTAAAATCGTAGATATGAAAATAGAGATGAAAATAGCGATCACGTAAAGAGAAAAATGTTGACTTTGGTCTCTAATTGGAATCGGGCCGAAAAAAGATGTCGTGTAATGTCGGCATTACTCGCAAAAGCAAAGCTACGTTTACACTAGACCAATTTTATTACAATTTTTTTGTTGCAATGCTTTGTTATGATTTTTTTTTCTTAGATTATCAAATGATTACGAATTACCAACCTCCCGCCAAAGTTTCGTTATATCTATATATCGACATTTGAGGTGAATTTGTTTCCGAGTGTGTGAAAGCGCGGAAAACGTGAATGCATGCGGTAGTTGGCATACTTGGCATGAGACAATGTATGAATGTGAACGAGGCAAGGAGTATGAGTTGTTTGGCGGTTCGTCCACACTGCCTAACCCTGCGGAGAAACGACGTGATGTTCAGTTAGATTATAGATTCTCAATGTGGGCGATAACGCCCCCTTGTGGGCGTTTCAGACTTTCAGGGGGACGGTAGAAGACCAAGAGAAAATTAGGGGACGTTTCAGACATTCAGGGGGCGGTATAAGACCAAGAGGAAATTAGGGGCGTTTCAGACATTTAGGGGGGCGGTATAAGACCAAGAGGAAATTAGGGGGCGTTTCAGACTTTCAGGGGGTGGTAGAAGACCCGTAGAAACCCATCCCATCCCGCCCCATTCCATCCCATTGCGCCCCCCATCCCCCGATGTGGTAAATATAATCGTGACAATAGCTATTTCGGATTTGCAACGAAAGATGATAAGTAAACGCAGTTGGGGGACGCAAGAAAAAAAAATATTCTCATAGTGGGCGGTGGGCAAAATAAGGTTGATAATCTATGAGTTAGATCATAGATTCTCAACCTTTTTTTGCCCACCGTCCACTTCTTTGAGAATATTTTTTTTATTTCTAGCGCCCTCAAACTCGTGAATCCGAATGTCTGTCACTTGGGATGGGATGGGTTTCTCTGGATCTCCAAGTCTGAAACACCACCCAATTCTCTCTAGGTATTCTACCGCCCCCCGAAGCTCTGTTATCGCCCACCTTGAGAACCTATGAGTTAGTTTTTGGGTTCTCTGGGATGTAAATTCACCAGTTTTCCGCTTGTACTGTGAGTTTCCCGACTTCATGCATAAAATGTTGCATACGCTAAGGACTTCGCTAGCAGTGGATTGAACCCGCGTGGATGATAACCCACGCATTTGTTAACCCGGCTACTAAACGGTAATTACTTCTTCTTCGTAATCTTGGTTTTCTTCTTTGGGGGCTCCATGCCGCTCTGGAACTCTCCAATCAGCATTCTGTGGTCCCTGCTGGCTGATTTAGCAGAGGGCGCTTTCGTCCGCGGTCCTTTGTATTTATCCTCTGCCTTCCTCTTCAGGTCAGACTCCTTACGGTTGGTGGGCCTGGGCGCGCTCTTGGCGATCTGTTTGGGCGCGTCGCGCAGTGCTAGAGCACGCGCCATGTGCCCGACGTGCAGCACGCGCCGGTCGAAGGCGGCGCGTGCCTCACGCGGATAGGTCGAGTAAAATCTCAGCCACGAGGTAAACGCTGGAAAAAAATTGTAAAATTTACACGGGGGACAATTTCCAATAGGGTACCATAATATTTTCGTTTTTCTTTTATTTTTTCCTAAAAAAATTACGATAAATTTTAATTGTCATTACAAACATACAATTTGAGAGGCGGGTATGGGTACCACCGCCCTGGGAACCATTTATTGGATAACCAACACCTCTGCCATAGGTCACCCCAAGTGGTTCGCACTTTTGGTGACTTAACAGTGCCTGGGTTCATGGGGTGAAGTTTGTCCGGGTCTTGGCGACGAACCCGTCTGCCCACAAGGTCAATGGCAGGCCGTATCGGGAGAGAAATGGTTAAGGGAGTCCCAATGATTTCTCCAGACGTACTCTCTCGGAACATTGCCTTGCACCGCAGTGGGAGGGCTGGATTCATACGTCTGTTACTCCTGGACATACTGACTCCCAGATTCCTACCCACCCCTAATACCATTTTTCTTCCCAGAACTTCCTTACCTAAAAAGGCTCTCCACACAGCATCCCCAAAGATGACATAAGCCCTGAGGGGAATTATTTTTCTCAGGGCCTCCTGTGTGGAGCTAATATAAAAAAATCATACATTTGCGTTTTACATAATAACAGTCTAGTATTATATTTTTCATTACATAGTATAAAATGAAGTCGCTCCAAATGTTTGTGCGCTTAGATCTTTTAAACTATGCAACGGATTTTCATGCGGTTTTCACCAATAGATAGAGTGATTCAAAGGAAGACTTATATGTATAAAACATGCTTATAGTGAAGAAAAGTTGGGAAATTCAAATAATCAATTCAGGCAGCGGGCAGCGGGCAGCTGCCAAGCGGGTGGTGTGGATTTTATAAAGGTTGGGTAATGGCGTTGTGTTTCGTTAGTCGCAGCAACGTGTGGCCGGGTCTGCTATTTAATTATAAGTAATATTATTTCTCAAAAACAAAATCAACAGAAAGGTATCTAAATATAAAATAGGTACCACAAATGTGGAATACTTCAGAGATACTTTAGGAACCCCTTGCCCTCGTTAGGTGCATGCTAGTGACAGACTCGTTAGGTGCATGCTAGTGACAGACTCGGTAGGCGCATGCTAGTGACAGACTCGTTAGGTGCATGCTAGTGACAGACTCGGTAGGCGCATGCTAGTGACAGACTCGTTAGGTGCATGCTAGTGACAGACTCGGTAGGCGCATGCTAGTGACAGACTCGTTAGGTGCATGCTAGTGACAGACTCGTTAGGTGCATGCTAGTGACAGACTCGTTAGGTGCATGCTAGTGACAGACTCGTTAGGTGCATGCTAGTGACAGACTCCGCTAGCGTTATTTGTCTTGGTCAATTTCAGCATTTCGCTCGCCATACGTACGCTGAAATAGGCCAAGCCAAATAAGGCTGACGCTCTTATAGCTAAGTCCGTCACAAGTGATAAGCAATGAACTTAAACTACTTACAATAATCACAAATTCAGATGTTGAATTCTGCACCCATGCAATAATTATATGCCCAGAATCCGCACGTAGGCACTTGATCCTGATTTCCCCTATATATATTATAAGATTTCCACTATTGAATGTAAAAACCTAATTTTAAATAATTCCCATTTAGATCGAACCATTGTGAAGGAAATGTCCACATTCTTAGAAATTTGCATTAATCAAAACTATTTTACCTTTAATGATAAATTATACTAACAGCATAATTGTCTCCCGATGGGAAATCCCGCTTCTCCATTGTTTGCTGAAATATTTATGAACACGTTTGAAAACAAATTATTTGATTGTGGACTTTCCCTATTATCTAATGTCTTTGCATGGTTATCTTGTAGTGGATATCTTCAGATAACAAAAGCGTATCACCATGCTTCCTAATAAGGTATTTGTATGAATTAAAGTTGTTATAGTAATAATTACCTTTGCTCCCCTTCAGTCGCAGTTCTTTATCCTTCTCCACCAGTTCCTCGAAGGTGAGTTGCAGGTCCGCAGCCCCGGCCTGCGCCGCCGAGGGGCCCCCTCGAGGGGCACCGCGGCCCCCTTGCTCCGGGGCGGCCAGCGCGGCAAGACACACTTCCATCTCTTCCTGGTGTAGTCTGAGGAAGACAAGCTCAACACATCACTAACATTTAAAAATAAAGCCATTGTGATAGCCCTAAGAGGACTCCAGATACTAATATCTACAGCCTGTATGTCGGACGAATATCTACAGCTCATATGTTGGACAAATATCTATGAACTTCAGAGTGAAGACAAAAAATAAAATGCCAGAGCTCACTATTATATATAGAAACCATGGTGGGCATGCACACATCAAATACCCAAAGTTTCATCGCAATCGGATGAATGGTTAGCAAAGCATAATTTCATGACAACAGAACTCACTATTTGCATATATAAACTATCGCGGACATGTGCACATCAAATCCCCAAAGTTTCATCGCAATCGGATGAATGGTTTAGCAACGCATAGACAACTTATAAACACCCAAGAAAACATATTTTGGTTTTTATATATATAGATGATTTCGAGTCACCGGACAGAGTTAATAAGGAACGAACACATAGCAGAGGTGTTAAAAAAACAGTCGTCATACCTGATTCTTCTTTCTTCAAGCTGCCTGACGAAGAGAACTTCGCTGGGGAGAAGCATCATGATAGCCGTCCCAACATTACCAGCCCTGGCCGTTCTTCCAACCCTGGATAAGGAACAAACAAAAAAACACATTCAATCATTAAGGTGATCCAATAGTCCAGGAAAAAAATGAAATCGAAATTCACGCCTCTTTTTGGGAGGGGTTTAAAAATATTTGAGAAAAGGCTTCTGGAAAGGTTGGAAAAGGTACTTGAGAATTTTTTTACAGGTTGATTTCGTAAAGGCCTGTGAAAAAACATTAACTCCTTTTTACGCATTGTTTATTGTAATAATTTCTATATACTCAGTATTTAATTTAAGCATCTATAATACTTCTAATATTAAGATACATTATATGTTTGCGCCCTTAGGTACATAGGTATTAAGAATATGAATAAATAGTTTTGTCCATAAACAAACAAAATTCTTTAAAGAAAGGCATACATTAAAAATATTGGAATTTTAGATGAGACACCGAATATTATGAAGTCAATTCAGAATATTTAAAATGTACCTGTGCACGTAATCTGTAGCGCTGATTGGTCCCGTGTACTGCACGATGCAATCCACGTGTGGCAAGTCGAGTCCACGTGCCGCTACATCCTGGGGACCAAATAAAGAGAAAATAAATAAATTAGAACCATTTAAAACTTTTTTCCACTTAATTTATTTCTGAACGTAACCGGTTTCAGCCTAATAAAGTCATCTTCAAACCAGTAAAATTATTCCACTACGGTTTATAAACATAAGTAGCAAACCCGGCCACACGTTGCTGTGGCCAACGAAACACAACGCCATTACCCAACCTTTATACCACCCGCTTGCCAGCTGCCCGCTGCCTGAATTGAATATTTGAATTTCTCGGCTGTTTTCTACTATAATAATCATGTATTATACATATAAACTTTCCTCTTGAATCACTCAATCGATTGGTGAAAACAGCATAAAAATATGTTGCGTTGTTTAAAAGATGTAAGAGCACATATATTTTGAGCGACTTCATATACTATGTAATGAGTAATGATGAATATTTGAATTTCTCGGCTTTTATCTACTATAATAAGCATGTATTATACATATAAACCTTCCTCTTGAATCACTCTATCTTTTTTTTTCGGATCATGCGGTTTTCACCAATAGATAATTGGTGAAAACCGCATGAAAATCTGTTGCGTTGTTTAAAAGATGTAAGAGCACATACATTTTGAGCGACTTCATATATGTAATGATGAATATTTGAATTTCTCGGCTTTTCTCTACTATAATAAGCATGTATTATACATATAAACCTTCCTCTTGAATCACTCTATCTATTGGTGAAAACCACATGAAAATCCGTTGCGTAGTTTAAAAGATCTAAGCGCACATACATTTTGAGCGACTTCATTTTATACTATGTAATATACATATTATATGGGGAAAATATAAAACGAGGATTTTATTAATATTATATGGATTTTCCCACAATTATTATATAATTTAAGTCATCAATCGGCATTGCTTGTATGATTGTGAATTAATTTGGGAGGCGGGTATGAATTTATTCGAATTCTCGAATTCGAAACCGAATTTCGACCACCACAACACGGGCATGTGCCTAGTATGGTGGTCGAAAAATCCCCAATTTTATGTAATAATATTTTTTTTCAATGAATAGAGAAAACTTAAAAAAAACAGTAGCTTTGTGTGAAATTCCACGTACACAGATGTTATTTGTGGCGCGGCACGTATGGCGTGGCGTTCGACATGCACTCGTAGATGGGTTCTCAACAGGGTTGCCAACCGTAAAAAAAAAATCCTCGTACGGATGTGGCTAAAAATCTCGTACTTTGACTTTCAAACCTCGTACAATTTATTACAACTACTGGATTTAGGACTTTTTACTCAATGAAATAAACTATTGCAAGTTTCCTACTAAATAAAACATCCCTATGTTTTGTATTTAAAAAAATATTAATTATTACTCAAGTTAAATCACAAAAAAATAAATGTAAATAAGGGTAACATAATTTACATCTCTCCAAATATTATGTCAGGAACATCCTCACTATCATCGTTTTTTCTGCCGTTTATTTTGTCTGTTGTCATGTGGCTATACATTTCCTTTGTGGGTTCAAAATTGACGCAGTTTCCAGTACGAGTTGAACCTCTTGCGCTTTTTGCAGCAAGAAGTGTGCCATTCACTGTTTCGAGTTAGTCGGTTTCTTATATCTGTTTTAATTAAATTTACCTTACTAAAAACCCGCTCGCAGTCAGCATTCGCATGGGGTAGGGATAGTGCAGAAAGGGCAAAATGAGCTAGCTTGGAAGAGTCTACGATTTTGAGTAATTAAGCCCAAAACTTATCTGGCTCACTAATATCATTTATCCCTTAAGGATAACGGGCTTTTACATTAGGCAAATTCCTCCATTGATCATCGAATCAAAATCTCGTACATAATTGTACGAGGTTGATAGTGTCCTCGTACCTCGTACGGAAGGCCACAAATCTCGTATTTGTACGAGGAACCTCGTACGTTTGGCAACACTGGTTCTCAAATTCAACTACGCAGACGCTACGGTAATAATACTGTTCGATATAAGTACCTCTATTTTTTAAATTCGAATTTTAATTTAATGAAAACAAATAACTTTGTAAACACCACTATATTTAATTGTTTGTTTTCATTAAATCAATTACGACGCCACAAAGTCTATTTGCGAAGTATAAAGACGAGATTTTAATATTTACGTAAAATAGGTAAAATATGAAAGAGTTTTTCATCTGCTTCCAAAAACTGTATTTTATTTTGGGACACGTTTAAAAAAAGAAAATTCTTGCCAACCTGGAATATTTCTAAATAATTCATAAATAGTAACCAGACGAAAAAATCTCAGAACATCCAAGGAGCTAAGGATTTTTGTCGCTGGAAACCTAAGACATTTTTCTATAACTATCGTATAAAATTTACAAATATCTAAATCATTTTAATATTGTTGATTACAAAATGATGTCCATTTGCATTTTTGCTGAACCATATAACCAATATCACACATTCCTAGTCCCTAGTACATTCAAGGGAAACTTATTTGATATCAACAGATCAACCAACACCTAGTATAAGTAGACTATTTAAAGAATTTGGAGCATTTTCGTTTAGAAGATGAATCGTACAAATAATAACACATAACACATTAATAGTAATGTAGTACCATTGTTACTGGATGGCTGAATGGTCCAAGGCTAAATAATACGATCATCTGGATGCTGTATGAAATGGACCCATTTAGTTCTGGACACAATGAGACATTATATCTATTACAAATAGTTCATCAAAGTTGGCTTCGTAGCCACTTGCCTCTGGTCGGCCAGCGCCGCAGACTTGAAGCTGATGAAGTACAGATCAGCATTTAGAAATGATTTGAACAAATTCAATATACGAATAATTTATGAATGTTGAAATTTTGCAATTATACACAAGTCTGAATTCTGCAACAATTAGCAAGGATTGGATGAGCGTTGAAAAGTTACTAAAAACAAACATGAAACTAAAAAAATTCAATTCTACAACAAGGAACATGATTCAAGTTTAAATTCTACAACAAAGGTAGTAAATTAACCTGAAGTCTTACAATAAGGAACTTGAAATCGAGGCATGGCATTCGTCACGAATTCCAACGGTTCTGCAATAAGGAACACGAAACATTTTAAAATTCTACAACAAGAAATACGAAACAAGTTGAATTTTTACAAGGAATAGGAGAAATGTTGAAATTCAACAACAAGAACACGAAATATGTTGAAACAACACGAAATTCTATATCAAGAAACATCAACAAAAGGAATACGAAACAAGTTGAAATTCTACAACAAGGAACGTTACTCAAGTGAAAATTCTACAACAAAGCTAGTAATTTAAGCTAAAGTTCTACAATAAGTCCTCATAAGTTCTACAATAAGGAATACAAGTTAAAATTGTACAATTAGGAACACGAAACAAGTTGAAATTAAAAGCTAGTAATTTAAGCTGAAGTTCTACAATAAGGAACTTGACATCGAGGCATAACATTCATCACTCGGATGATTGAGACGGAACATTTTGAAATTTTACAATAAGTGAACACGAAACAAGTTGAAATTCTACCAGTGGCGTAGCGAGGGGGGGGGGGGGGGGGGCAGGTGCCACCCGATTGGGGGGTGCCACCCGACCGAGTGTCACCCCCAAGAGCATAATTCTCTATCCACCCTCCCCAGGACAAACCAATTTCTTATGAAGTTAAAAAAAAATTGCGTTCGTCAACTTTAATGGGGGGAGGGTGACACCACGTTATCCACCCGGGTGTGCCACTCATGCTAGCTACACCACTGAATTCTACAACAATGAATATGAAAAAAGTAGAAATTCTACAAGGAACACGAAAGATGTTGAAATTCGACAACAATGAACACGAAACATGTTGAAATTTTACAAGGAACAAGATATAAGATAAAATTCTACAACAAGGAACAAGAAACAATTAAATGTACTAAACAAGGCCATGAAATTCTACAACAAAGAAGAAGACACGAATAGAAATTCTTAAAATCTAAAGCAATGTCTCATACAAACTGCTTGCATATATTATATTCGGAGGACAAATAAATAAAAATGGTTCGCTCCAAATCCCTTGCCATATTCGTAAATTAAATTAACACAAAATGTTGTTTAGGATTTAAGGCTTAACGGTCATCTTTCTTTTACCGTTGAAGATTTAAGTTAAAATCGGAAATACAAATAATAATATAATTTTTTTTGATCAATTTCGATGTTTTGTGCGAAATCGACCAGCGTGCGTTTCTCTTGGAAATAATTTATTGACTATTTTGTTGTAGTTTTGGTCTCGATACGGCACTGTGCCCTGGTATTCCGGCGGTACCGACAAAGCTCCCCCGCTGCGCGAGCCGAAGGCGCGAGTTCGACTCCTGAATAAGTCCGTCAGCTAAACACCGCAACAGCCATCATATCGTATAGACTTACAGACAGACACACTTTATAATAATAATAATAATAATAATCATGTTTGGCATTTCCGGAAACTATAGAACATATTATATCGGGATGTTCTGTATTAGCGCCGTCCGAGTATACCTTTAGGCACAATCAAGTTTTAAAAATAATTCACCAAAGTTTGGTAATTAAACATAACTTGATTGACTGCCGTAATGTACCATATTATGAATATGAACCAAATTCATTTTTAGAAAATGAATTTTATAAAATTTATTATGATAAAACTATTCTGACAGACAGAACAATTAGTCATAATAGACCCGATATAGTTTTACATGACAAAATTAAGAAAATAACTTATATAATTGATGTCGCTATTCCAAATTCTTGAAATATTTAGAAAACTGTTTCTGAAAAAATAAGAAAATATACAGATTTAGGAAATGAAATTAAAAGAATTTGGCATTCTCAGACTATAAAAATATTACCATTTGTTATTTCGGCTACTGGCATTATACCTAGCTCTCTCATTCAAAATTTAGGCATATTAGATTTGTCAAAAAATTTGTACATAAAAATGCAAAAGTCGGTCATTTTAAATACATGTAGGATTACGAAAGATTTTTTAAATATTTATATTGAGGGATCAGTAGGATTTATCGGACCAGTTAGGATTTCATCAGAGCCGAACCCTCTGATATGAAAATATCTGGAGTCGGTGAAATATTTTCCCATTATGTTTCTGGTGGATTGATTGTTCTTGTATTGTTTTATTCTTATATAGTGCACTTACATTGCGTTAATTTACTAGATATTCATTTGTGGAAAAGTGTGTGGAAGGGTTTAGTCTTTCATTTGGGAAAGATTCAACCCGGACATAAAATCTGGAGCACCGTAAAAATTATAGTATAGAATCTACGCAGTGGACAGAGTGCCCTAGATCGTAATGTTATTATAATATGAGAGGATGGGACACATCGGGAGTTTGAAAGAACGCAAACGAATCAAGTTAAAACCAAAATTCCCGGGTAACAAATTTATTTATTCAGAACTTTGACTGTCCAACTACAGGGTTTTCCAATAAGAGGTGTTATTGATTAGTGATTTGAGATGATTAATGATTTTTTAAAGCCGGAATTGGATGGTATTAATCTGGACAACGTTTACTTTCAACAAGATGGCGTTACGTGCCACACAAGCAACGAAACCATTGATCTTTTATGGGAAAAGTTTCCGGACCGTGTTATCTCTCGAGGAGGTGATCACAATTGGCCACCGAGATCTTGTGATTTAACACCTTGCGACTTCTTCCTTTGGGGCCATGTGATAGAGAAGGTCTACGCCAACAGCCCAGCGTCGATTCAAGACCTCAAAGATGTAATTCGTGAGGCTATCGAGGACCTAGGGCAGCCACTTTTCGATTTGGTTATGGAAAATTTCATGAAAAGGATATGGTCCTGTAAGCGTGGTCGTGGTGGTCATTTGCCTGATGTTATTTTCCACTCTTCATAATGAAATAAACATCCGATCATTTATATTAAAAAAATTGCATTTTTCTTTGAATATCAAAATAACACCTCTTATTGGAAAACCCTGTAGAATAGATTGGATATGATTTAAGATTTTTACGGTTAAAAGTATTTTTGGTATTTATTTTTGATGTGTTATGCCGTGTTGTGCTACCTCCTTCTTTAGCCTAGAGACCGGTGACGACATGTGATTTTTTGGAATGTTTTTTTATTCTAAGGTAAAATTCACCGGAGACCAAAATTTCACTTATATTTTTTACTTCAAATAATATCAGGAATCAGTGGGTAAGAGGGAATAACCAGACAAAACCAGATGTACCTATATCATTTTTAAATCAAATTTTAGACGTATTGACTCTTTTCCACAAAAAATTATAAATTGATTTCGAAAGACTGTTCTTTCATCTAGTAAAGCTGTTTTAAATTTTGAAAAAAAAAAATTGTATGTACAATAAGGGTTTACGGTAGGTCGTTGGCAGATTTGTTAAATTTTCAAACAAAGTTTTGTATTATACAACACACATTTCAAATCATATAATCACGCAGTAAAATAAAATTCGGAATTTTAATTTTAGTTAAAATAAAATCATTTTAAAAAAGACAAGCACGTTTTGTGACGAAAATACATCATTTTTATTTAATTAAATGAAGACAATATTAGCGAAACTCAATCAAAATCTGAAGACAGAAAATATAAAATGTACTCCTGTTAGTTCTTTAGGATATTTCGAATGTCGGTTCTTTCCTTTTCAGTCAACCATATTAAAAAAAACATTTGAACAGCCAGTTCAGATTATTTGGTCAACCCTTGTGTTAAAAAAAAACTAAAAACTATACGAATATTTAATCCTTCCATTGCTGACTACCTCTATAAGGTAGCCCCTGTCGGCTTGTCGCTTTGTATATTGAAGAATGTAAGGCTGTATTGAATATTGTGATTCGGTGGCACAACGAGATGGATTCACAACATACTATAGAACTGTCGGCCGGTCGGCACACCATCAAACTAGATATATACACAAGAGACAGAACACCCTTTTTTAAATTGATATGCAACACCAATTCCTATAAAAATGAATTTATGATAAGGATATATACCTAAATGTTACAACAATAAACTTGCAAATATAAACATACATTTTGAAGTGAAACTTCTTTAGCACCGTTGTGATTTGAAACTCGATGAAACGGAAACGAGTGACACTAAAAAGAGAAAAACTCATACATCTATAGAATTTAGCTTGCGAGAGAATGAGACCCATGCACCGGTGGCGGTTCGTGAGTTTTCAGTGAGCTAGAGTGCTGATATTGAAAAATACGACGTTATTGATGTTTTCGTTATTTGTTTTTGGGGTGTTATGCAGTGTTGCGCTACCTCCTTCTTTAGCCAACGTTTGTGTGTCCAGTGTCCATCATCAGGGCAGATCCGGCAGACGTGTCACACATGCCGGATCTGCCCTGATGATGGAAACTGCAACGCTGTCCGAAACGTTGGCTAAAGGATGAGGTAGCGCAACACGGCGTAACACCTCAAAAACAAATAACGAAAATGCTTTTAGCCGTGAAAATCTAAAAACGTTATTGATGTTATTGTAGCTGAAAAGGAATTATATTTTTTTTCAAAATTTCAACTTTTTGTATGAAGATATAGATACTGAAAATCTTCATACAAAATGTTGAAATTGAGAAAAAAAAATCATTTTCAGCTAAAACAACATCAATAAATAACGTCATATTTTTCAATCTTAGCACTCTAGCTCACTGAAAACTCACGGACCGCCACTGCTACGCACAATACCAACGAAGCGTCGCGCTCTGTAAAGCTGCGCGCATTGGCCGCGTTGATTATAAGCTCACTTTTCAAGGCTCCTATTGGTTAAGATTGTGTGGGTGAAGGTTTCAGATTTTTTTACGATAGCTTCACACAAGAGGCCTTGAGGAAAATAATTTCCCTTAGATGCTGTGTGGAGGATCTCTTTAAGGAAGGGAAGTTTTAGAAAGGAAAAAGGTATGAGTGGTGGGTAGGAATATGGCGGTCAGAGTCCAGGAGTGACAGACGTATGAATCCATCCCTACAATTGCGGTGCAAGGCGATGGGTCGCGAGTCCGGATGGAGAGGTCAAAAGGCTTTCTTCAACCAGTCTCTCTCGATCCGGCCCGCCATGCAGCAGGTGGGCAGATGCATCTGCCGCCAAGACCCGAACAAACCTCACCCCATGAACCCGGGCACCCCTAGCGAACAAACGTAGCGAACTACTTGGGGTGACCTACGGCAGAGGTGTAAGTTATGCAATAAATGGTTCCCCGGGCGGCGGTACCCATAATTGCCTTCCAAATTGACATGCTGACATATTCGCCGCTAGTTGCAATTGTTACGGAATTTAGGGTAATAATTTAGTTTACATTCTAGGTGTAATACTAGGTGCATATTCGAAGAATTCAAAGTCCCAACATTTAAAAACTTATTTATAAAAAATTCAATCGTACAAATTATAATGCCCGTGCCAGACATGTGTTCACTTATTTGAGCACTTAAGTGCGCTTTGCCGTTCCGTGTCGGTTTATTTAGCGCACATCAAAGGGATCAAAGTCCAAATGTTTGTATGCCTGCCACACTGCGCGAAGCCCAGAAGCGCGAGCGTCGTCGTGGAGAGAAGACATTCTCCAAAAATTACTGAAGTAACCCACTGGTTTAGGCATCATTCATCAACAACGGTTTTTTAATAAAAACGACTACAGGGAAAACATTATCTTAAAATTATTTAAGGCGATCCACTAGTACAGGAAAAAATCGAAATCGGAATTCACGCCCTTTTATGGGAGGAGTTTAAAAATACTTGAGAAAAAGCTTTTGGAAAGGTTGGAAAAGATATTTGAGATTTTTTTTTACATGTTGATTTCGTAAAGGCCTGTAAAAAACATTAATTCCTTTTTTATGCATTGTTTATTGCAATAAAACGGAATTTTTAAATTGATTTCACGAAAATAAGCGGCGCGGAGCATAACACGACTGCTCTGCGCTCCGTTCGGAGGAGTAATGACGGAAGACAGGGGGGCGGCTGCCAGACGTTCTTCGGTGGACGGTATAAGGTTCACTTTGATTTAACATATTCGTCGACTGCCGTATTGTCGCCGTGATGTCAAAAATACCAACGCGAAAATGCATATTATATTTTATTTTGTGAGGTTCGGGCATAAATATCATTTTTTTTCGCGATAATTATATAAGAAACTGAATTTGCCACATTATGCAATAAAATTATATCCGAAAAAGTGTTTATAAGTAGGAGAGTTTTCAGTTAAAAATGTTTTTTATAGACCTAATACTTTATTTTTTTCTAAGCTTATTAAAAGACTTATTAAAAAAAATGACCGATATTTTTAAGGGCCAAAGTATGTTCTACACGCAGTATTTAATTGAAGCATCTATAATACTTCTAAGCGGTCAAATTTTCAAAACTAAAACATACGATTTTGTATGATTTTGCATTATTTAGTATGGCTTCATCTTAATATTCAATTTGGGAGGCGGGAATGGGTACCGCCGCCCCGGAAACCTTTATTGGATAACCAACACCTCTGCCATAGGTCACCCCAAGTGGTTCGCTACTTTTGGTGATTTAGCAGGGGTGCCCGGCTTCATGGGGTGAGGTTTGTCTAGGTCTTGGAGGCGGATGACCAGGATACACTGAACCCCAGATTCCTACCTACCCCTTAAACCCCTTTCTTTCCCAGAACTCTCCTCTCATTCCTTTCCTTTAAAAACCCGCCACACAGCATCCCCAAAGATGACATAGGCCCTGAGGAAAAATATTTTCTTCAGGGTCTCCTGTGTGGAGCTCATGTAAAAAAAAAATATATATATATATATATATAAGCATGGTGACTTATAATTTCCCTGATTTATTTTTGTAAGTGTTGTGCTAGCTGTTAAAATAAAATTCACTTATACCTTATTCTATTACGATACATTTCACACATCCATTCACGTCTTCGTTTTGGCTGTTTTTGTTTATTTATTGTCATGTGTAATAAATAATTACACGCACATAAATAATATAAGCAAACTGTGTCGACCAAATCGTCGTCCATGTTATGTGAGGTCTACTTGAAAACTGTGAGCCCAAAGAAGTGATCAAATCTTTGAACACATATCTGGCAGAGACACACATAAGTGACCAAATGTGTGAGCTAAGTCTTCAAAGAAGTGAACACTTATTTGAACTCGTGTCTGGCGCCAGCATAAGAAAAAGACAAATACTCATTCATAACCGAAAATCGTACTAGACTTAAACATGCATTTGTGTGCCCCAAATTAAACACTACATTTGCCCAACACCATTATACTCACCAAGGAAAATTCTTTTTCAATAACCTACCAATAGAAATCAGAAGCATAAGAAACAAAGTTCTATTGTTGAACTCCGTCAAAAAGTATTTTAGAGAATGTCACACTAAAAATCACACTTATTTTTCTTCTTACTGAATACATCTATGTTTGTATCTTTTCGTTTACGGGTCTGATTGCCATGTGTCTGTATTAACTGCACCTATATATTGAAACACATGACTATAGTAAACAGTAATTGCACATATATGAAATGTATTAACTGCATTGTATTAACTGTACACGTGACTGTATTTGTACATATATGAAAAAATGTAAACTCTTCTTCCATCCACAAGCTAATGCTTTTAATGGAAGACCAGTAATATTATAATATGTAGCAATTTTAATGCGGGGTCCATTGCGACGGCAAATGCCAGAATTTTGCTTGACAGTCCTATACAACAATCAAGGTCACAATTTTTGCCAACACTCAAGGCCGCAGTGTTTGTGCTTCCCGTGTTCGGCGGAAAACAAAACTTAAACATCTCATCCCGGGTGAAGCGGGAAGGCAGGCGGGGTCGAGCGGGGGGGGGGGAGAATTCATTTTTTGACAGAAGTCGCGCGGTGCGGTCCGTGTATGTAGAAAAATCGGAACGGATTTTTGTGGTTATGTGCTATGTATGAGCGAACATAATCACGAGTTTAAAATATTATTATACCTAAATATAATATAAAAATAGAAATATTTGATAATATAATATCAAATATTTATAGTTATTCTGTTGTTGACGTAAATATTTACGTACTTTAGAGTAGAATTAGATTTTAGATAGATAATAGAATTTAGATTCTATAGTTCTAAATTAGGTCGTGCAATAAAATGACGTTATTATATAATGTCATTGGTGCAATAATCGATATTAGTCGGAAATCTTTCCTGATAAACCCTGATCTGTGTTTTCTTCCTGATGCAGGTACCATCTTTTCTACATCGAACGCATTTTAACATTTATGTAAACGATAAACGTCAAATTTTTTGGTGCGCGGACCTAATAATTATGATTTTAAGTTGTAAATAAACACACTGTCGTAATGGATGATTATTTCTTTCGTGAACTCTCTTGTAAATAAAGTCTATTAATTTATTAATCGGTTTCAGAGACACGGGAGAAATTGACCATTGTAAATCGATATTCTATTTTTGATGCTACGTAATTATTTACGTAGCAACTAAATTCTTAATAAATAGTAACTTTAGGTCGTGCGTATTAGTCGGAAATCTTTCCTGATAAATAAATATCTATTAAAATATCTGTGTTTTCTCCCTGATGCATCTCTTTTGTCATCAGAACACATTTTAATATTGATATAAACGTCAAGTGGTCAAGTGTGCGTGCCGTGGACACGTCCGTACCGCGCGAACTTCACCCCAAACGATGTTGATGTAAAGTTATGGCCTTGAGTGTTGGCAAAAATTGTTAAACATTTATGACCTTGATTGTTGTGTTGGACTGTCAAAAGTCTGGCGTTTGCCCGCGCAATGGACAAAGCTTAAGATAAACAAATAAAAAAATATATCAAAGTAACACAAATTCAAATTAATCGTATCAGTTGGAGCTAACAAAAAAATGCCCAAAGAAGCGAAGCTAGCAGTACACAGTGGAGTGCTGGTATAGTACACACCAAACTTTAATACCTGCCTGACGTTGATACAGAAACCGTCGTAATAGGCGAGTTTAAGGTCAGAAAAGTGGAATGACTCCACGCCCAAGTCTTTCTCTATAAACATATTTGAGACAAACTAAGCAGAATGGTGATCTTTCTTTCCAACGACGAACAAATAATAACATATCACAAAAAAAGTAGAAATAACTGATCACGTGATCGCCGTGCGGTGTTGGTTCGTATCCTCTAAAATTCTTCAGCTTTAATTTATATATCAATGCTACCGCCGCTCCATTGTTACCGTTATTGATAATATACCTAGGATACATTTCTAACAACTAACTAATCGTACAGTTTAGCCGCCATTTTGCTACGACGATGACGTCACTAGGAGTCCCACCGTTCGGGGCATAGAATAAAGAACAACACTAGAAAGGAGATGTGAGTGTTTATCGTTTTCGAAAAGTCTCAACCATTATTTTCTCTTTTCATTCTTTTTTCTTTATTTCTTTCGTTCTCTGACCAATTTAACAATAATAGACGATGTCAAGCAGAGTAAGAGAGACAGAGCAAGCGCGAAATGGGTTAGAACCAAAATGTACCTACTAAATCAGTGGCGACATAGATTTCTATTTGGGAGGCGGGTATGGGACCATTTATTGGATAACCAAGACCTCTGCCGTAGGTCACCCCAGATGAATGATTCGTTACGTTAGTGCTACGTTTAGTGACTTAGCAGGGGCCCGAGTTCATGAGGTGAGGTTTATCCGGGTCTTGGCAACGGATGCGTCTGCCCACTCGCTGCGTGGCGGGCCGGATCGAGTCTTTTGACCCATCACCTTTACTATACTATACTTTCGTCACTCTTGGACACACTGAACCTCAGATTCCTACCCACCCCTCATACCTATTTCCATCCCAGAACTTCCTCTTCTTCCTTCCTTAAAAAAACCTTACACACAGCATCCCCAAAGATGACATAGGCCATGAGGGAAATTATTTTCCTCATGGCCTCCTGTATGGAGTTTTAATGTAAAAAAGCATACATATTCTTGTTATTCTGACTCTTGACATAACCCAACTTAAGTAGGTTCTATAATAGGACACTTGCATCACATTTTTTTTTCGTTTTAGGCAAATATTTTAAGACAATTTTTTTTTAATCGTATTTTTGAAAACCTTGGCGATTTTTTGAAAATTTCAATCCGAAAATTGAGACAATTTTTTATAAACCGGAAAGACGGGACATAATTTTATAGGCGTGAAAAAACGATAATCACATAGCCGAAAATCATTAAAAAAAAAAAAAACGTTTTCCACATGAATGACACAGGAGAATAACGAGGCATACCAAAAATATTACATCTCATAAATATTTTTTTTCCTTGATCCATCTTATTGATCATTAATCATTATAATGTTCAACGTCTATACTATATGACTAAATCCAATGTAATATACTTGTACTTGTAAATTATAATACCTAATAATTAAATGTGATTTTCTTAAAATCAGCACCATTACCATTACACTTCTCAAACATGTACAGAAGGCATAAAATGTACGGGGTTCTCTTCGTAACATCTGTCAAAACGTCAAATTAAATGATAAATTCTTAGTGAACAAACAATAAATCTAGTGAATGTTAAATGTCAAATTCAAAAATTCGCCTGAAATTTTACTTAATTTTTTTAAAATACTTTGTTATTACCGTATAAAAAAAATCAGTGTGGAATTTTATAAAATTAATAGAACATTTTTGGAGACGGGACATTTTCATGTAGTGTCGTCACGAGCCTAAATGATAGATTTATTTATTAAAAAAAACTATACATTTTTAAAATTTACTAACAATTTCGTAATTTTAGTAAAAAATCTATCACACGATTTTTTCCAAATCGTTATGAAATCCATGCAAGTAGCCTATTAAAAATATAATAGTACCTACGCAAATAAAAAAAATACTATACATACCTAAATTACAAAAGCACTTTTAAATTTAAAATTCTTTACCATGACAAAATATTTAAAATATACAAATATTAGTGTAATAATTCGTTTATAAGCGAAACAAATCCTCTCACAATCGACTTAAAAATTTATCATTCCCATAGACAAGGTTGTCATTGTGTCGTCTATGGTCAATTTAAATAGATAATATGGAAGGCGATGGTTCTTTAATTTGAATTTGGAACTTGGACATAGCACGTCAAAGCGTGAAATGGATTTGACAATCGAATGCACCACATTAACCTCAAATTAAGGGCCATTAACCAGCCAGCGACCGAGAATTCAAATATCGTTGAAAGATGTTCTTACGATCGTACAGGGCGGTTCCAATGAGAAAGATTAATTATTCTCCGTACCAGTTTTCTTTAAAATTATAACTCAATATCGATTTTATTTCATTCAAAATTTTCTACCCACATTCAAAAATGCTGAAAGGTGTGATGATAAAACTATTAAAATGATGTACTTTTTGTAATTATTTTTTGATCTTAAGTATTTATAATTTTTCAATAATGTCTAAGCAAAATAAGAATCTAAAAAAAACTTAAATATATTGTTTTGTAAGACCATAAATAAATAGACAAATTTTTTTAAATGTAAAAACATAGCTTTCCCAGATAATTTATTGATTTATTTTACTGCACGATTATATGATTTGAAATGTGTGTTGTATAATACTTTTTTTTTTATAGAAAATTTAACAAATCTGCCAACCACCTACTTAAAACCTTATTGTACTAAAAATGAACATATTTTCTCAAAATTTAAGACATAGCTTTACTAGATAAAATAACAGTCTTTCGAAATCAATTTATAATTTTTTGTGGAAAAGAGTCAATACGGCTAAAATTTGATTTAAAAATGACATATTTCTGGTTTTGTCTGGTTATTCCTTGTTAACCATGTTCAACAGCCCGAAAACTTGGTAGGTACCGCGCGTTTTAATCCCGCGATAAAATACCCCCGATAAAATATCCCCGACATAATATCCCCCGACAAAATATCCTACGGAAAAACATCCTCCACACAGCATCCTCAAAGATGACATAGGCCCTGTGGGAAATTATTTTCCTCAGGGCCTCCTGTGTGGAGTTAATGTAAAAAAAAATCCTCCAACAAAATATCTACTAAAACCTAACCTAACCTAAATTAATCTTACCTTATTTTACATTTGACTGTTTTTGAACAATAATTTATTATTTTCGTTATTTGTTTTTGGGGTGTTATGCCGTGTTGCGCTACCTCCTTCAACCAACGTTTCGGACAACGTTATGGTGTCCATCATCAGGGTAGTTGTTTAATGTTTTATGTTGCAATTTATTATCATTACAGGATGTCTGTATTGTTTTTGTCCCATTTTTTTGTTAGGTTAGGTGGGGTTAATTTAGGTTTTAGTAGATATTTTGTGGGGGATGTTTTGTCCGTAGGATAGTTTGTCGGGGATATTTTGTCGCGGGATAAAAAATCACGGAACTCGAAAACTTATCTGTGCCGGCGGAGAAAAGACGAATTAACGAACTATTTTCTTTTTAATGTAACTAACTAATCATCACGTCCTTTCCACGAAGGGGTGGGTAGAGAGGACGGACCGCCAAAAACCTCGGTCTTGGCACACATTCACATTCATACATCGTCTGTTCTATTATTCTGACTGTTGACATGACCCGATTTAAGTATCTGATTCATTTGATCGTGCCATGTCCTCCTCAAGCGTTCCCGACTTCTTCTACCATTTACATTTGCGTCATATATTCGCCTCTATTCAATTATCACACGATCGTATGTGGTTTTACCACACATGCGCCTTAGGGATCTCATTTTTACTGTTTTTAAGATCAAGAAATATATTGTTTTTATATTTAGCATTTCATCTAATTTCATTAAAAATTCCGAAAATACAGACTTTTAAAATAAGCCAACAAAACGATTCGTAATTTTTAGCAGATCCGATATTGTTCTTCGGGAACATTGTCCAGAGAGGAAATTTGGGAAAACGTTTGTATGAACAAAACGCGATTGCAGCGGCCTCCAATTTTTTCAAGTTCTTAAGAGGAAACCGGGTGGTGTTTTTTCCATACAAACGTATTCCTCATTTCCCTCTCTGAATTTTGACACTAGAGAAAATATTTTTTTTACATAATATGAATATTGACCGCAAGCGTGTCGGTACGTTTTGATTTTTTTGATAAGTTACTTTTTATAGGAGTTATAACCCTTCAAAAATTGTTAAAATTGCCTTTTTTTAACGCCATCAACAAACGTTCAGTATACAAATTAGACGATGTATTTTTAAAAAAAGCAAAACGTACAGACATAGAATGTTTTCTTCCAATACATTTGGTAAAAAAAATCTTGGAAATTGGTTCAGTTTTGGAGTAGAAAAATGAGGACTACAAAACCTCGATTTTGACAATTTTATTTAGGTATTATCAGGCTGAGGTGCATGTGTCCCTTTCTCTCAGTATTCGGGGGTGAGGGGGGGCGGAGAGGGTTTTGTTGAATACGTATACAGTCAACGAAGTGATGTGACATTCTCAATAATTATATCGATACACTAGTCCACTAGTGTTGTCATGTCCCGAGTTATCGATGTTTTTTTAAAATTATTTTTCTGTTTGGTGACTTATTTTGAGTGTGCCAATACTTACCGAGCTTATTTACTAAAGTTATTGTGACAAATTTAATTTGTTTACGTCAAATAAATTAATGGAAAAAAATTGAAAAAAAAACACCTGTTACAGACAGACCCCGAGATGATTCCGTTCCGTATTGCCGAGTTGGATATGGAACACAAAAATTAATTAAAATATTTTTTGATAACTTTTGAAGGTTGTACTCAACATAATATTATCCCTTTATAGGACACTTTTTTTAAGATACAACTACCGAACCAAAAAAAAACTTTTATATTTGACTAAATATATTGTTCTAGATTTTTTTTTCAAAAAAATTATATTTTACAAGAAAATGTGTGATGGTAAGTACATACACCACTGATCGTTTGATGGAATGCTGGTACAGCGTATGTTCAGTGGTACATGCATCTACCACATGTTGTTGAATCGATTATGTTATTATAATATCATATTATACAAATGAATATTGAAATCTATGTATAAGAGGCACCATATTGTTTATTGTGCTACATATTAGGTACATACAGTTTAGTTTTTATTTAACTTTTTTAATACGTTATATTATTACAGAAAAATGCACTTTTGGGAATACCTCCTACATCACTTGACATTTTCAATCTTCTTCAATGATCTAATATTTTTTGTTTTTAAACGCTTTATTGTAAAAAAAATTACTGTTTAACAATGAAATTAAAACAATTTATGGTCCAGACCTTTCCCTCGCCGGTAAATTTCTTGGTATGCGACCGTCAATTATTTCTGGTAAAAGGCATTGGTGGTAGAAATTTTCTAACAGTGGAACGATTTTTTGCCAGATTTCATCGTCCCTCTCAATTTTTTCATACAGCAAACCTTTTGGACTCCACACAACAAAATAACAATAATTACGACGAGTAATATGTAACTGGCCTTGTACTTGGTAGAAGTAATTATGATTCCGTTTTAATGTTAAAGAATGGTCTTCCAATTTACAGTAATCAATTATCTTTTGTGCAATTCCCTCTTCTGGTGACATATTTGCTATACTTTAAGGGCATTTAATTTCAATTATAGAATCCTCACCGATAAGGCCATCCGGACTTGCCGCTAAAAAGTTTTTGGTTTTATCGATAAATAGCCCACAAGCGGATACCTGAAAACTTGTTTTTTTTGAAAATTGCTCTATTGCTAGGCTTTCATTTTCTTTTCCATAATTTGTGGCCATAGTTCCTTTGAATTGTGAGTACAGTAAAGAGTTTAGTACTCCCGTAACTGAAGTTTTTTGCCGAAGCTTATATATTTTTCCAAAGTTAGACGCCGTTATCCGCTTACGTCTTTCAATTGCCCACAGATTGTTATTGCTTTGGCCTACCGTATTCCGTTCGAGCTCTTCCTTATTGGTTGAAGATAATTCTTTGAGAAATTCCTCTTTTTTCGTTTCAAATATTTCAGGTGGCATATCTGGTTCTAATTCCAATTGACCATAATTTTCATCGGGCCCTGTAACTTTTTTTCTTTTTTCTGTCGTATTTTCATTATACTTTAGTTTTTTTTTTCGACACATTTGTTTATTCTCCTTCGAACGTCGTTTTCTCTCTATAAAGTGCTTCGTGTATTTGCCGGGACTGTGGCCTTGGATTTTCTTTTGTATTCTTGAATGGGTTGCCAATTCACTATTCCACGAAGTTACTGCTCCAAAACATCTTGCTTGGTAAGATCCTCTTGTAGTAAAATTTACCCTTTTTCCACCTATAAATTTGGCGATAACGTTGTTGAATTGCTCCACAGTGTTATTTGTCACGTCAATAATAAGACTTTCTGCATTTGCTATTAGAGACAATAAGAATTGTTGGATATCAGTCCATATTCCACAATCTCGAAGATCGCTTACTAAATTTGGATCATCAGTATACTTCTCCGGCTTGCAATAGTACGATGCACAATTTTCACGCATTAGTGAAGATGTAGTTAAGTTTCCAAAAGTAGTATCGATGACATCCATATCCCTGTAAATGCAAATGATTTATTTATTTAAATTTGTCCATCCCATTTTCCCGTTATACATGCTACATAATACACGGCTCTCATAGCATAAATCTTTAGGTTTTTCTCGTAAGTCGCTCACGTAAGAGAGTTATGGCAAAATTATCAATGTAAACGATATCCATTGGTAATTTTGCCATAACTCTCTTATGTGAGCAACTTACGGGAAAAAAAACTTTACGTACGTAAAGGTAACCTTAGGAAGGTTCAGTAGTAAGAGTGACAGGAAAGCGATATTTCGACTTACCTAGATGTCGAACGTGGTGCAACATGAATCTGTCGTTTGATACTAATAATCGGTTTTTTTCGTCTAGTAGATAAAAACAAACGCGCTTTGTTTCCATTTCTTTTACCCATTATTTATCTGTAAGAAAAAAAATTTTGAGTTGAAGGTAGGTAATATAGTAGTCGATTTTATGTAACTCAATTTCTAAATACACATATCTTATGCTACGTATATATTTGCGAATAGTGGCGTGCACAGAATTTGAAAATTGAAATTTCGGAAAAAAAATAATTTTCAGCTTCGACAACATCATTAATGTCGTATTTTCAATCTTAGGATTCTAGCCCACTGAAAAATCAGTGCACGCCACTCTTTGCGGACAGAGACGCGAGCCGAACCACGAATTATGGTAAAGGTACGAAGCAACCGCAAGCGGCGCAGCGTTTCGGGCAGTTTGCTTTTGCTTCGTTCCTTTCCCATAATCCGTTGTTCGGCTGGCGTGTGTATACGCAGCCTAAGACGTAGAATAATATTTATTATAGGTTACTAGATATGTTAACAAATGTACCGACTTGCACTAATGCACTTTATGCATACAGTCAAAACTGATGAATTTACGTTATTCAGGGAGAGCCAAAAAACAACAACATTTTTAGCGATATTTATATGTTTAATTAAAAAAGGAAATTGTGTTGTAATATTGAGTTTTTATGAATGAATAGTTTATGTTTATAATAATAGTTTATGAATAATTTATGAATAGTTTAGTAGGTATCTACTCACCATATGTCCTATATGTGTAAATCGTGAGAAATTACCAAACAGATTTCAATATTCAAGGGGGTTTCAGGGTCAAAATTCGAAGGTCTGTATTTGACGTAGAATAGTTTCCAGTAAAAAGGCTAGTCAAAAACAGTAGAGTGATGCAGCCAGCGAAAAATAAAAACACTATACAATCACAAAGTACGTGATGTACCTACTGCGCCTATGCTGCCGTTTTATAAAAAAAGATGGTATGAATCTCCCGATATTACTAAACCAAAACAGCGTGCATCTTACTTTACTAATAGTAACAAGATGAATGAACTATGAGCGCAGAAGATATCTATTATATAGGAATACGCACGCTCAAGTCGCGACGCGTATTGACTTATCTGTTGCAGCAGGCAGCAACCTGTATACACGCACCCACAAGTCTCATTGACTTGTGCGTGTGCAGAAGATGAGCTCGGAGCAGGCAGTCACATGTATTTGTAGTAAGTAATAATAATAATAAAGTTAAGTACAATACAATATTAAATAATGTAGACCTCGCTATTTTATTACGAATATGTACCTAGGCACCTACTTAATTTTTGGAATAAATGAATAACAGTAAATGAAATAATAAGAACGCAAAGTCGCTGGCGGGCGCGGCGCGGCGATTCGTGCTTCCAACACCTGCGGCCACGCACACACACGCATTGGGGTTCACCAATACACCGATAGCGCTTTTGCTGTCCCCGCTGAGATGAACGAAATAGAAATAATTTTTACAAATACCTATCGTTAAAATTTCTCGGCGCTCCTGCGCGCTCTTAACAGAGAACTTACAGTGATAGTGTGTTTGAAAGTACATATTTGAACGGTCGGGTTAGGTTAGTAGTTAATATTTTTCACCATAAGAGGTCAGACACAGGAGACATGGCGCATGGCGTGTCGGTATATATGCCGGCGGTAAACGGCCGTAAATCAGTATTGTTGCAAATCGGATACCGCCATAACTCGAGCGTTTTGTCGGGAGGCAGTCCATTATATTATTTATTATTAATATTGAATGCCTTCGTTTGTCTTGACGTCTGTATTTTATTTTACCTTTGGAGGGTACAGGGTGTTTGGGAATCGATGTACATCAGGTGATTCGATGATACGATCTTTGAGTGTGAGATATTTAGCAGTGCAACGCGTTTCAAAGAGAAAACATTGCAAAATTAGACTAACACTGACCTTTCTCTTGTTTTGAAGGTCACATGTGCAAAATTTCATCAACCTTGGCATAAAACTATAGATTTACATACAAATCAAATCCACACCGCCCGCTTGCCAGTCCGCTCGTCCACCACATACAAACATTCTCCTTTATATACGAGTATTATATATTTCAACCAATTTAAACGACAAAACCTTGACAAATTATATACCAAAACCTTCCTCATGAATCACTCTACCTATTGGTGAAAACCGCATGAAAATCCGTTCAGTATGTTTTGAGTTTATCGCGAACAGAAAGACGTGGCGGAGGACTTTAATTTATAATATGTAGAGATGGCTGAAATTAAACAAGTTGAAACTGAACGTAAACAAAACAAAATATATGGAAATAGGTAATAAAAGGCGTAACACAGGGTTAAATTTGACAATTAATGATGAATACATGGAAAATGTAAATAAAATCAACTACTTGGGTGTAATACTCAATTCAAAACTAACTTTTACAGCAAATTTTGAATATGTGCTGAAGAAGGTATAAAAAATAGTAAATTTTAAGCTCTGTAGCTTTCCACTCGTAAGTTTTTTCCCGTAAGTTGCTCACGTAGGCGATTTATGGCCAAATTACAAACGTAAACGACACCAAAAGTCACTAAACGTAATTTATAGCAAGTTACAGAAATTGTTCTTTCGCGAGTTTTTTGACAGGCCTAATCGCATCGGCGCGAACTTCCAGCCTTCTCACAGCTTATAAAACCATTTTGATAATAATAGTTGAGACTTGCCGCAAGAAATGGTACCAAAATGCGCAGTTGCAAAATGTAAAAAACATTTGCTTAAAAAAGACGGTTGCTTTCGTAGGATTTTTTTTCATATAAAACTAGTATTTATTTATACTTATTTAAGTTTTCTGAAAATGAGCATCCTTCTATTCAAATATCGGTCCAATCCTTTCTAATCTCAATGTTTCTGTTTCTTGACATTACGTATTTGAATTTGAAGTCGGTTGCTGTCAGGTAGCTGTCATTCGGATAAAATTAAAGAACTTCATTAATTTCCGCCTTTGACGGCACAAAAGCGCGTGGAGAATTGTTTAATTAAAGCCAAATTCTATTTCAACACTTTATTTGGGCCTTTTCGTCTTTATTGACAAAATCGCGTAAATTTGACAGTGGCTGATCGTTGTTGACAGGAAGCCATCTTACCTCAAATAAATTTACAGATGAAAACGGTCGCATGAGCATTTACACAAGTTGAACTTTCGAACAATTTCCGTGAGCATTGATTACCACAAGTCGGGTTCGTATGTAAAAGCTCCTGTGAGTAACTTGTCAAAAACTTACGTTAAGTCGTAAATTTTACTTATGAGTGTAAAGCAAGCCTAATAAATGAAGACAATTTACGAAAATTTCAGTGAGATAAAAGAATGCAATTATTTACGTAAATGTCCGCATACGCATTACGAATAACCAGACAAAGTCGGAAACATGTCTTTTTTAAATCAAATTTTAGACGTATTGATTCTTTTCCACAAAAAAATTATAAATTGATTTCGAAAGACTGTTCTTTTATCTAGTAAAGCTATGTTTTAAATTATGAGTAAATATGTTTTTTTTTAGTACAATAAGGTTTAACCGTAGGTCGTTGGAAGATTTGTTAATTTTTCAAACAAAATTTTGTAATATATAAATATACAAGACATATTTCAAATCATATAATCATGCAGTAAAATAAATCAATAAATTATCTGGGAAAGAAGATAATCTTTCAGAATTATCTTTTTATATAATTTTTTCAGAATTATCTTTATTATATAATTATCTTTCAGAATTTAAATTTTAGTTTAAAGATCCGCACACGTGTTTTGTGACGAAAATACTTCAGTTTGTTTACTGTCTTATTTACGGTCTTACAAACTAATAGTATATTTAAGTTTTTTTTTAACATTCTTATTTTGCTTAAAAAAATTGAAGAATTATAAATATTTATGAACAAAAAATAATTACAAAAAGTAGGTACATAATTTTAATAGTTTTATCGTCACGAGTTGAGCATTTTTGAATGTAGGTATTTATCAAAGCAAATTGCGAATGAAATAAAATCGATATTGAGTTTTATGTTAAAATGCTGGTATGGAGAATAATTAATCTTACTCATCGGAACCGCCCTGTACAGTTGCAAGGATACGAACGCAAGATCATCGTTCGACGAGATTTAAATTCTCGGCCGCTGGTTAATGCAGCTTATCAACTTTTAAGTGACAATTTAGAGCGCTTAAATTTGAGCGACGATTCTCGTACTTAGCGAGGAGAAGGAGAATCTGCCTATAATTTTGGCCGCACGCTACATACTACAGACAGACAGACAGACAGTACAGACGCCGCAGTTCCCGGTAAAATCGCAGCAGCAAAGATCGTAAGAAAAATGCCCCCGGCTGGCCCCCGTAGTGTCGATTCACTATTGACTAATTTATAGTTTTAATTTATATTGATTATTTTGTTTAAGCTCGTTTATCCGCGGCACGCGATCTGTGGCCATCTTTTTGCATGTTCCTAGCGTGTATATTAATAAAATCCGCACGCCATATCACTGTTGTTATTATTATTCGAGAAGGGATTAAACTACCTATATAAATAAAATGAATACCGATGTTACCAGCGCAGCTTACAAAACACTATAATGGAGAGTATGGATAAAAATAGTAGCATTCAAAGACAAAAGTGTGAGTAATTCAAAACCAACGAAAAGGGAATAAAGTCACCTGTGAAGTAACACAGTGTTCAACTTGAATAAGTTTGGCCTGGGGGGTATATCATGGTAAAATCGAAAACATGACAATGTCGGATCGATAGGCTTAATTTCTGACGATTTTATATCGATATCTCGAGCACTGTTGCGCTGTAGATAGCCAAACCGATGTTGTCACTAAATAAAACATTTTTAAGATAGCAACGCTGGCGGATCTGTCGTCAAACGGCTAGGTAAAAATAATAATGTCGAATTCAAATATTAGCTTTAATATTCAGGGTGTTAAGGGACGTACTTTACTTTCTGGTGATATTTGGGTAAAAAATGTAAATGAAATTTTGGTCTCTGGTGACTTTTTTGATGACGTTTTTATAAAAGTTTTTTCTTTCAAATAAAAAAAAAAAAAATTCTTCCGTATGTCGTCACTAGTCACTCAAGCGAGTGACCGACCAAGCCCTTACCTTGCCTCAGTGGCGTAGCGTGGGTATCAGCCGCCCGGGGCGGAGGAAAATTTTGCCGCCCCCCCCCCTATATAGGTACTACTTCAGGGGGGGGGGGGGGGGGTAGGGGGGTGATGATCATTTTTTAAAAAAATATTTATTTGCCGATTTTTATTAATTAAATCTGTAAGCGGTGAATTAAAAATACACTCAGAACATGAAAACGGTTTTTCTTTGGTTCTGGCAGCACATAAATTATCTGCAACTAGAATTTTATATTTGCACTTCGAAAAAAATTATGTTTTCCTTCGAAATATGTCAGCAGATTAATACACAATTGGAATTTTACATTCTGAACAATAAACTGGCTTAAATTTTATCTGTATGCGGTGAATTAAAACTACACTCAGAACATGAAAAAGGTTTTTATTTGACTCTGGCGGCACATAACTTGTCTACAAGAATTTTACTAAGCATTTCAAATAAGTTTTTCCTTCGAAATGTGTCGTCGGATGAATTCACAACTGGAATTTTACATTCTGAACACAAAAGTGGTTTTAATTAAATCTGTAAGCGGTGAATTAAAACTACACTCGGAACATGAAAATGTTTTTTCTTTGATTCTGGCTGCACATAAATTGTCTGCAAGAATTTTATAAAGCACTTCAAATAATATGTTTTCCTTCGAAATGTTTCGTTAGATGAATCCAAAACTGGAATTTTACATTCTGACCACAAAACTACTTTTAATTAAATCTGTATGCGGTGAATTAAAACTACACTCAGAACATGAAAAAGGTTTTTCTTTAATTCTGGCGGCACATAAATTTTCTGCAAGAATTTTATAAAGCACTAAAAAAGTATAATGTTTTCCTTCGAAATGTGTCGTCAGATAAATCCACAACTGGAATTTTACATTTTGAACACAAAATTGCTTTTAATTAAATATGTATGCGGTGAATTAAAACTACACTCAGAACATAAAAATGGTTTTTCTTTGATTCTGGCAGCACATAGATAGTGTGCATCTAGAATTTTATAACTGCACTTCGAATAAGTATGCACAAACCTGTCAGCTATTTATTTAACTTTTCTGTGAAAATAAATTTAAAATATATACACCGTGATATATACGTGGAAGAAAACCGTATAAGTGTAATTTTGTGTGCGCTTTCAGCAGGGCGCACATGCTTCGCGAATATAAAACACAAATCGACTATCAATTAGAGCTAAAATGATACTGTTGCTATTTACATTTTTATTTAAAAATAATGTGTTAGAAATAAACACAAAACGTCTGTCATTAATATTTTGATTTTAACAGTATATAAAACTTGAGAAAGATGTTAAGAAACTATAAACTAGAAAAAACTTTTAAGTCCTGACGCGAGAATCGAACCCGCGACTTCCCCTATCTAAATTTTTACAAGATGATTATTGATTGTGAAATTTTGCCGCCCCCCCAAAAGTGCCGCCCGGGGCGGGCCGCCCCCCCCGCCCCCCCCCACGCTACGCCACTGCCTTGCCTCCAACTGTCCAACACCTACCAATTTTTTGTTTTTGCAGAAAAAAAAACATCAAAAATGTCAGCGGAGACCAAAATTTCATTTACATTTTTTACTCCAAATAATATCAGGAATCACTGGTTAAAGTAAGTCAAATAACACCCTGTATATTGGCAGCCCGCCTTTATTATTTGCCACTAAAAGGGAAATATATACATAACTTGTGTTATTTGAACAGCTTTCGTTTCTCCAATATCGAACATATTCAATTGTTCAACTTCTTTCAATTCTAAGAGCTTCATTAGTTCACCTCTGTTCATTAATAAGCCAAAAATTCTGCGTAAGAACGATATTATTAAAAAATATAATTATATGGGCAGCTTATCTGACACATTGGAGGCCCGCCTAAAAGCGATAGCTTTTGTCTACCGACTGTGGGAATCGTATGCTGACCGTGCTGATGACGAATTTAATCAATTTTGTATTGATATAGGGTATAATCGATCGATCTTGCTAGGTACTCTGGCCTTTTAATATGTGAAAATTGCAAAACGCAGAAAAACCGTATAAGAAATTGTTTGATTTTGTTAAATTCGTGACTAAAGACGCACGTAAGCCACAGTTGACGACAGAATCGTAGAAAAATCACAACGTTTAGAAAAATAAAATAATTGGTACTTACAGTACAAAGCAGCACTCCAGAAGTCGCTTTTCTGAAGGTCTTGAAGACCTCTGTTCTCGTTCTTTGGTCCATGGAGCCGTGAAGCTGGAAGAACTCCACATCCACAAGTGCCTTGTCCTTTCGTATCTTGGCTTCATATTCATCGAGATCCATTCCATCGTATTCATACTGGAAGTATTCATCATCACCATCGCCTCCCATCTTATCTCCTTCTAGTGTAACGCTGCTCATTTTCTTCACTTTTTTGTTCGTTTTATCTTCTTCTTTAACTAAAATTTCTTCATTGGCTTCTTTTTCAACTGTTTCTTCTTCTCCAGCATTTTCAAAATTATCATCTTCTTTTCGTCTATTGTAACGTTTGGCTTTCTTTTCTGCGTTTCTGATTTTGCTCTTATTTTCAACGACAACTGGTTTTTTGGGAATTTTTCCAGCGAGGACTCTGGAAAGGATTTCGCAATGGTAGTCTATTAAGTCTTGTGTGGCCATGAAGACCAGCATTTTACCTTTACCCGGTTTCACACATCTTTCAATGATGAGGGCACTTAATGTGACTAGCCTCAGTTTCATAGGAGCAACAATATAGATTTGTGTGACAGAGGCCGGTATGATCATTTCATCTTGGGCTATGGCGCTTTGTACAGCGTTTTGGAAAGGATTACTGTGTTCTCCGCTTTCTGTTACGAAGTTGGTTTCCATTGCAATATCTGGAACATCTTCTTCTTCTTTCTCTTCTTGTTCTTCTTCTTCGTCATCCAATTCCTCATCAGAACTGTCTACTACTTTTTTTTCTGTGACTTTATTCTTGGGACATTTAGCCACGGCAAAGAAATCGTAATCTGAGTCTGAGTCAGATCCAGTATGTTTAGAAACTTTTTTGGGTATAACTTCTTCATGAACTTCTTCAACAATCTTACTGGTTTTAGTAGATTTCTTTTTGGGTTGTGCGTTGCTGTCAGCTTCGTTATCAGAGCTTTCTTCCTTTTTGGATGTTTTCTTTTTCTTCTTTTTGGATGTTTTTGAGTCTATTTTCTCTGCATTGAATCCCGTGAAAGCAGGCAAACCTGGAAAATTGATCAATATTAGGACACATTAAAAAACAAAATACTTTAATAATATCAAAAATAATCAAATAATTCGATGTACCTTTGTAATTTGTTAGTTTGCTCTTATCAACTTCATCTTCTTCACCACTGGAATTATCACTGCTTTCCTCAGAATCATCGCTATCTGAACCAGAATTTTCTGATTCTGCATTATCGGAATCTTTACCATCTTCATCAACAATATCACTGTCCGCCTTGACACTATCATCATCTTCATCACTTGATGCAGCATTTTCATCATCACTTGAATCAGCAACAGCCGCGTCATCGTCAGATTCTGCTACTTCATCAGATCCATCTGCTTCATCATTAGACTCAGCTGCTTCATCATCAGATCTAGCCGCTTCATCATCAGATCCAGCCGCTTCATCATCAGACTCAGCTGCTACATCATTAGATTCAACAACTTCCTCATCGGCTTCAGCTGCTTCATCATCACTTCCCTTCTCTTCATCTTCATTATCTGAATGTACAAGTGGTACAACTTCAAAGTCGTCTTCTGTTGGTTCATTTGCTTCTGGTTGCTCCTTTTCTCCATCTTCTGTTTTTATTTCTTCCTTGATTTCTGATGGTTTTGCTAAGGAATCTGCAATGAGCGTTGCACGACCATCTGAGGCATCAATGAAGACTGGATTTTGCATTGTTAGACCAGCCAAAGTTTCAACAGCCTAGAAGAGAGCAAACAATAAGACTGTTGGTTTGTTATTAATTTAATGTAAATATGTCTAATCTTTATCTTCGCCTATGTTCAAAAATATATTGGAATTCGCAAAAACTACTTTACCTTGGTCAAAGTGGCGGATAACAGAACCGTTTGTCTTTTATCCGAGAGCATTACGTTGGACAGTTCATGTTTGTACGGTTCATTGCTCGGCAAGTCTCTTGCAGGTTTACTATCTGCGTCTTCTCCGGCAGTATCCTGACTCCTGGCTTCTTCATCATGATCATCACCTTGACTAACTTCACCGAAATGAATGTGGGACTTCTTGACGGCATTTCTGACAAGAGCCATCGGGTCATAGCCACCTTGGGTCTTGTGGCTCTCCAGGGTTTGGATAATACTGAAAAAAATAACAATATATTTATTTAATTCAAATGAAATTGAATTTGATTGAGAAAAAATCATCACATGATGTATACGTAAATTAGATTAGATTGTTATGTGTTTTGCAATATTTGCTTTTATGGCCGGCACAAACCTGGGCGTTTAGTGACATTAAATATTATACATAATACACATGTATATTTATCTCCTCACCAGACGATGTCTGTTGTGAGACGGGTAGCAATTTTTATTAACACACTTTCGGTGGGAAGGGCAGTTTTACCTTTTACGCCGGTCTTATTTGAATAGTGGGAAAAGGTATTATCATTCGATAATTTTATATAAATACTAGCTGACCCGGCTACGCGTTGCTGTAGCTAACGAAACACAACGCCATCTACTGGACGCTTACCCAACCTAGATAACCAAGTGCTGTGTCTATAAATTAACTCACACCGCCATCTGTTAGAAACTTATGGAACTTACAAATAATTATGAAGCATTGTCCTATAACAAACATTTATTTCGCAATAATAAATATTACGTTCAATAATCGAGATTAAAAACTATTCTATCTTTTAAGTTGGACCAAATTAAAGAAAGTAAGCAAAATTTTATCAAAATCGGTTAAGTAGTTTCGGAGTTTATCTCGAACAAACACCGTGATGAGAGATTTTTATACATGTAAATATATAAAATCTCTTTGTCAGGACCTTTAGGTGTGTAAGGGTCCAGGGGTATGTATAAAAATGTCATACAAGTCTTTCCCATCTTCTTATTTTCTTTTGTTTTGGTTGGAAGAATATTTGATTGAAAGAAAGCTATGCCAAATCCGTAGAACGGGAAAAAAATCTTAACTTTTGGCGCTGGAGACGAGGAAATTTTGGTTTTTTGTATTGATTTGTGCCAAAGCGAAAACCATTTTTTGTAATGTAAAAAATTTTTCATCCCATTTCATAGAAAAGCGTTGTAAGTCAAAATATTCTATTTAACATTTTATCTCTAAAAAATTTAGTCATTGTGATTATCTATGCACCAGGAAAACTGTATTTAACCACTCAGCAACGTAAGCAGATATACATATTAATATGACAATAGCAGTCAAGTTACTATAAGCATGTTTTCACATCAACGCGTATGTTTCCACAGAAATCGTTATAATTCCATTATTGTTCTAGTGACATCCATAAAACAAAAAGTAGAAGCTCAAAAAAAATCAAGCTACCCATCACTATTCAAGTTGTCCATAGAAATACATAAAAAGACCTATTCTCTCAGATACACAGTTGATACATATTTTCCCCGCCAAATTGCCTACGGGCCGCTAGACATTGTAAATTTTTATTAAATATTTTTGTATGAAATGATAAAAAAAGTGAGGTGACTAAATTGTTTATAATACATTTATACAATAGAAGAAGTATTGTTTTTTATATAATCCGTGATTTTAGTACCGTTTTCACATAAAAAACATCATGCGAGTCATTTTTTTAATGTTTTGCATTCTAAATTTTAATATTTACAAATGTTAATATTTATTTGTAATATAACAATTTGAAAGCTTATTTCGTAACCTTTCAAAAACAGTTTTTAGTATTTGGCTACTTTCAGAAATGTTTCATTTATAGAGCTTTAATTGTGAAGCGGAAATAAAACAAAGTTTTCGTAAATCTGACATGTCGTTTAAGATGTAAAAAGTGCATATTTGCGATAGATCGGAGTGGTTAAGTTCTGGAAAAGTTATGTACCTTTTGTTTTGATTCAGACTGAAACATATAGTTTCATTTATTTGTGTTCTCCGCGTGTTGTTTAGATGAGGTACGCATGTGTTTATAAAGTAAATTGGAGTAATGGATTAAATGTTTGTATTGTGGCGTGTCTTGTGTGGCACAGAAAAGATGAACAATTTCAATATGTCAAAACTGGTTTAGAGACTTTTGTATTAAGACAGGGGAAGATAACATTATGAGTGTTTTTTTTAACGTGGGATTGATTGTTAACTTACCTAGCAACGTCTTTTTCGTACCCCATATCTAATAGTCTGTCAGCCTCGTCCAAAATTAAGCACCTGGAAAGAAATGTAATTAACAACAGGTTTAAATTAAAAAATCTTTTAGAAAGACAAGACGTAAAATAGTTTGTTCAATATTTTTCAAATGTCAACTAACTAACTAAGTAACCATCACGCCGTTTGTCCGCAGGGGTAGGCAGAGTGGATGAACCGTCAAACAACTCGGTCTTTGCACACACTCTTTGCGTCATTCACATTCATACATACTCTTGACATGGCCCGACTCAAGTATTTGATTCACTTGATCGTGCCGACTACTTCTACCATTCACATTTGCATCATATTTTCTTCTTCCATCTGAGGATCCCTTTCTTAATCTTATTCATTATGATTACAGCAGCCTTGCATTCTTTGCAGATCTCAACATTTCTCACACGATCATACATGGTTTTACCGCACAAATGCCTCAGGGATCTCATTTCAACAGATTTAATATACTTTCATCCTTCCTTTGCCAGTTCCATGCCTCACTGCTATCAGGGTAGGTAGCAGCACTCCATTGTGGACTGCTAGTTTATCTTCTTTTGACAGATTTTTTATTAACGCCAATGGCATTCAGTCCTCCATTAATGGAATTCAAATAGTTAAGAATAAAAAGATTATTGAAACTAACGTGCACTCGGGTAGTTTGACCAAAATCAAAAGTCAATCCTCAAGAATCGTCCAAAAGAAGTGCAGTGTTGGAGATGAGTGTGGTGTGACAAGCCACTAACATATCACACCCTTTCTGTGCATAGCAAGAGAGGTACGTCTTGCATCATAGCTAAAGTAATTAAAAATGACTATTGGTACTATGCATACGTACCTCGTTCCGTCCAGTTTTAAAGATAGGGTATGCTTGATATGGTCGCAGATTCTTCCAGGTGTTCCGATAAGGATGTTAAACCCTTTCCGGATCCGCGCTTTCTCTGCCTTCCTATTCTCTCCCCCGATCAGGTAACCGGGAACGATCCAAGTGAACGGCTATGGAGCAAGAAAAACAATTAATGAAATAAATACATGTGGCGGATGAATGATAGTTCATTTTTAAACGTAATAAAAACCAGAGAAATGGGCCAAGAACCATTATTAGTAGGAAAACATGCGTGCAACGGGTATCGCAAACATCGTTCACCCATAAAACTATCTACGCACAGTGGCTCCACATAAATGCATAACATTTAATAACTGCTTTGATAGTACATGCAGTTGGGTCGTACCTCGAAGGCAGTCTGCATGCTTCCGTGCCATATCTACGATTGTTTCTATTATCTATGTTCATCATTGTTAATGACTGGAACAGTAATCTCTGAGACTCTAGAAGAGATCCAAATCTGGCATGGACAAATAAAATTATTCATGATTGATTTTAATATTCTTTAGCCAACCTTTTGGACAGCGTTAACGTCAAATGTCCTGACATATCTGCTGCCCTGATGATGGACACTGCAATGCTGTCCGAAATATTGGCTAAAGAATGACGAAGCACAACACTGCGTAATAACTCAAAAATTAGTCACTTAACAGTGGCGTAGCTAGCATGGGTGGCACCCGGGGCGGATAACGTGGTTGGTGTCACCCCCACCCCCACCCCCCCCATTAAAGTTGACAAAATTGGTCATGAAAAATATATGGGTTATTTCACAAAAAGAATTTAAATGAAATCTCTACATAAATTAAAGTCCCGCCGCGTCTGTTCGCGATAAACTAAAAAACTACTGAACCACGGACGTACAAAATATATGGACATGCCCTTACGTGTTAAAAAACGTGTTATTTCCCCCTCCCATTGGAACCATTTTTCGGAACCGGCTGGGCGTATCCGGACCAATGTCGTGCTCTCGTCGTACATTTTACGCGCGGATGCTGTATGCTATGAAACACATACTTAGACAATGAAGAAGACTTGGCGAATCACAAGTCTCTTTCCTCTCTTCGCCCCGCCATAGTTGGTTTTTACCCCTCATCTGTAAGTTCTCGTCTAGTTATTTGTATGTCTATGTACTGAACGAATTTTCATGCGGTTTTCACCAATAGATAAAGCGATGCATGAGGAAGGTTTAGGTGTATAATTTGTCAAGGTTGTGTGTAAATTGGTTCATATATATAATTAAAGGAGAATGTCTGTATGTGGTGGACGAGCGGGCTGGCAAGCGGGCAGTATAGATTTGATTTGTATGCAAACTACAGATGCACATGTGGCCTTCAAAAAAAGAGGAAGGTCACTATCTACATTTGATTTCGAAAACTCTGTGTAAAGCCCGAGCATCACCGGGGACTTCAGCTAGTTATAAATAAAATGAAGTAATTTTTACATAAAGTTATTTATTTTCTTGCCTAACTACATAACATCATGTGTTCTGAAAATGATATAACCAGGAACTTCACAACCTTCTTTTTAACATTTCATCCCTTCAGCCTTATAATAGAGAACTCCAGTCCAATTTGTTTTATTTTTTTTAATGAATTAATGACCTTCTAACTTAAATAACTGCATACTTCTATTTATTTTTAGAGTTAGTTTTAATAGTTAAAATAATTGTCAAAGTTTTAATTTTTCAAGATCCCCGAAAACCACCATACTCGCCGCCATTTTGAAATTTGGAGTTCCAAGGAATCTCTCTAGAAGTAGCATTACTATTTTGTTTATACAGTAGTTTTTGAATATTTTCAATAATAGAGATAAACTAATAAGAGATACCTTTATTTTTGAAACTGAATTATTTAGGCCTAAATAATGTTTCAATAAACACAATAACTAAATCTCTATAAACAGTATGTAAATAAACGAATAAGATGAAATGTTGTTAATACGATGGCTTGTGTCATACCTACATTCCCGTACAATGACTAAACATTTTAGTAATACCAACTTGACAGCGTGTTTCAACGACAGTATTAAAAAGGCACTTTTTAATATTTTCTTCAAAACTCTACGTTTAATATTATTAAATAAAAGTTATAAATTCAGAATCAGCGTTTATTGGTCTATATGAACATATTTTTTTAAAGTCTTAATATTTTTCAATGGAGTTCCTTATTGTTGATACCATTATCCCTATTGCTTTCAGGGCAGGTCGGATAAAAATAACAATTTAATTGAAAACTTACCCGAACTAATTTAAGGAAAAGTTCATAGGTCTGTAAGGCCAGTTCTCTAGTCGGTACGATGACAAGGGCCTTGACTCCATCATGCCTCTTTAACTGGGGCCTAATGGCTTGCAGGGCCTCCACGATGGGTAGGGCATACGCTAGGGTCTTACCGGAGCCTGTTTGGGACCTGTAACAACAAAATAGATTAATATATAAAACAAAGTCGGGTTACTTACACCATTTATAACTCAAGAACGGCTGGACCGATTTTTATGATCTTCGATTTGTTGGATTTGTCTCCTCCCCGCATAGCAGAATAGCTAGTAAAACATCGAAAAAATTCATGAAAAAATAAATTATGATGAAAATTCTTTTGCTCATACATTTTGTACGGAATGAATTCTCATCTTTTGAAAGAGCTGCAGTAATATTGTGATAAGTATAATATTGAGTAGTGAGTGAATTCCAAAAATTCAAAATGTCAATACAATGATTCTTTAGCTTATTTGTTCTTATACATATAATGCCGCCCCTCTTTCTTACACACTAACAGCCTTACTCATAATGAAACCCTACCACGACTCTACCGAGTCGCGGTAACTACACAGGGAGGTACACTACACCTCTCAGAGTAAAAATCTTTACTCATCTTCATAATGTTACTCGACAGCTGTTATGATTTTTTGCGGTAGCAACACTCTGTTCCAAAGCTGAAAAACGCGGTAAATTTGGCATTTCGCGGCGTGTTGCCAACTTCACGTTTATTCATACGTCAACAGAACAGAACAGCGTCAAGCGTCAACATATTCGAATTCCTTATTTTAATATGTGTGCAGTCGATGGCACCCATTATTCCGGGAAAACGTTTTATTGCTTGGAAATTTGCAACTGTTGCTTGTTGTTCTTCAATACTTTGTGGCATTTTAATGTACTGTGGAGCAAGGCGGGCAAATGCAGTTGCAACCCTTTTAGCTATACGGGACATTGTTTGTTGGCTAAATCCGTGTATGTCGGCATAATCATTCTGTATCTGCAAAAAAAAAATGTTATAAAAAAATAATAACAATAAAGCCTGTTTGGTTAACGATTTCGTTGATTTGTTTCACAAGAACGTAGGTAATTATAAACACTGTCTCACCTCGTTTCTACCCCAGTATCGTATGGCACAAAGAACTTGGAGATCGGTAGATATTTTGCCACCCCGTTTATTGTTCACATCCAAATACGGCCGCACCAAATCAATCAAACGTCTCATATTAACTTTTGTAAATCTATATTTAGACCTAAAATCTCCTTCCGTAAGTGCCACAAATGGATCGTACCTTTTTTGTACCTTTTCGGTAGCCGTGGTACACGAATGCCGCGAATACGGTCAATATTTGCCAATGCTCCATTCAAAACGTCAAGATTCTCGTAAAAGTTCGCAATTTCGAAAGTTACAACGCCGTGGTACTGAGTTAACCCTGGTGACCGGTCGGTTTAAATTCTGACAGCTACTACAACTCCCCGTACAGCGACACGGGTAAGAAAACACGGATGCGCGCCATGTTGAGTAACAATATCACCTACCCCGGCCTTGCTCTCGTGGTTGTATCTTATTTTGTGATTATGAGTAACACTGAATGTCAATAGTCGAAAATGGGACAAGCGGTGAACGTATGTCTGCACCCCTCCAAAGGAAAAATACAATAATTATATTATATTAAAGAAACTAAAACGCAATAAAGTGGAAAAGTAAGAATATCACAAAAATTATAAATCTGTACACAACGCTATCTCTGGTTCTGACAAAAACAAAACATGGACAGTTGCGCATCGATAAAATTGCTTCATTGTTTAATTTTTATTTTCATAAAAAAACTGAATTTAATTCAGCTAATAAGTTAACACAACAGTTATTCATTCCGAGGCGGTACGAAGTTCGCAGGGTCAGCTAGTAAAGAATAAAACGGTATTATTTAAAATACAGTAGAATTCGGATATAACGACTTCGCTCATAACGGCTTACCGTTTTTAGCGACTACAATGTAATTAAGTGACCAACTGCTAAAAGCGACCTATTGTAATTATAATTTGTCCAGTTAGAACGACGTGCAGTGTTTTGTTTACAAAGCCTACGCACCTACGTTTCGCGTACTCCCCGCGCATTAACACCTATCCTTATTAGCACGCCTATATCACAGTCAGTATTTATCATCTGTTGTGACTAGGTTAAAAGCTCCACACAATGAGTTCCGTGAAGCGAAAGTGTTTTTCAATTGAAGAAAAAAGTGCTATATTACACCGTTTAGAATTCGGTGAATCAAATGTAACCCTCGCGAAGAAGTTCGGCGTGTCTCATGTAAAAACAAGCTTAAATTATCCGGCGGTTTTGTGGCCTAACCATCCGGTTAGTACGACCAAGTATCGCAGGCCCCTTGAGGGTCGTTATATCCGTATTCTACCGAACATTTTTCTCATCACCTTCATCTTTTCCCATCGCGTTGAAATAGCCCCTCCAGCCAAATTTACAGACAGACGAAATGCAAAACAGTTAAGTTAAGAAGGACTTCTCTATGCTCAGGCAATATGATATATCATAGAAAAATAATGAATAGAATAATAAACAGAATACCCAGGCCCACTTCGTTCGACAACACAAAATTCTCCAAAAGGGAGTGCCTTGGTTCCACTGCCTCCAGACATTTAAATCTCTAGTATAAATTAGTGTAGGATCACATAACAAAACAATAATTTGTATGCACTTGACATTTTCAGTGTAGAGGCAAGTGATGTGCATATTGTGATAAATAAATAGTGTGGTACCTACCTGACTAAAACATCTCTTCCTTCTAGGATGACCGGCGACGCTTTCTGTTGAACAACTGTCAGCTGTTTCAGTCCCATATTCTTTTCCAGGTTGGCAATACTGAAACTGTGAATGTTTAAATTTTCAAAATGGAGTCCTGAAAAAACTCGCTCGTTTATCGGCTTGACTAAACGTTGACCGATTTTTGGAATTTCTGGATTGTTTCGGAAAAGAGCGGATATTTGTGCATGTATGCTTTTTTTCTGCGGTGGTTCTGCTTCGTTATTTCTTGGTCTTCGTTCTTTCTTTTCATAGTTATCATCGTTATTCTTATTCTTTTTTTGGTCAAATTTCTTTGCTTTTTTGTCGTTAACGGTGTTAATTGAAAAGTCTTTTTCAGGTTTATCAGGAAAATCCACAGTTTTATCTTCTTGTTTATATATTTCCTTCCTTTTTTCTTTGATTGGAGATGCTTGTTGTTGCGTTTTAACAAATGCTGGAGCAGGTTTAATATCACTTTGCTTCTGATTAAGTAGAGAAAAATTCACAGTTTTTGACGCGTTTGGTTCATGTTTTCGCTTCCTAGCAATTGTCTTGCCCTCAAATACTGCAGGTTTACTCATAAAACTGATTTGAGAATCACTCTTTTGGTTAGAGAAGTTAGAACTTTTATTCACATTCTGCGGCTGTAAACAAACAATATTAAATACCACAATTCATAGAAAAAATATATATTAAATGGATACATTATGAATTAACACTAACCTTTTTCTTCTTGCTGCTCGTATTAGTCGATATATTCATTTGCAATTCCATTTTGAGCGATAAACTTTTGCACTTTTATGAAAACAAACGTCACTGACACATGCTAAAATCGAGGTTATGTTATCTGGTTATCCGTCACAATCAAAATGTTCAGTGTTCTCTCACTAAAAAAGTGCGGCCATATTAAAAAGGTTTTATGACGGAAAATGGACTTCCGTAATGTCTTGACCCAGGGGACGGGGACACTATAATAATAACTACATATGCCCACCTGTCATTATTTATTGTGATTTAACTTTTTTATTATCATGTTTTTTTAGGCTGCATTTAATTTGTTTGACAATATGTTGTGTGAAAGTGTTTTTATTTACCTCTCTATAATTCTACTGCGCTGCATTGCGTAAATTTTTCATTATAACATAAATTTTTGTGTTCAAAAACTAGCATTTTTCCAAATGACGTTTAGTTCCTTGGCGTTAATAAGGAACTCCAGTGAAAAATATTATGGCTTTAAAAAAATATGTTCATATAGACCAATAAACGCTGATTCTGAATATATAACTTTTATTTGATAATATTAAAGGCACAGTTTTTAAAAAAATATTAAAAAGTGCATTTTTAATATTCTCGTTAAAACACAGCGTTAAGTTGGTATGCTGTGTAATGCTGTCATGGTGACGTCACGATGGAAGATTCACTGATGATTCACTGTAATTCATTTGGGTAATTTATATGGGAATTTAGGTATGACACAAGCGAATGTTCTATATATCTCTTATTTTTGAAGATGTCGTAAAAGCATATACCTTTATAGAAAGTTAATAGAATTGCCTTTTAGATTTTTGTATCTGACATACACGATTGTGTTTGAAAAATGCAGTATTTTAAGTTTCAAAATGAAAAAATTTAAAAAAAAACAGCCGACTGTAAACATATTCTATTAAATGGTCGAAAAAATTAGGAAAATTCAAAATTTAAAAAATACAGTCCTCTTACTTTATGAATTTGGAATAAAACTGTCACTTCACTTTTTATCTCGTTCATACAATTAAAAAGGATAAAAAAATATTATAATAATTCCGAAAAAATAACTGAAAAAATTCGACATCTTGGACTCGGTTTTACGCAATTAATGCGTTGATTTCTCGAATTTGTATTTATTTACACATGCATAAGGCTTTTACATTATTAAATAATATTACTTTTATGGAAGTTTTATTAAATTCACGCGGAAAAGTCATAAAAATTATAGAGAAGTAACCTTTGATTATGTAATGTCAGTAACCTAAAAACCGAACGAAACTAAATCACCATTAAAACATTATTTAAGGACTAAAACTGAAAAAAAGTAAAGGCAGCATTGGTACTTATGCTTAATTACACTAATATCACAGTGAATTAATCATTTAAACGAAAATTATCATCAAAAACATAAAACTGCAAGTAAAATTCATCAACGTCATTCATTGTTTTGCAAAGAATTTGATTTCGCCTTTTGCAATAAATAAGCCAATCAACGCGTTATAATAAACAAGATGGCCGCACGCCTGCGCAAATCTATGTGAGATTCAAGAAAACCAACATAAAATACGTGAATCGTTATTTTAGTAGATGAGGTCACAAAAATCATCATAGATATGGGTGTTTTCGAGGGATCTCCAAAAATTAAAACTTTGAAAATCTTTTTAACTATTAAAACTAACTCTAAAAAAAAAAAAATGCAGTAATTTAAGTTAGAAGGTTATTTTTCATAAAAAAAAATAAAATGGACTGGACTTCTCTATTGGAAAGTATTGAATTTCTATGATAATTTTGATGTACGGCTAAGTATAATATTCTATAAATTAAGTTTTTCATAATTACCCAGTAATGGCAACACTAAGTTCTTTGATTTTTCGTTATTACCTAATAATGACAACACTAAATTCTACAAAAAATGTTCTTCTCATTAAAATTTCTTAACATTTGAGTGTCCAAAAATGGGTGGTTTGGCATATTTATGGTCCAAAAGATTGCATATAGAAGGAAGAAGCGCAACAAAGCATGATATCCCAATTGAAAAGTGATAAAAAGTCATTAAAAGTAATGAAAAACAGCCCATAACCTATTTACTCAAGATTTTTTCAAAACTTTTCATGTCTTTATATCACTTTTCAAATGTGTATTGGAGTCGGCGGCAACTCGTGACTTTTGGATGTGCTAGCTAATATTATAAAAAAAACTTTCAAATTTCAGTTTTCGAATGAATATTTTCAGAAAATCCGTGTGCAGTGCACTGCCAAACTGAAATTTCCTGAAAATCTTCATCCAAAAAAAAAGAAATAAAAACAATGTTTCCGTCTACAACAACTTCAATAATGCATTTTTTTAATATTAGCAGTCTAGCACACTAAAAAGTCACTGGTTGAAGTCATAAATATACCAAACCACCCATGTTGAAGTGCCACTGTTTGGTACGACTGAATCTGCTGATTCTGACGGTTCTATGCCAACTCAGAATCAAGTCAACTCAACACCTCTTTGAAAAGTCATTTAAAGCTATGAAAAAAATAATTTTAAAATAGCCCATAACCTTTACGTAACCGTTTTAACCAATTTTTATATTTGTTTGTCATCACTTTTAATGACTTTTCAAAGAAGGTTCTGAGTTGATTTCATTCTGAGTTGTCCGGTTACCCTCGTAAACATACTTAGCAACATAATTTTGTTGTTAGCATTTTTATTTGTTCAGGTGACCGCAAGATTTAATGTCCGATAAATCATTACGTCTCAACGTCAGATTAACACTTTTTATATAATTATTATAGGCTCGCGGTTATTGCTTCTCTAACATGGCTATTTCACATTATTTTTAGGGGAGCACATCTACTAATGCGCCTCTTGTTCCACTGACTTAGAAAAAATCACTTGCATTAATTTTTCCACTGAGAGTGTGAGAATATGAACGGAATTGTCAGAAAAAAAATCATAGGAAAATACACCTTATGTTATAGGCAGGTACATACATGTTAAAATGTGCTTGATTTACTTTAACCAGTTTGCAGGCGGATATGCATGGGCACCGATGCCCCTGGAACCATTTATTGGATAACCAACACATCTCTTGACTCGCACTCCGAAGGTCGCGGGATCACATCCTGGCGTGGCAAATAAAATTTATTTGATTAATTTGTGTTATTTCACAATTTATTAATTTAAAATAATATATAATACCTATATTTGCGGCACGTTTCAGAGTGGAAGATACTCTCAGTATCGCCCTGGTGTAAGACCACCGTTCAGAATTGAAACGTTGCTAGAAATGGCTTAAGCCGTGTTTGGTGACGAGTCTGAATAGCCAGGTACTTCCCCACCTTCCTCTTCCCTATCTCCTTCCCCTCCCCACTACCTTCAGCCTCACAACATACCCCAATTGGGGATGCCATAGTCCCACTGGCTCCAGACGGGAGCAGTTGGGACTCTTGTGCGGTTATCATGTAAACCTCTGCCATAGGTCTCCCCAAGTAGTTCGCTATGTTTGGTGACTTAGCTGGGGTGCCTGAGTTCATGGGGTGAGGTTTGTCCAGGGCTTGGCGACTCAGATCGAGAGATTCTGGGTGAGGGAGGCCTTTTGACCTTTCGAGACGGACTCTCTCGACCCATGGCCTTGCACCGCAGTTGGAGGGATGTATTCATACGTCCGTCACTCTTATACATACTAACCCCCAGATTCCTATACCCATCCCTCATACCTTTTTCCTTTCCAGAACCTCCTATCCTTCCCTTCCTTAAAAATACCCTCCACATAGCATCCACTAAGATGACATAGGCCCAGAGGGAATTTATTTACCTCAGTGCCTCCTCTGGGGAACTATGTAAAAAAAAGTGATACCTGGCATTATTTGGAGTACAAAGTTTAAGGGATTTTTTTTTTCTTAAAAACCAAAAAAAAAAATCTTTCACATGTTGTCACTGGTCAGGTCACTCAGCCGAGTAAACCCCCACCCGACCTTACCTATTCAATACTTACTGATTATTTACGTTTGTTGAAAAAAAAATCATCAAAAATGTCACCAGAGACCAACATTTCTTACTCCAAATAATGTCAGGAATCAATAAGTGAAGTACATTTCTTAACACGCTGTTTGGGGCAATGAAATCTTTGTGTTAGTTTATGTAGGTACCCATTCATTTTTTTGTATTGAAAATATTCAAGACAAGTAATTTGGTGTTTTAGGCGCTTTCAATAAGTATATTAATATATCGATCGTTTAGTTGATTAGTCAGGCATCTCCAAATACTAAGTTTTCAGATAATGACAAAGCAATATTAGAATGCTCACCATAAACAATTTGGGAGGCGGGAATAGATACCACCGCCCCGTGAACCATTTATTGGATAACCGACACCTCTGCCATAGGTCACCCCAAGTGGGTCATTACGTTTAGCAGGGGTGCCCAGGTTCATGGAGGTAAGGTTTGTCTGGATCTGGCGGCGGATGACCTGGACACACTGAACCCTAGATTCCTACCAACTCTCTAATTTTTTGCTTAAAAAGACCCTCCACACAACATCCCCAAAGATGACATAGGCCCTGAGGAATTGTATTTTTCTCAGGACTAATGTGGAGCTAATGTAAAAAAATCAAATATTATTTACGCATGTCCGTGTTTTACATATTAAATAAGCTATAAAATAACACCGGAAGGCATAACGGTCCGGTACATTAGTATGGCACTTTTAAATATCCTACTAGTGACCCAAAAAACATTAACATTTTGTTTAATTCACTACTAATAAGATTTTGTGCATTATAATTGATTTGGTGGTGTTTATGAGTAATCTGAGTATTGTACCAGATAGAAGGTACACGCCTACATATACCTAACTGCATACTCAACTCAAATTTCGATTTTTCGGAGATGTTTGACTAATCAACTCTTCTTCTTCTTCCTTGCACTGTCCCAACTCATTGCCTAGGTAGACTGTTGGGGTCGGCTCTTCTCGTTCTCAGGCCTCTTCGGTTCTAGGTATCGCTTTCATCCAGGCCCTTTCTGTGTAATATTTTGGAGCATTGAGTCATCCAGGAGTTCTTTGGTCTTCTTCTAGATGGCTGTCAATTGTCTGCTTCACTGTGTGGTCTGGTGGTGTCCGTCTATGTGCCCATACCATCTCAACTGTCGTTCCTTCAACTTACTGTTTATGTCCGTGACACCCAGGCTACCACGAATGCGTGAACTTTTAATCTAATCTTTTAGTGATAGGTACTCCTGCCGACCATCTAAGCATTCGCATTTCTGCTGTTTCGAGTTGCCTAGAGTAGGAGTTGTACATATGTACATAGTCCATAATTCGGAGCCATACGTTATCCCGTGTCTAACAATAGTCTGGTATATCTTTCCTTGAAATTTTATAGGCATTTTCGGGTCACACAAGATTCCTATTCTATGACTGACATATGTACACATACTCCGTTTCTGTGAATGAGTGAGCCCAGATACGTAAATGAGACACAGTTGGCTAATGTTACTCCATCCAGTTGCATCCAAGTAATCAACTGGACGATCGATATGCCCACAGTTAGCAGGACACGGAATAAGTAGGTAGGTACCAATTAATAAATGAATTAAATTAAATGATTTAACATCATTATTCCACCCCGTTGCCATTCAAACTGTCATGGCACCTGTTCATTCCGCCACACTGAACCTTTACAAGTAATCCAGATAGCCTCGGGTCAGATTTTACAAATCGACGGGTCCACTGCTAATGCCTGATAAAGGCTAACCCAGGCTACTGTAAATAATTCACTAAAAATCACTGGGGCACAAGAGTTCATTATTATATGACAAATTACATGTCCCAAGTCCCAAACTATTTGGAAGGTACCTACCCACTACAATTAATCAAAATAAAATATTTGATGAGATATTAAAAATTATATACAAAGGCAATAAACATACGTTCCTTAATACAATTATGCTGTTGCTCTTTCTCACACGTTAAATAATGGTGAGACAAAAGATGAGACACGCAATGTACGTAAGTCTGTTTCCTAGAAAGATTAAAAGTAGCTCTTTGGAGAAAACAGAAGTGCGTACATTATGTGTCTAATATTTTGTCTCACCGTTATGTAATTTGTAAGAAAGGGCTGTAATATTATTTTGATAAGGAACGTACGTTTATTGCTTTTTTTTGTATCGTCGCCGTTCATTATCGTGAGAAAACTACTCAGAATGGATGAATTGATGTGATTCAGAATGATGATTACTGTTGTGGTAGTAAGAGATTTTCAAATATGGTTGGGTTATTCGTAACCTGGAATGTTTGTCTTTCTTGAAAAATCATGTGTGTGATTTACTTCAGAAAACTAAACTCCGAGAAAATGAGACGAATGTAGAGTTTCAGAAGTAGGATAATTGTAAGATTTATTTATTATAATATTGTTAACAAGTTTAAAAATAATTTTACATTTTATTCTACGAAGCAACGCACAAAGAAGACACCGATTATTGTATCTCATTCTCTCGCAGGTTAAATCCTATAGAATTACGTATTTTCTCTTTTTAGTGTCGCTTGTTTCCGTTTCGTCGAGTTTCAAATCACAACGGTGCAAAGAAGTTTTCACTTTCATAAAAAGTTTATTTTTACGTGAATATTTAATAAATATTGCACAAATCATAGACATATGAATATTAATTCATATGTCTATGGCACAAATCGTTTTTTATCGATACAGTTTGCAATAGATTGGATAAAATTCGTGATTGTCGATTGCCGATCGATACAATCTACCACCATAACACGGGCATCAATAGTAGTCGAAAAACCCACAAATAATGTAACCATAATATTTATGCAATGAATAAAGAAAAATTTAAAAAAAACAGTTGGCAATAAATTAGATAAAATTCGTGATTGCCGATTGATACCTACAGTTTGCAAGAGATTGGATAAAATTCGTGATTGCCGATTGCCGATCGATACATTTTGCAATAGATTGGATAAAATTCGTAATGGCCGATTGCCAATCGATACAGTTTGCAATAGATTGGATAAAATTCGTGATTTCCACCTGCTAAGTTAAGCGTGCCAAGCTGTAAAACAACTCACCCCATTATCTTTCTGACCGCCACAGACGAAACTGACCACAAACCACAAGATCATAATGGCGTACATTTTCAGGATCCCCCCAGTAAAATACTAAATGTGAAATGTCTACTTCCGCTTCCGACCGGATGTGCATCGCCATGGCGACATGATGACGAAAGTAATAAAACTGGATTTTGGCAACAATGGCGACCTAAGAGGACCCGATTGCGCGGCTTTAGTCGTATAATCACATAATGGAGTCTTTGTGAAAGATTTGAAACGGTTATAACGTGCGCCATTATAGGTTTGTGTTCCCCCATTGTGAAAATAATCTATAATGGTGCCCATGCGAATGAATAATTATTGAGTTTTTAACTATTTAGTATTTGGATAAGTTTTTAGATTTTCACGGCCAAAAGCATTTTCGTTGTTAGTTTTTGGGGTGTTATGCCGTGTTGCGCTACCTCCTTCTATAGCCGACGTTTCGGACAGCGTTGCAGTGTCCATCATCAGGGCAGATCCGGTAGATCACACATCGTCGGATCTACCGGATCTGCCCTGATGATGGACACTGCAACGCTGTCCGAAACGTCGGCTATAGAAGGAGGTAGCGCAACACGGCATAACACCCCAAAAACTAACAACGAAAATATTTAGTATTTGTCCAACAGACCATTAGAAAATTTTACAGGGGAAGAAGGTTTTCTGTCATTATTTCAATGAAACATTATGACAGGCGTTTAAGTTAAAGCTATTTCCGTAAAGGTAAAGTTCTCATTAGCTTAAATAATTCTTAGTTAAGTAATTAATTATCATTTTTCACACATTATTTATAATTTTTTTTATTTTTTATTTTTTTTTTATTTTATTTTTATTTTTTTTTTTATTTATTTAAATATATATATATTTTTTTTTTTCACAAACAAGTCCTGCTAAGCCAATTGAATTGGCTAGTTAGCAGGTGCTTATAATTAAGTTACATATACATTTTAAGGGTTATAATTTTACATCTTATATCTACAAATTCAACATTATTCATACAAATCAATCTAAGTATAAATATTTTTTTTCCGATAGCCAATTTTTCAGCATATATTTAACCTTATTCATAGAATTACATTGCTTTATACTATCAGGTAATAAATTAAATATTTTCGATATGTTGTATTCAAACGTTCTCTGTCCGTACTTATTATTAAATTTCGGAACTATTAACCCGTCGTTGCGCGTGAATCTAATGCTGTATTTATATTCTAATTTCTCTTTATGCTGCTGGGTAAATATATACTGAATTATAATTTTGTGCCATAGTATTGCCTTAACAGGTAAAATTTGATAGTGGAGATTAAAAAAAAACTAAAATGGTCTGTTGGACAAATAAGAACTGAGGCGACGTAGTAGTTAAAAACCCGCTCTTAGCTGCTAGGCCCTATGGGCGGCTTTGGTTCACCGGGACAAAGTAGCCGTGACAGGCAATGTCGTCATATTGTATAATATTTAGACGCGGGATACAATTATTCACAACTGCCCAATAATAAGTTACAATAATTTATTTTTTCTTAAAAAAAACATACAACGAAGTTGCACTGTTATAATCATAGTACCGTAAATATTTACAAATATTGAAATTTACAAATCCATAGTACCTACTTATACCTGCCAGGGGCACATCCTCTTGGGATCTGCTAACGTAAGTGGCGCCATCCTTTGACATTATTGGCTACTTGCTTGAATTCGAAACCAAATTACAAAAGTTTCCTACCAAACGGGAGTTAATAAGATAATGACGTCTTTAGTCACATTTCAACCATTTTCGTTTCTCAAAGATCGAACGGAATAAATTGATCGCGTCTTAGATTAATTATTTAAGTCAATAAGTCGTTTATTTCTTTCAATTCTAAGAGCTTTGTTAGTTCACCTCCATTCATTAACAAGATAGTTATTTTGCACAATGAACTACATTGATCAAAACTAACAGTTAAAAACCGACTCCGCAGGTTTTGCTGCTAGCCCCTGCGGGCGGCTTTCGATTCGGCTTCGCCCAGTTTTAGAGTTGGTGACCATTTAATAAATCCGATTGGGATTGGTTCCAAAAATAGCTGGTTCCTCGTATCTACAGCGATCCAGTGACAGCTAGTCACCGGGATAAAATAACCGTGACAGGCAATGACGTCATATATATATATATAGACGCATAGTATTTTTATTCACAACTGCCAGTTACAATAATAATAATATTATCATCAATCTCTCCATATCCGGAGAGATACACAAAATCAAAAATCTGTAGTACTTACGCCTGCCTGCTGTTGACGTAAGTGGCGCCATCTCTTGGCATTGCTTTAATTCGGTTCTTTTACAAAAGTATATTTGTATTAAAATGGTTTTACGTAAGGCGCGGCATCAGAGTTGCATCTTAGCCGGATTCTTAAATTTCTACCGTACAGTCTCTAGCCTACTAATACTGTTTGATGATGATGATGGTGATTTCATCGGTGTTTTAAATCACAGATAATAGGTAAAGTTGCCGAATGCCGTCGCACCCGCGCATTTTTACTTTTTGCAACTAAACAGGAGTTATCGAGTTAATGAGGTATTTAGTCATATTTCAACTATTTTTGTTTCTCAAAGATCAAACGGAATAAATTGGTCGCCTCTTTAGATGAAATATTTAAGCCTTATACTATATTTCTGCATTACGTAAAATTTCGATATGTACCATGATTATAAAAGACGGGTGTTCAATAAATAAATAAATAAATAATTGCACGGAAAGAAGTCATTCATTTCTAATCATTAAAATTGAAAGTAGTAAGCCTTAATGACAAAATAAGTTATTCGATGCACTTGGTCATGAGCCCGCCCCTCTATTAGCTGTGTTAGTAGGGAGCTGTTAGCTGTTAGCTATTAGCTGTTAGCTGTTAGCTCGCAGCCTCACTAAACAATCACCACAAAGGCGTCATAATGTTAATGTACTTTATTGCATTCTCCTGCACCCCTCCTCATGAGCGCCACAACGCGACCCTCTGTTAATTACAGGACCGGATTTTTATTTTCCGATACAGAGGTATCCTCTATCTTATTTTTATAAAAGAAGAGCGTCTGTGGCTTTGATTTTTCTGACAAATCCACACTTTTATTCCGAACTTTGTTGTTCACTTTCAAAATAAGAGGAAAATTACTGTCTAAATACATATTTGGGGCCTATCAAGAAGCCGGCTGAGGGGCGTGGACGGCTTATCTTGACGGTGCATGGTCCAACTGCTTAGACGAACTATTCTATATCTATATCTTTTGTTCTCGGCCGAGATCTGCTGTCAGATTTGTGTGATTTGATAGGGCTGTTATTTGCTTTTGTGTCAGAATTTCAGGTGTGACCTATCACGTACTTTAGTTTAGGTCGTTTTAAATACGAATTCATGCAAGTATGCATGATTATTTATTCATTTAACAGCATTAGAAAATCACACAAATCTGACAAGAGATCTCGTCCGATATTATATCTCGATCGAGACAGAATTCGGAATTCGATCATCGGACATTCTTAGTACGTGCCCAAGCCACCTCAGTTGCGATTTTTCTACGAAGAGTAGCAGTGGTTCAATGATTAGATCAATATCAATATAAATAATAGATAGCATTACGTAACTCCTCTCAAGCACCTCATTGGACCGCAGTTTGGACTCTAGAGCGTGTTCGTTTGTTGAGCATCCATATCTGATGGCCGTAAGTGCGCGTCGGGCGGTATACAATTTTGAACATTGCCATCTTTGTCTCGATACTAAGCTCGGCTTTCCTTATCACTTAGCTGTAGAGAGGACCCAACACACTGCTTACCGCACTAATTCTTCGATTATATGTAGGTAGTTATTATTCAAATTGTACGGATGGCCCACTCCAAGTTCACCCCTGTGCGCATACCATTACTACTAGAAGCTAGAAGCAATACTCTCAGTTACATTAGATATACACAACTTTTCTATGGGTCCCTCATAAAGACTTAAGTAACTCAAATCAAAATAATCTAAACTTAATTTGTCGCATTCCAAGTGCGTTAGGGGGTGTCGTAATCCGAGGGGATTGCATATTATCAGGAATATGTAGGTACCTACGTATTGTATTCATAAAAATAATTACCCTATTGGTGGTTTGTTGATCATAAGCCAATTCAACGCAATTTTTAGAGCGTAATTCAGAAAAACCCAATTTTCGTGTTCGCGGTTTTGATTAAAAACTTGTGGCGACGATTTTGAGATTAAAAAATGATTTTTTCTTTCTTTAAAACCTAATTTATTTTTCTTTCTTCTACATGTCGTCACTGGACACTCAGCCGAGTAAGCGTTCAACCCCTAACCCGATCCTAACTGTCCAAGACCGAATGATTTTTTATATTTTATGTTGAAAAAAAAACTTCACAAATATCGTCAGAGACAAAAAACGTTTAAATTTTTTACTCCAAATAATGTCAGGAATCTCACCATATATACATACATTGTTATAATTTACTTTACTTTAGCTAATTTTTTATTTTTAAATAAATTAAAACGTTCTCGGGTTACGAATAACTTTAAAAAATTATTTAAAAACACTTACTGCCATCATTATAAGCGGAAAATGTTGCTTGTGAAATGATGAACGACTAAAGTATTTGTAACCACTGCATCTCACTTATTGGGGTTTATATAGGAACCGTGATTTTTATTTAGTAACTTTCAAATAACCGCTTATTAAAAGCACCAATTTTAGAACCGGTGTGGGTACCGCCGCCCCGGGAACCATTTACTGGACAACCAACACCCCTGCCATGGGTCATTGGAGGTTATCCACCACTTACCCGCCCTGGTATAAGTTATATGGTTACTCCTTCAAGGCTCTCGCAAGGACTCTAATTTGAAAGAACGAATCTATATTTAAGTTTGAACGAATCCAGACCTCCAGTGTCCCTGCATACGGTGTTAAAAAGCAGTATGCAAGTGCTTACATGATATAAAAAATGCGAATTTTATAAAGCAAGCCGGAGATAAACATAAAAGTCGGCTGCTCGCAGGGTAATGACATCTTGCGTATGCTGCAAGCATCTGCAAGAAAAGATATTGAAAACAAGTATTGCGATATGTAGAACGCTTATGTCAGGTGGGATACCTCTCTCGTCCTCTGGCATGGGTCGACTCAAGTGGTTCACTACGTTTGGTGACTTAGAAGGCTGGGTTGGATCGGAAACTGGTTGAGGGACACCTTTTGATTTCTCCAGCCGGACCCTCTTGACCCATCACCTTGCATCGCAGTGAGAGGAATGGATCCATACCTCCGTCTCTCCTGGATACATCGACCCCCAGATCCCTACCCATCCTTCATACCCTTTTCCTTCCCAGAACTCACCTACTTCCTTTCCCCAATAATAAGCTCCACACAGGGTCTCCTATATGGAGCAATATAAAAAAACCTCCTTGTAAGTAGATATCTACTTTAATTACCAATAAAAACACAAATAGTCTTTTCATCTCCCACCCTTTTACATCATCTCTTTGACGACTTATCAGTGATCAATCTCTACTAGTCCTGAGGGGCAGCCTATAGCCACCCCAGGGAAGGGACACGTCCTGTGGGTCCAAATGTACCCCAAATATGCCCCATTAGTGCTGCTGTACCACCCCACAATTCCCTGAAATCCTCACAAACCCCCCTAAACGAAGGCCCTACGAAACATGGTTCCGCGACTTTTCAACCCGCGACAAAATATCCCCGACAAAATATCGACGGATATTATTAATAAAATAATAAAATGGGACATAAATAATACAGACATCCTGTAAATACAATAAATTATTGCTCAAAAATAGTAAAATGAGACAAAATAATCAGATTTCCTAAAAAGACAATCCATTATTGCTCAAAAATAGTACAATGTAAAATAAGATTAAGTTAGATTAGGTTAGGTTTGTTTTTATTTTGTAGGAAGATGTTTTGTCCGTAGGATATTTTGTCAGTGATATTTTGTCGGGGATATTTTGTGGGGATATTTTATTGGAGAATGTTTTGTCCGTAGGATATTTTGTCGGGGATATTTTGTCGTGTCAGTACCACGAAACACGGCTCGAAATGACCCCCCTAGTGATGTTAATGCACAGAAGTGTCATTATTTCGAATAACATCTGTTGACGTGATGAGAATTAGGTGTCGGACCTCTAATTGAAATCCAATGACAGAATTAGGCTTATTAGGGAGCTGAATATTTTATTGGCCCCTTGAAAGTGCTATTCAAATAGGTTGGTACCGACTATATCCTAACGTGTCTTAAATAAATCAACGACGCGGTTGGTTTAACTTGTAGGGTGTTATTTCTAACACTTTGTATGGAGAAGGTACTTACTTCACACCCACTAGAGTTACATTTGTGGATGTTTTAATGGAGGGAGGATTAACATTTTTGGAATATCATTTAGAAAAAAGGTTTTCGTGGAAATTAAGCATTTAAAAATATAATAAAATAATATTTTTTATTATTTAAAATTTTTGAATTGAAAACTTCTTAGCACCGTTGTGATTTGAAACTCGATGAAATGAAAAATAGCGACACAAAAAAGAGACAAACACAAACATCTATAGATTTAGCCTGCCAAAGTATGAGTTAGTAGATTTTCCAGGATAATTTTGTTCTTATCAATAATCATTTATTTAAATACAATCTGTATTTTTTTTCATGATTATTTCAAAAGTCAAATGTTTATGGCCCCCCTATCCAATCGGTCTCATCTTTTAACGGTTCTCCTCTTTGTACGGTGCTTCGTAGCCTTCCCACTTTTGTCTACTTTAGCTTTCTGAAGATTTCACTTCTACCGCGTGTGAATTGCAAGATTTTTTTAGTAGAAAGGAGTCACTTTCTGGGGGCCTAGTCCCTATCTTTTACGTTTTACTAACAGCCTGTTAGCTTAACTTGGTGGTTTGAACAAAGTTGTCGCAACTGGCTAAAAATGGTAGTCAGTAACTTTTCTGTTAAGGTTTATTTTATTTTATCGTCGCGACCGACAGAAAAGAAACAGAAAAGTCACTGACCACCATTTTTAGCCAGTTGCGACAACTTTGCTCAAATCACCAAGTTAAGCTAACATGCTGTTAGTAAAACGTAAAAGATAGGGACTAGGCCCTTAAATAAAACAATAACTTTGTAACCACGATTTATTGATTTTTTTAAAGCCGATTAGTTTCTCTTAACACAAGCATCTTCAAGGTATAAAATTACAAGGTAAAATTTCAAGGTAAAAAAAAAAACATTGTGTGAGCTTATATATATATACATCCAGAAAGAGACAAAATAAACCCTTAATCACATTTTATTTTGACAATTTGTCCCTGTAGACTCTGTACATATAATATGGTAACTCAATAGTTATCGGTCTCTTTCTTTCTATTATAATATGTAAGATTTTAATTTCACTTTCTCACTGTTCCTTTATATTATGTTTTTGTCTCTTTCTGTATGTATATGTAAGCTCACATAATGTACATTTTGATCAATTTAATTTTATGCCCTTAAAATGCTTGTGTTGAGCGAAACCGGATTACATATATAAACTAGACAATCCTTTTTTAAAACTACTCAGGCAGATATAACACCCACCATACTATTGATAAGCCCAAATAAACAGCACGATTTCTCATTTGAATAAACAAAAAATTTAACAAAACAAAAGACGACTTAAAAAAATTCACTAAAAAGTAAAAAAAATAATTTCGTATTCTTCTACAACTTAATAATCAACTTACTTTTTCTACTCATCAATATGTAGGTACGATTGTTATTTTTTGAGTCGTTGTCAGCCAAGATAGGTTTGTCGCGCGTGCACTCAAGCTCATCTCACCTATAACTATGTATGTATCTACCTTTGCTGACACCGACTCCAAAAATAACCATCTTACCTACATATTGATGAGTAGAAAAAGTAAGTTGATTATTAAGTTGTAGAAGAATACGTAATTATTTTTTTACTTTTTAGTGCATTTTTTGAAGTCCTTTTTTGTTTTCTTAAATTTTTATTTTATTTTTTGAATTTTAGTGAATCTGAAGTACACTAACTAATTTGTGTTACTTCAAAAAAAGAATCATCGAAATCGGTTGGCAAAATATTGAGTTATTCGTCCATTTGTCGCGCACATACTTATTGCAAATTTAAGACATATGGGTTTCTCATGGATTCCATTGTCAGATCTGGACTAAATTAAAATGGGATCACACGGGAAGCACCAGCTTTCAAAAAAAAAAAGAATCATCAATATCGGTTCACCCAATCAAAAGTTATGAGGTAACAAACATTAAAAAAAATTGTCGAATTGAGAACCTCTCCTTTTCGAAGTCGTTTAAAAAAATAATCTTTTCCATCGTCAAAGTTCGCCATTTCGTCAAAGTAAGGAAGTAGCTCGAATAACAAAGTGGATGCAGCAGAATAAAAAAAAACAGCTACGGAACACACAAACAATTTTACAGACAGATGAAAAGCCAAACATTGGGGTTAAAATAGGGCTTCGCTAGGCAAAGTCAAATAATAAAATAAACTAGTATTTATCTCTTAAATCTATCAGGAGTCCAGAAATCAAAAGGTTAAGGAGGTCTATAACTGTCGTAATATCTGCTATTGTTAGGGTCCTTCTGGGGTCAGGAGGTTTGTTTGAGGGGTGGGAGGTCACCCCCACCCTCCCACACTCCAGCCCCTCCCACTGCCACCCACTCGGAGCCTAACAGCTTTCTCTTGTTAGAACGTGACCTGGGCGCTACTAAACTAGTATGACCAATACGCACAGATTAACCAATTTTGAAAAATACAACCATAGAAATGTTTTTGAAATAGATTTTGTGATTTATTTTACAGTAACAATTATAAAATTATAAACTGTTCCTTTTTCATATATGTACTTACATAATTCTTTAAATTTTATTTATTTATTTCTATTCTTGAACATACACTTCACAAATAATTATTACTTTGGTTTACATTTTACATAGATAATATGTTTAGTAATAAGAAAAACAATGTTAATGATCCGTAAATGTATGTAAATAGGTTCGTAATAGTATTCTGTGAACACCTCACTAGGCGAACCTGTGCTGAGTTGTTCCCATGTTTGGTATTAAGTGTTACTTTGTCGACATAAGTAGAAACACCATATCCTCCTTGATATTGTCAAGAATATATAAATTATAAATATATTATTGTCTTTTGTGAACACCTCATTAGGATAATCTGTGCTGCGGTGTTGACGTGTTTTTGATGCAGCATTGTCGTGAATTAATTATATTATTACGAATAGTTTTTAAAAAATATTATACGAATGAAAAAATTGTATGTATGAATGATAGTGTGTAGGGTAAGTGATTCAAAATATTAGGTCCTTACATACGAAATTGGCGTTTTGTATGGGAGGAACTTTGTATGGTAGCTTATGGGAGTTTTGTATGGGAAGCTTTTTCACCTTCCCAATTTGCTTCAAGTGGATTAAAACAGTTTTATCACTAACACCGCAGCCTGCAGCTAACTCGAACGTGGTTTGCGATGGATCCGCTTCCACAATAGCCTTCAATTCTTCATTATCAACTTTGGTCTCCAGCCGTCCACGGGGCTCGTTCTGCAGGTCGAAATTTCCAGAACGAAAACGTTGGAACCAAAAACGCACTGTGTTTTCTTTTGCGGCACCGTCGCCATACACATCATTAATCCTTCGAGCCGTTTCTGCAGCACTGGTGCCACGGTGGAACACGTACTCGTAAATAACGCGATATTTTAAGTTTTCCATTTTATAAACTAAGAGACGCAAAGAAAAAAAAAATAACGAAAAAACAAATGAATTATAATTTTCGAAACACAAATACATGAGTAAATGCTGTATAAATTTGAATTTGGAATTCCTAACCAAAGAGAAGATATTTGAGATCAAAGTTGCGAGTACGGCAAAACGCCAATTTCATATGTAAGGACCCAATATTATATTATATTTTTTCGCGAGCACCTCACGAGGAGAACTTTGCTGAGGTGTTCACAATTTTTTTTTTTACGGTTACACTGTAATTATTAAAAAAACAGTATTTTTTTAACATTAGCAGGAGGCATTGAGGGAAAGATTCCCCCAGGGCCATGTCATATTTTGGTATGCTGTAGTGTCTTTTTAGGGAATGGAAGGAGAGAAAATTCTGGGAAGGAATATGTGACCAGTAAAATGTGTCCAGATGAGTGACGGACGCATGAATCCATCCCTTCCACTCCGATACAAGGTGATGGGTCGAGAGAGTCCGGCTGGATAGTTTAAAACGTCTTCTTCAATCAGTCTCTCCCGCCACGAGATGGGCAAACTAATTCGCCAAGACCTAGACAAACCTCACACCGCGAAGTCGGGCATCCCTGCTATGTCACCAAACGTAGCGAACCACTTGGGGTGACCTATCGAAAGGGTGTTGGTTATCCAATAAATGGTTTCCACATTTTTATTATTTTACTATCAAGTAGAATGAATTTCCGGCGCTTTGTATATGATATGAGCAAAAATGATACCAATCATGATTTTTGAATAAAAAAAAAAAACAAAATAAAATAATAATTTTTACACTTACCAGATGGTCACCCTAAAATCTTTACAATCCAACCCAACACTAGCTGCGAAGTCAGCCTCTAAGCAGTGGGGTCACCACACGTTGCCGCCCATTGTACGCCGTGACCCTACAAAAGCGACCCTTTGTATAGCCGAAGCACTAATACCTACTACAGTAGAAGTAACAGCTATTTCGCTGACCCGGTAATGCGTTCGGCTTTCGCAAATCTGAAATTCAGCCCATAATGGAAGCGTTCCCGAAGGTAAAGTATCGGTTTTCAAAAAGGAGTTTTATCAAACAAAATGTTGGTAAATTTATTATTGAAAAAGGTTGAAGGTTTTATAGCATTTGCTTTGTAAAGTCAACCGGTTTTTGTCTGATTATATTATAGTATAAAGCATTTTTGTTTTGAGTAAAGATATTTTGCTTTATTGCTTAAAAAATAAAGCTAGTCTATTGAAAATTTTTTAACCCTTTCAGCACTGCGCTTTTGTTTCCATATATAGACCATATTTTATGCTTGATACCCCCTTAATGATTATTTGATTTTTTTTTGTTTTTCCATCACTTCACACCTTTTTAAAATTCACGTCCTTGACTCCCCAAAATGTACATTCTGTGGCCTAGATGTGGAATCTTTAGATCACGTGTTTTTTGGTTGTCCCTCTCTAAACAAATATCCTTTCTTCTATCAAGCGTTATATAAAATTGCGACCTTTCCATTCAACATTTCATCTCTTCTAAGTCTGAACTCGACTCCAATCTTCCATATAATTCTAAAATTTGCCCATTTAAACAAAATAAATATATAAATTCACCTTTGGTTCTCCATAATTTTAAATAATGGCCTAGAACACCCTTGAAGGGTAAAAGCCAGAAATAATTGGAAAAAAAAAATTAGAATTTTTTTTTTGTTGCTTACTGTAGTATCCGCAAGCTTGCTTCAGTATGGCAACATTGACGGAAATAGCCGAACGCTTCCGATGGCACCCGAAGTCGGTAATCGGAGGCAGGCAGCGCGCGGTGCATCGGCCGCTCAGCGTTCATTCTCTCCGAGAGCGTAGCATAGGACATACTACTATACTGTGTACATTATAACGTCAATAAACTCGTCTATTACGATCCTATTCTCTTATTACAAATACATTAGTTTTGTCTTGATTAAAAGTCTATCAAGGACATTACACTTACTAATTTAGATTTTTTCTAATTTGATTTTCACATTAGCTCCACGCGGGAGATCCTGAGAAAAAAAAAACTCAGGGCCTGTGTCATCTTTGAAGATGCTGAGTGGAGAGTCTTTTTTGGGAAAGAAAGGAGAGGAAATCTAGGAAGGAAATATGAGGGGTGGGTAGGAATCTGGGGGTCAATGTGATCAGGAGTAAACCATCCCTCCCATTTTGGTGCAAGGTGATAGATCAAGAGTTTCCGGCTGGAGAGTTCAAATGGTCTCCCTCAACTAGTCTCTCACGATCCAGCCCGCCATTTAGTAGGTGGGTAAACGCATCCGCCGCGAAGACCTAGACAAATCTCACCCCATGAACCCGGGCACCTCTGCTAAGTCACCAAACGTGGAGAACCACTATGGCAGGGGTTATCCAAAAATGGTTCACGGAACGGCGTTACCCATACCCGCCTCCCAAATTATATTATTATAGGAATGTTGTTTAGTGGAAGATACTCTCAGTATCGCCCTGGTGTAAGACCACTATTCAGAATTGAAACGTTGCTTGAAATGGCTTTAGCAGTGTTTGGTGACCAGATCTGTATAGCCATGTACTTTTCTAATCTCCTTCCCTTACTACCTTCAGCCACATAACATACCCCAATTGGGGATGCCATAGACTCACTGGCTCCAGACGGGAGCAGCTTCTACTCTTGTGAGATATTCACATAAAAATGCAACACGGTACTCCGTTTCTTGCTTACTGTATGGTATGTATAGCAGATCATGGTGCCGCATCTGACAATACTTGTTTGGTACTTTTTCATTTCTTCGTTCTGCTTCACAAGTCCTTGATAAGAAATATATCTATATAAAGGACGTTAAATGGAATGAAATTTAAATTAGTTTTAATTTAATGTCAGCACGTCTAACACATTCTCGGTATCTTAATAGGTATATAAAACAAAGTCGGTTAGTTACACCATTTATAACTCAAGAACGGCTGGGCCGATTTTCACAATCTTTGATTTGCTGGATTTTTCTCCGCCCCGAATAGCTGAATATCTAATAAAACGTAATAGCTACGAAAAGTCAAACATCAATGCGCTGATTATTTTGCTTTTGTTCTTAAACATATAATGCTGCCCCTTTTTCTCGCACACTAAATGTCAATAGACGAAAATGAGACAAACGGTGAACGTGAGTCTGCACCCCTCCAAAGGAAAATACAATAATTATAATAAATCTCCCTCACACGTATAAAGAAAATGAAACGCAATTCCCGTAAGTAAGTGGAAAGGTAAGAAAATCACAAAAATATAAATCCGTACACAACACCATCTCTGATACTGACAAAAATAAAACACGGACAGTTACGCATCGATAATTTCTTCATTGTGTAAATTTTAACTTAATAAAAAATCTGAATGTAATTCAGTCAATGAGATAACACAACAGCTATTGATTCTGAGGCGGTGCGGAGTTCGTCTGGTCAGCTAGTATTCAATGTGGAACAATGAAAAACAGAAATAAGAGCATAATTGTTTGAAGAAGTCAATTAATAAAGTCAACTTAATAACATCCCAGCATTAAATTTGTGAAATGGACAGCCGTGGAGCGCACAATTCATTCCCATAAATGAAAACCCTGCCAGAAAATCAGCAACGCGTAGAAAATTCTAAAACTCCGGACAAAAGAACCGGCGGGAAAATTCAGAAATAGAATAAGGCACCAGTGTTGCCAACCTGACAACAACAAGTTAAATAGTTTCTTAATGGATTACGTTGGCAGCCCCGACTGTCATTTGCTATTTTCCCTCCAAAACGCACGCACAAAGGCGTTTTAACAAAGGAGGGGAACGTTTTTTACTCTCACAATTTCAGATGATGAACTTTGGAGAGAGAGTACTAAATTAAATACAAAATTAGGAAAATAAGAAACTAATAACACTTGCCTTTTGTATATGAATGATATTTTTTACGGTGCTCCAGATTTTATGTCCGGGTTAAATCTTTCCCAAATGAAAGACTAAACCCTTCCACACACTTTTCCACAAATGATTATCTAGTAAATCCACGCAATCCACCATATAAGTATAATAAATACAAAACAATACAAGAACAATACGTCAATCCACCAGAAACATAATGGGAAAATATTTCACCGACTCCAGATATTTTCATATCAAAGGGTTCAGCTCTGATGAAATCCTAACTGGTCCGATAAATCCTACTGATCCCTCAATATAAATATTTAAAAAATCTTTCGGAATCCTACATGCATTTAAAATGACTGACTTTTGCATTTTTATATATAAATTCTTTGACAAATCTAATACGCCTAAATTTTGAATGAGAGAGGTATAATGCCAGTAGCCGAAATAACAAATGGTAATATTTTTATATTCTGAGAATGCCAAATTCTTTTAATCTCATTTCCTAAATCTGTATAATTTCTTATTTTTACAGAAACAGTTTTCTGAATATTACAAGAATTAGGAATAGCGACATCAATGATATATGTTATTTTTTTTTTAATATTGTCATGTAAAACTATATCGGGTCTATTATGACTAATTGTTATATTCAATTTAATATTTTTATTTTATTTTTATTTTTATTTATTTCAGAGAAAGTTGACAGCAAATCAGAGATTACAAAATAATACAATAATAAGATGTTGATTATGACACTTATGAACTTTCCACTGATGGTAGTGAATGATAAAGTGTGAAGTTGTAAGGATTTTCTTAAATAATTTATTTTTAGTTACAATATATAAAAAAGGGGGGGGGGGGGGGGGCGACGAGCAACATAGGAATAGGATTAAGAGGCAAAGGACGGGAATATATATAGGGATTGAACTTCCTAGTTTAAGTCACGTTGCTTAGTGAGATTTCGTTTTATTTCACGTAACGTCGAGTTAAAAATGTCAATGTGGTAATAATTTAAGTTAAATGAATGTGTGGATCTGTAGATAAATGAGTTATGTTTGGAGTTAGTCTTGTAAAGAGGGAGATTAAAAGTAAGCGACTGTCTACTGTTGCGATTTGGAACGTGGAATGATATGCGTTGAAGAAGATCAGGACTATCGATTAAGTTATGTGTGATTTTACATAACATTGCCGAATCTGCTATATTTCTTCGACATGTTAGCTTCTGTATTTTGAAGAATTTTGCAGAGTCTTCATTGCTAACATGAGATCGAAAAGTGCGGAAATTGAGATACCTTAGAAAACTATTTTGAACACTTTCAATTCCATTTTTGTGTACTTATTTTACTGTGATATTGGGATGGCGTAATACAATAATATTTAAACTAGCAGTTAAAAGCCCACTTGGTATGTTTTTGCTGCTAGGCCTTGTGAGCGGCTTTTGTTTCGGCTTCGCCCAGTTTAATGTTTGTGACCATTTTATTAATCAGGTAATAACTGGTTCCAAAAACAGCCGGTTCCTCGGAAAAATAATCTCATGCGATCCAGGGACAGCTAGTCATCGGAACAAAGTAACCGCGACAGGCAATGAAGTCATGTATTATATATAGTAGAAATGACAACGTGGTTTTATTATTCACAACTGCCAGTAATAATAATCATAAATATTATCATCCATCTTTCCATACCCGGAAAGATTCACGAAAATGCAAATCCAATAGTAGATTCTTACGCCTCCCAGCCAACGTTCCTCATGCCAGCTGTTAACCTAAGTGGCGCCATCTTTTGCCATTATTGGCTACCTGCTTGAATTACAATAGTAGCTTTTTAACAAACTTCACGTACGAAGATGATTTTGCATAAGAAGAAAACCGGAAATATGTAATTTTTAAATAAAATTTTAGCCGTGTTGGCTCTTTTCCACAAAAAAGTATAAATTGATTTCAAAAGATTGGTAAAGTTTTGTTTTAAATTATGAGAAGATATGTTTATTTTTAGCAAAATAAGGTTATCTTAGGTCGTTGGCAGATTTGTTAAATTTCTCTTTTCTTAAATTTGTTAAAACACACATTTCAAATCATATAATCATGCAGTAAAATAAATCAATAAATTATCTGGGAAAGCTATGTTTCAGAATTTTATTTTAGTTTCAATAAAAAATGTGTTTAAATAAAAAAAAAATAAATAAAAAAAAGATCCGCGCACGTGTTTTGTTACGAAAATACTTCAGTTTGTCTATTTATTAACGGTCTTACAAACTAATATATTTAAGATTTTTTTAACATTCTTATTTTGCTTAGACATTATTAAAAAATTATAAATACTTATGACCAAAAAATAATTACAAAAAGTACATCATTTTAATACTTTATCACCAAGTCTGTCAGCATTTTTGAATGTAGGTATAAATCAGTGAATCGGAGAAAATGTCGATGATAGAATTTAGATTAAGAAAGCTGGTACGGAAAATAATTATTTTTTGTCATTGGAACCGCTGTGTACGATCGTAAGAACGTCTTTCTATGAAATTTGAATTCTCGGCCGCTGGCTGGTTAAGCAGCGTCAGAGATACATTCTAAGTCGGTTTCCTAAATTTCAACCGTACAGCCGCTAGCGTAATAATAACGTCAGTTTCGTCATTGTTTCATATCGAGATTGCTTCTATAATGAATATAAACAAATTTTTTGTTAAAATATTACATTAACCCCGTCGCGCGTCGTTAGTACAATTTTTCAGAACGACATACTTAATTCATAATTTTTTTTTGAAGTATAGACTTTTTTTTTGAAATAGGTAATTCACCCTAAGAAGAGTGCTTTGGGTAGTGAAAACTTCTTTAACACCGTTGTGATTTGTAACTCGATGAAACGAAAAATAACGACAATAAAAAGAGGCAAACACATACATATGTAGGATTTATTCTGCGAGAGAATGAGATAGTATAATAGGTCTCCTCTTTGTGAGGCGCTTCGTAGCCTATCGGTCTACTCTTTGTGTGGTGCTTCGTAGCCTATGGTCTCCTCTTTGTGCGGTGCGTCGTAGACTCTACTCATATCGCCTTTAGTTTTATGAAGGTTTCACTTCTACCACGTTACATAATATATACATATATACATGTACATATGAACAAGTTGTTGTTTTTTTAATTAATTGAATTAAAGGAATGAATAAAATGAATTAATTCAAAAGGCCTGAGAATCAGACTGAATCGATTCACTCCTGAGAATGAATCTGCCCGGGTCTACTGAAGAACATCATAAATAATTTAAAAAAATTACTAATTTCAGTTATGAATCTGTCTACAACTCCGGTTTAGTGAACTCTTAAACTTTTGCTTTGATTTCAAGTTTGGATCATTTTCAAAACTTCGAGTGTTTGTTAAGAGAATTCAGACAACCGATAAAGTACTTACCTACAATATAATGTTTTTAACCGATTCATTTTTACTGCCAATTTTAAAATTTGCAACTGATTTGTGGAGAATTCGACTATCCCCAATTTAACGCTTGTCTGCGCTAGTACGTACCTAATACATATTTTAAAATGAAAAAAAATAATAATGGTGCAATATAGCTGTGAATGATGAAAACTTGGAGGAGGTGGATGGGTTTGTGTATCTGGAAATTAGTTTACGAGAGATGGGAAGGCTGATAGAGATATTGAAAGAAGGGTAAATGCAGGTAACTCCTGGAGGACTGAATGCCGTTGGCGCTAATAAGAAAACTGTCAAAAGAAACGAAGCTTGCAGTCCAAAATGGAGTGCTGGTACCTACCCTGATGTATGGCAGTGATGCATGGAGCTGGTATCTAATTATTTATTAATCATGTTGAAACTCAATACGTTTATAAGTATCATATAATAATAATAATAATATTTGGCTAATTTATATAGCGCCGTTTTCGTGAAAAATCACCTCAAGGGCGCTGTACAAATAAATACAAAAAAAATAATATTACTGGCTTACAACTAAGATTTACAATTATAACTAGTGACTTACATCTAAGTCTTATTGCTAGTGACTTATGACTAAGACATATAAAAGCTGACCTAAAACTTAGCTCAATGACATATATATTTACAATTATGACTTAAAGTTAGAGATTTATAACTAACATATTTATTTACATTTAAAGATACTTGAAAACATCTTATAAATATCATACATTCGCCAGAATCACTCCACAGCGCCAGAAGAAGAAGGAAGTTTTTACATAATACATATTACTATTTAAGGACATGGATGCAAAATTTAGCGGATTTACGAAAATGTATGGATATCTTAAATAAATTAATGAAATTAATCGCCGATCTTTACCGCATTATGATTTATGATGACTCATCGCTCAACATTAAACGGATTGAGGTGTTAGGTTACCACTGACAGACCATTGGTAGGTAGATCAATAGCATTTTGAGTTTTTCGTTAGTAGTTGTAGGGAATAGCAAATAAAATAGTATATATTCGTGGACATCAACAATTATTAGAGTATAATTAAATTACAAACTTCATATACCAAAAATCAAATCAACAAAATATGGACTAAGATCCCTAGAATACATAGCTTACACAAAATATAATCAACTACCCAACGAGATCAAATGTGCAAGTCAATGTAAAAAGACCCAAACTAAAATGCTCAAACTTCATTTTATGAATGACTATCTGAAATAATAATGTTGTGTATGTCCTATGATATGTCCATTTAATACATACAGCTATATGTTTCATGTAATGCGTATCATTCCCGCAATGAGTTTATTAACTCTTGGGAGTACAATGCTTTATATAATATACTATATTCTGTATTGTATACTTTTAATAAATAAAATAAAAAAATATAATGACGAATTTATGGAAATGAGTATTTGAAAAAATGAGTTTTAAGTTTGGATCTAAATTCCGCTGGGTTGGTTATGCATCTCAATTCCATGGGAAGTTTATTCCAAGCCTCAGGGCCGGATACTCCAAACGCGCGATCACCAAAATTAGTGTTCCGATTTCGCTTGGGTTCTTTCAATCTTCCAATTGCAGACGATGTCGCTGATCTAAGAGATGACTGCCTTAGACCTATATTTTCCGGAATGCATAGTTCAGAGATATAGGGTGGAGCCATTTCATTGATAGCTTTAAATACCATCCAGCATAACTTATACTGGATCCTTTCAGGACACTTCAACCAGTGGAGATTTCGGAGGTGTTCCGAAATGTGCGAAAACTTGGGTACCCCTGTGATTAGTCGTGCTGCGGCGTTGAACACTGATTGTAGTTTATCAGTTTGACATTTAGGAAGACTTGCATAGATACCATTGCAGTAATCAAGACGCGATACTATATATGAATTCACAAGAAGCTTAGTTGCTTCTGTCGAAAGGTTCCTACGAACTGACTTAAGTTGTCTTGAGTAGAAGAACCCTGTGCTAACGGTCCTATTCACCTGACTTTTCAATGAAAGGTCTGAATCCAGATAAACTCCCAGAAGTTTGACGGTTGTTTTCGCAATTACGTCATTGCCGGAAATGGCAATTGGTGAGTTGTCTATTAGATGTTGACGTCTATTTGTAGCTGCCCACAGAAATTCGGTCTTTGATGGATTAAGCTTCAGTTTGTTTGAGGACATCCAGAGACTAATTGCTTCTAGACACTCAACTGTGCGAATTTTGAGGCCGGTGATCTCATTTGGTGTGCAGTAAAAGTAGACTTGCTGATCGTCGGCATAACAGTGAGAAAGGAGACCAAATGACTCGATAATTCTTGCGACATCATTTGTGAAGAGGATAAAGAGAAGTGGGCCCAGAACGGATCCCTGAGGTACCCCTGAAGAGAGTTTTGTGAAGTTGGATTGTTTATTTCCCACCTTCACTGCTTGTGAGCGATCCGTTAGATAGGATTGTAGCCAATTTTTTTACATTAGAATGTAAACCAAATGTTAATTCTAGTCTCTTAATGAGAAAGTCGTGGTCAATGGTGTCAAATGCAGCGCTCATATCTAAAAGTGAAAGAAGTGCTAACTTACCTGACTCTATGGCAAGGGTAAAATCTCATAGGACACGAAGTAACCCGGTTTCTGTTGAGTGGAATCTTCTATAAGCGGACTGATGATCGGTAATTACTTTATTGTGGTTTAAGTGGGAGGTTATTTGAGAAAATTCCGCTATCTTGTTTGGCCGAATTTGGGGTCAATGAAAGATATAATATCATTTAATAAAAAAATGTAATTTTTGCTTTGTATCTAATGAAATATTTCATTTTTAACGTTAATAAAAATTTGATCGCTTAGAAGTATTATAGATGCTCCAAATGAATACTGCGTGTAGAACATATCTTGGCGCTTAAAAATATCGTTTATTTTAATAAAAAGCCAAAAAAAAATACAAGGTAAAAGGTCCATAAAAAAAACTTTCAAGTCCAAACTCTCCTATTTACAAACACCTTTTCGGATGTGGTTTTATTGTTTAAAGTGGCAAATTTAGTTTCTTTTATAATAATCGCAATAAAAATTGATATTTATGCCCAAAATTCACAAAATTAAATAAAACATACACTTTGGCGATCTTTTTTCCCAGTGCATTAAAAGTGGCGTTACCCAACTGCGAATATAATCCTTACGCCATCTGCAGAAGGACCGATAACGCGTAGCATATTCACAGTCAGTTGCCGCCCGAATCTCGGGCCGAAAAGATGTTGCTCTGTTCTCCGCGTCGCTTAGTTCTGTAAAATTGTACTTCGGACCGTTGTTGGCTACTGATTATGGTTTTTATTGGTCAACGCCCTAAAGTCCTTAACTCTCCCCGATTCCGAATGAGTCCAGTACCAGGGGATCGCCTTAAACGTTTTTTCTTTTTCTTTATTCATTATAAAAATTGTGTACAGTTTTACAGGTGATTCGACTACCACGCTAGGCACATGCCCGTATTATGGTAGTCGAAATGGTTCAGTACTTAAAACACATACAGCCCTAAGGAAGGGCCAGGCTGAACCGTAACCTGTTGAATTTTTATATACCTATTTTGTCATACTTACCACTTAAAGTGAAATGACACATTATTATTATTCAAGAATTGGTTTTCTAAAAAAGTTTGTTTGTAATAAAAAATGTATTATGTAATCAAGTTTTTTCCACCATGCCACGGCGTTACCTCATTTGAATAGGGTTCTAACTGACATTTTTTTTCAAAAATAACCTTTGACTGCCAAAGTATTTCTTTTTCTCGTTTCTATTAGGCCAGTGCAATTAGCGATCCGCGATCGTAATTATTCCGGTAGTTCCAATTTTTTTATATGTTTTATACACTCATCTCGTGATGTAAAATCTGAGTTTTCGACCTTGGGTCACTTGAGCTTTCGCCGCCATTTTGAAAAAACCAGACGAAATCGCGCCAAAATCTAGTTTTTCTCAAATATCTCATTTCCAATAAAATTTTCGGCTAAAGTAGCTTCACAAGTTTAGTAGAACATACAATTACCTACAATTCTTTAAAAAAAGTTTTCTTCTATCTTAGGTAATTGTATTTTATATTAAATTTTTGAACCTACTTTAGTCGAAATTTTTATTGGGAACGAGATATTTGAGGAAAACTAGATTTTGGCGCGATTTCGTCTGGTTTTTTCAAAATGGCGGCGAAAGCTCAATGTACCCAAGGTCGAAAACTCAGATTTTACATCAGGAGATGAGTATATAAAACATATAAAAAAATTGGGACTACCGGAATAATTTCGATCGCGACCACTTTTTTAGAGCTAATTGTACTGGCCTATATATAAAAAATAATTTTCAGAACCATCTGAGTTGTATTTTCGTAGATATATGTATGACAGCAAGCATTATCAATAATAATTCATTTTAGAAGGTTCTAACATCACTTACACTCTCTGTTTTGTTTGTATCTGACAGTTTATCTAAAATACGAGGCGCATTATGGTTCGTCACTTCATTGGATAGGGTTCTGACTACGCCTAACCATTTTTTAAGGTTTCTATGTTTCCAAAGACGAATTTTCGTAATCTATTTAACAATTTTATTTAAAGTATTTTATTTTATCGTATTTTAATGGAAAATATATTTAAATAGGGCGAAGCTAGGGCTTGGAATTGCATAAGATAAATGTAATTAGAACTTGTGCAATGAATTATTATGCCATAGTTAGTTGCACAGGGTTTTATTTGCATGTTTAGGTATGTTCCAAAAGGGTAAGTATCTATGAGTCCTATTTAAATACTTTCCTTTAAAACATGTTCAATTAAAATACTTTATAGAAGATTCAACCTCAAAACCGGAAATTGGTAAATAGATTACGAGAAATCGTCTTTGCAAACTTTGACACCTTATATCTCAGAACAAGGTGAAGTAAAGATAAATCCCTATCTAAACGAAGTGATGACGGGTTAAAGTTTATCGCAAAATTTAAAATACGCTGTAGGTATAAATAAATGGTGTTTTCTCTACAAACAAATCATTCTCATTTGCACCATTATCGGGCAGTCGCTGATTTATTCTTGTTGGAGAAACTTAGTTTATTGTAAAATGTGTTGCGCTCTCTTATTTCTACTAGGATTTCTATGCATATCTTGCGTAGAGGGTAAGTAGGCATTAACATTTCTACATTTTTGTCATATGAGAAGCTTAATTAAATAGCGTTTATCCATCATCACCGCGCTACATTTCGGGATGGAGTTTGATCTCCTCCGTGAATATTTATTTATTTATTATAAGACCTTTGCACATTTTATAGATTTTCATGTTAATTCATCCGCCACGCTAGGGATGTCCCTGTGTTATGGCGGGTGAAGTTAACAGGTTAGAATTAATTATAAAATGGTTGATAAATTAAATAATAAGTTGTTAAATTATTCAAATTAAATTAAATTACAAATTTTATATTTCATGGTTAATGAATGTAGTCATGGTAATTTACTGTAATAATAATAATAGTTAATTTCAGAATTGTTAGGTTGATAATAATAGTTATTAAAATTATACAATTCAATTTAGGTAAAAAAATTATATATCTTAGTTTCTAAGTGTGTTGTTGGGGCTTGTTTTCGGTTTTAAAGTTCTCAGTGAATATTATTAATTGATTTGTCGTCCCCTGTCGTTCTTTTCCAGTCCTCCAGCCTTCCCATCCTGCTCCAATCGACTTCCACATAGTCAACCTGCCTCTTCCACGGTTTGCCACTAGTCACTTCCACTGGGATTTGGTTTCGATTTTTGCTGCCATCTGCCATTAGCACCAAGTGTCCATGGATACTTTTTTAAATAAACCTCTTACAATTTCACAGTTTGGAGCAAATATTTTCAACATTGAGTTTTATTCTAGTCGTATCAGCCGAAGAAACTGAACCATTCTTCAGAGATGACTACGTTTACTTTGCCGCTTATAATGCGTTCTTTAAAGAACACAAAGCTGCGCTGGGCTGGAGAGAGGCGGTTTCCATGTGTTCCTTGGAAGGCGCTGAGCTCGTGGTGCCAAATTCTGAGGAGGAGATTGGGGCATTGTTAACCTACATGGCCAGCTCCACCAGCAAAGTGTGGATTGGGATACATGACTTATTCCAACAAAAGAACTATGTGGCAATTAATGGTATGTTTTCATGTATTAATTATTCATATTTATGTTGCCACTTTTTATTGAGTTCCTTTGAAACATCTTTGTCTCAAGTTGGAGATCTTACATTAGCAACTTCATCAGTTATTGAATGGCTGAAGGTAACAAAAGCTAATCCTGATGTTAAGTTCGCGTTTCCGAAGTATCACGCACCAAATCTCTGAAACATCAATTAGTTTTGGTGGCGGGCTTTACGAATACGTAAAGGTTTTTGGGGGGCCAAGCGACCGTCGACGCCAATCGTGCGCATGTGTCTCTGCTCACTCAGTGCGCTTGCAACTTCCCGTCTGATTGACAGAAAAGATCGCAAGGCAGAAAATCGACCAGTTGGTATCGTGGTAGTTCTTGGTTCCCACTCTGGCGTTGCTGTTTCGATCCACTATACTTTACAGCTCTTATCATTGCAGAACTCATATTCTCCACTTATAATAATGGAAGTGAGTGTATTCCTAACATTTTGAGATTAATTTAATTGAATTTTTGTAATATCAATTGCATTTTCCAAATTAGATGAAATTGTAGTAGACTCTATATTACTTATTATTTTTGTATTTTCTTTTTAGGAATTCCGACATCAAAGTTATACTTGAACCACCCAGAGCCCAACCCCGGCGATGGACGTGATTGCGTGCGGATGCTGCGAAATGGTTCTTACTCTGACGGGCCCTGTGAGGTGGCCAGCTTGTTTATCTGTAAGAAAGCCCTCAGCCCTCTGACTCTGGTTAATGGGGTTTGTGGAACCTATGATACGGGTACGAAAAAACCACTTATTTATTTTGATAATGATCACTTTGACGATTAATCCAAATTTTAGGTTCGGTAATTCCCTGTATCTACAGAAATTTAATATTTTGTTAGAACCTTGCACAAATAACATAATTATAATAATGCTGAAATTTTTTTAACATTTACAATGATGAATAACATCTCTCATATTTATTATAATTATTAAAATAAATTAACACACCAATATTGCCCCTAACGTTTAACGCCGCCTTTACGTAAAAAGTCATCGAAATTTACTTCTTTATCACTCTTATTTTTTCACAGATTACGAAAAGTTTCCTACAATTGACGATCACTGTTTCAAATTCCATCAAAAGCCAAGGACCTGGTACGATGCCATTGAAGTCTGTTCGGCCGAACAAGCTCGTCTCGTGGTTCTTAACAGTGCCGAGGAGGCTCAATACTGCTTGGATAAATTTAACGAATATGCTAGGCTATATTTGGCTAGGGTTTCACGACTTGATTATTCCAGGGCAATACGAGACAATCGACGGTATGCTTCAAAGTTTACTTTTTAAACCTAATTAAATTTATGTTATTTTTTAAAAGCTCTAAGTACCTATTATTATCGGCAATGATTAATCATCATTATTTCTTGAGCCTTGCAGATGTTATTACAGTTTTTCCGATTCAGCAATCACATTATACCATATTTTAAAATACATTAACATTTATTTCAATTTCACCTTCATTCATATATGAAAAAAACCTAATCTTGGAAGAGGAAATTATCCAACTTCATGCTTACACAATCTCGTTTTGTGTTGCCTATCTCAGATTGCACAAGAAAACCTCTCCCGTTTCAGTAGCAGCAGCGAGATGTGTTAAGTTTTGTAAGGATAAAGCCGGCGTATGTTTCCCAACCGTACTGATTTATAGATATACTTATTTGATTCCTAATTCTTGGAGACCATACACAAATACCATGCAATTGATAAAGGCTATTGAACTCCACCTAAAGGGGAGTGGGGAAAGAAAGAATGAAACATTTAGAGATATTGAATTCAATCTGATTCCATTTACTCCAGTCAACAATTCTAACGATTGGAATCGAACGCAGTCCTCTAAAGTTTGTATTTCAAAAAAATGTTCGGTGATCAGCGAAAAGAAGTGACTTGGAATGCAGAAAAATTTCCGTTATATCGTTAATAAAAATCGAAAAGAGGAGCGGTTCTAAATTAGATCCCTGAGAAACTCATGAGAAAACAAATTGCAAATTGTTTTTCAATTGCAAATTGCAAATTGTTTTTCAAGTACCTATCTTGTTGATATTGTAGGACTTAAGCTAGAGAAAGCGGGCTATTGTGAATGGCAGGACGGACAGCCCGACAACGCTGATAAGGACGAACACTGCGGGACTATTATGGTGGGCTTGGGAAGGAAACTGAACGACAAGTCCTGTGATTCACGGCTCCTCTTCATGTGCGAGAGGAAGATATCGCCCAAACCCAAACCTCAAGCGGTTTCTGCGTTTTGTCCTTCAGGTATGCTTAACTCATTCAGGATAATTTTCCGGAATTTTAAATTTTCGTTTATTTGAAAAAAAAATAGCAGTTACTTTTTAAACCTGTTTATCACAGAACTAGATTTTATTTGAAACGAAAAATACCAAAATTTTAGGTGATTTTTCGTACAAAAAAATATTACCAGGTAATTGTTTATTTTTCAAAGATTTTCAAGAAGTAGACAATAATATGTGGTTGATTTCAAAACTTGTTGCATTTATCCTCTTACATACATGTTGGTGTTCGTCGTGTAATATTATACAAAATGTTCATAATATTTCAAAAAACATATAGATCGAGAAAATTTCACGAATTAAGCATTTCTGGCTGCTTTATCAACATGCGGTAGTCGGGTAGTAAGGGGTTAATAGTAAACGAAAAATATAATGGAAAAATTCTAAGAACTAGTTTCTTTGCCAGAACTTGAACAATCCATCAAATTTCAAAATTAATTTTCAAGTGCTATAAAAGTTTTACTCAAATTCTGCTACTATTCAAGTACCTACTGTGAAACAACTGATTCATAATATAATAATAACAGAACACGAATAAAACTTTCAAAACTTGATCGGTTGTTCCCACCCGGGCGACTGAGATTAATTCCTTGGCTGGCCAAGCCCTCCATTATGACACAACAACGGCTTGTAAAAATTTCAGTCAAAACACCGTTTTATTTATAATTTTTTTGTTTCAGGTTATAAAAATTATCAATCAATGCCACACAGTTGCTACAAACTTCATACCACGGCTAAAACCTGGATGGATGCTTACAAAGTGTGTGCAGCCGAACAAGCACACCTAATTGTCATAAACAGCGATAAGGAAGCCAAACTCAGCTCTGACATATTCTTGAAATATATCCGAGATAATTCAAAGCAGTGTGACTTTCATAGGGATGGCTTTTTGGTCGGCATTAACAATTTGATAGCAAAGGAATACAGAACAATCGATGGTGAGTACAATACTATTATTTAATACCTCAATTTGGAAGGTGGGTATGGGTACTGCCGGGAACCATTTATTGGATAACTAACACATTTTTTCAATAAGACTTTAAATTTCGCTAACAACCCAGTATATTTGGGCACTTGTGGGATTTCGACTGTATCGGTGTGCAAGTGCACAAATACATACAAATGTATCCACTTTAATATGATTTGCTTGCACCCACTAATTTACTTTACATTGCTCTCCCCATTTCTTTAATATGAAGGCTTACGTTTGTATTTTTAGGAAGGACCCTCTCTGAGGCAGGCTACAGCAACTGGGGCCCCGGGAGCCCCTCCGGTGAAACGGATCAGTGTGGGGCACTCTTGCAGCACAAGGACACCCCACGCGGGTTCTTCCAGCTGCTAACTGTACCGTGTGCCTCAGTACCCCTTCTATTTATGTGCGAAAAGAACATTTTAAATCCGAAGAAGGACCCCAGCGATGCAGATTGTGGAGTTTGTGGAAGTCTCGATCCTGGTATGAATACACTGTTCCTTATAAATAATAATACTTTATTAAAAACTCAGGCAATAAATAGCCCCGTCACCTTATTCTACATTAGCCTGGTCGGATTACCGATGTTAAAATGGGATGTTAATGGCAGAATGCTGTGCTAACTTCTCCTGCTTGGTGGAGCTGGTGTAGTTGTAGACCTGTCATTGATAATTGATATTGCTTTGTATCTGGCTTGCGTGTGCATTTTGGAAGTAATATAAAAAAAACGGTGGATAAATACGGTAGCTGGACTGTGAAGGAGTTAAAAAATGAATTAAAGAATAGAAAGGCAAAATGTTTTGGCAAGAAAGAAGTTCTAATCGAGAGGTAAGCTAAGTGGTTGGAATATAACCTCATTCTTGTACTTCTAAAACAAATTTTGTGTTGTATTTGTAATAATTTTAAGGTAGGTAATTTAGCTAACGTTGCTTGTTTATAATGTATCCAATAATTATAATTATTAATTCCAGATTGGCTGCCTATGACCGGAATAATAACTTTATGGAAATAAATGATTTTGAGTATGAAAGTGAGATAGTGGGTATATGTTGGCTCCCAGATGAATCATTTTACAGCATGCAGGATTCGCCTGTATTGCCACAAATAGATAAAGTTCATATAAACCAATATTTTCTTTATGTTTACAAAGGGCAGGAAGGAATGACAATGTATGCAGCAGTTCACAGGAAAGGATACAATATGATGAAGGAATATTTTTTGGTAGCTTTAGTTGTGTCTAAATGAAGAAAATTCTTTCGTGCGTTGTTATGAATGTCAGAATTCACAAAAATAATCGCTTCGAAACTAGAGAAAAAATAATAAAAAATTGACGAAACAAAGTTTTGACAGGTCTCTATTCATATTTAGGTCAACATTTACACTAGCGCCAACTGGTGTCGATTTGTGAACTACTCAAAATATCCTGCCATTAATAGAATACAAATACAAATACATACAAATTTTATATTTAACAGTCGATTTGGATTATCTGTTGCAGGCTACAAAAATTATCCATCGATGCCAGACAGCTGCTATAAACTACACACCACCAAGGCCACTTGGAGTGAAGCGTACAAAGTGTGTGCCGCAGAACAAGCACACCTCTTTATACCGAACAGCGCTGAGGAAGTTCAAGTTGGCGTAGATATATTCATAAAGTATGCAGATGCAACTCCAAGCATCAGTAATCCGCACTGGTTCATAGTAGGCGTTACCAACTTGATGACTTCACCAGAATTTAGAACAATCGATGGTAAAACAATACTTTCAAATTTTAATTTTAACTGATTGTTAAAGTATTCACTTTCTTATGCATTGCTAGAAATCATCGCAATAAGTGAGTATAAATTGGGAGGCGGCGAGTATAAACGGGTACCGCCGCCCGGGTGGATAATCAAACCAAGTGGTTCGCTATGTTTGGTGACTTAGCAGGGGTGCCCAGGTTCATGGGGTGAGGCCACCAACTGGATCGAAAGAGACTGGTTGAAGGAGATTTTGACTTCTACAGCAGGACTCTCTCGGAACATTTCCTAGTACCGCAGTTGTTGGGTTAGATTCATACGTCCGTCTCTCCTGGGTCCTGGACACACTGACCTCCAGATTCCTACCCACCCCTTTTTTCCTTCCCAGAACTTCCTCTCCTTACTTTCCCAAAAAAGAATCTCTACACAGAATCGTCAATTGTTTTCCTTAGGGCCTCCTGTATAGAGCTAAAATATCTATTAAAAATATATAAAATTACATTAGCTCCACACAGGAAGCCTCGAGGAAAATAATTTCCCTCAGGGCCTATGTCATCTTTGGGGATGCTCAGTGAAGTGTATTGTGTAGGAATCTGTGGGTTAGTGTGTCTAGGAGTGACGAACGTATGAATCCATCCCTCCTACTGCGGTGCAAGATGTTCCGAGGTAGTACGGCTGGAGAAGTCAAAGGGACAACCTAAACAATTCTTTCCCGATCTGGCCTGCCATGCAGCTGGTGGACGATCGTACCCCTGTGAAGTCACTAAAAGTAGCTCCTTTTTGATTACTTCTAAAGTCGGATTGCCATGAAAGCATTTTATTCAAATTAGTTTTTCACATTTCGCTCTTAGAAGTATTGTTCTTTAGAACTTTAACAATTGTATTTTGCAGGTAAAACTCTCCCGGAGGCGGGCTACAATGACTGGTACCCCGGGCATCCAGTCGCTGCCAATCCTTGTGGGATCCTCGTACGAAGATCGGGCGCCAACCACCGATTCTTCCAGCTGTATACTGTAGTATGTGATGGTGATGCAAACGCTTTGTTATTCATGTGCGAGAAAAATACTAAAAAAGGTAATTGATAATATTGCAAGCAAATAAATAAAACAACACAATTTTAATATTTTTATTTTGATACCAGCTTGCTATTTCACATTTGACCCATTTTCCTCAACTCGCAGGACATTACAAGCATGCATGAAAATACGTTATGCATTTTTTACGTTGACCCCACAGAGGAAATTATTTCTCTTTAGGCCTATGTCATCTTTGGGGATGCTGTGTGGAGGGTCTTTTTAAGAAAGGTGTCACATCACTATTGTTATATGTTGTACATCACTAGTGACGAACTACTTCTTATAATAATTGTCGTCTATGGTGACTCTGGAAGCAATGTCAATGGTGTGAACATCTAGTCAATAAAAGTCTTATTATAATAACAGTGTTTTCTTTTACACATCCATATTTATTTATTTTTATTTATTTATTTATTTGCAAAAACAGCATAAAACCAATACATTGCAAGAGCGGTAAGAAAAGATACATAATAAATACATTTACAGTTAAAGTAAGTAATACATTTCGTTAAAACATAAGTGTTATTTCACGCTTAAAATTGAAATCCACATTTCCTGCGAGGCAGTTAATTAACCTAGTGAGTCGTCCCAGGGGCATCACTATTGGTAAGTTAGTTCTGCACCTAGGAAGAATCAAAAGCCTGTGTTGGCGGCCTCGCGTGAAATTATCCGGGACATAGAATCCTATTTCAGCCAGAATATCTGGTACCGATACAAAACCATTTAGAAGCTTATAAGCCATCAGCAGTAATGCGACATCTCTTCTGGAACTAAGGCTGCAGATACCCAGCATTCCTGAGATAAATGCTGTTGGAAACAGTCATGGGTAAAAACCAAACTCTCTCATATAGAGGTATCGTAAAAATTTCTTTTGTACATTAGTACATACACGATGTCCTCTGGCCACCATATCTGCGATCCACTCTCGAGAATGCTACGCACCAAGCTAAAGTAAAGCAGCCTTATAACTGTGAGTTTGGTCAATTCCTTTGAATTGTGTATGACAAAACCCAACATCTTTGTGGCTGATTTACAGATCTTTTCAATGTGAGCATGAAATGTTAAGCGAGCGTCATACACAATTCCTAAGTCCTTGCAAGTCACCATGTGTTTCAATGACGTGTCTTTCATTTTATAATTAAAATATATGGTCTTTTGTGACCTCGTAAAGCACATAACTGAACATTTTTGGAAGTTGAAATCGAGTTTATTATCGATACTCCAGTCAATAATTGCATTTATATCTTGCTGGAGTTTACTACAGTCTTCTAAAGATCTTATTCCCAAGAAGAGTTTAATGTCATCTGCAAAAAGTAAAAAACGACGAATTTGATTTTTTCCCGAATATTGTTGATAAAAATTAAAAACAATAAGGGTCCTAAATTGGATCCCTGTGGCACACCAGAGTTTGTAGCATACGTGTTAGAGTTAAACTCACCATAGGACACGAATTGTTTCCTTTCGTTCAAATAATTAAGAATGAGTTTCAGTAAGTTTTCGGAAAAACCAATTTCTTCGAGCCTCCTTAGGAGCACTAAGTGATCCACCCTATCGAAAGCCTTCGCAAAGTCATGATATGATGTGTCAACCTGCTCATTGTTATCGAGTGCTCTCGCCAAGTAATCTGTGAAAACCATTAAATTTGTAGTAGTTGATCGGCCACATCTAAATCCATGTTGTTGATCGATCAAGAATGGTTCAACTTTGGCATAAACATATTTATGGATAATTATTTCTAATAACTTGGCAGGTGCGGAAAGAATCGCTATAGGACGGTAGTTGGTTGCTTGACACTTGTCACCATCTTTGTGTAAGGGGGTGACTTTCGACAGCTTCCATAATTTAGGAAAAATGCCGTTTTTAATGGTCAGATTAAATAAATGTAGAAGTGGCTTAGATAGTGGTTCAGAACATCCCTTAATGACAAAGGGTGGGATTAAATCAGGACCAAACGATGTTTTTTGTTTCAATTTTTTTACTGCTAAACTGAAATCCACGATATTAACATTTTCAATGGAGATGTTTTGAGCATTTGTTGATCCAATCTGTCCTTGCACATATGATTCAAAATCAACTTTTTCCTGATTATAGACAGATTGAAAATACTTTGCGAAAGCTTCCGGTATGTCGGTTCCTTTGTGAGTGCAATCATTCAGGATAATATAAAGGATATTATTAAATATATAACAAAACAGGAGGGAAAGTTCTGAGAAGGAAAAGGGTATTAATGATGGGTAGGAATCTGGGGGTCAGTGTGTCCAGGAGTGACGGACGTATGAATCCATTCCTCCCACTGCGGGGCAAGGCGATGTTTCGAGAAGTCAAAGGGTCTCCTTCAACCATTCTTTCTCGATCCGGCCTGGCATCCACCGCCGAGACCCGGACAAACCTCTCTCCATGCTAAATCACCAAACGTAGTGAACCACTTGGGGCGACCTAAGGCAGAGGTGTTGGTTATCCAATAAATGGTTCGCGGTACCCATACCCGCCTCCAAAATTGTGGTGTCACTCCACTCAAGTCTTTTTAAGGAAAGGAAAGAGACGAAGTTCTGGAAAGGAAAAGGGTATTGGGGTGGGTAGGAATCTATGATCTGTGCATCCAGGAGGGACCTACTATGAATCCAACTCTCAATTCAATTCAATTTCAGAAATTTTTTCTGAACCCCCTCCAACATGAGGGAATATTTTACTTGGTGTGGACACCAAATTAACGAACCATTTTCAAGTTTACTCCTTACTAAGGAATTGAATAGGATTTTGAGAACCCGGGTGTCTCTAAAATTCCTTGCAGTACGCAGAACAAAGCCCAGCATTCTCAATGAAGTTCTACAAGCCATCTGAATATGAGTATGAAATGTCAGCCTACCATTAAACATGATTCCCGCTTTACGGTACATGACGATGGCGATGGGTCAAAAGAACCTGTACCTATCTGAATTGTTGCCGGATCAATTGTCATGGAATCGTTTAAACCTGTGGTCGTCATGGGTCCCGTGGTCGTCGTGCACTAATGTATCCCTTTCCGATTCGATAATGTTTAACTGTATCATACTTTAACTATCCACATTATCTTCATTTTCTAAGCGCGTATTTTTATTGGCTGCTTTCTTTGTGTATGATTGCATATATTCTATTTAGATAGTGTTTTGTATCAATTTTTTCACACACATGATCGCATCGAATAGGGACACATAAGCTCAGTTGATAGAGCTATGCCCCGGCAAAGAATAGGTCCTGAGTTCGATTCCTAGATATGAGCGTATTTTTTTGTGATTTTACTGTTTTCAGATTTTCGATTGAGTTTCGCTAATATTGTCTTCATTTATTCAAAATATTAAAATTGAGATTTTAATCACCAGCCTGTGAAAACATCTATTGAAGATCGACCCCACACCTTGCATTAGGCCCTTCAAATCGGTGATTTTTCCACAAATGCTAATATTTGCTGAATTTCATATGGACTCCTAAATAAACCAGAGTTTTGAGTAAGCACTCAAAATTTCAGGGGGTTCGGTGTTATAGAGAAAACATCTATTGAAGATCGACCACCAGGCTTACTCCCATTAAAATTATGATTTTTTCACAAATGCTACTTTAAGCAGATATTTTGAGGGATTAGTTTAAAGGTCATAGTTTTTAGCAAGTATCCAAAATTTCAGGAGGTTCGATGCCATAGAGCACGAGAAAAAGTCTATTGAAAATCGACCCCAAGCGTTACATAACTCCGTATAAATTATGATTTATCAAAAAATCCTACTTTAAGCAGGTTTTTTAAGGGATTTAGTCGTAAGTGCAGCTGCATGATGTACCATCTCGAAGTAAAATTTTTATGTTGGTGTGTAATGTAACCTGTAAATCGGAACAGAGTTTTTCTAGTGAGGTGTGAAATAAACGCCCGGATTGCCGGTAATGAAACTGAATGATAAAAATGAAAAAAATAAAATAATAATAAAAACACACACAGTATATTTCATTAAAAAAGAAGATATAAATCAACTGTTTTAGTAGCTAAATTAGATAATATATCACTTGACTGACTCGGATCTCCTACTGATTCGGTAGAAAGCTGTGAGAAACCACCTCACTTCTCTTCTTTCTTCAGCTTGTCGTGTCGTGTATCTTTACCGCCTCTCTCCGCCGCGGCAAGCAGTGAAATAACAGCTCCATATAGCATATAACACACGGTACGGTATAAAGAAAGAAAGGAAAATGATAAACAGGTCAGGAAATGGGATTGTAAGCTAGAGTATAGATTTACAAAGGGCGTGGGGTGGACAGGGATGGCAATGATACTTCTAGCTTTCTTGGTAACAGTGGCGCGCAGCCTATAAACGCTCAAAAGTTTATTTTTTTTACATTAGCTCCACAGGAGGCCCCTAGGAAAATAATTCCCCCAGCACCTATGTCATCTTAGGGAATGCTTTGTGAAGGTTTTCTTTTTGGATAAGAAGGAGAGGAAGTTCTGAGAAGGAAATAGGTTTGAGAGGTGGGTAGGAATCTGGGAATCAGTGTGTCCAGGAGTGACGGACGTATAAATCCATTCCAATCACGGTGTAAGGCGATGAGTCGAGGTATTCCGTCTGGAAAGGATAAAAAACTTCCCTCAACCAACCTCTCTCGATCCGACCCATCACACGGCAGGTGGGCAGACGCATAGGCCGCCAAGACTTGGACAAATCTCACCCTATGAAGCCAGGCATCCCTGTTAAGTCACCAAACGTAGCGAACCTCTTGGGGTGACCTATGGCAGAGGTGTTGGTTATCCAATAAATGGTTCCCGGGGCGGCGGTACCCATACCTGCCTCACAAAATAATTTGTTGTTATTAGTTTTTATTGTCCATAGATATCAAAAGAAAGTGGTCAAAGAACCGTGAAATACAACGTAAAATTTATAAAATGTTACATAAATTGTGAACTAATTTTCAGGGGGTACCTATGCATGCAGAAAAACTGGTTATATGTGAAAAAGACTTTTTGTATTGATCCGTTTTTCTTCCTGTTATTATCTGTACGCTTTTCTAATACCATATTTTTTTTCTGTTTACATTCACCATCCTAATGCCTACAATACACGACAACTTTTTTTGGTCTCTAATTGGAATCGGGCTAAAAAAAAAGATATCATGTATTGTAGGCTTAAGAACGGGTTGTTTCATAGAATTTGAATAATTTACCAAATTTAACCCTTAATTTTCTTCAAAAACAGCAAACTTATTTTGTGGCGCCATTTTTATTCAAAATTAATGGAATACTTAGTTTTTACCACTGTTATTGTTTTCATGAGCAACGCTCACTTCTTCAGGGTAAAAAAGTGAGCATTGGTCATGAAACATGTCGGTTTTTATAAACAATAAAATTGCTAAAAACGAAGTATTCTATTAATTTTGACTTAATTTTCAAGTTCGTGAAAGTCGCCATTCAAGTTCTGCTATCATATTATTACAAGCCAGTTGCTCCACAGAACTGAAAGAATAACATATAACTTGAATAGAACTTTCAAGGAAATTGAAAATTAGCTTCGAAATTGTTCAAATTCTGTTAAACAACTTGTCATAATAATATTGTTTTTTACATTTCTTCTTAAATGTTTAAGTAAAAATTATATATCTAGTAATAAGAAAATAAAAATAAATTTGCTAAGCTCATTCTTTTACTTTTTAACTATTGCATTGGTGTTGCCATGAAGAGTTATAAACGAATGCAGCGCACCCCGTTCTTCACTCAAGCCTGCTCTGTCTTAGAGGGCGGGGCGAGCCTTCAGGGGGGGGCGGATAGTCGGGAGGGGGATGTTAATGTTAAGTAGAGAGGGGGCGGCTAGTTGGAAGGGGGCGGTGAAGGAGCATGGGCGGAGAGGGAGCGAGGGGGGCGTCCCGGCGCTATAAGAAGTGGAAATGGCGTTCGCGTCCGGGAAATGAGGCAACTGAAAGCGGTGCGAAGCTGTGCTTTGGTATTTGAAATAAATACAGATTTGAAACTGATCTGCGCAGGCCGAAAAGTAGAACTAATAAACCGTTTTGTTTATTAATCAATATCACGTATATATTGCTACCAGAATCTGATGCTAACTAACTAACCATTACGCCGTTTCCTCGCAGGGGCAGGCAGAGAGGACAGATTGCCAAACAACTCGGTCGTGGCACACACTCCTTGCCTCGTACATATTCATACATATTCATACATCGTGCTCTTACGTGCTCTTCTATTATTCTGACTCCTGAAATGGGCCGAATCAAGTATCTGATTCACTTGGTCGTGCCATGTCTTCCTCGAGCGTCCCCGACTTCTTTTACCATTCATATTTGCGTCATATTTTCTCCTTAAACTCCTTTCTTCGTTCATTCGCTCTACATGGCTAAACCATCTGAGCGTCCCTTTCTTAATCTTAGGTACTCATTACGCTCACATCAGCCTTCCATTCTTTGCGAATCTCCACGTTTTTTCACACGATCGTACATGATTTTACCATGAATACGCCTCAGGGATCTCATTTCTACAGCATTCACAACTATGTTGCACATTGTTTTCATACTCTCTTTCTGATTTGCCAGCAAAATCACATAATGTATTTTATAATTCCATGACGTTTCGGAATCATGCAATTTCAACACTCCTTTCAAAGTCATTATAAATATCTAATGAAAAAAAAATCGGAAAATAGCCCTTAACCTAACTTAACGTAACGTATTTAGTATTTAACCATTTTTTTCATCACTTTTAATGAATTTTCAAACTAGGTATTGAAGTTACATGATTCTGAATTATCCCATTTTATTCTATAATACATTACTGCAATCCGATAATTGGCAATATCATATACATATTCTTATTTTAAGCTGTGTACCTACACACACAGCTATAATATACGTGGCTTGGCGTATTTCGGCATATCGCTCGCCGTACATATAGGTATGGCGAGATAATTGGACTATATGGCGAGCGATATGCTGAAATACGCCAAGCCACATATATTATATGTATAGAATGTAACTAATTACTCTTGTAACTTTTATGGTATATCTTACAGGAATTTTATGGTATTTTAATTTACTAGCAGACCCAGCCACACGTTGCTGTGGCTAACGAAACAACGCCATTACCCAACCGTTATAAAATCCGCACCACTCGCTTGCCAGCTGCCCGCTGCCCACTACCTGAAATGAATATTTTAATTTCTCGGTTTTTCTCTGCTATAATAAGCATGTTTTATACATATAAACCCTCCTCTTAAATACCCTATCTATTGATGAAAACCGCATGAAAATCCGTTGCGTAGTTTAAAAGATCTAAGCGCACAAACATTTTGAGCGACTTTATACCATGTAATGATATTGCTCTTCCATCAAAAGCATTTGCTTGTGGATGGATATATTATGTTTTTTCTATTAGAACCTGAATTCTGTGGAAATATAATTAATAGTTTTGTAGAAACTTAAGGCCGTTATACACGAGCCCGATTTTCAGCTCGTTTCCAATTGGAGACAAAAGTCAACATTTTTCGCTTTACGCGATCGCTATTTTCATCTCTATTTTGCATATCTAGGATTTCAATTGTCATCACTGCAAATAACACATGAACCATACTGTCTGTTGTGATGCCTACTGAAATCGTAGGTATGAAAATAGAGTTGAAAACAGCGATCGCGTAAAGCGAAAAATGTTGACTTTTGTCTCCAATTGGAAACGGGCTGAAAATCGGGCTCGTGTATAACGGCCTTTATTACTGGTGGCAATATCTATTTTTCTACTGGAATCTGATTAGCGACGAACATCATATTCTGATTTCCGGTGAAAACCATATTGAACTAATATAATATGATTACTGGTGATAACCATATTAAACTAACACAATCTGATTACTGGTGAAAACCTCAACTAATATAATATGATTTCTGGTGAATAATAACCCAACCTAACTAAAAAATGAGATAAAAAGAATACAGACATCTTGTAAAGAAAATAAATTACTGCACAAAAATAGTAAAATAGGACAAAAATAATACAAATAGCAATAATTTATTGTCTTTACAGTAGTCTATATTATTTTTGTCTCATGTTTTGTTAGGTTAAGTTAGTTAGGTTAGGTTAGATTTTAGTAGATAGTTTGTTGGGGGATGTTTTGTCCGTAGGATATTTTGTCGGAGGATATTTTGTTGCGGAATGCAAAGTCGCGGTGTAATCTATATCGGCAATAGAATCTGTTTACTGGTGAAAACCATATTGACCTAATAGATCTGTTTACTGGTGAAAACCATATTGACCTAATAGATCTGTTTACTGGTGAAAACCATATTGACCTAATAGATCTGTTTACTGGTGAAAGCCATATTGACCTAATAGAATCTGATCACTGGTGAAAACCATATTGAACTAATATATTTGTTTACTGGTGAAAACCATATTGAACTAATATATCTGTTTACTAGTGAAAACCATATTGAACTAATAGAATCTGATCACTGGTGAAAACCATATTGAACTAATATATCTGTTTACTGGTGAAAACCATATTGACCTAATAGGTCTGTTTACTGGTGAAAACCATATTGAACCAATAAATCTGTTTACTGGTGAAAACCATATTGACATAATAGATCTGTTTACTGGTGAAAACCATATTGAACTAATAGATCTGTTTACTGGTGAAAACCATATTGAACCAATAAATCTGTTTACTGGTGAAAACCATATTGAACTAATATATCTGTTTACTGGTGAAAACCATATTGAACTAATAAAATATGATTTCTGGAGAATATCACATCTAATAGAATTTGATTAATGGGGCCATAATAATTTTATTATCGGAATCTGATTGCTAGCGGCAATCATATTTTACTATTAGAATCTGATTATAAGTGACAATATCATTTTATTATTTTTGATAGAGATATTGAAAGAAGGGTGAATGCCGGTAACTCCATTAATGGAGGACTGAATGCCGTTAGCGCTAATAAAAAAAACTGTCAAAAGTCCTGGTACCTAATCTGATGTATAGCAGTGAGGTATGGAACTGGCAGAGGAAGGATGAAAGTAAACTGAATGCTGTTGAAATGAGATCCCTGAGGTATGTGCGGTAAAACAATGTATGATCGTGTGAGAAATGTGGATATCCGCAAAGAATGTAAGGCTGATGTAAGCATAATGAGTAAGATTAAGAAAGGGACCCTCATGGCTGTTATACACGATATCCTTTTTCAGCCCGATTCCACTTAGACACCAAAGTCAACATTTTTAGCTTTACGCGATCGCTGTTTTCATCTCTATTTTCATATCTACGATTTCAGTTAGCATCACAACAAACAGCATGGTTCGTGCGTTGTTTGCAATGATGACAATTGACATCGTAGATATGAAAATAGAGATGAAAATAGCGATGACGTAAAGCAAAAAATATTGACTTTGGTCTCCAATTGGAATCGGGCTGAAAAGATATGTCGTGTATTATACTTCAGATGGTTTGGGCATGTAGAGCGAATGAACGAAGAAAGTAGTGTAAGAAGAATATACGACGCAAATGTGAATGGTAGAGAAAGACATGTCACGATCAAGTGAATCAGTCGGGCCATGTCAAAAGTCAGAATAATAGAAGAGAATGTATGAGACGATGTATGAATGTGAGTGAGGCAAAGAGTGTGTGCCAAGACCGAGTTGTTTGGTAGTCCGTCCTTTCTGCCTACCCCTGCGGGAAACGGCGTGATGGTTAGTTAGTTTATATCATTTTATCTCCGCATTAATTTTGAGTGCAGAGTGAAGTGCGTATTTTGAAATTTAGAATTTTATGTATACGAAATTATACTATTACGAATTCACAACTTAATTGTTTATAATTGAACAAATAATAATATTCGTCCTCCCATTGTTGCAGTTGTAAACATTAGAGGCTGTTATGGGGGCAACGTTTCCACCGAAATTGCCCACCATTATAACGCCATCTCGGAGCATTAACTCGATTTGGGGCCCTCCACCCACACCCTCCACTCACCACCCATCACCCACCGCCACCCTGACAGTTCCACCCGGCTACTACCCTGAACAGACCTGGTCGATGTCTTCTCAGATCTCACAATCTCAATAAGACGCTATCATGTGTGTATCTTGCTCTTAGCAGGGTTTCACAACCCGTTGCACAGTTGGTAATTTTGAGTATCTAGTTCGACTTTATTATTTTAGTTTGTTTTTGGGACAATATAAATTATCAGTATACGAAAAAAATGTTAAAAAATATATATGGTGCGATTCAACCTGCTACAGTCGTTTTTAATACCTACACCAATCTGTACATATAAAAATTTTGGTTCCGTATGTTTGGGTTCGCAGATCTCAGAAAGTAATCGATGTATTGACTTAAAAATTGTACAGAATATTGCATTTTAGCAGAACTATATACAATGGTAAGTTCTGGCGTTATGAAATTTGAATAAAAAAATTACTACAGACAAAAATCGCCTTGGTGCTGAAAAAATTAAAAGTTGTTAAAGTAAACCATGAATATATCACAAAACTAAAGTTGATGTGACACATTAATATCCATTAAACACAGAAAACGTAAAATTTTGCCGGATACATTCCGATACATTTTTAAAAGTCTCGATGAATTCAAAACTTTAAGAAAAAATACGTTTTGAAAAATAGTTACTTCAATATTCAATATTATATTGTTTCAAATATTTCTTTAAGCCATGTTCTTCAAAAAACTACTTATATATATATATATTTTTTAATTTTTCACTTTTATAACCTTTGGTATAAATTCTAACTCGATAACTCAAATATTATATTGTTTAAAATATTTCTTTACGCCATGTTCTTCAAAAACTACTTATGTATTTTTTTTAATTTTTCACTTTTATAACTTTTGGTATAAATTCTAACTCGATAACTCAAATATTATATTGTTTAAAATATTTCTTTACGCCATATTCTTCAAAAACTACTTGTATATACTTTTTTTTAAATTTTTTACTTTTATAACTTTTGGTATAAATTCTAACTCGATAACTTTTTTATAATCTATGTAAAAGCCCCTAGGGGCGCATAACAAAAATAAATAAATAAATATTTTAAATAAATAAATAATTAGTTATGATAATTACCTGATTTCTTAGATATAATCATAAAGATTCAGAAAAATACAATAATTATAGTTAAATTATCTCGATGACGTGCACACGTCCATTCGCGGAGAGATCTAAACTTGACTGACATAAAATTACTCGTTCGCGATTCGAGGTAGTGCTTATTTGCAATGGTGCCATAGGTCGCAAGCAGCTAAAATGTTATTATTTTTTTATATTCTAACAAGATTAAACATTTAGGTACCCAATTAAATTAAAATGAAATCCAGAAAGAAAACTAATTTTATAATACAGTCGAGCTAGATAGATACCTTGAATTGTTAACTGTGCGTTGGTAGCGTGGTAGGCTTCTTTTAAAAAAATATTCGGGGCATTACAAAAAATTGTTACTACTAGTTATGTAAACTGTAGGGTTGTACACAATGTACACCTCATTATCTACGAGATTTTTGTTCTATTTTAAACGAGTCGTGTTTAATTAAACGTGTTCACAATTTTCGCTTTACGCCCGGTGTACCCTTACAAAAAAAGAAGATGGAGAGATATGTAAATACGAATGTTAGAGGGAGGGTGTTAATATTAAACACTACTGTATTTAAGCGAAAATTGTAAAACTGTTTAATAAAACACGACACGTTTAAAATAGAGCAAAAATCTCGTGAGGAATATCTAATATATATATATATATATATATATATATTTATCTCTCAATTAATAGTTAGTAAATATTTTGTATACTGATAAAATATTAAGTATTTTCTACTTTTTAAGTGTTACAATTTAAGAATCAATTAATAAATAATTATTAAATAGTTTGTATCATGATAAATTTAAAAAAGTACATAATAAGTTTTACGCATGAAGTATTACGTATTAGGTATAACGTAATAAGTTCTAAAAATCAATTAATAATTTTCAACTATTTTGCCTCATGATAAATAAAATAAAAAATTACAAATTAGAAATTACATAAGTATTCGTATTAAGTATTACTTATTAAATATTAAGTATTAGGTATTACTTATTAAGAATTACGTATTAATTATTACGTATTACGTATTAAGTATTACGTATTAAGTATTAAATATTAAGCATTCTATTAAGTATTTATTAAGTATCAATTAAACATTGTTAATTATTTTTTATAATGATAAATATAAAGTACATATTATTATGTTTTAAGTATTAAGTCCGACCCTGTTGGCCTATCACAAAGCCTACATCTCACCCGAATAACGCCCCTCTATTTCATATATCCTCCGAAATACACAAAAACCTTCTATTCCGCAAATTTGGAGGCATTTTCGTTCCTTTTATTCATACTTAACCATAGCACAAATTTACTTCTTTTGGCCCATAAAGCAAAAAAGGCTTTTACAGCGTTATTTATCAGACCTATTGTGACTATTATACGTTTTATGGGGGTATTTTCTTACAGCTACACCCTTCATAGTCAGGAAAAACAATAATCTTACGGTTAGACAATATAATTTTGATAATATTTATTAAATTATTAAATAAAAACAAATAACTTTGTAAAATACCATTTTTTAATCACACATACATCAATAGGATTTAGTCTAAAATATTTATTTATTTCACGGGTACTCGGTTTTAATATAATGCAATATATCCACGCCTTCTTTCGTCTAGCGATTGCCTGACGAACCCCAGCGGCCAGAGTTTCAGTGGACCAAGTATCAAATCATACAAAATCATGTAAAATGAATATTCAATCTTCAAACCGCTTCACAATGAAAAGGCAAAAGAAAACACATAATAAAGCGACATCTAGCGACTCCGAAGAAGAAAACACAAGTACCTACTTATAAGATGACCAAATGTATAGGAAAAAGTGAGCTGGAATTTGACGACGAAAATATGGAAAACAAATCATGGCTTTTTTAATTTTTTTTATATGAATATTGCACAAGAGTCCCAACTGCTCCTGTCTGAAGCCAGTGAGACTATGGCATCCCCAATTGGAGTATGTTGTGTGGCTGAAGGTAGTGGGGAGGGGAAGGAGATAGGGAGGAGGAAGGTAGGGAATTACCTGGCTATTTACATAGATCTGGTCACCAAACATGGCCAATGCCATTTCAAGCAACGTTTCAATTCTGAATGCCTACACCGGGACAATACTGAGAGTATCTTCCACTTTGGAACGTGCCGCAAATATACTATATATTATTTTAAATGAATAAATTGTGAAATAACACAAATTAATCAAATAAAATTTATTTGCCACGCCGTGATTCGATCCCGCGACCTTCGGATTGCGAGTCGAGAACCTTACCGCTGGAATACGCCGGCCGTCACATTATATTACAATGATAACAAAGTGTTTCTTAGTCTCCGCACTCTTGTCTACTTTAGTTTTCTGAGGGTTTCATTTCTATCGCGTGTGAATTGCACACTGTGATTTTTTCTTTTAGTTTTATATGTTCAATTATTCAATTTAAAGTTTCTTCACAAACAAATTCTGCTGTATAACTATTATTAAGAGTGACAGCTGCTTCGTCGTCTGAAGGCATTTCGAAACCGTGGTTAGGCCACTTACAGACGATATATTTATATTATTTCTATATACAACTGATCTGATGACTGATTGTTTTTATTTTTATTTCCTTTCGGGGTTTATTTTTCCCTGTACAATTAAGTATTTTTGTACTCTTTATTAATTGAACTTGAACAGCCAGCGGCCGAGAATCCAAATTTCGTCTAAAGATGTCCTTACGATCGTACAGGGCGGTTCCAATGAGAAAGATTAATTATTACCAGCTTTTTAAAATTTTAACTCAAAATCCATTTTATTTTATTCAAAATTTGCTTTAATTTATACCTACATCCAAAAATGCTGAAAGGTGTAATGATAAAACTATTAACTTATGTACTTTTTGTAATTATTTTTTGATCATAAGTATTTATAATTTTTCAATAATGTCTAAGCAAAATAAGAATGTAAAAAAATCTTAAATATATTAGTTTGTAAGACCGTAAATAAATAGACAAACCAAAGCATTTTCGTCACAAAACACGTGCGCGGATCTTTTGTTAAATGATTTTGTTTCAACTAAAATAAAAATTCTGAAATTCATGATTATATGATTTGAAATGTGTGTTGTATAATACAAAATTTTGATTGAAAATTTAAAAATCTGCCAACGACCTACGGTATAACCTTATTAAACTAGAAAAAACACATTTTCTCATCATTTAAAACATAACTTTACCAGATAAAAGAACAGTATTTCGAAATCAATTTATATTTTTTCGTGGAAAAGAGTCAGTAAGGCTAAAATTTTATTTAAAAATGACATATCTCCATTTTTTTATTTTTTATTATTTATTAATTTTCAACGCCCTGATGGGCTTTTACATTATAAGTTTATAATACAGAGACAGTTTTTTTTAAACAAAAGATAAACTATAAAAAGATAACTAGTAACTAGTACACGGCACAGTATACAGATAAATTTAAAGAAAGATAATGCATTACTATAAAAAATAAAGTTTCTAAGTTGTAAATAGCATAGAAAATAAACTAGTAACTAGTAGGTACTTGAATGTTAGTAATTACAAAATTTACAGGTGACTGATTGATTGTGATAAGTAAATACACGAAAAAATGCAAGATACATAAAAAGAAAACGGTATCAAGTTTTTACATTGTAGATTAATATAGAAATACACAAATATATGCATTAGCCCCTGTTTGATGCTCCTTAAATATAAAAAAAATTCTACATAAAAATATCGTTCAGCTATTAATAGCTAACGTCTATTCCCCGCTCCGGCCGGGGCCGGACTGACACGAAAAGGGTGTGGCAAGTCAGTAGTTCTTGGGTGGACGGCATAAGGTTCACTTTGAAAATCCCAATTTGTCGAATGCCACCGTATTAATTGATGTCAAAAATAAAAACGCGAAAATGCATATTATATTTTATTTTGTGAAGTTCGGGTGTAAATATAATTTTTTTGCGATTATTATAAAAGAAACTGAATTTGCTACATTAAACAATAAAACCATATCCGAAAAGGGGTTTATAAGTAGGAGAGTTTGCACTTGAAAATGATTTTTTAAAGACCTAATATTTTATTTTTTTCTAGGCTTATTATTAGATTTATAAAAAAATGACCGATATTTTCAAGGGCCAAGATATGTTCTACCCGCAGTATTTATTAAAAGCATTTATAATCTTCTAAGCGTTCAAATTATCAAAACCAAAAACATATGATTTTGTATGACTTTGCATTAAGGCGAGTTTAAATAAACTAATTTTGTTTTTAATTATTTCCCAACCGTTTGGTTCAGAATATTCTTTTATTTATCTTTCGTTGAATAATCGCCCCTTATCTACAACAAAACGCCGACAGGATCATTAGCGGTATAACTTTAAGAAAAAAAGGTAGATTAAAAAAAAATGTAAATGAAAACGATTTATTACTATTATTCTGCCACTAAACGGTTATTGTAACATGGTTCAAGGCTCATTAGAGGTATTAGGAGGAGTTTGAAGTGTTGGGTAGAAATATCTATTGAGAGATTTCGCAGTAGTTTTCAGAGCTGTTTATATTTATTGTATTTATTCATGTTTCTTACTTCGTTTATGGTTGTTCTTATAATTATTAGGGACACGAAAAATTCGCGTTATTTTTGGGCGATTTGCGTTATTTTGTTGTGGATTTTTGGGAAAAGCGTTTGTTTTTTTTCAGCAAAAACAGTGTGCAGCGGTATTAAATATGAAATTATGTTGACTTTTTCGTATTTTGCGGTTAAAAAGTGACGGAATCCTTCAGAATCACAAAACACGTTACATTTCATGGCAATTCTAGATTATCTATATAATATTTAGAATTTATAATATTAGGTACTAACCTACCTACTTTTTATTACAAAAATAGCGTTAAAAATATGAAAAATTGGAGTATTGTGGCATGATTCTTGTGAAACATTTCTATTTATTTTATAGATAAATTTATACAATTGCAATATTATAAGATGCAAATTATATTTCATTAACACAATATAGAATGTGTCTGGATAATATTACGTATTTATATACTAGATGGTTCCCGGCATGCGTTGAAATGCCGTATTCAAATAAATAAATTGTTTTTCCCTGCTTCTCCTCGCGAGTTCCCTTCCACTTCCCGGCCTTCCCTCACCCCTCTCCCGCTCCACCGTCAACCCCCCTCCCGCGTTTCATATATTCAGTCCCAGTACATTCAGTTTTCAAACAGCTCGCGTGCCACCTATTACAATTTTTTAATTCAAATTTTCATTTTTCATGTATTACAAAAAATATTCATTTTTGTATATTATAAGAATAATCAATCAAATTTGGTACTTAACACAGGTAGGTACCTATTTAAAATATCTATAATTCTTGATTCGATTCAGAGTATTAGGCGATTACTTCAAATAAATACATTAATTGGATTAATAATGAGTTTCGAAAATTGAATTTTGATTTAACATTCATTGTTTCGCCAAATGTCATTCCCAAATTTTGAAATTTTTGACAGTTTTGCAAGACTTTTTGTAATGATGAAAAAACTTTTCAGAAGTATTGTAACGCAGTTGTAATAATTCAGAAACCATCGCAGGATTTTAAAAATGGTATTTTGAAAGTTGCAAACATTTCCTATGCTTAATATAGCAATATATAGACTATAGACACCTCATATAGTCATATATACCCAAGCAAGCATATTTTGATTTTTATTTAAATAGATTATAGTGTTTCGTGAACACCTCACTCGAAGAAACTGTGCTAAGGTGTCCTCTTGTTTTTTATAAAGTGTTGTTATAAATTCCTACTTGTAACTTGGACTTTGCAACTTAAATACATTCACAAAGGTAATAAGGTTATTTTAAAAACAAACAAAAAAACTGTAAAAACGAATAACGCTGAATTATCAACGATATTTTTAAAACAACACTAATTACCAGAAAAACTAGGCAAATTACTTGCAAAAGTTAGCATGTTGTTTTTAACTAAGAGTGTTTAAATAAACACCTCCGGTTCGCTTTGTCCCTTGAAATGCAGGGGTTTTAAAGCCAATGAATATAAATATTTTTTTTTTATAATCTTCTAATAACATAACAGTGTATACAACCTGGCTTTATTATGGTTTAACATCTTATAGAGGGTGTTAAGCGACGTACTTGACTTACTTTTAGGCGCGGTATACCCGCTCAAAATAAGAAGATGGAGAGATACGTAAATACCATTACGAAAATTGTGAAAATGTGTAAAACACGACTCTTTTAAAATAGAGAAAAATCTCATTGGGGAATGTCTAAAATAGCAATTAAGGAAACACTGTACATTTTTTATACTTGTACAATAACCGAAAAAACGTGTTTATAATAATTTTCGTAGCATATTTTGCAATTGAGGGAAACTTTGCAAAAGTATACTTTGCAATCTATCGAGGGAATTTCATATAATTGCCGTTTCGGTGCGGGCGTGGGGAATGTTTAAATATTATCTTCAAGAATAACATGTATTTTTTTAAAGAGCTTTAATACTTAAAGTGTAGAAAATATGTAATAAATCGGTAGAAATACAGGAAGCCGGGCCTGCGACCAAACTGTACGGGCTGGCCATCAAAGCGGCTATAGCAATGATAGTTATGAGTTTGGTGTGTAGGCAGAAACCAAGGCGGATGGCCACTGTGCTTAAATGTGATTATTAGTATCATCTATGAGTGAACGATGTTGGTGATGCTTTTGTAAGCGCGGTTTCTTACTAACAATGGTTCGTGTTCTATATCCCTTGTTTTTAATATATGCACGTTCAACCCTCAAAAATTAAAAAAAAAACATGTACAGCATTCTATGTAAAAGCCCTATGGGCGTTTAAATAAATAAATAAAAAAATAAGAAAAAATAAATTAACTCTTTGATAAAATCAGGGTCTTATATATTTGGCAGCTATTTACTAAGATCTTAAGCATATGTTATATACAATGACATTAATACTGGACGCGGGGCCAAACACAAGACGATTGTAGCTGTCTCTATTTCTAGTACCTCAGTACTAAATTGCTACGCGTCGAGTGAGGTCGTGTCTTACCAGTAAGCAAATTGCATTGCAAAGCGCCAAAATGCCCTCCTGTGTGATGAGAAAATGCTTAAATTACACGGCAAATAGTCGTAAAGGCGAAGGAATAACACTTCATTTGTAAGTAAATGCAAATTACTTATTATTATCAATTATTATTATTATTACAATTAATTTTATAATAATACGCCATTGTATTCTTTACCCTTCCCTGTCCATTGTGTAACCGAGTGAGAGTATCTTGTTATCTCAGTCACACCCATAGGTCACACCCGTGATGTGAAAGCAGTATTCGGCGAAGAAATTATTAAGCCGCCCTACCATATATCTATGACATTCACACACGTACATTCTTTGATTGTCTATCTTTATTACACAGGAATAAAGTTTTGAATTTAGAAATTATACTGAAAACCGCTGAAAACAAAAGAGTGTTGCTTGCTTTCCACATTATATTGTGAGTATGTGAGTTTATATAACGTCATTGGTTATATACGGAAAAACAACCTACTGGTGGCTCCAAAACATCAAGCACACACCCGATGTTCATTAAACCTGGGTTGCGTGGCCCTTAAAACTAATACCTCATTTGCTCAACGACAGTTTTATTCTGGTTCCATCGCTCCTAAAATATATAATGCTCTATAAAGTCAAAAAATTCTAAATAGCTTTATATAGTACGTGTACAACATTGGATACTTGAAAGGGAACGAGCGTACTTCAAAGAATACATGAAATTTTAATTATTAATTTTTGGATTTCAACATTTTTAATTCATTTTTCTTTAAAATATATATTTTTTTCTTTATTTTTCACCTTACTTATTAATTATTATACATTTTTGCATTTAGTATTTTATTTTCTTTATTATCTGCTTCTAAAATAATATAAATAGGCTATAGAATAGCATTTTTTAGTTATTATATAAAATATAAACGTACGATTATCACGATACGGGCTAGTGTGGTAGTCGAAAAAAGACAATAAATAAATAATCTGTATCAAATAAAATATTATGAAAATAAAAAATGTTCTCCCAATTTAAGCAATTAACAAACCCTGAATACCATAAACACAAGATTTTAGAGTAATGACAAAGACTAATGACAGTTCCTTCAATAGAATATAATAATAGATAATTGTGCAGATTATGCGTGAAGTTAGCCACAAAGGCCGCTATCTTCAGACCCAAACAGACCGCACCGCTGAAACGCCACGCCCTTTATTTTTAAATCTTTTAAACTAACTAACTAACCATCAGGCCGTTTCAGAGAGGTTAGACCGCAACTTAACTCTCTCTCTCGGTAAACACTTTTTTATATATCTAGTAATAGAAAAATATTATTATTGCATTATCTGCATGTAAGAAGGTTAGTTGTAGGATTTAGTTAATACCTTACTGCTGAGGTGTTTAGGATTAAGTGCTATTCTGTCGACATAAGTAAAAACACAGTATCCTCTTTGATATTGTCAAAAAGTTGTTTAACTTGTCTTTATCTTAAAACTTTTGAGATTTCTGCCATGAGACTATATATTATATAAATATAACGTCATTACTTTAGATTTAGATAATATATTGTGCAAAAGATAGGACGGTAGGTAACTTTAGCATAGGTTGATGAAGTGCTGATCACTTATTCATAGATGATTTGACTACTTCATGGTCCTTAATTGTTTGCTTATGTTAATCGTTTAGGGATGAAAACTGTCGGCTGTCTGCCCAAACTGAGATGGCTACCGATCTTTCATGGACGCCAACCTTTGGCTCTTGTAAGAAGCGCAATTAAATAAAATAAATACTTAACCTACTCCTTCCCTTCTCCTTTCGTGCCTGCTTCCACCAGTCTCTCAAAGTTTCCGAAATCACGCAATATTTAATTTAATTTATATGTACGTGGCAGACAATGGTTTAACTTAAATTACTCCATGACAGATGATCCCCGATAGTTGACCCCCGGCATGCTTATATTAAATATGCAGTCGGATTATGGAAAATACACGATACCTTCTTACACAAAATATAACTAAGGGGTGTGCAGAGAGGATGTACCGCCGAGTAACAAAAGCATAAACATATTTTCATTCAAATGCATCAAGAATAAAACTACCATTATATTCTAAATACTGTATATACCAGCATATAAGTACAAAACATCGGCATTGGAAATAAATTCGTTTGATATCCATACCAACTTACTATTAAAGGTATTTTCGAAGACGATTTTGAAATTGGTATATAATACAGAAAAAAATATAATTTTACAATAATTATAATTACGGGAGGCCAAATGTCGGAGATCAACTTTTGGGTCACCGGGGAAAATGATGCCAGAAATTTTATTTTTTTATCATTTTTTTCATTCGATAATACGCTGTCCTGAAACTAGGTGTGGGTATACATTTTAATTCGCTTACCTCAAGCTATAAGGTGTATACATTTTTTGGTATTCAGATAGCTGATTACATTTTCAAAAATAAAGTTCGTGAAAGGTACTACTACTCTCTAAAATATTTTTTTAAACATGCTTATTTTTGTAATTGAAAAAAAAATTCCCTCAGCAGATCAACAAAATACACGTGAAGCAAATTGAAATTGGTTTGGGAGTTAATTTTCAAGCCGGTAGGTACACCCTGTCAATTATTTATTTGGTCAATAATTTATTCCGTAGATTTCAACAAAAAATCTACTATTGAGGGCCAATAAGCCAAGAATTTTTTAAGTACTTCACCACGGACAAGATAAATCGTGAAATAAAACATTAAAAAAATATTTTTTATAACAACAATTCTCTTTTTCTACCTAAATTTTGAAGGTTGTTCTCATCAGTGTAATATATCATTAAAGATGAAGACAACACTAATAATCTAAACAAAACTATGAAAGAGATCAAGACACAGAAAAATAGAAAAATATAATGGTCGCAACTGGGACTCGAACCCAGATCCTCTCGTCTAACTGGGACGTGCGCTTTTACCAATCAGGCCATTGCCACCTACCATCAAATCGTCTATCTCATATTTTCAAATTTTAGAATTAACAATATTATTTTCGACTAATTTTTCCATATTATGGGCAACTACCTTTTTCATCGGAAAGAATCGCTCCAAGAACTTGTTTGAAACCTAGATAGCGTCTCGGATAAATATATCCGATTTTATTTATATGGAACATATATAGACCTTTTTATAAAAGTTTAAATGAAAATTATATTTTTTTAATAAAAGAACAACTCTCTTTTTATAACTTTTGAAGGTTATTCCCATCAATGTAATCATTACATAGTATAAAATGAAGTCGCTCAAAATGTTTGTGCGCTTAGATTTTTTAAACTACGCAACGGATTTTTATGCGGTTTTCACCAATAGATGGAGTGATTCAAGAGGAAGGTTTCTATGTATAAAACATGCTTATTATAGTTAAGAAAAGCCAAGAAATTCAAATATTCAATTCAGGCAGCGGGCAGCTGGCAAGCGGGTGGTGTGGATTTTATAAATGTTGGGTAATGTCGTTGTGTTTCATTAGCCACAGCAACGTTTGGCTGGGTCTGCTAGTATATAATAATAATCTGTTCCAGCTGCGACCATTATCTCTCGTTATTTTTCTGTGTCTTGTTCTCTTTCATATTTTCATTTAGATTATTAGTGTTACCTTCTTCTTCAAAAATATTTATTTATTATTTATTTCATTGGTTCTCAACGCCATCCACTTGCGACTATCAACGGGCACTCGAGGCCATTGTGTTTACAGATCACTCCCCAGTCCGGTATGACTTGCAAAAATACTTTAAAAAATACATTTAATATTCAAAATTGCCCCCTGACAACAATACCTTCTTTGAAGCTGCCTCTTTACTTCTATTAATATTTAAAAAATAGAATCATTCATCACTCAGCCGGAACAATATTTTTTATCATTGTCTGTGGGCAACTTTAAAAAAAGTAGAACGTCATGTTTATAGGCAGATAAAATTGTAAATGCTTACGGTTTTTATTTAAATGGTAGCTTTGTGATTGTAATGCGGATTTTTAATGTAGTGATATGCGTTTTAAACCCTTTTTTATTGTAAGATTAATATTTATCAATGCAGTCTATTAAAAAAATGATCTCTCAGCACTAATTTTTAAATTTTTAAGTACGGATACAAGGAAATATTGAAGAATAAAGTGAAAAAATATGACTTTACTTTATTCGCGATCGGTCTACGACATAAATCTACACTTATACACCACTTTATTAAATTTGTCTTTTTTTAAAGTACCTACTATAATTAATTATAAGATACAAAATATATTTTGTAAATATATTTTCATCCCGATACTCGTCCCTCTTTTAATTACAATCGTCTGCTTCTATAGAAGAGAAATATCATTAAAAAAATCTGTGAAAACTTATTATGTAATTTATTTTGTATTCAAAGTTATTATACTTTGTAAACTGATTTTTAATAAAAAAAATATTAAAAAAACTTTTTTAATCAAATTATCTACTTGTTTCGAGACCAACGGTTCCTTAGTCAATCTCTACATCTCTACATATTATAAATTAAAATCCTCCTCCGCGTCTGTCTGTCTGTTGGCGATAAAATCAAAAACCGCTGAACGGATTTTCATGCGGTTTTCACCAATATATAGAGTGATTCATGAGGAAGGTTAATTTTAATAATTTGTCAAGGTTTTGTGTAAATTGGTTGAAATATATAATTAAAGACAAATGTCTGTATGTGGTGCACGAGCGGGCTGGATTTGATTTGTATGCAAATTAACAGATGGTGGTGTGAGTTAAAAGGTTGGGTAACCATCCAGTAGATGGCGTTGTGTTTCGTTAGCCACAGCAACGCGTGGCCGGGTCAGCTAGTATAAAATAAAATTTTAATGTTATCGTGACGAAGAAACCATCGGTTTCGAAAATTTTTGATATTTTGAAAGTAAATGGTGTATATGTTACTGTAAAATCCCGTAAATTGGTAAATCTTAGGATTTACTGGTAAAACCCAAGATTTACCGTAGTATGGGCTTTTACAGTAACATATACATACAAAGTGATTTGATTTCATTTTATTAAAATGTTCCAGAAATTGAATTTCCGAATATTGAAGAAGAAATTAAGGTTTTAAGGTAAATAAATCTATCATTGAAGAAGAAGATAACACTAATAATCTAAACGAAAATATGAAAGAGAACAAGACAGAGAAAAATAGAATAAGATAATGGTCGCAACTGGGACTCGAACCCAGAACCTTTCGTCTAACCCAGCGTTTCTTAACCTTTTTCAGCTACAGACTCCTAGGAAATCAAGCGCAATTTTTCAAGGAAATTTTCAAAAAACCAGCAATAAATTTCGGACCAATTATTTTTGTAAGTAGGTACTACAAATACAAAAAAAACTACAAAAGCAATACCAACATTCACATTAATTAACGGTTAATTAATGTGAAGGTTGGTGTTACTTTCTTGCAACTAAATTAGTGATATTTGGGTTGATGTTACTACTAAGTTGTAAATTAGTTGGATTACACTTGTAATCTGTTTCTGTATTTATTTTTATTATATACAAGAGCAGATAATGCCTTTTCACAGAGGTACATGGTTGAGAAAAGCAGTAAATGTTTCAGTACTTCTTCTGATATTTCCTTATAATCTTTCATTACATCCACCCAAAAACTCGATAAAGAGGATTCTTTGAAATTGCGATTCAAAGCTGAATCACAAGATATTTCTATTAATCGCCCGTGCCGTTGTCAAGCCAGTAATATCAGTAACCTCAGTTCTTAAAGGATCTTATATTCAATTTTAATTTTTGTCAGATACTGGAAAATATTCCCGAAACGAAGACGCGTAACGATTACGAGACTCTTGGTCCAGAGATGAGACTGCGGACCCCCATTCATATATTAGCGGGCTCCCAGGGGTCCGCGGACCACAGCCATTACCAATTTAGCCATTGCCACCTGCTGTCAAACCGTCATAGTTGTAAATCTCAAATTTAAAAATTTTAGAATTAACAATATTATATTCATATTTTCGTTTAGATAGATAATAATTAGTGTTAACTTCTTATTCAACGATATATTACATTGATGGGAATAACCTTCAAAAGTTATAAAAAAGTGTTGTTCTAATAAAAAAAATAATAAATCTATTGTTACATTAACTTACTAGTTAACTGAAAAAACCTCCAACTTCCCAACTGATCGCATATTCGAAGAATTCAAAGTCCCAACATTTAAAAACTTATTTATAAAAAATTCAATCGTACAAATTATAAAAGAAAAAGACAAATACTCATTCATAACCGAAAATCGCACTAGACTTAAACATGTATTTGTGTGCCCCAAATTAAACACTTCATTTGCCCAACACCATTATACTCACCAAGGAAAAATCTTTTTCAATAACCTACCAATAGAAATCAGAAGCACAAGAAACAATGTTCAATTGTTGAACTCCACGAAAAAGTATTTTAGAGAATGTTACACTAAAAATCACACTTATTTTTCTTCTTACTGAATACATATATGTTTGTTTCTTTTATTTTACGGGTCTGATTGCCATGTGTCTGTATTAAGTTATTAAGTGCACCTATATATTGAAATACATTACTATAGTAAATAGTAATTGTACATATATGAAATGTATTAACTGCATTGTATTAACTGTACACGTGACTGTATTTGTACATATATGAAAAAATGTAAACGCTTCTTCCATCCACAAGCTAATGCTTTTAATGGAAGACGAGTCATATTATAATATGTAGCAATTTTAAGATAAACAAATAAATAAAAAAAAAATAAAAAAAACTCATTTTAATAAAAAAAACTCATTTTAATAAAAAAATATTGTACTGCCTTTACTTTGGTAACATACAAACATTTCATTTTATTCACCGTGTTGTATTAGGTAAGTTATCCCAATACGGCAACTTTTATACCACTACTATTTTTTATTTTTGGTAACAGATATTTTAGAAGTCGATGCTTGTCCCGTAAAGCGATACATCATCTACTTTTTGTCATTCATACTTATACTTGAGTAAATACATATAAATATGGTTATAAATTAACATTTGCAATCCAATCCACACGGATTGATGTCAAGTAGGACCAATGAGAGCGGTTCAAGTGCTAATACATATATTTTTTTATGTTAGCTTGTTTTATATTTTTTACATTAGCTGCGGAAAATAATTTCCCTTAGAACCTATGTCATCTTAGGCAAGGGCGTAGGCACGGTGGGTCACTTGCACAACCCTGGCTGGCCGATGCATGATGTGTGGGATTGTCGATTAAGTCGCATTTTCAAATTTACAGCACTTTGTAGGATGGTTTTCCTTCTTCCTAGAGTATTCACAGAGCCTAAAACGTGAATGTGTTGTAGAAGCCTACTTTTTTCGGTACCAACACAATTTTTTTTTGCCCCACCCTAAATCAAAACCTGCCTATGCCCATGATCTTAGGGGATGCTGCGAGGAGGGTCTTTTTAAGGAAGGCGAGAAAGTTTTTGGTAGGAAAATGGTACAAGGAGTGGGTAGGAATATGGGGTCAGTGACCAGGAGTGACAGGCGTATGAAACCATCCCTCCAATTACGGTGTAAGGCGATGGGTTGAGAGAGTCCGGTTGCAGAAGTCAATTCCTCAACCATTCTCTCTGGATCCGACCCGCCACGCAGCAGGTGGGCAGATGCAATACCCGGACAAAATGCCCCATGAACCCGCGCACCTCTGCTAAGTCACCGAAACGTGGTGAACCACTTGGGGTGACCTACGGCAGAGGTGGTGGTTATCCAATATACGCTCTCATACTTGCCTCCCAATATGTAATATATATACCACTCTACTCCACTCACTTATCGTTGGGAAAGCCGTATTTTTTTAATGAGTACCTACCTCACAAGAATTCCAGCTGCTCCCGTCTGTTGATACTACAGAATCCCCAATTGGGGCATGTTGTGAGGCTGAAGGTAGTGGGGAGGGGAAGCAGATGGAAAAGAGTAAAGTGGGGAAGTACCTGGATATTCTGATCTGATCACTAAACAAGGCAAAAGCCATTTCAAGCAACGTTTCAATTCTGAATGGTGGTCTTACACCAGGATGTTACTGAGAGTATCTTCCACTCTGGAACGTGCAGTAAATAAACTATATATTATTTTGATTGAATTAATTGTTTCCTCTCGAACACGGAGGCCGTCAAAAGTATGGTGGGACTTTGTAAGGAAATGGAGGAGAGGAGAAAGATATGAGGGGTGGATAGAAATCTAGGCTCAGTGTATCCAGGAGTGACTGACGTGTGAATCCACCCTTACCACTGCGTTCCAGGGGGATGGTGTATACTGACGATACTCACCTGAGACATCTAGGGTCGAGAGAGTCCGGCAGGATGGGTCAAAGCGTTTCCCTCGGCATGCCTCTCTCAATTCGGCCGGCGGGCAAATGCATACGTGGCTAAGACCTGGAAAAATCAAACCCAGTGTACCCGACCACCCATGATAACTCGCCGCACGAAGCGAACCACTTGGGGTGACCCACGACAGAGGTGTAGTAGCTTACCTAATAAATGGTTACCCAATAAACAGTACCTATTCATTCCTCCCTTTAAAATTGTATCCTTGTTTTTTTTTACATTGGCTCCACACAGGAAGCCATGAGGAAAATAATGCCTCTTAGGGTCTGTGTCATCTTTGGGGATGCTGTGTGGAGGGTCTTTTTAGGAAAGGAAGGAAAGGAAATTCTGGGAAGGAAAATGGTACGAGGGGTGGGTAGGAATCTAAGGGTCAGTGTGTCCAGGAGTGACGGACGTATGAATCCACCCGTCCCACTGCGGTGCAAAGCGATATTCCAAGAAAGTACAGCTGGAGAAGTCAAACCTCCCTTAACCTTTAAGTGCTGACGTGTTTTTTTACGTATACTCTGATGTGGGGGCCTGGGCGACCTGTTATTTTAAATGTTTATATATTAGAGATCCATGAAAGAGGTTCAAATTATTATTTATTGGACAATTTGAATATATTTAAATACAATAAAATACCTTTTTATTATTAAGTAACTTATATTTAACAATTTGGATATTTTATATTAATTTTTGGCAAAAACCACTTGAGATCATGAAATCAGTCTGCATTATCTATTAAACTAAATAAAAACAATAAACTCTCGTTTATTATAATATTTCAATAGTGTCTTGTATAAAGTATACATATAAAACTTTAGTAAAGTTGTTCAAATTTATTTGTCACGTAAGTACTGACGAAGGGACAGAGAGTCCCTAAAAAATAGAAATTTGATTGAATTGAAAATTAGTAGATTTACTTACAGAAATTTAACTTTAAAATTGTTAAACTTACGGCTCTGGCCTCACTAAATTCGAAGGTATTGGAAGCGGCGTATGCGTAGTGGGGGGGGGGGGGGGGGATTTCGATATTATTATTGTTGCTAGGACGGAGCGGCCCCCACGTCAGCAATTAAAGGTTAATCGTCCTGTTGTGAAGCGAACACGATTGCTTTTAAAATGAACATTATAATATAATTTAAATGTTTGCAATGTTAATCCGAACCGCCCCTTCAACATATCAAATGTCCCGTATTCCGCAACCGATTGACTGCTAAGCGATATAGCTCGGAATTAATCAATATTTAGTTTCAATTACCTGTGTTTAACGACACCCTATACCTCACCTCCCCCTCCCCCCCTCCCCTCACTGCAGTCTCCAACCCTCCTCCATCTCTCTCTTCGTCACCAACTAGTCTCATGCACTCACCCGCGACGTACAACTTTACCATACTTAGACACTAAAGTCTAGGTTGTTATACAGGGTGCTTATTATTATCTAGTCGCTCAGGCCTCGAGCATATTCTGTCAGATGGTCAGATTATCTCCGCTTTGCAATAAAATCCAAATAAAAGTCATATTTCTGAATGTAGATACATTTATGGAAACACAAAAAAGTTTAAAAATGACTCACCTTAGGTTTTAAAAACACAAACTCATTTTTTTCTCGTTACCAAATAACTAATAAAAAATTCGGAAACTTTATAAAAAATTTCCAAATTGTGGTCGAAACTTTGGATTCATTGAGGAGTACTTTTTAATTTTTCATTAAAAAAATGTGACAAATTTAATACAGATATCCTATAAAGACAATAAATTATGTTAAAAAACAGTAAAATGGGGAAAAAAATAATACAGATATCCTGTAAAGACAATAAATTATTGTTCAAAAATAGTAAAATGAGACAAAAATTTGTCTTATTTATTGTCGTATTTTTATTGTCTTTACAGGATGTCTGTATTATTTTTGTCCCATTTTTTGTTAAGTTAGGATAGGTTAGGTATTAGTAGATATTTGGTTGGGGGATGTTTTGTCCGTAGGATATTTTGTCGGAGGACATTTTGTCGTGGGATGTCGGAACTCACAGTTGCCGACATTTTGTAAACTCGGTTTTGTAAAGCGATGTTGCCTCGATCGTTGAGATTTAAGATTCTTTCATTGTGACTTTATTAAATCGATCTGTATATACAGGTAGTTATATATATATTATTTAATTTATTGTCACTTACACAAGAATATTTTCTGATGAAACACCCTGTGTAGAATTGAATATGTGCAGAGTTCTAGCACACCCTCTAACCGCCAAATAACTTAAAGTTGTTACCCGAGTCATTTCGCATGATGGTTGATGGCAAGTTTCAACTAATGAAGCTTGCAGTAGCGTTGTTATAGTATTCACAAGAGGGAAGGAGGGGGGGGGGGGGGGGCTAGGTCATCTTTTGGAATTCATTGTGGAAAAGGAAGGAGAGGAAGTTCTAAAATGGAAAAAGATATGAGAGGTGGGTAGGGTCTATCTCCAATTTGGGAGGCGGGTGTGGGTACCACCGACCCGAGAACATATTTCCTAAACTTATAACGGTTCAGTCGCGGTAGTTACAATTTACATGTTCAATATCAAAATTTAAATATTTTTAAATAAAATTATTAATTTCTAATATACACATTGGAAAGACTATTTTATCTAGATTTTAGAACAATTTTTGTTTTTGCAGTGATAAAAAATAACCAGTATAGAGGTGTATTTACAATATGTGGTAATAATATCAAAAAATAAATATTTAGAAATAAAATTATTAATTTCTAATATACACACTGGAAAGATTATTTTATTTAGATTTAAGAACAATTTTTGTTTTTGCAAAGTGTCAAAAATAACCAATATAGAGGTGTATTTGAAATGAAATTCAAGAAACGACACGGGCGACGTTACGTCAATGTACGAAACTAAAATCGCCGAATTTGAATATATTCGTAGGGCTGCTGGGCTCTTAAATAACCAACACCCCTGTCATAGGTCACCCCAGTTCGCTACGTTTGGTGATCTCGTGGCGGGCGAGCGAATTGGAAGAGACTGGTTGAGCCGGACTCTCTCGACCGCATTGGGATTCAGACGTTCGTTACTCCTGGACACATTGACCCCTAGATTTCTACCCACCCGTTATACCCTTTTCCTCCCCAGAACCTCCTCTCCTTCTTTTCCTAAAAAGACCCTAGGTACCACTAAGGATGACATAGGTCCTGAGAGATTTTTTTTCCTCAGGGCCTCTCATGTGGAGCTAAGTAAAAAAACATAGATAACCTAATTAGGTGAAGTTTGGGTACGTACGAAGAATGTTCATCAATAAACAAAAAGTTTTTTTAAATCCCTCCCAAAAAGAGGAGGGGATTGCGATTTCTAACTTTTCAAGGACTAGTGGATCACCTTAAGAGCGTAACACCAGAGAAAAAGAGAAATATGTCATTTTTAAATCAGTGTTTAGACGTATTGACTCTTTTCCACAAAAAACTATAAATTTGTTTCGAAAAATTGTTCTTTTATCTAGTAAACGTATGTTTTAAATTTTGAGAAAAAACTCAAGTTTTAGTCTAATTAGGTTATAACATAGGTCGTTGGCAGATTTGTTAAATTTTTAAAAAAGATTTTGTATTATACAACACCCACTTCAAATCATATAATCATGCAGTAAAATAAATCAATACGCAATCTGGTAAACGTATGTCACAGAATTTTAATTTTAGTTTAAATAAAATCATTAAAAAATATATACGTATGTACATGTGTTTTTTGACGAAAATTGGTCCGTTTGTGTATTTATTTGCACACTTACAGAATAATATATTTCAGATTTTTTTACATTCTTATTTTGCTTAGAAATTATTGAAAAATAATAAATACTTATGATTAAAAAATAATTACAAAAGGTGTATAATTTTAATAGTTTTATCAACACGCCTTTCAGCATTTTTGAACGTAGGTATACATTATAGCAAATTTGGAATGAAATAAAATCGATATTGAGTTATAATTTAAAAAAGCTGGTACGGAGTATAATTAATCTTTCTCATCGGAACCGCCCTGTACGATCATAAGAACATCTTTCGACGAAATGTGGATTTTAGGCCGCTGGCTGGTTAAAAGCTGAAAAAATATGATGGCTTACCAACACTGCATGTAACGTGTAACTGCATAACCGTGTGAAACTAGTTCTACTAATCTCCCTAGTCCCATGAATGGAGAACTGAATCTCAGCAAAACATGTGATCATATTTGGAGCAGTCAACCGTTTCAGAAGCTGTTCTACAAAAACACTACACTACTTATAGTACTTAAGTACGCAGATCATTATACTTTATCTCTTGATATGGTGCTGGATTATGAAGGTAAAAGCCTTCACCCTGATCCAAAATATTGCTTAATCAAAGATTAAGTAGAAGATCTCTGCTATTGAATCGCAAATAAATCATAAATGCAGCTTTCTAAGCTAACAAAAATAGGGAGGGCAGATAATTTAAAGACAAATTTTTTAAAATCGGTATTTTATCTAATTCTTTAGTCGCAAATCGCTATCTCTTATATTTATTATTTAGACATCTCCGTTACTCTTAAATTAGTTGGTGTTAACTTATAAAAAAATTAATATATAAATACAATTATTACCTAGGTACCAATTCGGTTCAGTGACCTTTCATCACTCGACAAAATGCCCCCCGATAAAATATCCCTTACAAAATATTCTACGGACAAAACATCCTCCGACAAAATATCCTACGGATAAAACATCCCCCAACGAAATATCGACTAAAACCTAAAATAATACAGACAACCTGTAAAGGCAATAAATTATTACAATTTAATAAATTACTTTGTTTTTACCACCATAATTGAGTATAAAAACCGACATGTTTCGTAAGCCAAGCTTACTTCATCAGGGTTTTAATAATACTAATAATAATAACAATTTTTAGTATTATTAAAACCCTGATGAAGTAAGCTTGGCTTACGAAACATGTCGGTTTTTTATAATCAATTATAGTGGTAAAAACAAAGTAATTTATTAAATTGTACTAAAATGGTGCCAAAAAATAATTTTGCTGTTTTAGAAGAAATAAATTATTGTTCAAACATAGTAAAATGGGACAAAAATAATACAGAAAATAAATTGTTGTTCAAATATAGTAAATGTAAAATGAGGTTAGGTTAGGTTAGGTTAATAGATATTTTGTTGGAGGATGTTTTGACCGTAGGATAGTTTGTCGGAGGATATTTTGTCGCAGGATGAAAACTCGCATTACCTTCTCCCTCTGGGGTATTTTCTGAGATTGAAGGGAGCGAGTAAAGAAATGAGATCGGGAAGAAAGTTAAGAAGTTCATGGCTATTCATATTCACTAAACACGTCCAAACCGATTTCAAACAAAGTTTTGAATCCGAATGGTGGTTTTTCACTAGGGCGATACTACGTATATTATCTATAATGGTAAAGTTTAAAAATTTAAAAAAAAATTTGGAAGTATTATTTTAATTTGACACTACTTGGACGATGTTTATATCACCAATATAACAAAAAATGGTGACTCATTATTTGGGGATTACTTTGTGGGATGGTGTCTACCGATGTGAATAGACGTTTAAGATTACAGACCATTTTAATATCGATTTCATGTCTAGTTTTATGAATGATGATGGTATTTTATATTATTTAGCATGAATGGATGAGCATTACAGAATCAGTGATACTAACACCCGCGTATTTTAATATTAAACTCAAATACCAATTTAGATGGTACCGCGCATTTTCATCCCGCAACAAAATATCCCCGACACAATATCCCCCGACAAAATATCCCTCGACATAATATCCTAAGGACAAAATATCCTACGGACAAAACATCCTCTCTAGTGGGAGGCGGGAATGGGTATCGCTGCTAGGGGAACCTTTATTGGATAACCAACACCTCTGCCATAGGTCACCCTAAGTGGTTCGCTACATTTAATAATTAAGCAGGGGTGCCCGGGTTCATGGTTCATGGGGATGAGGTTTGTCTTGGTCTTGGACGCGGATGACCAGGACACACTAAACCCCAAATTCTTACCACCCCTTAAACCCTTTTACTTTCCAGATCTCTCCTCTCCTTAAAAAAAAACCCACACAGTATCCCCAAAGATGACATAGGCCCTAAGGGAAATTATTTTCCTCAGGGTCTCCTGTGTGGAGCTCATGTAAAAAAATCCTCCAACATAATATCTACTAAAACCTAACCTAACCTTATTTTACTATTTTTCAACAACAATGTATTGTCTTTACGTCTTTACAGGATGTCTGTATTATTTTGTCTCATTTTTTTGTAATGCTAGGTTAGGTTAGTTTAGGTAAGGTTTGGTTAGGTTTGAGTAGATATTTTGTTGGGGGATGTTTTATCCGTAGGATAATTTGGCGGAGGATGTTTTGTCCGAAGTATATTTTGGCGGAGGATGTTTTGTCCGTAGGATATTTTGGGGGAGGATGTTTGGTCCGTAGGATATTTGTCGGGGATATTTTGTCGCGGGATGAAAAACAATGGTCACCCCAGCCACCTTACATAGTGTCGTGCTCACTTAGCCGAGTTAATCGTATCGGATGGTCGTGTGACCACGAGGTATGCGTTTGCGGAGACCTTATAGATATACGTGTTCTTTGCTCTGTACCCTGTGTGTATACTGATGCAGGTGTAGTGTTTCAATAATAAAGCCTGCGGTTGTAACGCTGTAAGGATATTCATAATATTTAGACAATTAGGACGTCCCTACTGTACCACAGAGTCGTTCATGTTGAATTGTTTTATTAATTAAGATTGACCAAAAGTATTCATTTCGTGTAATATTATTTAAAGTACAGGTTTTTTTAAGTGAAACTTCTAAAGCCTCGCTGTGATTTGATGTAACCCTGAACATACCGAAAAAACACACCACACACGGACAAAGACATTTTCAGTATTACGCAACCAAACTTTTTAATTATATGCCCATTACTCTAAAACAACTACTAACTACACATACATACACAAACATTCACAAAAAACATATCACAGCCTGGATCAAAAATCAAGATATTCACTTTATACAAAATTTCCTAATCCCTAACCAAACATAACAAAACTATAAAAAAAGTAAAATAAATAAACATATCTTGCAAGAATTTTACAACTATTCATATATACATATATATTTATATATACTTTATATACATATTTTTTTCTTCTAAACAATCCATTACCATTAAAATGTAAAAAAAAAAAAAACCAACACTCTACTACAACACATAAATACCTGTACTTGTCACACTGAATCATAAACACGTAAACACCTCAGCACAGGTTCTCCTAGTGAGGTGTTCACGAAATATACAACATTATAAACCAACAGTTTAACCTTCTCAAACCTACCTTACACCCAACATTATAAAATGTTATATTAATTAATATGTAAAAATGTTTTCCAAAATATATTATGTTAAAATATCAAATATATAAGGTAAAAACTGTAATATATAGAAATAAATAAATAAATAAATAAATAAATAGATTTGTATTTCGGATGAAACGGAAAAGACGATTACTACACCTGCGACGGATCAACTTTTTTTTTCGTTATCGGTAATTTTAGTTAGAAAAAACGTAGGATGAACTATTTTTAAAAACTTTTTTATGTTTGCAGTGAAAATTTTTATTTTTCAAAAATTTTACGTTTATTTTGAATCATAAAAATTAAAAGTGTATTTTATCACCTTTCGTAAACAGTTTTTAGTTTTCGAAAATGTTTAGAAATATTCCCTTTATTGTAATTTTATTGTGAAAATATTTTGACCATATAAAAAAATACGCCAAATTTTTGATGGGGGGCAATATTACGCGTACATTTTACAACGATTTTTAACGTATTTTAAATATAGATAACAATTAATTACCGAATTACGCTGCCTTCGTATGGGTGCGCCGTAAGCGCCTCGTCAATATTCAATCTTGAAATTAATAAGGCATCACATTTAATGACGCAGTGATGTAGAGTGGAGGGAATGAAGTTGCCTAAAATCCAGTTATTTTAAATGTCTCAATAAAGAGAAGTACGTAGTAGATTATCAGATAGAAGAGAAGTGATGTAAAGTGCATAAACCATAAACCTAAAACTAACAACAAAATCAGACAAGTTACATTACATTATACATTAGCTCCACGCAGGAGGCCCCAAGAAAAATAATTTCCCTTAGGCCCTATGTCATCTTTGGGGATGCTGTGTGGATAGTATTATTTAAGGAAAATAAGGGAGGAAGTAATGGGAAGGAAAAAGGTAAGAGGGGTGGGTAGGAATCTAGGGTTCAGTGTGTCCAGGTCATCTGCCGCCAGATCCGGACAAACCTCACAAACATGAACCCGGGCACCTCTGTCAAGTCAACAAACGTAGCGTACCACTTGGGGTGACCTATGGCAGAGGTGTTGGTTATCAAATAAATGGTTCCCAGGGCGGCGGTACCCATTCCCGCCTCCCAAAGTTTGCAACCAAGAAGAATAAAATCCACCTGATAGCTGCACACCGCACAATGGGCGATTTAGAATATACAGGGTGTTAATGCCCGGCTTTTCCCATTTATACCGATTTATTACATATTTTCCTTAAATACTTTATTTAAACCTCTTAAAAAAATAATATGTGAGAAAATTCACAGTGTTTCTTTAAATCATATTTTAGACATTCCCCACGAGATTTTTGATCTATTTTAAACGAGTCGTGCTTTATAAAAAAAAATCATATTATCGTTTTTAACATGAACTTTTGATCTCAGGTGACATTTTTATTTTTTTTTCTACAAAAATATAGTAGGTTTTTAACAGTTGGGGGCGGGGTAAGAGTTTGGGCGGTTACTCGGCTGAATGACTAGTGATGACAAGTGGAAGAATTTTTTTTGTTTGATTTCGAAGAAAAAAAAAATTAAAAAAATGTCGCAAAAAAGTCACATCCAAAATTTTATTCATATTTTTTATTTCAAATAATGTCAGGAATCACTGGTTAACTAACGTAAGTCAGGTATGTCCTTTAACACTGTATATACGCATTTTTAACCACTCAATCTAACCACGTAATTTTTCTTAACATTTATAATTTTTCATTACTTTACTTAACTTTTCTTATCCTTTCTTAAGTTTACATAAATTTTCTTACGTTTTCTTAACACATCTTGTCTTATCGTCTCTTTTATAGACTTTTCTTAACTTTCATTAACTTTTATTAGCTTTTATTAAACTTTCTTAACTCTTCTTAAATATTCTTAGATTGTAGATATTAACTTTCCCTAACGTTTCTCAACCTTTCCCCACTTTTATTAACTTTTACTCTACTTTTCTGATCTTTTCTTAACACATTTTTTCTTAAATTTTATTAACTTATTTTGTATTTTTTATAGGAACCGTTTGCAACAGTGTCCAGGTTTCACCATCACGCGGCCACGTGCCGCCCTTGCTGTGAACTAAAAGCCCGGTTTACCGAGGAGCGATTAAGTTTCCACGGAGGTCTGGTCAATCAAGAGAGTAGCCTTGTTGACAGGACAGTGGCGGGGGGAACTACATATTAACGTTGGTTAACTAAATAATTAAGGTTTATTATATTCGTTAATATTTAACTATATTTTCAAAAAACCGCCTGGTGTCTCCAAAATGAAGAACAGAGACCGAATTAATAAACAAATCAGATTATTTTTTAAAAATTCAACATAAACATTTTGTGAACAACCTGTCATTTTTTAAATTCGTCCTACTTCCATCATTATAAGCGGGAAAGGATTCTTGTGCAATTATGGAGGACCTGGCTAGTAAATAATTAATCCCGCGACGCATGGGCGAATTCCGACGCATTTATTCACGGGAATGGGGGCGGGAAAGGGGGCGCATGGGAAACGACGCACATGGAGAAATAATTTCTTACTTTGAGTGGCTTTGCAACGCACCCCGGGTACTCACTAGTAATAAGTAAATAATTATATAAAATTCTTTGGTATGATATTATAGAATAATCTCGTTCGGGAAGTGTTACTAATAATTTCTGAACACACTTCGGTAAGTAAAAAAAATCGACTGCAGTTCACACGAATTCAAATGAATTTTTCACAAAATTAAAGCAGACAAGATTGGTACTTACGAAGCACCGCACAATAGGAGACCGATTATTCTACCTCATTCTCTCGCAGGCTAAATGCTATAGATGTATGTGTTTGTCTCTTTTAATTTACACGCGGTAGAAAAGAAACCTTCAGAACACTAAAGTAGACAAGAGTGGGGAGGCTGCGAGCAACGTACAAAGAGGAGACCGATTATTCTATCTCAATATTTCTCAGGACAAATCCTATAGTGTCGGCTAATCCTCCTTTTAGTGTCGCTTTTTCGTTTCATCGAGTTTCAAATCACAACGGTGCTAAAGAAGTATTCACTTTAAAATACTGTTAATACGCATAATTATAAAATTAAACTAAAGCCAGGATCAGTGAAGTATATTGCACCTTGTACCAAATTCCCACAGTGTCAAAGCCTTGTTAAGGCTTTCGAGGATTTTGTCATCTGAGAGATCGGATTAACCCGGGTGGAGACACGAAAGCCATTATGGCGACATCTCGACCAGAGATAAATAAATACGAAGGACTTATTTATAACATTTATTTAATCTTCTACTTATAATTGGTTCCGTGATTTTTAATCCCACGACAAAATATCCCCGACAAAATATCCCCGACGAAATATCCTCCGGCCAAAACATCCCCTAATAAAATATCTACTAATACCTAACCTAACATAACCTAACCTATATTGGTATTTTATAAATGTGAAATGACAAATATTAATATTTAATTAAATATAGAATTGATTTATGCATACATATATATATATATATATTTTTTTTTTTTTACATTAGCTCCACACAGGAGGCCCAGAGGAAAACATTTTTGTCATCGTGTCATAAAAAAATTATATATTTATATATTTGGGGATGCTGTGTGGTGGGTTTTTATGTCCCGAGAGAGTACGGCTGGAGAAGTCAAAGGGACTCCCTCTATCATTCTCACCCAATCCGACCCATGTAGCTGGTGGGCATACACATCCGCCGCCAAGACCGGGACAAACCTCACCCCATAAACCCGGGCATCACTGCTAAGTCACCAAGCGTAGAGAACCACTTAGGGTGACCTATGGCAGATGTGTTGGTTATCCAATCAATGGTTCCCGGGGCGGCGATGCCCATAACCGCCTCCCAAATAAATGCTTACCAGCAACTTCTGGATTCCTGGTCCTTATAAAAGCTTATATTTCGATCATAAGTATATCTACGATCCTCTTCGATCCAAAACCAATGAATTATATTTGAATCCACCTTGGGATGAATTCATAAAATATAGGGTGGGCCATAAACATTTGCACTTTTGAAATAATCATGAAAAAAAGAATACAGACTGCATTTAAATAAATGATTATCGATATAAAATGCTGGAAAATCATTTGGTAAAAATAATTTCGTCAAAATGGCCGCCATCTCGCCGCTGACATTCCTCAAATCAGACCCTTAGATTTTCGAAAACTTTTCGACACAAATTTCGGGATATGTTGACCATTTCTTGATGGATGCTCTCCTTTAATTGGAGTATAGTCGCTTGTTTATTTATGCAGACTCTGACAAGGGAAAATTTCTTTAACTAATTTCTTTGGTTCCATGGCCGCCCTGTTTGTTCTCCAGCCGGTTCCTTCGAAATTTTTAAACCATGATTTAATTAAATTAACACTTGTGCACTGATTAATTCTCTGTAATTGGTGATGCGATCGAAATAGGCGGCGTGCTCCATTGTTTCGTAAAACAGAATAGAATCATTGTTGACCAGAAAAGAACAAAATCGTTGTTTTTGTAAAAATGTTTTACCCAGAAAGCGCGTTGCTCTCCCGATCCATTGTGATAAAGCGATCCATTGTGACTAAATTTCCCAGAAACGAGGAACCACGCATAAGTTACCCCGCTCTCCTCCCCCGTTCGGAATCCCCGCTAGCACGATTACAAAAGTGCAAATGTTTATGACCCACCCTATGTATTATAAGATATAAAAGTCCTCACGTTATGTTAGTTTGACAGGAGAGACCACCGTGCACAAATCGTAACATGAAACCGTTTTTAAATCACATTTCACACTGTCGCATCGGGTCACTTTTACACGATCCCACAGGGATGGAGCGACGCTTTAACGAACTACAAACAATAATCCCGTTAAAAAAATGAGGTTGCGTTAGGAGCATAGACATACGAAACAATGGATATGCCCTTGGCGGAAAGCAGAACACACTATGATGTGTGGAACGGGTAGGTGGCGTAACCGTCTCTATTTTAGGGCCATTAACCACTTATTATTATTATTTCATATTTCGTCGAAAGATGTTCTTACAATCGTACAGGGCGGTTCCAATGAGAAAGATTAATTATTCTCCGTACCAGCTTTTTAAAATAATAACTCAATATCCATTTTATTTCATTCAAAATTTGCTTTAATTTATACATAGGTACATTCAAAAATGCTGAAAGGCGTGATAAAATTATGTAATTACTTTTTGATCATAAGCATTTATAATTTTTCAATAATGTCGAAGCAAAATAAGAATGTAAAAAAATCTTAATTACATATATTAGTTTGTAGACCGTAAACAAATACATGGATAAACTGAAGTATTTTCGTCAAAAAACACGTGTGCGGTTCTTTTTTAAATGATTTTATTTAATCTAAAATTTAAATTCTGAAACATAGCTTTCCCAGATAATGTTTTGGTTTATTTTACTGCATGATTATATGACTTGAAATATGTGTTGTATAATAGCTTAGCAAAAAATTGCTAAAGATTCCTACTTACATATAATATAAATTTTTCTGTCCGAATGCAACACAAGAGGCCCAACTACTCCGAACCGTCTGAAGCCAGTAAGACTATGGCATCCCCAATTTTGGTATGTTGTAAGGCTGAATGTAGTGGAGAGGGGGAGGAGATGTGGAAAATGTACCTGGCTATTCAAATCTAGTCACCAAACACGACTAAAGCCATTTCAAGTAATAAGTCTAGTACCTATATACACTATACAAGAGCGTATACAATATACTCGTACAATAGACAGAAGTCGAAATTATTGTTAGTAAAAATATTTTTACAGCGTGTTTTCAGTCAAGATGCCTGCAGATATAAGTATATCGACTTTGATTGTACGGTCTGTATGATGTTTGCATACCTACTTGAAGAAATATTTTTTTAGTGGATCAATTGTCCGAGGGATCAACTGTCCGCCAGATCAACTGATGGAGGGTTGGCTGTAAGGTTAGGTTAGGTTTTAGTAGATATTTTGTTGAGGGATGTTTTGTCCGTAGGATAATTTGTCGGGGATATTTTGAACCACATAAAACAGTAGACAAAAGTTCGACTCCGGTCCTGTCCTCCGTCACACAAGACAACAACCGCATACTTTCGACTCTTCCACATCTTCACGTTTCACATCTTCCAGTTGTCAGTCCTCTAAGAGCGATTAACCTCTCCAATTATAGCGGAGTGACAGCGACACTGAAAACGACTGGCCAACACCAATAACAGTGGGATTCTATCTGTTTATTGATTAACGTGTTCACTGGCCACTTTTGAAACTTATTTTTTTTTAAAGTTAAAAAAAATATAAACAAAAATGTTTTTTTGGTAATTAAATTTTTTAAATATTAATTTCGGTTGTGTGTGTCTGTAACTCGGGAGTTCAATGAACTCTTGAACTAGGATTAGCTTGAGGACGGCCGGCGTTGTCTAGCGATAAGGCTTTTGTCTCGCAATCCGAAGGTCACGGAATCGAATCCCGGCGTGGGCAATTGAATAATTTGTGTTATTTCACAATTAATTCATTAAAAATAATGTATAGTATATTTGCAGCACGTTTCAGAGTGGAAGATACTCTCAGTATCGCCCTGGTGCAGGACCACCATTCAGAATTGAAACGTTGCTTGAAATGACATCAGCCGTGTTTGGTGACCAGATCTGAATAGCCAGGTACTTCCCCACCTTCCTCTTCCCCACCTCCTACCCTCCCCACTACCTTCAGACTCACAACATACCCCAACTGGGGATGCCATAGTCTCACTGGCTCCAGACGGGAGCAGCTGGGTCTCTTGTAAGATATTCATATAAAAAAGCTGGCTATAGTCTCACTGGCTCCAGACGGGAGCAGCTGAGACTGTTGTGAAGTATTACTATAAAAAAAGATTAAAAAAGTTTGTTGTGTAAAAAATTTTCATCGTTTTTTTTTAATACTAGGTGGTCCCCGGAATGCGTTGCAATGCCATTCAAAGAAATAAATTGATTCTCCCTGCATGTCCTTTCCCGTGCGTCCCCGTTCCCTTCCACCTTCCCCGCCTTCCCCCTCACTAGTCTCTTCCATCTCCGCAAACCCAACCTCTCCCGTTCACCTCCCCCCTGCCTTTCCTCCCTGCTGCTAAAATATATGAAATACACGCATTTTTATTTATACAAATTTCATTACGCCAGAGCTTACCATTATATATAGCCTTTATGTTATTCTGATGTATGGGCTATATTATTGTAAATTTTAAAATCCATTCAGTAGTTTTTTTCGTGAAAGAGTAACAAACACACACATCCATATAAACTTTCGCGTGTATAATATTAGTAAGATTTTGTTTTTTTTTGACATTAACTCCACACAGGATGCCCTGATGGAAATAATTTCCCTCAGTGCCTGTGTCATCTTTGGTGATGCTATGTGGAGAGTCTTTTTGTGGAAAGGAAGAAGTAAACCTGATGGGTCTTGAAGAGACCCATGTTGTAGGACGGAGAAAACACAAAGGCCAGTAAATCGGTACGCAGCCGAGCTGTTGAACTCAAGAACGAGGCATAGAAGCGACCCGTTCTCATGTGACAAACGTCTCCGACTGTGCACCGGTGCCGAAGGAATAGGACAGCATTCCCACCCGACAACTGTGCTCTAAAGATAGCAATCCGTTTATGAAGACAGGAGATTTGGGAGGCGGTTATCGGTACCTCCGCCCTGGGAACCATTTATTGGACAACCAACACCCCAGTGATATAGGGGTGCCCAGGTTCATGGGGTGACATTTGTCTAAGTCTTGATGGTGAGTACTTAACACTTAACACTCAAGGTGGACTCTCCCGACCCATCGCCTCGTACCACAGTGTGAGGGATGGATTCATACTTCCTTCACTCCTGGACTCATTGACCCCCAGATTCCTACCCACCCCTCATTTATTTTTTCTTCCCAGAACTTCCTCTACTTACTTTCCCCAAAAAGACTCTCCACACAGCATGCCCAAAGATTACATAGACCCTGAAGTGAATTATTTTCCGCAGGGCCTCCTGTGTGGAGTTAATGTAAAAAAGGAGAATCTATCAAACGGACATTATCATTTTAGGAACAGCTGACCGTTGATCTTACTATCTTACTTATAATATTATAAATGCGAAAGTTTGTATGGATGGTTGGTTGGATGTTTGTTCCTCTTTGACGCAATAAATATCGAATGGAATTTAAAAATTCTTTCAATAATCGAAAGCTACATTATTTGAGAGTAAAAACGGCTTTATATATTGGTAAGCTCTGGCGTTATGAATGAGCTGTGGCGTTATGAAATTATGTATCATACGTTTTCTGTCCCTAACAAAATCGAGTTATTTCAAACGTCAAACATATTGTTATCTTGGAAACAATGTTTTTTTTTTTAAATTTTAGGCTTAAAAAGAGTGCTTTGTTGTGATTAAAAGGAGTACTTTTTTGGCGTCGTAGTTAATATCTACATATCTCTAAAAATGTTTATTCTCCGAACAAAAAGCATAACGTTCCTATAAAGCATAGCGTTTGAAGTGGACTGTCATTTTCTTATTTTTTAGGTTACTCTGGATTCAAATATAAATAAAATACTAATAAAGGGAGTAGGTACTTAAAATAAATTTCTATTTCTATAATTTAAATATTTTCTAAAATAGAATTTTTATTTGCGAAATGTCATTCTCAAATTTTGAAATTTTCTATTAAACGATAATTATTTTCTATTAGACAAAATAGCAAGAATAATAACAATTACGCCAATAATTTTGCCCCTAATTGGCTAAAGTTCGGTTTACGGGAGGCGGTCCTAGAACATTTTTATTTTTTTATTTATACTAATTATGGGCCGGAAAATCCGAATGTGAAAGAATTTTTTGTCGGAAAGCAATATTAACTGAATTAAACGACTTTAAAATTTTTATATACACTGACACAAAAGCACGTAATTTTTAACACATCCTGACATTTCAAGTCATATAAAAACAAGAACTATACTAATTATGTGCCGGAAAATCCGAATCTGAAAGAATTATTTGTCGGAAAGCAATATTAACTGAACTACACGACTTTAAAATTTGCTATACACAGAAAAAAAAGAAGACATTTTGAAGGACTTTGACACTCGAATTCGCTTGAAAACATAGAAAAAGAATAAAGATGTTACAACAGATAAAATTAAGTGTTGCCATTAAGCAGTAATATCAATAACGTAAAATAACATGTTTATAATTTAAGGGTAATTTTTCGATCTAGGTGGCCACGGTTATTACGAATTATAATAAATAATAATAATTATAATATTAACAGAATTATAATATTAACAAACCTCTATTCGTATATATTTATCATTACCATAAAATAACGATTAGCTAGAAGTTAAGTAAAATAAATAACATGCGTATTAGGTACGTAAGCACTACTTTGACGAAATTCTGAAAATAAAATGAATAAAGGCTTTTAGACAAGTTTTTTTACATTGAAATTTTTTTTTTTACATTGAAAATTAATTTTTTAAGTAAAAAAAAAAACGCCGCGTTTTTTTTTTTACTTAAAAAATTAATTTTCAATGTAAAAAAAAAAATTTCAATGTAAAAAAAAATTTTTCAAAGTAAAAAAAAATTTCAATGTAAATTTCTTTTTTTCGTATCGAGTATAACGCATAAATAATAAAAACTTGCCTGAAAACCTATTGTACATTTAAAACACAATTGGTTTCAGAGTATTTTTTTTAAATTCAATATGTATATCAATTTAATTTTAGTGATTTAATTTTATTGTCTCTAGCCGTTTATTTCTTCCTTCCGAGTTAAACTACTTGAAAACTGGGATGTTTTTTTAAATTGACGCGAGCAGGCGGTATAAAGGGGCACAAACCATGTGACACAAACCTTGCGTAGCCGCTAAACTACTTGAAAACTGGGATGTTTTTTTAAATTGACGCGAGCAGGCGGTATAAAGGGGCACAAACCATGTTACACAAACCTTAAGGTATGTTTTTCTGCTGTTATCTATTCACATTGATTCATATAAGAACATTGATATTGGTGACCGGTCTACGTCACAACTTTTTAAGACTACGAATTTTCATACTTTTGGTTTAAGAATATGGCCGTTGAGATAGTCTTAATTCATCAGGTTAATGTGTTATGTGATGAATTATCATGTGAGGAGGTATCGTGGCTTAAAGTTTTACGTTAATAATATTTTAATTTTTTTATTTCGTTTTAGGGATAAATATTTTTGATAGTTGGTAACACTGCCGGCACGTGTTTTTGTACATTTGTTTCCGGTTTCCGGTAGCCGGTACTTTGTTGGTGAGTCGCTGTGAATTCAACGTAATTATGAATATAGTGAAAATTTATGAGATTTGTGGGGATAAAAACCAAATGTTAGAGAAGTTAGTGGAATGGGGCCTCATTCCTCAAAGTGGCACTTATAATTGTATGGATTGCGGGCAAGCGTTGAAGTTGAGGTCGGAAGAAGATCGGTGAGGTTTTATTTACATTGTTATTGCATTTTTTTTTATCTGCGAATATTCTATTTTATAAAGTGTGTTAAAGAAAGGGTTTTTTTTAGTGTTGATGGTTTTCGATGGACTTGCCATGGCAACAAGAAGACGCAAAACAAGAAGAAGGCTAAACGGTGCGACAAAAGGGTGGGGTTTCGAACCGGGACGTTTTTTGCAAGGTCTCATTTGCCAATTTGGAAAATTCTTGGATTCGTTAATTTTTGGGTGCAAGGTGCGTCTTTACGGCTTACTGGCTTACAGCTAGAGCTGGCGCAGGAAGCCTTAGTAGATTGGTCCTCTTTCTGCCGGGAAGTTATACTTGCTTCTTACTTTGGTCGCTTAGAAAAGATCGGTGGACCTGGTAAGATCGTAGAAATTGACGAATCCAAGTTTGGTAAGGCTCGATACATGTTTCTGAAAAGTTGCAAAGAACGCCTGCAAGATCCCACTCTGGAGTTTTACCGCTTAGCTGGACTCTTATATGACCCGCGCAATCAACAGGAACCCTTCGAGACTAGCGAATTTGATAAAGATACTACGGACGAAGATGATTTTGGCGATTTATAAGGTATGTTTCTATGACTTTAGTGTCGGGGTGCATTCAAAATGGCGTATTTCGTAATCAGTGTTCAGTGTTTAGAAAGTGTCAGTGTCGTTTAATTCAGTTAATATTGCTTGCCGACGCCTAATTCTTTCAGATTCGGATTTTACGGCACATAATTAGTATAGTTCTTGTTTTTATATGACTTGAAATGTCAGAATATGTTAAAAATTACGTGCTTTTGTGTCAGTGTATAGAAAAATTTTAAAGTCGTTTAATTCAGTTAATATTGCTTTCCGACAAAAAATTCTTTCACATTCGGATTTTCCGGCCCATAATTAGTATAAATAAAAAAAAAAAAATGTTCTGGGACCGCCTCCCATAAACCGAATTTTTTCCCCATAATTTTCCACTAATACTATGCGAGCGAAGCCGTGGGTAAAAGCTAGTAATATTATAAACGCGAAATTTTGTATGGATTTATGTACGTTTGTTACTCTTTCACGCCAAAACTGCTGAATGGATTTTAATGAAACTTTACAATAATATAGCTCATACATCAGAACAACATATAGGCTATAATGTATAAAGGTAGCTAGGAAGGGGACGCGGAAGAGGAACGGGGACGCACAGGAAAGGTGAATCAGGGACAATGTATTTCTTTGAATATGGCGTTGCAACGCATGCCGGGAACCAGCTAGTTCTGAATATTCTCCAACAACTAATCCCTTTTTCCTTATACAAGTACATTTCTATGTTGATTGACATGTCTGATATTTACATTAAATTACTTCACATCTCTTCTAATGACCGCAATTAATAATTTTCAGTCGTTGGACCACCACCCATGCCCTATTGCCACTGAACGGAATATTATAATCTCTAGAGATAATCATCTAGAACTGTGATTATTTAAAATTATAAACCGCATTGAAATAAAAATTTTGCAGTCAATTCAAGTAAGACAAACACAAGAAATGCTTAACCCTACGAACAAACAAGAGATAAATGAAATTCTTTAGAGGAGGTCTCCACCTTCGCCTGAGAAAAGGGTTCTTGCTTATGAAAAATTTAAGATTAAATAGAATTAATTATACTCTTTCCTATTTTTCGTAACTCTGTAACATACCTATTTGCAAGAAATAAAAAAACTTTTTATATTTTTTATTTATTTATTCAAGTGAGTCCATTCAGTAGATATCCAGAATAGCTGGACCAGTGGCGGACTAAGCCCGTCAGAGGCCTGGGGCGGCAAAGCTGAATGAGCCCCCCCCGTAGTTTAAGAAGTTGATGCAATTTTACAAGCTTTTTATTCAGTTCACATGGGCCTCTGGTTCTGGGGGGCCTCCAAACGTCTCCATGTTCCCTTGATCAAATCCTAAACAAGGCTTTAAGGCATCAGGAAACTGAATTTTTTTTTTTAAATAACATTTTCTGAGAGACGCATCTATTGTAATGCTCTTACCAAATGTTTAAAGGAAATTCGTAAAATTAATTCGTAAATATAGCATTTTATATGAAACCATTTTAAACTACGTGTACTATGATACGTTTTTTAGATTTTCACGGCCAAAAGCATTTTTGTTGTTTGTTTTTGGGGTGTTATGCCGTGTTGCGCTACCTCCTTCTTTAGTCGATGTTTCGGACAGCGTTGCAGTGTCCATCATCAGGGCAGATCCGGCAGATCCGCAGCAGATCCAATGCAAGCTGTCCGAAACGTCGGATAAAGAAGGAGGTAGCGCAACACGGCATAACACCCCAAAAACAAACAACGAAAAAGCGTCTACTATGTTGAATAAGGTATCCTTCAGCAAAACTTTCTCGAAACTATGTTTTTCAACCTGGCTGACAACATATTAGAAAAACTAAACATTCGATTTGCATGCACTAAGTCTTAAACTTTTTGAAAACCCAGTCACTAACCCAGTCATGCAAGCAACGCATGCTGGGTACCAGCTAGTTCTTCATAAAACGCTATCCAATCATACCCTAGACCTAGACAAAAGAAAGGAAATTGAGCTTAGAATTAATACATTAAACGCCCACAGCACAATTCTATCAGGATTTATCTTCAGTGGCAATAGCACAACAAGTTAATAAAACCTCGGTTGATGGATGGGTATAGAAGTAGCTAATAATAATTAAAACCTTACCAATCTCATCGCGGCGTATCAAAACGCAGCTAATGTCCTCTAATTTTCTCGTCGTCTGTTGGGAAGCTGTGTTCATTTGGATCACGATTAAGTTACTTAGTTTAATACGGAGAGTTCATATATTCAAGTTTCATACTCTGTTCATAATTAATACAAGATAAGTGAATGTTCGTCGTAATTATTTGTAATTTTTCTAATGGACGTACCTTCATTTTGACTATATTTTGTGTATGTTGTACTCGTACATCTAAAAGCTTCCGAGCTTGTTACATAGAGGGCGGTGCTAAGAGTTGTTCCGAAATCCGCAAGATTGTGGTTAGTTTAGTTCGGAGTGTGTGCACCAGGGGGGCCGAGGGCCGGGGTGCAGGTGGCAGGAGCTCACATAATTCAGATCCATTCTAGCTATCTTCTAGTTAGGTCAGTGGCGTACCGTGGGTATCAGCCGCCCGGGGCGGAGGAAAATTTTGCCGCCCCCCCCCCCCCCTATATAGGTGCTTCTTCAGGGGGGGGGGGGGTAGTGATCCTTTTTTTAAATTTTTTTTTTTTAAATATTTATTAATTAAATCTGTATGCGGTGAATTAAAACTACACTCAGAACGTGAAAACGGTTTTTCTTTGGTTCTGGCAGCACATAAATTGTCTGCAACTAGAATTTTATATTTGCACTTCGAAAAATTAAAACTACACTCAGAACATGAAAAAGGTTTTTATTTGACTCTGGCGGAACATAACTTGTCTGGGAGAATTTTATTAAGCACTTCAAATAAGTTTTTTCTTCGAAATGTGTCGTCGGATGAATTCACAACTGGAATTTTACATTCTGAACACAAAAGGGGTTTTAATTAAATCTCTAAGCGGTGAATTAAGACTACACTCGGAACATGAAAATGTTTTTTTTGATTCTGGCGGCACATAAATTGTCTGCAAGAATTTTATAAAGCACTTTAAATAATATAATGTTTTCCTTCGAAATGTGTCGTCAGATGAATCCACAACTGGAATTATACATTTTGAACACAAAACTGCTTTTAATTAAATATGTATGCGGTGAATTAAAACTTCACTCAGAACATAAAAATGGTTTTTCTTTGATTCTGGCAGCACATAGATAGTGTGCATCTAGAATTTTATAACTGCAATTCGAATAAGTATGCACACACCTGTCAGCTATTTAACTTTTCTGTGATAATAAATTTAAAATATATCACCGTGATATATACGTGGAAGAAAACCGTATAAGTGTAATTTTTTGTGCGCTTTCAGCAGGGCGCACAAAGCTTCACGAATATAAAACACAAATCGACTATCAATTAGAGCTAAAATGATACTGTTGCCATTTACATTTTTATTTAAAAATAATGTATGTGTTAGAAATAAAAACAAAACGTCTGTCATTAATATTTTGATTTTAACAGTATATAAAACTTAAGAAAGATGTTAAGAAACTATAAACTAGAAAAAACTTTTAAGTCCTGACGCGAGAATAGAACCCGCGACTTCCCCAATCCAAATTTTTACAAGATGATTATTGATTGTGAAATTTTGCCGCCCCCCCAAAAGTGCCGCCCGGGGCGGGCCGCCCCCCCCGCCCCCCCCACGGTACGCCACTGAGTTAGGTCGACTGCTCGCAGTCACAACATTTGTAATACGCGAAGTAATAATAAATCCAGATTAACATAAAGAATTCTATTATTCCAAAGAAGCAAACTCCTTCCAAGACGAGTTGGAGAACCTGATTGTGTGAATACAACAAGTGGTTAACATAACAGTGATATACTTTTTCTTTATACAGGGTGTAACTGGACGTACCCGAGAGATTCGATTGCGTTCCCTTGATCAATCCTAAACAAGGCTTTAAGGCACCAGGACACTGTAAAAAGTAGTTTTTTTTATTTCATTTTCTGAAAGATGCATTTGAATAAAGCTCTCACCAAATGTTTTAAGGAAATTCGTAAAATTGACGGAAATACAGTATTTTATATAAAACGTTCAGTTTGTATGTTGAATTATCCTTCAGTATAATTTTGAAAGCGTTTTTCTCGAAACTACGTTTTCAACCTGGTTGACAACATATTAGAAAAACTATTTACATTCGATTGTGGTTCCGCGACTTTTCAACCCGCGACAAAATATCCCAGAAAAAATTACCTACGGACAAAACATCCCTTATCAAAATATCTACTAAAACCTAAATCTCTAACAAAAAATGGGACAAAAATAATACAGTCACCCTATAAAGACAAAAAAACGAGTGTGCTTTAGACCACACGACTGAAGTAAAACTTATAAAAGAACATATGACATTGGGGTGACATATGACATTGGGGTGACATATGACATTGGGGTGATATATGACATTGGGGTGACATATGACCATGGGATGACCTATGAACCTGGGGTGATCTACGGCTGTGGGGTGACCTACGATATTGGGGTGACCTAAGACCTTGGGGTGACCTACAACTTTGAGATAGTATGTACGCCTTACCTTCGATGTGCAATATGTACGCCTCGCCCGGTCACCGTTCGCATTGATCACCGTTCGCATCACACTTTTCGTAACGCATTCACCAGCTTACCCCCCAAGTCAGGCGTGCGTAAAGAAGTTTTACTTCAAAAATTATTTTTATTTTTAACATTATGAGTAAAATCTCAAATTATAATATTTAATTAAATGAAGACAATATTATCGAAACTCAAATTAAAACCGGGAGACAGGAAAAATTAGAAAAAGATATTGGTTCCACTGGGACACGAGAGCACTTGCCATGTAAGCTAAGGGACCTGGATTTGTCTCCCAGTGGAACCAATATCTTTTTCTGATTTTTCTGTCTCCAGATTTTGATTACTGTTCAAAAATAGTATAATGGGACAAAAATAGTACAGACATATATGTAGTTAGGTTAGCTTAGGTTTTAGTAGATATTTTTTGAGGGATCTTTTATCCGTGGGATATTTTGTGGGGATATTTTGTCGCGGGATGAAAACGCGCAGTACCGCCGCCCCGGTCCTCTGACGGACTTAATCTGCCACTGAGTTATAATTTATATTAAAAAGACTGAGAATTTCGATTTTCTAATTGTTTTTGTATTTCTGCTCCTTTACAAGAGGGCGGCTATCAAAATCTTGTTAAATTAGCGGCCACCTTCAATCAAGGAGCACCGATGCATTAGGCAAATCATTAATCACTTTTTACACCGTAAGCTTCCTCCGCTTGTCCCTGGCTACCACTTGGGCAAGGGCCCCTTTCTACTTGTTATTTGTTATAAAGCCGCTATAAGTTTTTTTTGACCTGAGGTACACCTGTTATTTAGACCTTTTGTAGAAATAGGGATTCGTGAGAAATAAATGTTGAATTTAATATTTTTTATAGCAGAAGGTATTATTTGGTCGCCAGAACGATTATGATTTTTGGATACATTTATAAGATTGCATTTTTATTATAAAACTAGCTGGTTCACGGCATGCGTTGTAATGCCATATTCAAATAAAAAATTGCACCTCCCTCCTTGTCCTTTCTCGCGCGTTCCCGTCCCCCTCCCGCATCCCCTTCAACTCCCGCGTTCTCTTTCCACCTTCTCTTCTCTTTTAAATTTGGCGCCGAAAGATTTTGTTGGATTAGTTTAGGTTAAAATCTTAAATTTGGCGCCGTATCATTTTGCTGCGTTAGATTGTTAGGTTAGGAGAGGTTAGGTTAGGTAAGGTTAGGTTAGATTAGATTAGGTTAGGTTTAGGTGAGGTTAGGTAAGGTTAGAATATTTTATCGGGGATATTGTTTCGGGGGATTTTTTGTCCGTAGGATATTTTATCGGGAATATTTTGTCGGGGGATATTTTGTCGCGGGTCCAGATAGCACACCTAAATTCACGACAAGAGGACTGCCTGAAAACTGCCCATTAAAACCATTACCTGCAATATTTTTCTTCGACTTCGCATGACTTTAACGATCTCACTAAAGATGAGATACAAATGATGGGCGATAGAAGAACTTAATAAATGTATCGGATGAAATGGGCTGCAGAGCTAGCGGGGCGGCTGATTCGCGATGGGAGAGGAATGATGAATGATGCTGCGAGAAGGAGAGGAATCCGACGCTTCAGGCCATCTTCACACCATCTCCTCGGGATTAATAATAACAGCGGTGTGCTATTACACAGGGCGACTGGAAGTCTATGAGAAATATTAAATTTGATAATTTAAATAATATATATGCGATGCTTGCAGTCTACAATATACATAATGGAACTGGAAGAGGAAGGATGAGAATAGAATTAATGCTATAACATGTATAGGTATATATATTTTTTACAACAATAATACTACAGAGGAAATCCAGAAGCGCATGAGCGTAAATTGCTGCTTTTTTCCTCCTACAAAAGCAGATAAATCTAGACTGCTGTCCAGAAACACCAATATATTAGTATACAAAACACTTATTAGACCAGTGCTCATGTACGCAGCTAAGACGTGGGTACTAGCTAACAGGAATGAGTAAGCACTGGACGCTTTTGAAAGGAAAATTTGAGGCGCATCTTCAGACTGGTTCTAGAAAATGGATTTTAGCGCAGACGTTTTACAACGATGAGCTATAAACTCTGTTGGGAGATACACGTCATACAATTATAAAACTGGGAAAACTTCAGGAAAGATATACCTATCTACCTTGGACCTTCTAAACTGGAGAGAGCTGGCACAAAACTGAGATTAGTGGAGGAAGACTCTTGAGGAGGCCAAGATCTACAGAGGGTTGTAGAGCCAAGAGTGATGATGATGATATATATATTTTACATTCGCTCAACACAGGAGGTCTTGAAGAAAATAATTCCCTTCAGGGCCTATTTTATCTTTGGGGATGCTGTGTGGAGGATGTTTATATGAAAGGAGAGAGAGGGAAGTACTGGGAAGGAAAAATGTAAGGGGGTGGATAGGAATCTGTGGATCAGTGTGTCCAGTGACGGATATATGAATTTATCCCTCTTACTGCGGTGCAAGGCGATGTTTTGGGAGAGACCTGCTATAGAGGTCAAAAAGTCTTCCTCAAACCGTCTCTCACCCCGATCCGGTCTGCCACGCAGTTGGTGGGCAGACGTATCCGCCGCCAAGATCTGAACCTCACCCCATGAACCTGGGCACCCCCGCTAAACATAACGAACTACATGGGGTGACCTTGTCACCATTGCAAAGGTGTTGCTTATCCAAACAATGGTTCCCGGGGCGGCGGTACCAATACCCACCTTCCAAATGTATGTTAATAATAAGCATTTTCGCACATTTTAGTTTTTTAGATTACGTAAAAAAAATATTTTTTTCTCGGCAATTCCCAGTCACTTTGCATATAATTACATCAGCTCATCATGACAATCCTGGACGTATGATTTGATTGACTGTTGTAATGGTATGTTAATGCGGTGTGCCAAGCCTGTCAGGGTGAGGAAAGCGGGGACAATGGTTGGACTAGTCCATTATCGACCAGAATGCTAGATTCCTCATCGTCGTAATTTAAATACAATTTTCCTGAAGATCCCTGAGGCGTACGTGTTGTGAATCCATTTACAACGATTAGGTCACACCATGCCATGCTATATATAATGTATAGGTGAGAATACAGGTACAGTGTGTTTTCATCCGGCGACAAAATATTCCCGACACAATATCCTCCGAAAAATATCCAATATAGGACAAAATATCCCAAGGACAAAATATCCCACGGACAAAATAACCTCCAACAAAATATCTAATAAAACCTCACCTAACCTTTTTTTACATTTTACTATTTCTGACAATAATTTATTATCTTTGTAGGATGTCTGTATGTCTGAATTATTTTTAACCCATTTTACTATTTTTGAACAATAATTTATTGTCTTTACAGGTTGTCTGTATTATTTTTGAACCATTTTTTTGTTAGGTTAGGTTAGGTTAGGTTGGGTTAGGTTAGGTTAGGTTGGGTTAGGTTAGGTTTTAGTAGATTATTGTTAGGGAATGTTTTGTCCACAGGTTATTTTGTCAGAGGATGTTTTGTTCGTAGGATAGTTTGTCGGGGATATTTTGTAGGGGGTTTTTTTGTCGCAGGATAAAAAGTCGCGGAACCGAGAATACAAATTATTAGGTAATAATTTGTATAGTGCTGTTTTTGTGAAAGATTACCTTTTTTTTTTTACAGTGAATACCGCACAAGAATCTCAACTGCTCCCGTCTGGAGCCAGTGAGACTATGGCATCCCCAATTGCGGTATGTTGTGAGGCTGAAGGTAGTGGGGAGGGGAAGGAGGTGCGGAGGAGGAAGGTTGGGAAGTACCTGGCTATTCAGATCTGGTCACCAAACACGGCTAAAGCCATTTTCAAGCAACGTTTCAATTCTGAATGGTGGTCTTACACCAGGGCGATACTGATAGTATCTTCCACTCTGGAACGTGCCGCAAATATACTATATATTATTTTTTAATTAATTAATTGTGAAATAACACAAATTAATCAAATAAAATTTATTCGCGCACGCCGCCGCCGGGTTCGAACCCGCGACCTCCGGATTGTGAGTCAAAAGTCTTAGCCACTACACTACGGAGGTCGTCAAACCTTCCACAATACCTTCCACAAGCCAACAATGTATGAATTCTTAGCATGTTTTTTAATACATAAACGCCACACAGGACAAGTTTTTCTGCATTATAATAGATATTGGTGGTGGTTTTGAGTAATTTGAGATAGAGGGTACACTTTCACACATAGCTGTATACTCAACTCTAATTTAGATTTTTCGGAGATGTCTGACCAATCACCTGGACGATTGATATTACTCACAAAGACCATATTAAAGATCCCTATAAGGCGTCAAAAACGTCAAAGAATTTTTTAAACAGATCGACGTTCCATGTATAGGTACATAAAATCTATGTCAAATGGTAATGCGCGTTTTCATCCTCGATATATAATCCTCGAAAAAGTATCCTCCGACAAAATATCCTACGAACAAAACATCCCCCAACTAAATATTTACTATAAAAAATGGGAAAAAAATAATACAGGCATCCTAAAAAGACAATAATTTTTTTATATAAAAATAGTAAAATGGGACAAAAATAACAATAATTTATTGTCTTTACAGGATGCCTGTATTATTTTTGTCCCATTTTTTTGTTAGGTTAGGTAATGTTAGGTTAAGTTAGGTTAGGTTTTAGTAGATTTTTTGTTGGGGGATGTTTTGTCGGGGATATTTTGTCACGGGATGAAAAGTCGCGGAACCATGTCAAATATAGGTATTCTAGTTCATTACCTTAATAAAGGAAACACCTCAGACAACTGACCGGTCAGTGGTTGAATGAGCATAGCGCTTGGGTCCCACCCGGGCGTCGCATGTTCGATTCCTCGGCTGGCTAAGTCCTCCATCACAACATCCTGTGGTGGTAGTAGGAGATTTTCAAACATTGTTGGGTTATTCGTAACCCGGGAATGTTTTTCTTTCTTTTAAACAAAAAAAATCATAAAACCATACTAAATGTACCTAAGAGTGATGTACTTAAAGCACGGGCAACGCCGGGGATTTCAGCTAGTGTTTTTATTTTATTTTATTTTTATTTTTTTACGTAAATCCCGCACAAGAGTTTTAACTGCTCCCGTCTGGAGCCAGTGAGACTATGGCATCCCCAATTGGGGTATGTTGTGAGGCTGGAGGTAGTGGAGAGGGTAAGGAGATAGGGAAGAGGAAGGTGGGGAAGTACCTGGCTATTCAGACCTGGTCACCAAACACGGCTAAAGCTATTTCAAGCAACGTTTCAATTCTGAATGGTGGTCTTACACCTTACACCATGGCGTTTCTGAGATTCAAATAATATTACCTTTACTTACGATGTTTCCAAGTAATGTTGACTCCCCCCACCTTTCTCCCCTTCCCACAAAATCTCCCCTCCCACTACCCCCACCTCATTAATTTTTGTACTTGTATAGAATTTTTAAGTTAATTTTTGTTTGAAACCGGTCGCAGAAAATTTAAAATTTAAGTAACAAATGTAAATTGAAAATGAAAACTCTTCAAAACAAAATTAAATGAAATAATTGTGAAATAACACAATTTAATCAGATGCTGGGATTCGATCCCGTGACATTCGCATTGCGAGTCAAGAGCCTTATCGCTGGACTATGCCGGCCGTCAACAATAGTACATTATTAAGTCAAAAAACCTTTGCATTTTTACCTGCAAAGTTATTATAGAAAAAAATTCCTGCACTCAGTATCAAAAAATAAATAAAACTAAAATAATTGCTTTTAGTTTAAAAATCATAGAAAATGTACGAGCATGTTAAATACATTTTCTACGAACATCGCATTTAGTTCATCAAATGGAAAAATGAAGTGACTAGGCCATAGACACATAAGAATAGGCAGTATTTTTTAAACATTCACGTAAGAGTTACTGAAAAAAACCAAACCAAACCATGAAACTGATCTGTAGAAGTGGCTGAAAACTCTCTATCCAAAATCTTATCCCCTCAGCACAGAATCTCTTAGTTAGGATGGCTAAGAAAATATTTTATGTACATATTTTTTATACTAACATTCCACGCATGCCTTCTTAAAATGTTTAATTATAATATGTCTACTATTTTTTTAATTTTTTTTTAAATTTATAGTTTGTGGAACTGAATAATTCAAAAGTTAAGTTCCCGAGTACCTACATGCGAGAGAAAGGTAGATAATAGGGTATAAAAATTATTGTCGTGGGAAATCTCACTCACACGAATTTTACCTCATGATGATTTTAATGTAACATAAATTCAGTCAATTAAATATGTGGCGACCAGAACGGTCGCCCCCTTTTGCCACAATCCTTGCGCCGCCACTGATATAGCAAATACATTCTCGAAATGTACATACTACCTACATTGTAGTGTTTCACGCCGCTCACGGCTAAACATTTCGGGAAGCGCAGCGAAAGGCCTCGACACAACAGCCGTCACATTCTTACGGCCGCGGAATGTTCCAGAGGCTTCTCCGCTTTGCGCGGTGGCTCAACATTACTTGACGTTCCGGGTACTCACACGGTCGGCTATATAAAGCGCAGCGACACCGCGCTAGTCAGTCAGTCAGTTCCAGTCGCTAGTTTCAGTAACATCACCAATACATAGACAGTGCACCGAGTGATAACGTCCAGTGCGGTAACCGCCAGGTCCACGGCGACGTGCCGGACCCGTGGCGGTGCATCATCATATCATCAACCTTCGAGAACGCAACAAGCGACACAATTGCCCACGACAAGTCCCACGGCGGGCCTTCTTGTCACGTGAGCGGCGTGAAACACTACAATGTAGGTAGTATGTACATTTCGAGAATGTGTTTGCTATATCAGTGGCGGCGCAAGGATTGTGGCAAAAGGGGGCGACCGTTCTGGTCGCCACAAATACAACTATTAAATGGTGAAAGTATAACATAAAGGCCAAATGAGCCGCAGTACTAGTTAGTTAGGAACATGAAAGGGTATTGTTATAAGCCCTAGTTAGTTAGAGGATTACGAAAGAATTCATAAAATCAAAAAATTGTCCAGGAATCCATGTGGAAACCTGTAACTGGAAAAATTAATGTAACCTGTATATTATTCATTTATTAACGTTAATCTTTTTCGGGGTTTTTACATATGAATAGTAAGAAATAATTGTACGGAACTGAATTGCCCCAGTAACAATATTTTATATTCGTTTAAAGATAAATTGAAGATGTCCACTGACTTCTTATAATAATTGTTTCCCTCCATTAGTATTCTAGGTAAAGATAAATACATGTGGTAGTTAGTTCCCGAATTTCTGCACTGAAATAAATCCTGACTTCTAGTATTACGTAGTTTCGGAAGTTTATTAATGCAAGCAATATCATCTATCAACTGAATCATTTAGAATTTTATTCAGAAATACCAAGTCAGAGAAAATTCTTCTGTCTGACAATTTGAGCATATTCATATCATTTAAAATAGTGTTGTACATGTATATTATAATGTGGGTTCCATGTGGGAGAATTGTACCCAAGTCTACTTCTAACGTAGGATAAATATAATAGTTTAATACAGTTTATATTGTTAAAAATTCTAGTTAGCCTTATTATAAATCCCAACATATTTAAGTCCTTATTAGAGATTTCTGTTATGTGGTTAACATGCTTCATTTAAATATTAAACCGTTGGTATCCCAAAGAAAAAAGAAGTCTCACTCTCTCATGGCTTACCTTTCAGCTAGTAACTACGTATCGATTATCTGTATCCTTTCATAATATTAATAAATGTGATCCATTAAACTGCCCGCATTCTTTCAGTTAATTTAAATTTAAATTTGAAAGTTATTCGATCGTCCAATTCTTTAGTCAGACAATTCCATGATACAAACCCAAAGAGATCTTTGCTGCTATCATTTGCCCAAATATCTTAGGCCGTTTCATAATTACCAAGAAGTGTTATTAATAGCGGGAATAATTTGTTTTAATGAAATTAAAATGATTATTGAGATGTAAACCCGCCGCCCCCATACCCCCTCCCCCCCGCCTCTGTGCTGTGGCTTAACACCTTTCACTAATATCTTTGAGTTATTCACCTGTGGGCCATTAATTACTCCTGGAGAGCCGCGATTGGTGCGTTCTGACGTTGGTGACCACCCTACAAATTACTGCAGGGCAGGTAAAGTGAGGGTTCGTGGAAACATTTGTAATCGATTATGCTCGATTTTATCCCACGACAATACATCCCCTAACTTAAAACCTAACCTAACCTAACCTAACAAAAAATGGGACAAAGATAATAGCGACATCCTACGACAATAAATTATTCTTCAAAAATAGTAAAATGGGACAAAAATAATACAATTATCCTATAAATACGATAAATTATTGTTCAAAAATAGTAAAATGGGATAAAAGTAATAAAAACAAAAATAGTACAGACAATAAATTATTGTTCAAGAAAAAATTCAGCGTAGTGGAGATACACTTTGTCCTTGGCAAGGACGGACGCAAAAAATTTTCTAGGGGGGCAAAATATTTTTAGTAATGTTTTTTTGTAGTTTTAATTTACTGTAGCGTATTTGTATAGTGAACGAACCGACAGGACACTGTAGTAATGAAGGGCACACTTTCTTTATGCTAACACAAAGTGATTTAAAATAATTATTTAATAAATAATTATAGATAATAACACTTGTACACATTTTAAAATCTACAGTTATTTGAAATATTATTATTATGTCATTTTGGTGTATAAATGTAACTAATGTAATAAAAAAAAATAAAAGTAACATTATTTGACTATTTTCAATCAATCCAGGGGGGGCAAATGCCCCCCCCCCCCTTGCCTCCCCCTCCCCCATGGTTCTTGGGATATTTTGTCGAGGCATATTTTGTCGAGGAATATTTTGTCGGAGGATATTTTGTCGAGGAATATTTTGTCAGAGGATATTTTGTGGGATGATATTTTGTCGAAGGATATTTTGTCGGATAATTTTTGTCTGAGGATATTTTGTCAGGGATATATTGTCAGGGATATTTTGTCGAAGCATATTTTGTCTGATGATATTTTGTCAGAGGATATTTTGTCGGGGATATTTTGTCGGGGGATGAAAACGCGCATTAGATACCTTTGTAATCAATGCGTAAGAAAAAAGATTATACCAAAGTATCGTCGTGAGGAGAGATCATCATCTAGATTTGAAACGTTGCTTTTTTTCACTGGCTCCACACATGAGGCCCTGAGAAAAATAATCTCCCTCAGGGCCGGTGTCATCTTAGGAGGTGCTGTGTAGAGGATTTTTTTTAAGGAAATGAAGGAGAGGAAGTTCTGGAAAAGATATAGGTATGAGAGGTGTGCATGAATCTGGGGGCCAGTGTGTCCAGGACTCAGGAGTGACGGACGTATGAATCCATGCGGTGCAAGGCGATGGGTTGAGCGATTCTATCTGAAGAGGTTAAAATACCTGCCTCAGCCAGTCTCTCGGTCCCGCCCGCCACGCAGCAGGTGAGCAGACGTATCGGCCGCCGAGACCTGGACAATCCAAGAAACCAGTCACCCCTGCTAAGTCACTAAACATAGCGAACTACTTGGTATTTGGTACCATCAGCTGTATTTGGTGAACGGATCTGAATAGTACGTCCCAACCGTTCTCTTACCCATCTTCTTTCCCTTCCCTACTTCTTTAGCCTCACAACGTACCCCAGGTGGAGATACCATAGTTTTACTGTCTCCGGACAGTTGTGCTGTACTCACTTAAAAAAATCAATGCGTATGGCACTGAAAAATAAACAGATAGATTCGTTTTTTCATGTGAAAACTTCCGACTGTTCCCGACTTTCTAGAGCCAGTATAACTAATACATCCTCAATTGGGGTGGGTTGTGAGGCTGAAGGGCTTGGTCCTGAATTTTGAGAGACTGGTTGAGGGAGGTCTTTTTATCTCTCCAGCGATACTATCTCGACCCATCGCGGTGAGAGGGATGGATTCACATGTTCGTCATTCGTGGACTCTCGCCCACACCCTCCACACAGCATCCCCAAAATGACGTAGGTCCTGAGGGAATTTTTTCCCCAGGGCCTCCTGTTTGGATCTAATGTAAAAACAAATATATATAATAATATACTATGCACGTATTCTGTTTTTTATCTAAATATTATTATTGAAGTGAAACTTCTTTAGCACCGTTGTGATTTGAAACACGATGAAACGGAAACGACATTAAAAACAGACAAACACATAGATCTATAGGATTTAGCCTGCGAGAGAATGAGATAGAATGAAACCTTACCGCATTGGCCGCTTTGATTATGCTAACTTTTCAAGGCTCCTATTGGTTGAGATTGTGTGGGCGAAAAACTGCATTCGATTTTTTTAATTCTTAGCATGACCCTATTTCATTGTAGAGTCATACTATTACACTCTATTTACATCCCTTTCATCCAGATAATGTCCAAACATGGTAACTGTCCCTTTCTCAATAGTGTTCATAATAACGCTTCTTCTACAGTTGGTTGAATACCTCTGATAAAAACCCTCACCTTTAAATGTCTGACTTCTTGACCTTTCTGCATATTTTACAGGGTGTCTGGTAATCGAGCTTAAATAATTAGTTCAATTATTGTGCATAGTGATATTATCTAGATTTAGAGAAAAGTCGAGTTATTATTTCTGTTATCTCTTTAATTAAGAACAGAGACAAACATCCCCTGGTTACAAATAATCTGACAATACACGAAAAACTTCTATTACAATAACTAGAAGTGGAAAATTTTGCATACACAATGATGGGGGACTTAGCTTGGAGTGGAGGTCACTCGCTACGTTTGGTGACTTAGCAGTGGTGCCCGGGTTTGTGGGGTGTAGTTTATCCTTGTCTTAGCGGCGGATGCGTCTGCCCATCAGCTGCATGGCAGGCCGGGTCGAGAGAGAGAGGCTGAGGGAGTTTCTTTGACTTCTCCAGCAGTGCTCTCTCAGACTATCGCCTTGCATCGCAGTGGGAGGGATGGATTCATACACACTGACAACCCCAGATTCTTACCCATCCCTAATAACCTTTTCCTTCCCAGAACTTTCTCTCCTTCCCTTCCTAAAAAAACCCTCCACACAGCATTCCCAAAGATGACTTGGGCCCTGAGGGGAATTATTTTCCTCAGGGAATTTTTTTTCATATATTACAAAAATTTATTTTGTACATTATAAGAATAATCAATCAAATGTGCTACCTAACATATGTACCTACCTATTTAAAATAAATATAATTTTAAATTAGATTCAAAGTATTCGATTTTGGTTAGTACTATAGGTGAGTACTTCGATTAAATACATTAATTTAAAGAGTTTATTCGAAAACTGAATTTTGACTTAACAATGATGGTTTGCAAAATGTCAATCTCAAATTTGACATTTTTGACAGTTTAAGAGTTTGTGTAACGATTAAAAAAACTTTTCAGATGTATTGTCATGTGGTTGTAATATTTCAGAAATCTTCGTGAGGTTGGAAAGAAAGTATTTTGAAAGTTTCAAACATTTTTTATGTTTGATATAGCAATGAATAGACAACTCACATCCATAGAAACATTATTATTATATTTTTTTTCAGACCTTACGTTTATTCTGGTTACGTTAAAAAAAATTACAAAACACACTTATTTTATTACACAAATGTATTTTATAAACGTTATCGTTTTTTTTTTTAAATTTTATTTATTAATATTTAAACCCGCTAAACTACATATGAAGTTAATCAGCAGGAAAGAAGTTAGAAACATATATTGATTTTTAGGTACGATATTATGTAGATATTACATTATCTATTGTCACATTTTGATTATACATAATTCATTTATCCCATTATCTACCAAGCGTCCTGTACCGAATGGCTATATTATGATTTTAAAATACACCTTTAGCGTTACCTTAATGATTGTCAGCTAATTACTGGCTACCACGTTATGAGCGGCGTCCTCTTAAAGAAGCCACCTTTGGCCTAGATCGCTTTTTTCAGCGTTGTTTTTTCGTCAATCAGATTAAAGACGCGCCTATTTTGAAGTTTTTGATTTCTGGACGGGTTGATTGATGAGGTTTTTGATACAGTTTAATGGGTAATAGATATTTATGATTGATTGAAGCACTACAATGTGATTTTAGAGTTTGATGGGAGGTGGGAGGGTAGGGATGTTAGATTGGAGTCACCCCACGAAATGTTAATTATTATTATTTTTTGCATTAATTGAGCTAATTAGTTCATGTTTTTTTCTTTTTTATTTTTTTATTTTTAACTAGCAGACCCGGCTACACGTTGCTGTGGCTGACAAAACACAACGCCATTACCCAACCTTTATAAAACCCACACTGCCCGCGGCCCGCTGCCTGAATTGAATATCTGACATATAAACCTTTCTCTTGAATCACTCTGTCTATTGATAAAAACCGCATGAAAATCCGTTGCGTAGTTTAAAAGATCTAAGCGCACATACATTATGAGCGACTTTATATCTGAATTGAATATTTGAATTTCTCGGCTTTTCTCTACTATAATAAGCATGTAGCACATATAAACCTTCCTCTTGAATCATTCTATATATTGGTGAAAACCGCACGAAAATCCGTTGCGTGATTTAAAAGATCTAAGTGCACATCCTTTTTGAGCGACTTCATTTTATACATTGTAATGATGACTAGCAGACCCACGTTGGCTAAACACAACGCCATCTACTGACAACGGCATTACCCAACCTTTATAACCAACGCCATCTGTTAATTTGCATATATATCAAATCCTCACCGCCCACTTGCCAGTCCGCTCCCTTTATTTTTATATTTCAACCAATTTACACAAAACCTTGACAAATTTTATATCTAAACCTTCCTCATGAAACCCTCTATCTATTGGTGAAAACCGAATAAAAAATCCTTTGCGCAGTTTAAAAGATCTAAGAGTACAGACAGCGGGAGCGACTTTGCTTTATACTATGTAAAGATGTGATACCTCACAAGAGTGTCTCTGACCATGTGCTTTTTTAGTTTTTTTTACATGAATACCTCACGAGAGAGACAAAAGTCCCAGTTGCTCCCGTCTGGAGCAAGTGAGACTATGACATCCCCAATTGAGGTATGTTGTGGGGCTGAAGGTAGTGGGGAGAGGAATGAGATGGGGAGGAGAAGGTGGGGAAGTACCTGGCTATTCAGATCTGATCACCAAACACGGCTAAAGTCCCTTTAAGCAACATTCCAATTTTGAATGGTGGTCTTACATCAGGGCGGTTCTGAGAGTATCTTCTACTCTGGAACGTGCCGCAAATATACTATATATTATTTTAAATGAATTAATTGTGAAATAACACAAATTAATAAAAGAAAAATTATTTGCCCACGCCGGGATTCAATACCGCGACCTTCGGATTGCGAGTCAAGAGTCTTAGATACCCCTCGACCACGGAGGCCAGGGTAAATACAAGGGAACCATATCGTCACTCGTTTGACAGCTTTATGATGTGGGGTAAGGTAGGGCTGTTGAAACGGATTTATTACTCTCAAACTTTGGGACTCTCAAATAAAATTGTGAATCAGGAAAAGTTTCGGTTGCATCTTGGAATTAAGCCCAGGTCATTTGCCTTACCGGGACTTTGCGATAACCATTGAGCTATTTTGGCTCTAACCCCTTCGGACATATTTAACTGTATCATACTTCGATTAAGAACCACCAACATTATCTTCATTTTCTGATCGCATATTTGGTCTTCAATGATTAAATATTATAATACTCATTAAAATAATCCAAAAAAATAAATCATATCGACTTGAAGAAAAGTCAATAGATGTCGCACATTAAAATAAAAATGGATATATTTATTCAAGATACTCTATAGATTGCATTTAGTTCATGAAGAATTTTGCAATCATACATTAAGATAGCAGCCAATAAAAAAAAAATATTCGCCAGGTTTTGAACCCGCGACCTACGGATTCGTAGTCGAGAGCCTTACCCCTCGACCACGGAGGCCGACAAAATATAAATCTTCCACCTGTTGAAGAATAAGACAGCAATAAAGCTTATGTAGTTCAGCCCCGCTGTAAAACAACGTCTACCAAACTATACCAAATAGCCTGCAATAAAGGTTCTCGATGATGATGTCAGGTTGTTAATCGACAAAGCCCGCATCTTGCTGCCGTTCCTCTAATTGTTTTATGACCAGTAATTGTAACATCCAGGATGCATAGTCTCCGGCAGTTAAATTATTGTAGTCTTCAAAACTTCTAAGGTACTACTAAAGGTAACTAACTAAGAGAAATGAGCGAGCACTGGACGTTTTTGAAAGGAAAATTTTGAGGCGTATCTTCGGACCGGTTTTAGAAAATGGATTTTGGCGCAGACAATGAGCTATATAATAGAAAAATTCTGATACTTTGAATTCATTTTCGAACAATACATATTAACGCTGATAACCCGAATTTGGTATTTATTAACACACGCACAAGCCTTTTATTTTATTAAATAATATTACTTTATGGAAGCTTTATTAAACTTAAGCGGATAAAAAATAATTTATTCGAAATAACCTATATTTTTATTTTAACAAAATTAAAGTAACAACAGAGATATTGTAAAACCACAGAAACTGACAAAAATGTCGCAAATAATAGAAATTTCATTTATTTATGTTAATAATATAACATTGAATCGATCATTTAAACTGAAATTGTGTTTACAAAATTAAATAACTGCGCATGTCCACACGTCACGAAAGTTAAAAACTGTTAAAGATCAGTTGTCAAGAGCGACGCCGCAATTCGCAGTTCTAGTCGTTGTTTCAGTTGCCAGGTTGACAGGTTGCCATGGTTGCGCCTCATGACCTGTCAAGCTTTCGAGTAATTTGCGATATGCCAGAGTAGGAATATATCGATTTTGTTCAGGAGGTTGATAAATTATTATTATACATATAGGTTGATAATTGATAAATTATGAATAAATTATATTTTTGTTTACCCCTAGGGTCCGACCAACTACAATAGCAGTGCAGTGAAATCATGACTATACCAACAGTTAAACATGCTGATATAATTACTGAAATCGTAAAGTTTAGTTGCGAATAAGTTGCCAAACAGTCATGCGATTCTGTATCTTTTGAGGATACGGATCGATTCCATACGTAATCGCTTGTCAAATTTGTATGATTCTCTATAGCTTTCAATTGTTTTTTAACCTATTTAAGGCAAAGCTATTGAGGCAGCATACACGTACATAATAATTAAATATTTGGGGACAACATACATTCATTATTCCACTAACCACCGCACTTTTAGAAATGGTTTATGGGAATTAAACTTCATTTCAACAATGGGATATTTCCACCTATTTTTTTTATTGCTTCAAAAAATTAAGCAAAAAATTATGATGATTAAAGCATTTTTATTTTATTTTTATGTTGACGAATAAATTTTCTAGAGCGAGTTAAAGTTTACTATTTTTGAATCACCGCTAAAACGATATTTTGGGGCGTGGCCATCGTGTGACGTCGTGAGTACGGACGCTCCCTGACAGTGTTTATTTGTGCTGGTTTAGGCGGGCGTAGCTTGCGACGTCACAAACACATTTGAAAAAACGGGCCGTTTTGATTTGGTCAGTTTTCGAGCGTTTTTAAAATCAATAATATTGAATGAAAACATAAAAAACAAACATTTTTAGTAGATGATTAAAATCAGAAAAATGGTCTTTAAATATTCCGTACATTTTCAAAATAATCCCTCGTTTGTGGAAATACCCCATTATTTCTAAAAGAAACAACTATTTACGAGCACAAAATAATTTATTAGGTTCTTAATTTGGGCAAATTAAGTAATTCATGCGTATTAAGATTGAAACGAACCCTCGCAAATGTCAAATCCATGCTATACATCTTTAAACGTACATTAAATGAGGAAATAATCAGCATTTCGTGTTTTAAACCAGATTTAAAAGCAAGCCATAGACAATCACACAAATTTGACAGGTGGTTACGTATGTAATCGATTCCACAAAAGATACAGAATCGCTCTTCAGTTTTCGGTTTATCCATGAGCGAAGCCCTTGGTGCGACAGAGAATTGAACTCATAATAACCCCATTTCGTCACCTCAATGCCTTCCTATTACGACATTTTCATTAAAAACATATTTCCCGAAAATCAATAATATTGCAATTTTTTTAATTGATTACCCCTGCTAAAATATCCACAACGCTGGGGGGCAATTGAATGGGAATTTATTCTGTTTCCGTCCTGGCAACACTAAACATAGTGCGTGAAATCCAACTTCAATTCATCTCGTGGATATAAAACAAAGATGTCAAACATTTTCCGTAATCTGTGAGATGTCTGTGTATTGCTGTATTAAGCATTGGAAATGTTTGAAACTTTCAAAATACCTTATTTCCACCCTCGCAAAGGTTTCTGGATTATTACAACCACATGAAAATACATTTGAATGTGTTTTAATCATTACAAAAACTCTTACGAATCTGTCAAAAATATCACAACTTCAGAATGATATTTTGCAAAACCATCAATTCACTTTTCTAATAAACACTTTAAATATCAACCTATGATACAAACCAAAATTGAATACTTTGAATCTAAACAAGAATTATAGGACCAGTATGAATCTAAATAGAGGTTAAAAAGACACACTCACATCCCACATCCCCTAAGATGACCTTAATGAAAATTATTTTCTTCAGGGCCTCCTATGCGAAGCTAATGTAAAAAAATAATACCATCCAGAAGCAAGATTTTCTGCTGAAAAAAATGTCGGTAGATTTTTCAGATTTATGACTAAATCTTCGATTTAATCATAGATTTAGCATTTAATCGTTATGTTACAAGTCCCTCTTCGGATACAAAGCCGGAAGGTTTCTGTGTTAGATTTCTAATTCTGTCACAATACACCTTCTTCTTCAAATTCTCTCAATTGCCCTGGCATTCAAGTCTGTCAGTCATTCGAAAATCCAACACTATACTTACGTAGGTGTATTTGAAATTTTGATAGTTGGAATCGTTAGAATCGGCGCCTGCTTATCAAACAGAATACCGATGATCGTGATTATCACACTCAATCCGCTGTAATCGGTGCTTTTTTGTTAGACTAAGTGCAAACAGCTCGTTAAGGAGTAAGAGATGCCAAATACAGAAGCTGAAGGTGTTAATAACACCCGAAAAGGTGGATTCATCAGGAGAGGACTGGGAATCAAAATTGGCCTTTTCCTAAACGAAAACATTTTAATTCCAAACTGTTTCTGAGAAATACTTTAAATGTTTATTTCGAAAATATCAATAGATATTTTCTCACATGCATATATTTTCTCTCAAAATATAGATATATACACATCAGTGGCGGACTAAGCCCGTCAAAGGCCCGGGGCGGCAAAAGTGAATGAGGCCCCCCCACTATTATGTAAGAAGATGATTTGATTGAATCAGTTCACATTAAATGTGATCTGAATAAAAGCTTGTAAAATACATTTTTTGTATGGATAATATATAACATATATAATAATAATAAATGTTTATTCCGGTATATGGGGAGAATAGTGCAATCCCACACATTCCATAAGGGTTATAATACATACACAAAATATTTTAAAAAAGAGAAGCAGGTGAATATGATTGTACATGAAACAAAGGTAATAACAAAATAAAATCATAATAATTAGCTTTTAGGATTATGTGACCACATTAGGAGCTAATATTTTTCTCCAGTGTGCATCAATGCTGGATGATGGACTGAGGCGGGCTTCCATGACGAGGATATTTCCAGAGCTGCTTATCCTTTCCCTCATTCCTGCCACCCTAAAAAACACTTATGTTCATTTAGTTAAAATATTGCAAGTGAAATTTAAATTCGACTTAAATAAACATTTTATATAGGTGGTACCAAGCATATTTTTAAGTAAAAATCGTCATATTTGTCAATCTCATATTTCAAATTTTAGAATAACAATATTATTTCCAACAAATTTTATATTAAATTGGTGGGAATAACTTTCAAAAGTTATAAAAAAAGACTTTTTCTTATAAAAAAGATAGTTGAAAGCCTATTGTGGATTCCTACCTCTTCAAGGATGAAGACATTTGTACGTCCATGGAATCCTAAACATTTTTCTCCACATCGAGGGCGTCTATCCGTTTCTTTCGCTGACTCTAAGCGTCCATGTTTCCACAAATTATGAATAGTTCCCACAAAATCATTCCCCGAGATGTTATCAAAGTGCGGTTTTAATTCAGGTCTGAAAGGCAGATTTTTTAACCATTACCACTCAGGTATTTTACCTTTGTGCAAGTTTTTTGTCTTACATGAATTGTCAGATTTATAAAGAATTTGTAATTCAATTAAAGCTCAATAAATGAAGTATTTCTGAACGTAGCCGAACACTAAAAACTGCTTTTGAAAGGTGATGGAAGACGCATTCAAATTAAATTATTACAAATAAATATTAACATTTGTAAGTATTAAAATTTGGAATGCAAATATTAAAAAAATGTAAAAATGACTAACGTGATATTTTTATGTGAAAAAGCTACTAAAATCACGGATTATGTAAAAAAACTTATTTTTTCGTACAAATGTACAATAAACAATTTTGTCGTCTCACTTTTGTACTATTTCATAAAAAAATATTTAATAAAAAAATATCACTCTCTAACAGAGCGTATGCGATTTGGCGGGTGAAAACTGTTTCTACAAAATAAGTATTTTTTTTATCTATTTCTATTAACGTTGATTGGAAATTTGTAGCGTGTTTTATTGCAGATATTCTCCTTTTTTATTTTAGGGTTGTAACTAGAACAAAACCGGAGTTAAAACGATTTCTGTGGGAACACACGCATTAGTTTGAAAACAAGCTTATTGGACTTATTAATTAATTTGAATGTGAGACACTATCAAAAGCTTTACGGAGGTCAATGAATATACTTAAGCATTTTTTGCCTCTATCTAATGTTTTGTAAATAAGCTTAGTTAATTCTGCAATTGCGTCTTGTGTGCTAAGTTTATCTCTGAAACCGTATTGACTAGGGTTAAGACATTTTTGGTTATCTGTATAATCAGTAATTTGTTTTTTTATTACTTTTTCGTATATTTTTGCAATGTTGGATAATAAGGATATTGGGCGGTAATTGTTATATTGTCGTGTAAACAAGCTTTGGGGTCCAAGTGGTTATTTTGTTTTGTGACTGCATCCGCCTCTGTATAAAGGTAAAATGGTTAGTGAATGGTTTTTTCGACATTTCCAAGTCACAGCCAAAGCATCGATCCGGATCAATTAAGAGTTATTCTCCCCGAGGTGAGTGAGGACCTACATAGGTATCTCAGCAGATAATAGCTTTTTTACAGGTTCGACTTTGTTGTCTTGTAATGTGTTTTGTGTTTGAACACCCTAACACTGAAACACAATAACGTGTGTGAGTGGAGACAGTGGTGTATTTTGTAGACATGCTAGCAGACCCGTGAAAAATCGCGGGACAGTCTCAATTCTTGAAAACTTAGGTTCCGTCTTTGAAAGTGACTATAAAATAATTTTATGATAAAAATATTGCATGAGCAGATAGGTACTTTATCGCTTGTCTGAATTCTTTACACAACAGATGCAACTTAATTTATTAAAATTATCCGAACGCAGAATAGTATATGACCTAACATGTTTACATAAAATCTTCAAATCAATAATTGACAGCCCTGAACTATTATACTTGATTTCTTTCCGTATACCTCGCAATTTAACATCGAGGCAATATCTACCGTTCTATTATGACAACTCCAACACAGAATCACAATTTATTGTATACCTCCGTTCGCCGTATACAAATGGGTAAAGACTATAAAGATGTTGTTGACATATTTAACACATCATTCACTAAATACAAACAAGTCTTAGTAGAATTTATATAAAAAAGAGGAACAACAAATTTAATTAATCCAACTGAATAGCTCTGCTTCGAATTATTTCACATGTATTGTACTTTTCCCAGTCAACAGTTTTTCCATCTTGCATGGTGGAGTATTTTGTTTTTATTTCAATTAGTTTTTTATTGTATTTTTGTTTTGAATTTGGTTATGATTTTGATTTTGTTTTTGTTTTGTTTATGATTTTGTTTTTATTTTATTTTGTTATGCACATTTAGATTTAGATGTTCTTTGTTAAAAAAAATGCATGTAAAAGCCCAGCCGGGCGTGAAATTCAAAATAAATAAATAAATTTAGAAAAATTCCCTTAAATTTAAATCAAATTCGACATATTTTTAAAAAATAATTTGAAAGGCGGGTATGGATACCGCCGCCCCGAGAACTATTTATTGGACAACCAACATCTCTGCCATAGGTCACCTCAAGTGGTTCGCTACCGTATATATACTAGTGAGCTCTGGCATTATGAAATTTGTATAAAAAATTGCAATAGGCGGCACGCGAGCTACTGAATGTACCGGGACTGAATGTATGGAATGCGGGAGGGGGGAGGGGAACTCGGAAAAGGGGTGTGGGGAGAGGGAATGCGGAGAAAGCGGAATGGGAAAGCATGAGTGGAAGGGGAGGCGGAAGGGGAACGGGGTGAATGGGAAAGGACACGCAGGGAGAAACGATTTATTTATTAAGTGGCATAGCAACGCATGCTGGGAACTAGCTAGTTTTTTTATAAATATTATTGACAATTTTTTTTTTCAAAAATGTATGTAAAAACATACGTACCTACACTTAAAATCAACTCGCTTACCCTTAATACAAGCAAAACCAAATATATTACATTTTCAATTAACTCAAGGAGCCAACCAATAAAATCACTAGAACTAAAATTACATGAATGCCATGGAAATAATATACAATGTTACTGCCCCGTCATAAAAAAAAAACCAAAAATCTTAGATGGGACCTACACATCCAAGGTATTACGGAAAAACTCACAAGCCTTATATATTAACGTGGTAAATAAAAAGGATATGAAAAAGGTCTATTACGCGTTATGTCATTCTTGAATTGAATATGGAATCATAGGATGGGGGTTTGCTACACATACGTACCTACACAACCTGAATACGATTCAAAAAAGTTACATAAAAACCATATTGAAAGTACCAATTAGAACGCCTTCAATTAAAATTTTCAATAGCTTTGATGTACCAAATGTACAGCAAATATATGCCAAAAATATATTATTGAAGCTTTTCAAAAATAATGAATCCTCTACTAGACTGTGTATGCATAACACTAGATTGAACAAAAATGATATAAAAAATATTTCAAGTTATAAAACCACATTCGGACAAAGAAACTTAACATCCTTCCCCAAGACATAAAACTAATAAAAAATCCTAAGGAATACAAATCGAGAATAAAAATATGGCTGAAAGAGGTCTATGAAAAAACCCTAATGAAGACACAAAAAACGCCATAGAAGACAAATAAACTATATTTAAATAACTTTAGCCCGCCTCGGCACAGGACCCCGTAGTGAGGAGGACTAAGAAATACAATATATTGTACATAATTTCACAATTATGTAAGTACAATTATTTTACATAGTCGCTAAAATAAAATAATAAAAAAATTTATGTTTATTTTATATAATACGTTTATTTTATGCACCTGACTCAATTTTTTTTTTAAAGTAAGAAGAACCCGTCGACAAACTGATATCAATCAGTTTAACGGGACTAATATAAAAAAAAAATAATAAATTAATTACAATAACAAAAAAATATTTTTTTTGATATTACTGTAGGAAACCTTTGGAAACAGGACTGTAACATTAATGTAAACATAACTTTAAAGTCAGATTCCAGATATCGCTTCAATCTTCTTCGCTCCACCACTAAATGTATAAGTACGAGTGTGTGATGTGATTGGAGTGCGTTTTTTAGGGTTATTATGCCCTCTAAACAGAAGCCATAATTAGTAGATGATCGTTATAATATATATAGACGCGATAGAGACATATCGAGTTCTCTCAAAAAATCAGGCGGTGGTGTTCTAATAGCCATCAAGAAAGAAATGACATCTTTTTTAGTCTCAGCACATAACTCAAAATCTGCAGAAGATTTATGGATTAAATTTAAATTACATGAAATGTCCAGGCAAACCATCAACTTATGTTTGGCGTATTTGCCTCCAGATATACCAATCGAAAATCTCACAGATTTTTTTGAAAAGTGTCAAACGACATATAATAACTTACCATCAGAGGATATAACAATAATAATGGGTGATTTTAATGTGCCATCTTTTCAATACTCACCAAATGCCAATGTAACTCTTACCAGACCAGTCTTTCATAATAGCCAAAAATCAATATCTCTACTGGACTTCCAAAATTTGACTGGACTTAATCAATTCAATCACGTCTCTAATAATATAGATCGAATTTTAGATTTAGTTTTTTCCAACCATAACCTCAACATTCAAATTGCTTCACATGTGTTATCCAAAATTGACTCCTATCATCCTCCCATTGAATTCGATCTTTTAATTTCCAAATGCAGACCCCTACCTACCAATCCAGATCACATCAAATATAACTTCAAAAAAACGGATTACATTAAATGCAATGAAATGTTATCACTCAATAATTGGGACGATCTTGACACCCTGGATTGTAATGACTCTGTACTACATTTTTATAACTTGTTATGGCTATCAATTGAAAAACACACTCCACGCTTAAGAATCAGGAATAATAAGTTTCCAATTTGGTTCAGCAGTGCTTTGATCCACCAACTCAGAGAAAAAGAAAAGTTTAGAAAGAAATGGAAAAAATACAAAAATCAATGTGACTATGAGAGTTTTTCCATCTTGAGAGCTCGAGTAAAAGTATCTATACGTACCTGCCTTAAAACCCATGTAGATTCAATAGAAAATTCTCTCCCTGACAGTATCAAAAATCTCTCAACCCTCATTAATTCGAAAAGAATTTCTAATTCTCTCCCCAAAATCATGCATCTCCACGACAAATCAGCAACAAATGGTGAAGATACATGTGAACTCTTATCTACTTACTTCTCTTCTGTTTTTAGCTCACCATCTAATTCTAAAAGTGACTCTAAACTTCCTTCCCAACTCTATAATTATCCATTGTCTCATATCAAAATAACTCTAGATGAGGTCAAAGCGAAATTGAATACTCTCGATATCAATAAGGGTTCCGGCCCAGATGGAATTCCTCCACTATTTATTCGAAATTGTGCAGACCAACTTGCAGTACCAGTACACAAAATATTCTTCAAAAGTCTGAAGTGTGGGGTATTTCCTGATTTGTGGAAGGTTGCCCACGTCATTCCGATCCACAAATCTGGCAGTAAAAATGATGTAACTAACTACCGCCCTATCAGCCTTTTATCTTGTTTTGGAAAAATATTCGAGTCCATTGTATATAAAACCATTTTTAACCATGTATCACATATACTTAGTCCTTTCCAACATGGCTTTGTTGCTAAAAGATCCACAAATACTAATTTGCTTGAGTACATGGACTTTCTGTGTAAATCTATGAATAATAAAACGCAAGTAGATGCCGTGTACACTGATTTCAGCAAGGCCTTCGACAAAGTTAGTCACCGTATCTTAATGTATAAACTGGATCAAATTGGCATTCACGGAAATCTGCTTCGTTGGTTAGAATCATATTTATCACATAGAAGTCAATTAGTTACTGTTAACGGTTTTAACTCTTCACCAATATTAGTTACGTCAGGCGTACCACAAGGATCTCACCTTGGACCCTTGCTTTTCTTAATATTTATTAACGACCTTACATATAAACTCCGCTGTAATTTTTCTCTATATGCTGACGACCTAAAATTATATAAAGCAATTAAATATATTGAAGATTGTGAACTTTTACAACAAGACCTTAACACAATATCTGCCTGGTGTGTTGACAATGAAATGGAACTGAATATAGCTAAGTGCAAAGTTATTAATTTCACCAAGAACACCAACAAAACTCTGTATTCATATAGCATATGTGGTCACAATCTAGAAACAGTTGAATCAATAAAAGATTTAGGAATTATATTCGATAACAAACTAACGTTCAACCAACACATTGAATACATTGTGAGTAAATCAAATAAATTACTCGGTTTTATTGTAAGATCAACCAAACTGTTCAAGAATTCTAATAGCTTAATAATTCTATTTAATTCCTTAATCCGTAGTGTTCTGGAGTACGGGTCATCAGTTTGGAATCCACATTATATTACACAGATATCTAGACTCGAATCAGTCCAAAGAAAATTCACACGGATTTTGTCTTATCGATCAGGTGTCTACCATCTTTTAGACGGGTACGAACAAAGACTTACACATTTCAAATTAGAGAGTCTAGTTAAAAGACGAAACATAAATGACCTTTTAATGCTTTATAAAATTGTGAATAATCGTGTAGACAGTAATTTAGTCAATCAAATCAAGTTATACGCCAGGCCCAAATCTACCAGAAACCTTAACATATTTTGGACCGAAATTTCTTCCAATAATACTGGATATTTTAATCCTATATCTAGAATGTCTCGATCATACAACGATCTTGTTAAAATACACACCATCATAGATATTTTTGTAAATAATATAACTAGCTTTAAAAAATATCTCCATGATTTGTGCAACTAAAAAAAAAAAAAAAATAAAAAAAAAAAAAAAATAAATAAATAAATAAATAAATGCTTTTGTTCCATTACTTTTCAATAATTATTTCATAAATATTTCACATTGTTTTTCTTGTGATTGCTTCAGTGAATAATCTTGTTAATAGTGCACCTAAAAAAAAAAAAAAAAAAAAAAAGGATTTTGTTTCATTACTTCTCAATAATCTCTTCATAAATATTTCATATTTTTATTGCAAGTTTTGTATTTTAGTTTTCAATATTTTGTATTTTAGTTTTCATATTTTGTATTTTAGTTTTTAAGTTATCTATAAATAATACTTACATTGTTTTTCATGTTGCTTCTGTGAATATGCAAATGTTATTACTGCAGACACATTAGTCTAGGGATATTTATATTTTATTAGAATTTATTTTATATTACATGCAAAAATGTTTTGTAAATATCCTGTTTGTGTCTCAAATAAATCAAAAAAAAAAAAAAAAAAAAAATACCTGATTGGTCGGCGGACTCCCGACAAAGATTATTCCGGACCACTAGCTGTGAAGAATAATCCATTATTTTCTGCGGCGCATGGCAACACTACATAACTTCATTTATGTAATACTCCAGCGCTGCCCGGGCTTTTTCAAAGTTTTTCCAAATCACACGTAGACAGTAATTATTATACTCTACCTTCACACTTGAATTTTACAATTTAGAAAATATACTGATTTTATTTTCAACTGTCATTTTCATATTATTAAGTAACAAACCACTCCGTAAATTGCTATCTCAACACAGGCGTTTCACACCTATTGAGATGGGAAATACGTCATTACTGTAATCAAATGTAATAGTAACCACTTTTCCTTTCTCTCCGAGTTCCTTTTTCTCTTTCAAAACTTTTTCCTCCGAGTGCCCGTGATTTTTTGGAGATTATTATGAATATTTTCCGCCCACATTAAAAAAAATCAAACCTCCGAATTTTAAATATGGAGACATACAAACTGAGTATAGTTCTGTATAGCCAATGAATTCACCTATCTTTTGTCGATTATTACATACTCGTAAGATTTTCCAAAACCTTTCCAATTTTGGAAAGTTGTCATGTTGTCAATCGCAGAAAAATAAAAGCGGTCCATAGGCATTTTGCACTTGGTCGCTCCAGTGGAACAATGAAAAAAAAAATTTAAAAATTCCTCTTATTTTGAACGTCAAGTGTATAAAACTTGATCAAGTAGCATCAAAAAGCTGCTAAGGGGTGTGGAAAGGGAATGGGGGTGCTTTTTCGAAATCAGATGTAGACAGTGACCTTTCTCTTATTTTGAAGGTCAAGTGGGCAAAATTTCATCATTCTTTGAATAAAACTGTAGATTTGTATAAAGATAAAAATGCGCCGGCCACAGATACTCTTCTACATTAATATTTTTGTAAATTTTTTTCGATTTGTTATTTTTAATTCTTTGTTTTTAATCACTGATTAGGTTAATCTTTAACAACCGGTTTTATTATGCGATTTACTAAATAATTATAATTTGTCAATAGATTTTATAAATGACCCCAATTTAGTATTTAATATGTGCCTAAATCAAAATTATTTCCAATACAAAAATGTAACATATTAACAATATAGAGCTTGCTGATGGGTGCCCCAACAAGCCCTTTTCTGTATAAACTATAGTTTTAAGTAAACCCTGAGAAAGTAAGTATTGCACACGAAACATTCCGGTTTTTTATAATCAACTAGCGATAGCCCAACATGCGTTACAACGCCACTTAATAAAAAATTGTTTCTTCCTTCGTGTCTTTTCCCATTCGTCCCATTCCCCTTCCTCCGCCCCTTCCTCTCTCACGTACCCTTCCCTTCACGCGTCCCCCCTCCACCTTCCCGCCTTCCGCCTCCCCTCTCCATCGAAATCTACTCCCGCCATCCCCTCCCCTCTTCCGTGTTCAATATATTCAGTCCCGGTACATTCTAATTTTCAAACAGCTTGCGTGCCACCCATTGCAATTTTTGTACAAATTTTCTATAACAAACATTCATTTCTGTATATTATTAGAACAATCAATCAAATTTGGTACATAAAATAGGTACCTATTTTAAACAAATATAATTTTTGATTAGATTCAAAGTATTCGATTTTGGTTGGTACCATAGGTGAGGACTTCAAATAAATTAATTGATTTAAAGAATTTTTAAAATTGAATTTTGATTTAACAATCATTGTTTTGCAAAATGTCATTCTCAAATGTGACATTTTTGACAGTTTCATAAGGGTTTTTGTAATGATTAAAAAAGATTTTCAGGTGTATTGTCATGTGGTTGTAATAATCATGCAAACCTTCGCGAGGATAGAAAAGAGGTATTTTGAAAGTTTCAAACATTTCCGATGCTTAATTAATATAGCATCATATACTCGTACATACATGTGTTACAGTTAAAACCCGTTCTTAGTTACTTACAACGCGTTTTCTCTAGTATAAACTATTTTTCACTAAATGACTTTGTTACAACTAGAATTAACTGCAGAATATCAGTAAAAACTAGTTCTAACTAGACAAAACGCCTTTTCTCGAAATGATTCAGTTAAAACTGTTTCAACCGAAGTCAAAGTTCATCGTGCTTTATTCAGATTGGTCGAGTGGCATCAGGTAAGGTTAGGATAATTCAGGTTAGGTTAGGTTAAGTTAGGTGAGGTTCGGTTAGGTTTTAAATAAACAGTTATTTAATAATTTAATGAACAGTATCTATATTTTCAATCCCAATTTCAATTTTAACAAAGGCAGTTAGTAAAATCTAGTTTTAACTAGAAAAACGCGTTATGACTAAAAACGAGTTTTAACTGTAACATATACACACCCAAGCAAACATATTTTAATTTGTATATATTATTATATGTATATTTCATATCCAATAATTTTGAAATAAATAAAATATTTACATTTTATGAAGTTACCTTAGTCTTCATGCACGCCTCGGAAACACAATCTTTCAGATTTAGACACAACACGGTGCCATGTATATGATTGATCGATCTGCAGAGATCAGCCGCGGAGAGGGAAGGCACTATGCGGCATCCCTCTTGTAGGAGAGAGAGGCACAATCATCTCGGCTAATGATCGGCTCGATCTAATGTTCCAGGAAAATTATTTCGATTATAATTAAAATATTTAATTGGACTTTAATCGTTGTCGGATTCTGGTAGAGTGGAGACCTTTTGGGAGGACTGTTAAAATGTATTTTATTTTTATGCTAGCGTGTTCCCGGCATGCATTGCAAAGCGGTTAAATAAAGAAATTGTATCTCCCTGCGTGTCCTTTCCCATTCATCCCTGTTCCCTTTCTTGTCTCCTCCCGCGTTCTCCCCTCCAACTTCCAAGCCTCCCCCTTCCCTGTCGCTAAACTACATGAAATACAAACATTCTTTAAACTACTCACGCGCTACCTACTATAAAATTTTATACAAATTTCATAACACCAGAGTACACCATTATATACAAAAACCTTCGCTGGCGTGCGCACAACAAATCACCAAAGTTTCATCGCAAACCCTCTACACAACATCCCCAAAGATGAAATAGGCCCTGAGGGAAATTATTTTCCTTAGGGTCTCCTCTGTGGAGCTCATGTAAAAAAAAATCGGATGAATAGTATAGGAAATAATTTCATAACGCCAGAGCTCACTATTATATATGCCTGCGTGTCCTTTCCCATTCGTCTCGTTCCCCTGGTGCCTCCCCTTCCTCTCCTGCGTCCCTTTTCCCTCACGCGTTCCCACTCCACCTTCTTCGCCTTCCCTCTCTCCACTTCCCTCTCCCGCTTCCTCCGTCACGCGAACCCCCCTTCCGAGTTCTCCTCCCCCTTCCCGCGTTCCATACATTCAGTCCCGGTACATTCAGTTTTAACACAGCTCGCGTGCCATCTATTACAATTTTTTTACACAAATTTCATAAGACCAGAGCTAACCAGAAAATGTAGAACTTTCGAAAGCGTGCTCACAACAACTCACCAAATCACGGTTTAGCAACGAATAATTTCATGGCGTCAGACCTCACTATTACATATAGAAACCATCGCGGGCATATGCGCACACATCAAAAATCCCCAAAGGTTCATCGCAATCGGATGAATAATATAGGAAAAAAATCACAATGCCAGAGCTCACTATTATACGTAGAAGCCGTCGGGGGAAAGCACATAACAAATCGCCAAAGTTTCTAACCCATTGAGCCCGGACACCCCTGCTTATTCATCAAACGTAGCGAACCACATAGGGTGACCAATGGCAGGGGTGTTGGTTATCCAATAAATGGTTTCCGTTCGGCGGTGCCCATACCCGCCTCCCAAATTGGGAAGCTACCTACGTCAAAGCAGTTCAAAGAGGTTCCGCGACTTTTCATCCCGCGACAAAATATTCTCCAACAAAATATACTCCAACAAAACATGCTACGGACAAAACATTTCCCAACAAAATATCTACTAAAACCTAACATTCCCCAACAAAATATCTAACAAAAGTATGGGTCAAAAATAATACAGACATCCAATAAAGACAATAAATTTTTGTTATCTGTATTATTTTTGTCCCATTTTACTATTTTTAAACAATAATAATTTATTGTCTTTACAGGATGTCCAGTTTTTTTGTTAGATTATTGTTACGTTAAGTCTTATAGATATTTTGTTGGGGATATTTTCTCCGAAGGATATTTTGTCGGGGATATTTTGTCGCGCAATGAAAACGCGCATTACCGTTTAAAGAGTGTTATCAAAATTTTTGATTTAATATGACAAAAAGATCCTGTTAATATGACAAAAAGAAAATGTAGTTGCACTTGACTTTATTGTCTCAACCGCATGGCCACGGAGTCATTTCTTGATGATTTTTTATTAACACTTAAACAAACACGGTAATGGTTTTATAAAGGCGGATTTTATAGGGTGGCAATTTCTTCCAACCAACCCGTATTAATTTATACGGGGAGTAAAAATGTACTGCGTTTACCAGGGTAATACGGTTTTATTAAATAATTAATTGGTTTTAAAATTGAGTACAAGAGATGAATGAGAGATTGGAAGTGAAGACAGTGGTATATTTTAGAGCCTCCGCAATGCGAATTTCTACCGATTTCTTACATATCTCCCATATACATTTGAAATTTTTAAGCTCTTAAAAAAATATGTTATTTTTTTAAGATAATATGTAGACGGGTTCGACGCCGAAACGCAAATTATATATAAATTCCTCGATAGAAAAAAATCGCAAAGTATGCTCCGAAAATTATTATAAACACGTTTTTTTCAGCTATTTTACAAATTATAGTTGTGAAAAAATTCACAATGTTTCTTTAAATGATACTTAAGATACCTTTTACGAGATTTTTGCTCTATTTTAAATGAGTCGTGTTTTATTAAACATTTTCACAATTTTCGCATCGATTTCGTCGCTTTAAATATTAGCGCGCTCCTCTAACATTCGTAATTTCATTCGGTGATGGTTTTAATGAATAACGTAGCTCGTAGCAAATTATTTATGTTATTTAGAAAATGATCCTAAACATTTAAATATTTGTGAATGAACTTCACAAAAAAATACAAAACACACTTTATCGCATAAATATATAAAAATCAATATATGTTTCGAAGGTTTCTGGATTGTTAAACCAACATTCAATTTTCGAATAAACTCTTTAAATTAATGAATTAACTTGAAGTACAAAGTAAAAATTAAAAGCATTTTAAATAGGTAGATATCTATCTTAGGTACAAAATTTGATTGATTGTTCTTATAATATATGAAAAATGAAAATTTGAATAAAAAAATTGTTATAGGTGGAACGCGAGCTGTTTTTAAAATTGAACGTACTGGGACTGAATATGTGGAACGCGGGAGGGGGGTTGCCGGGACCGGGAACGGGAAAGGGAAGAAGGAAGGAGGGGAAGGTGGAGGGGGAACGCATGAGGCGGAAGGAATAGGACGAATGGGAAGGGACACGCAGGGAGAAACAATTTCTTCATTAAGTGGCATTGCAATGCATGCCGGGAACTCGCTATTTTGTTTTAATAAAATTATAGTGTTTCAAAATGTGCAATTTAAAATGAAGTTATTACGCATCTTTTAAAAACACCACCAAAGGTGGTCCGTCCAAAATAGTATTAACGCCTCTTTGTCGTACCTACAACCACATCACATCACAATTCCCTGGGGAATAATTTGTGAAAGGAAAAATGAGTTTTTCCGCCTGGCCTCCCATATTTCCAAGGGGGGACCCTTGGAATTTGATTGCTTTTTCTGCTGACTGATTTAGATGTTTTTCATTGCATCAATTTGAGGTGATTTGGTGGCAAGTTCTTTATACACCGTGTTCCATGTTTCTACAGCATTTTGGAGGGATCATGAAAATTAACCAAAAGGCCTACGTATAATTTAACAAAAATGCTAAAGATTTAAAAAAAAAATCGTCTAGTAAAATCGTAACTCTACTTTTGTGAGTCGAAATGCACATTTTTGAAATTAACTCAACACAACACAGCGTTTCTTTAAATGCTACTTTAGACATTTGTCGAGAGATTTTTGCTCTATTTGAAATAAATCAAATATTTTCTCTTACGCCTATTAATTTCAAACGTTTTTTTTTGTAATATTTTATTGCAGTAGAATATAACAATAATAATCTAAACGAAAATACGAAAGAGGACAAGACACAGAAAAACACAAAAAGATAATGGTCACTACTGGGACTCGAATCCAGAACCTCTCGTATAACCAGGAAGTGCGCGTTTACCAATTCCGCCATCGCCACCTTCTGTCAGAATTAACAGTATTACCTGTCGATTTTTTTTTTTATATATATATTTTTTGAAATATTGCAACACTCCCTCTAATATTCGTATTTATTACCGTTCAAACCATCTTCGTCTTCTTTTTTAACACTTAATCATTTATTAAATGACGACAATATTAGCGAAACTCAATCGAAAATCTGGAGACAGAAAAATCAGAAAAAGGTATTGACACCACTGGGGCTCGAACCCAGGACCTTCGGCTTTCATGGCAACAGCTCTACCAACTGAGCTAAGGTGTCTATATCCAATTCAGTCACTTTTAACTGTTTCATACTTCGACAAAGAACTACCAACATTATCTCAATTTTTCTAAACGCACATATTATTGGCTGCTATCTTTATACATGATTGCAAGATTCAAACCCAAACTAAATGCTATCTAGATAGTGTCTGGATAATTTTTTTATCCATTTTATTTTTAATACATGACATCTATTGACTTTTCTTCAAGTCTAGGATGAATATTTATTTTAATTTAAAAGTTAATGACTAAAACCTCAAATTCAAATATTTAATCCAATTAAGACAATATAAGCGAAACTCAATAAAAAATCTGGAAAAAAATATATTGGCACCTCTGGGGCTCGAACACAGGACCTTCAGCTTTCCGGGCCGCGGCTCTACCAACTGAGGAGATGTGTCCCTATCCCATTCGGCCATTTTTAACTATATCACACTTCGACTAAGAACTACCAAACTTATCTTCATTTTCTTAACCCATATTTTATTGGCCACTATCTTCCGAAGGTCTCAAATGTGTCCATATCTTTTTCTGATTTTCGGTTTCCAGATTTTCGATTTAGTTTCGGTAATATTGTCTTCATTTAATTAAACATTACACTTTTAGGTTCTAATTATTTAGTTAAAAATAAACTTAATTAATTAAATAATAAGAAACTAGTTGTCCCTCCTCTTTCCTAGACTGTACAAGTTGCTGACTGTACGCCAGCCATTTTGCCCGCATCCGGCATTGTATGGATATAAAAATGGTTGGTTTACATTTTTATTCGGCAATTTTGTCGCCGCGGAAATCGCCGTTATACCTTCCCCGACTATCTGCCGCTATATCTACCAACCGTATCTACCTAGACGGGAAGGAGATAGGGAGGGGGGGGGGGGGGGGTGTTTTTGGCAACGGAGAAGAATCAAAATGCTATAACTGCAATTTTTATATTGATTTTCTTTTACTCGACGATTTTGCTTTGGCCACGTCAGTGGTTGAGTTGTTAAATATTTGACTACGATCTAGAGGTTGTGAGTTTGTTTCTCAGCATTCGCGATAATTGTATTTATTTTAGTTAATTATTCCCGCATTTCTACTGACTTGTTACATATTTTCCTTAAATACTTTCGGCCTTACTAAAAACCCTGTGAAAAATTTATTCAATTGACAAACGGTCGCGGATATGAAAATATTACTAAATAAAAAAATTGTTCTTGGAAAAAAATACACGCCGTTTACACAGCCTGGGGGGGTAGTTTATCTCTGTTTTAGGGATGATGTCTGAACGAAATTTGGAATTTTCCTAAGTATTTTGAATGTTCTATATATTTCTTATTTTTGAAGGTGCCGTATAAACAAATACCATTTTTAAAAACTAGATAAAATTACCGTTTAGATTTGTGTATTTGAAATACACTTTAGTTTTAAAAAACTGCCATATTTTAAGATTTAAACACGGAAAAAATGTAAAATAATTTCTTACCAAAACATTTTTGATGAAAGTGTACAGAAATATTAAAAAAATTAAAATTTAAAAATACAGACCTTTTATATAATGAATTTGAAATGAAACTGTCACCTCACTTTTTCCTTGTGCATACAATAAAAAAATTATAAAAAATTTCAAAGTTTTTTTTAATGCCAAAAAAATAACCTTAAAATTTTCTCTGATATTTCAACACATTTCTTGCACCACTAAAGATGTTAATTTATTTGATAAGCTTACCAACACGTGAATTTGATATTAATATTTAAAAACGACACCACTTTTAAGAAATTCTCATAAAATAAAGATTTAAAAACGTAAATTTGAACTTTTACGTAACCCAAAACAATATTTTGACAGTTCAACTTTTAAATACTGTTTATTGTGCAATAACTTGATAAAACTGATGTAATACCACACAAATAACACGGCAAATGTATTAATTACATGAATAGAAGAGTGAATGGTCACTATAATAGAAATCATTCAGTAAAATCTCAACATTTAGTAAAAATATTCCCGTCATGCATGAAAACCAACTGCTGTTTTTTGCGCGGGCAAGTTGTGCAGGCGCGACGTCATCACCATCTAGCGGCTATGAATGAAAACAAAATTTTGTATGGAAAATTTGAAAAATTGCAGTGTTGCCAAATTTAAAACGTGTTTTGGAGTGAAATTCTTTTTTAGTAATATTTCGTGTTTTAGTGTAAATGTGTTGTATCCATGATGCTACAAAACACAGGTAATCGGTCGTGCTGTGGTTTTTTTTTAGTAAGGCCGTTTAAGTTTTAAAGTTCTTAAAAATATAATATGTTATTATTGAAGATAATATTTATGTATGCCATAGGTCACCCCAAGTGGTTCGCTACGTTTGGTGATTTAGCAGTGGTGCCCGGGTTCATGGGGTGAGGTTTGTCTGGGTCTTGGAGGCGGATGATCAGGACACACTGAACCCCAGATTCCTACCCATTCCTTTTCCTTCCCAGAACACTTTCTCTCCTTCCTTTCCTTAAAAAACCCTTCACACAGCATCCTCAAGGATGACAAAGGCCCTGAGGGAAATTATTTTCCTCAGGGCCTCCTGTGTGGAACTCATGTAAAAAAAATTGGTTCCCCACGCTGAAACGGCAATTATATGAAATTCTCTCGATAGAAAAACATCGCAAAGTATGCTCCGAAAATTATCACAAACACGTTTTTTCAGTTATTTTACAAGTTATATTTATGTAAAAAATCCAAGTGTTTCTTTAGCTATTTTAGTCAGTCTCTAAGGGTTTTTTGCTCTATTTTAAACGAGTCGTGCTTTATTAAACATATTCACATTTTTCGCTTAAGGCTCCGCAAACGGGCTCGAAAAGAAGAAGATGAAGATATACGAAATTACGAATGTTATAAAAGCGCGCTAACATTTACAGCGACAAAATCGACGCGAAAATTGCGAAAATGTTTAATAAAACACGAATCGTTTAAAAAAGGGCAAAAATCTCGCGGGGAGCATCTTAAATATCATTTAAAGAAACATTGTGAATTTTTTCACAAATATAATTTCTAAGATAACATGATTTGAAACAGATTTGTTTTTAATAATTTTTGGAGCATACTTTGCGGATTTTTTTCTATCGGCGGAATTTCATATAATCTGCGTTTCGGCTTGAGCAGCATTTAGAAATTATCTTAAAAAATAACATTTTTTTTAAGAGCTTAAAAACTTCAAATATTTATGTGAGATATGTAAGAAATCGGTAGAAATTCGGGTTGCCGAGGCTTAAATATTATCACTTTTAATATTAGCGCGCTCTCTCTAACATTGGTATTTACATACCTCTCCATCTTCTTCTTTTTGAGCTGGTATACCGCGCCTTAAATAATATTTTTAATGTTAATACCGCACAAGAGTCCCAACTGCACCCAACCGCCTGTAGTCAGTGAGATTACGCCTTCCCCAATTGGGGTATCTTACGACGCTGAAGGTAAAGGGGAGGGGCAATAATTTTTTGGTTTGTTTAAATTTGCTCCACGCAGGAAGCCAATAGGAATAAAAATTTCCTAAGGGCCTATGACATTTTTGGAGATGCTGTGCGGTGGGCATTTTTTAAGGAATGGAAGGAGAGGAAGTTCAAGAAAGGAAAAAGGTAAAAAAGGGTGGGTGGGAATCTAGGGTTCAATGTGTCATGTTCAACCCTCCGGCTGGATAGTTCAAAAGGTCTCCATCAACCAGTTTCTCTCTATCCGGCTCACCACGCAGTAGACGGACAAACGCATCCGCCACCATGACCTAGAAAAATCTCACCCTTGAACCTGAACACCTCTTCTTAGTTACCAAACGTAGCGAACCACTTGGGGGTGACCAAAGGCTGAAGTGCTGCTTATCCAATAAATGGTTCCTGGGGCGACGGTACCCATATCCGCCTCCCAAATTGAAAAGAGTACCCTACAAGTATATGGTTACGTTATCACGGAAAGTTCTACAAATGAGTCCGACGAGTTTATAAAATCAGAGTGTGTGGAATTCACGTGAGACCTTCAGAAAACTAAAGTAGACAAGAGTGGGGAAGCTACAAAACACCACACAAAAAGAAGACCGATTTTACTTTCTCATTCTCTCGCATTCTAAATCCTATACAGGTATGTGTTGTTAGTGTCGTTATTTTTCGTTTAATCGAGTTTCAAATCACAACGGCGCTAAAAAAGTTTTAAATTTAATAACAAGAGTACAAAAAAGTAAGTAGGAAATATATGTATACACAAGTGGTTACAGTAAGTTTACTGTTATTATTGCAAAAATAAATACGAAATTTTAAAAATTTGTTATAATGCATTGGGGATACCATAGTCTCACTGGCTCCAGACATTTGGGAGCAGTTGAAAAAAAACAGTAAACAGATTCTGCCACATACACATATTGCCAATGAGATTATACTAATCAATTAAATACTTCTGAACGAATAATAAAAAAAGATGTTCCGAAAAACTAAATGATCTCGATTTCCAATAAAAGAATAAAGCTTATAATGCCTTCTTCCTTTGTGTGGAGACTATCGCTGGAAGTTTATGGCTTGGAATGCGAATGGCTTCACAAAACTCTACAATAGATACCCGGGCACAAATGGAAATGAGAATCGCTTAGATATATACACAAATCGAATTATTCTGTTATATTCAAAAGGGAAGGGAAATTTCTTTAGAAATTGGGAAAGTCGATAAGTGATCGGTGAATCATTGGGAAGCTGGGTGCTGTGTGTGTGATTCAGAATTTATCTAGTTCTACCATTGACGTATCTTGGTCGAAGAGTTCTACGGTAGATATTATTACAATTTACAGTGAACCAGATACACGCTTTTTTGGCAGATTTGACTTGAGATTTTCACAGGCATTTTATTCATTTCTATTTATCTAGTTCTAGGGAAGATAATATTACAATAATTTACAGTGAACCATATAATTATTTATGTATTTACTAGCTGACCCGGTGAACTTCGTACCGCCTCAGAATCAATAAGCGTTATTTTAACTTATTAGCTGAATTAAATTCAATTTTTTTGTTAAGTTAAAAATTACACAATGAAGCAATTATCGATGCGCGACTGTCCATGTTTTGTTTTTGTCAGTATCAGAGATGGCGTTGTGTACGGATTTATATTTTTTGTGATTTTCTTACTTTTCCATACTCACGGGATTGGCGTTTCATTTTCTTTATACGTGTGAGGGAGATTTTATTATAATTATTGTATTTTTTTTTCGGAGAGGTGTAGACATACGTTCACCGATGGTCTCATTTTCGACTGTTGACATTTAGTGTGTAAGAAAGAGGGACAGCATTATATGTTTAAGAACAAAAGCAAAACAATCAACCCATTGTCATTTGACTTTTTGAATTTTTGGAATTCACTCACTATTCAATATTATATTTATCACAATATTGCTGCAGCTCTTTCAAAAGATGAGAATTCGTTCTATACAAAATGTACAAGGAAAAGTGATATATAAATGGTGTAACTAACCCACTTTGTTTTATGTATTAGGATTAACGGACTTACTTCCAATTTACAAAACAATAACACGAAATTTTGGAAAATGTACATTATAATAAGAATAAAGGATGGTATATGCAAGCAAAGACAAAACAGAGATAAACGTAAGAAAATAGAAGTGATAATAGAAATGACAAGTCAGGTCAATGCTAAAATTAAAAATAGATATAAAATATCTTCAAATGTTTAGTGACCGACAAAAAGCATTTAGGCTTATACCAAAAAAATCAAGGTCTTGACTTGAGTTGACCATTCTACACATTCTTGACAGTGGTGAATTATATCCATAATTAGTAGAGTGTTGATTGACGAAGAGCAGTTCATAATTTTTGAGTCTACGGAAAGGTATATTGAATGGGATGAGTTGTAGTAATGTAGGAGAATCAATAATTCAGTTAGTAATTTTGAGAAAGCAAATGAGATCAGATTTTTTCTAACCGTCTTCTAAAGGAGAAAGATTTTATAATTAGTTAAATTTTATCGTATCTACGAGTAATTATCTCGTTCTAATCCTACCCTCCTAGCAATTCCTTTTAGGAATTATGTTTTTGAAGTCAGAAGTGATTCTAGTGCTGAAACCAAGTAGTTTTTAAATTTATTAACAATCACATTTATGTGTTCCCAAAAATTTTCGATACACATTTGTTACAGATTTGATTTAAGATCTTTACAGCCATTTTATCCTTTTCTATTTATCTAATTCTAGGAAAGGTAATATTCAATTTACAGTGAACCAGATCAGTGGCGTACCGTGGGTATCAGCCGCCCGGGGCGGAGGAAAATTTTGCCGCCCCCCCCCCCCCTATATAGTTACTTCTTCAGGGAGGGGGGGGGGGGGGGTAGTGATCCTTTTTTTAAATATTTATTAATTAAATCTGTATGCGGTGAATTAAAACTACACTCAGAACGTGAAAACGGTTTTTCTTTGGTTCTGGCAGCACATAAATTGTCTGCAACTAGAATTTTATATTTGCACTTCGAAAAAAGTTATGTTTTCCTTCGAAATATGTCAGCAGATGAATCCACAACTGGAATTATACATTTTGAACACAAAACTGCTTTTAATTAAATATGTATGCGGTGAATTAAAACTTCACTCAGAACATAAAAATGTTTTTTCTTTGATTCTGGCAGCACATAGATAGTGTGCATCTAGAATTTTATAACTGCAATTCGAATAAGTATGCACACACCTGTCAGCTATTTAACTTTTCTGTGATAATAAATTAAAAATATATCACCGTGATATATACGTGGAAGAAAACCGTATAAGTGTAATTTTGTGTGATCAACTATCGACAATCGACTATCAATTAGAGCTAAAATGATACTGTTGCCATTTACATTTTTATTTAAAAATAATGTATGTGTTAGAAATAAAAACAAAACGTCTGTCATTAATATTTTGATTTTAACAGTATATAAAACTTAAGAAAGATGTTAAGAAACTATAAACTAGAAAAAACTTTTAAGTCCTGACGCGAGAATAGAACCCGCGACTTCCCCAATCCAAATTTTTACAAGATGATTATTGATTGTGAAATTTTGCCGCCCCCCCAAAAGTGCCGCCCGGGGCGGGCCGCCCCCCCCCCCCACGGTACGCCACTGAACCAGATACACACATTTGTTACTGATTTGATTTCAGATCTTTTCAGCTATTATATGAGTACCGCACAAGAGTCCCAACTGCTCCCGTCTGAAGCCAGTGAGACTATGGCATCCCCAATTGGGGTATGTAGATGCCGTTTCAAGCAACGTTTCAATTCTGAATGGTGGTCTTTCCCAGGGCGATAATGAGAGTATCTTCCACTCTGGAACGTGCCGCAAATATACTTTATATTATTTTTAATTAATAAATTGAGAAATAACACAAATTAATCAAATAAAATTTATTTGCCACGCCGGGATTCGATCCCGCGACATTCTGTGTGCGAGTAAAGCACATTACCGCTGCACTACACCGGCCGTCAAGGGAAGATAAAATTACAACTAGCAGTTAAAAACGCGCTCCGTAGGTTGTAGCTGCCAGGCCCTGCGAAAGGCTTTTGGTTCGGCTTCGCCCAATTTGACTGTTAGCGACCATTTTATAAATCCGATTGGAACTGGTTCCAAAAATAGACGGTTCCTCCTATCCACTATGAGTGGACATGTGGACAACCCAGTGACAGCTAATCACCAACTATTATTATTCACAACCGTAATCTTTCCATATCAGGAGAGATACTCAAATGTACAAATCCGTAGTACTTATACCTGCCAGGATCACGTCCACATACGACATGCAAACTTTCTAACAATCTTCTTCTTCTTTTCGAATGCTTATAACGGAGCCTTAAAGTGTCATCTAAAATCCATGACATTCTGAGAGCTGCAAAAATTGAATTTCTATAAAAAAACTTTCAAGCGTGAAAATTCATTCTATGACCCCTCATACTCTTTCCTTCCCAGGGCTTCACAAACCCTCCACACATCATCCCCAAAGATGACATAGGCCCTGAGGGAAATATTTTTCCTAGTAGTCTCCAAAAAGTACAAAAATCTAATAAAAAATAAGACTTTAAAAATATTAGTCAAAACGTCGAATGGCTAGCTGAAAAAGGTACAATATTTACATTATGTATGCAGAGTTTAACCACTGGAGCGCTTTTTGCCACAATATGGCACTATTTAAAATATCTCGGATTGCTTTGCTGGCAATTTTGGCAAATTTTTTTCCTTATTTGTCAGCAATTAAGTAGAAGTTTACGATATATTTTTATTTTTTATAAATCCCACGAATATGTGATTATCGACAAAAGAAAGGTGAATATAATCAGTTTGTATTTCTCCATGGTAAAATTTGAAGGTATGATTTTTTTAATGTGAGCGGACAATATTCAAAATGATTACCAACAAAATCTCGAGCAGTCGGAGAAAAATATTTTAAATAGCGCTGTCGCTCCAGTGGTTAATACCTTCAAGTACAAACAATCCACATTACAAGTCAAACAGACAAATAATGAAGTTAACACCTAAATAAACTTCGCTCTACCAATATAAAAACCACCCTTCTGTTTTGAGGAGGGAAGTTGACAGTGGAGCAATTTTATTTGACGTCAAGGGGTTGAGAGGGCTGATGGGGTTGATTGGGGGGGGGGGGGGGGGGGGGGGGACCGGGGTATACAGACCAACCCACCCCACTCCCAGTAGTAATTGCCTAAATGAAGTGGCACAACCCCCGACACTCGAATAAAATCACCCTATGCAAATATGGTGTGGTTGGTATCGAAAACAAAAAAGCCAAATTTCTTAATATATCTCTTGTGAACAAAATTCAGGTTTTCTATTTTTTTTTTACTTGATTTAACATTAGCATTTTAAATTTATATTTGATACCTGCCTCACTGGGTGCGTTACCTGTGCTGAAGCCACCATTTCTTGGGGAGAGGTTTGTCTGGGTCTTGGCGGCGAATGCGTTTTCACCTAATGCGTGGCGCGCCGGAACTGGAGAGACTGGTTAAGAGAGATCTAACCTAGATCTGTCCAGCATTAAGAAGGATGGATTCATACGTCCTAGACACCCGTAATATGATGGGTCCTTTTTCCTTACAAGAACTTCCTTTCCCTAAAAATACCCCTACTCAGCATCCCCAAAGATGACATAGCCCGGAAGGGAAATTGTTTTCTGTGTGATTTTATTTGAAATTATATTTTGAGTAATCTATATTATTCAATTTGTATAAGAAAAACTTTCTTAAAAAAAAAAAAAGTATTTCTTATAAAAATTGAATATTCATTTAGACTTTTATAAAAGTCAATTGTTCCATATAAATAAATTCGAATATATCTATCCGAGACGCTATCCAGGTTACAAACCAATTCTTAGAATGATTGTTTCCAATGAAAAGGGTAGTTGCCCGTAATATGGAGAAAAATAATTAGTTGATAATAATATAAATCTATAATTTGAAAATATGAGATTGACAAATATGACGGTTTGACAGAAGGTGGCAATAGCGAAATTGGTTAACGCGCTCGTCCCGGTTAGACGGAGAGGTCTGGGTTCGAGTCCCAGTTGCAACCATTGTCTTTTTTCTGTGTCTTGTTCTCTTTGATATTTTCGTTTAGATTTTTATTGTTAACTTATTCTAATAATCTATATTATCTTATATAGAAAAATCAACTTTAGATTTCTTAATTTTTTTAAAGTGGATGTATGTTTCTTATGCCTTGCTAAACCATTCATCAGATTGCGATGAAACTTTGGTGATTTGATGTGCGCATGCCCGTGATGGTTTCTATATATACTGGTGAGCTCTGGCATTACGAACTTTATATAAAAAATTGCAATAGATTGCAAGCAGGCTGTTTGGAAACTGAATGTAACGAGAATGAATGTATGGAATGCAGGAAGGTGGAGAGCTAAGGCGGAGTGGGAACGCGTGAGGGGAAAGGGACGCGGGAGAGGAAAAGGAGGCGGAAGGGGAACATGACGAATGGGAAAGGACACGCAGAGAAAAAAATATTTATTAAGTGGCATTGCAACGCATGCCGAAAACTCGCTAATGGAGTATATATATTTTTTTAAAACCGTATTTTGTCTTTCTTACGCCTATTTATAGTTGACAGATAAAAGGAACAATAAGTAATGTATACATTTTTCTTAATATTTGACCACACATTCTTATTTCAGCGTCTAACTTCTTCCCTCTGCAAGCGCCTCACCATCCCAAGGAAATATGAATGTAATAACTGCATTGTATGACTGGATACAACACTAGCGATAAATATACTCTTTATTAGTCCAATAGAGGGCACCCTAACACGACACAATGAAAAATACACTAGATTAGTGACTTGTCATCGCTTTTCATAGACTTAGGACTGGTTGTTTCATCGAATTTTAACAAATCATCATATTTCAAAGTTAATATTCAAGTATTGCGATATTTTTAACTCGAATATGATGTTCAAAGAAATTGACTATTATGCTTTGAAATTTGGCGAATCATTTAATTTCTGTGAAACAACCCGTCTCTAAATGAAAATGCTTTACTTTGCGTACGTACGCAGTTCTCTGGAGTACGCCTCTCAAATCTGGAATCCCAAGTACATATGTCACATAGAAAGGATTGAGAAAGTGCAAAACCGATTTCTACGGTACCTTGATTTTCGGAGCTATCTTCCTCATCTAAGCCACGAAGAGTCAGCCACGTTCTTCACGATATATTCTTTGGAAAGTCGAAGAAATTTGGCAGACGTACTATTTCTACGAAAAATAGCTACCTCTATGATGGATTGCCCAGAATTACTAGAAAGAATTCAACTAAGAGTGCCCATCAGACAAACAAGACAAAACCACGCATTATACATTCCTCAATGCAACACTAACTCTAAACAAAATGCATTCATTCACCGCGCTTCACTCATCTTTAACATGACATACAGTGAATTCGACTTATTTAACAAAGCACCTTACATTTTCAAATCTAAAATGAATAAATAACATTTACACATACATACCACTATTTCCACAGAATGGATCCATCCCTTTCCCCTCCCTTCCACCATCCCATCCACATAACCTAATTTAACTATTTTTCTTTATACCTACGCACTTAATAATTTAATATACATCAGGATAACCTGTTATTAGTTAAATTTTTATACATATGTATTTCATCAAACATTATTGTCATAAACAATTTTTTTTTTGTTATAAACAAAAGGTTTTCCAAATAAAATAAAATAAAATAAAATAAACTAGGAACAATACGACAATGCGCGTTTTAATTGCGCGACAAAATATCCCAGACAAAATATCCTCCGATAAAATATCCTATGGACAAAACATCCCGCAATAAAATATCTACTAAATCAAATCTTAACCTAACAAAAAATATGACAAAAATAATAAAGATGTCCTTTAAAGACAATAAATTGATCAATAATAGTAAAATGGGACAAAAATAATGCAGATAACAATAATTTATTGTCTTTACAGGATGTCTGTATTATTTTTCTCCCATTTTTTTGTTAGGGTATGTTGGATTAGCTTTTAGTAGATATTTTGTTGGGGAATGTTTTGTCCGTACTATATTTTGTCGGAGGATATTTTGTCGGGGAAATTTTGTCGGGGATATTTTATCGTGGGATGAAATGTCGAAAAACCGAAAAATACACCACGGTCTATTTTTAGTCTCAAGTAACTTAATTTTTTTTTATTATTAATAATTTTAAATTTACAAATAACGTTTTTGACTGTTGATACATGCGTTTCAGAAATACGAAAAAAATCGCATTTCCATTTAATTATTATTTTCCTTAGAAAGCGTTGGACAGTAATACCTATATCCGCCTCTCAATAATTTTGGGAGGCGTATATGGGTATCGTCACTCCGGGAACCATTCATTGGATAACCAACACCTCTCTCATTGGTCACTAAGTGGTTTGCTTGTTTGGTGACTTAACGGAGGTGCCCGGGTTCATGGGGTGAGGTTTCTCCAGGTCTTGGCGGCCCACCTTCCTGAGGGAGGTCTCTTGTCCTCTCTAGCCGGAATCTCGCGACCCATATGGCCTTGCGCCGTAGTTGGGGGGATGGATTCATATATCCGTCACTCCTGTACACATGTACCTCCAGATTCCTACCCACTCCTCGTATCCACTTCCTTCCCAGAACTTCCTCTCCTTCCTTTAATTAAAAAAAACCCTCCACACAGCATCTCCTAAGATGACATAGGCCCTGAGTGAAATTATTTTCCTCAAGACCTCCTGTGTGGAGCTAATGTAAAAAATAAAAAAAACGTACCCATTGCGAGGTGTGAACCCCCTTGCACAGCGCGGATGTATACTGTGCGACCTAAAGTTTATGTTTAGACTTACGGAATTCAATACTTCGTATGTGTGAAAGTACCATGAAAACGTTAATTTTTTTTTTTTTTAAACACAATTAATATTACAATGATCTTTGGCTGTCCAAATAGGAATTTTACCCGTCTTGGGACAGTCAGAGTAAGCAGATTAATTACATGAAATATTGTTTTGTCTTCCATTATTTTACACCAAATATTCTTAGGAATCACTAGATAAAATCTTGAGGGTATGTACAGATCACCCTGTACAAATCTCCTACACAAATTTAAAGCAGTAATTTTATTTGCAACCACACTTTAAACAAACTGTAAATTTCTATTGCAAATTACTCCCACAATAAGAGTCCAACCTCCAAAAGATCATCCATTCAACTGTGTGACTAATCCGTCCGGGGTTCGAACCGCGGCCCATTGTGTCCGGGAAGTGGCCGCGTGGCGTTTCACCACTGAGCCACAAAGAGCCCTAACCGCGCCACGTGTGGAAACCACTCTAAACCTTAGAACACTCTTGATACTCTAAGCTTTAAACGTAGAGTTACTTTTTAAATGATGGAATAATGTCTGTGGGAATGTTCCAACTAAAATAGTAAAACAAATAGTGTTAAAATAAACAGATTAATGTTTTGTGGGGGGAGCCGCGAAGTGGCAACACCATAAAATATCTCTACATATTATAAATTACGCGCCGCGTCTGTCTGTTCGCGATAAACTCAAAAACTACTGAACGGATTTTCATGAGGTTTTCACCAATAGATAGAGTGATTCGTGTGAAAGGTATAGGTATATGATTTGTTAAGGTTTTGTGTAAATTGGTGGAAATACATAATATATAAAGGAGGATGTCTGTATGTGGTCGAGCGTGCTGGCAATCTGGTGTGGATTTGATTTGTATTCAAATCTATAGTTTTATACCAAGGTTGATGAAATTTTGCACATATGACCTTCAAAACAAGAGGAAGGTCACTGTCTACATTTGATTTCGAAATCTCTGTGTAAAGCCCGGGCATCGCCGGGGACTTCAGCAAGTATAATATATTTATTGTAGGTGTTGCCATTTAAAGAAATATAAGCGATTAATCGCCTCATTTTTTTCGTACTATGTTTTAAAAATAAAATAAAACGTTTTTTTAAAATATGTATATCTCACAAGAGTCCCAGCTGCTCCCGTATAGAGCCAGTCAGACTATGGCATCCCCAATCGGGGTATGTCGTAAGGCTTAAGGCAGTGCGGTGGGAATTGCCTGGTTATTCAGAACTAGTCACCAAACACGGCTAAAGCCATTTTAAGTAACGTTTCAATCCTGAATGGTGGTATTACATCAGGGCGATACTGCGATCTCTTCCACTCTGGAACGTGCCGCAAATATAACTTTTATTATTTTAATTGATTAAATTGTGAAAACTGAAATCAATCAAATAAAATTTACTTGCGCTCGTCGGGATCTGAACCCGCGACCTGCTGATAGCTAGGCGAGAGCCTTAACCCTCCACCACAATTTTTTTTAGATTTAACTTTTTATCATTGAAGATGAAAATAACAATAATAATATAAACGAAAATATGAAAGAGAACAAGACACAGAAAAATAGAAAAACATCACGATCGCAACTGGCACATGAACCCAGAACCTCCCTTCTAACCAGGACGGGCGCCTTTACCAATTCGTCGATTGCCACCTTCCATCAAACCGTCATAATTGTCAATATCATATTTCAAATTTTAGAATTAACAATATTATAGGCAACTACATTTTTCATCATTGGGAACAATCGTTCTTAGAACTGGTTTGTAACCTAGACAGTGTCTCGTATAAATATATCCGATTTTATTTTTATATGGAACATATATGTATAGGTATTTGACCTTTTATAAAAGTTTTAATTAATATTCAATTTTTTATAAGAACATCTCTCTTTTTAACTTTAGAAGGATATTCCCATCAATGTACTGTAGGTAATATGGCCTCAGATACTTTAATATGACTCCAGATACTAATATCTACAGCCTGTATGTCGGAAGAATATCTACAGCTCATATGTTGGACAAATATCTATGAACTTCAGAGTGAAGACTAATATCTAGAGAGCTAAGGTCGGATAAATATCTATGACGGTCCCAGTGGTGATAAATATCTATGGAGCGTAGGTGGGACTAATATCTTCAGAGGGCAGCTGAGCACCTAACCTAACCTAACCGAACCTAACCTAACCTAACCTAATATAACCTAACCTAACCCAACCCAACCTCTGCCAGTGCTGTAGATAATCGTCGACATCACCTGTTCCATAGATATTAGTCAGCAGTTTGAGCTGTAGATATTCGTATTCACTCTGGTTCTCATAGATATTGTTCCAACATACCTCGTATAGATATTAGTCAGAACATGAATTCTCATAGATATTAGTCCGATTGGTTCAGTTTTTGGTATTCCTGTAGATATTAGTAGACGCCTTCCTTTAATATTACACAACTGCTAACCCTGTACAAATCACAAGTGCGCCCCACGGTTGAATTTAGCAGCCACCTCTGGTCCGGATTCCCAAAATATCTGAAAAACCCTCGACTCGGCGCAGAAACGTATAGATTATCCTAACTTAACAAACGGATTGCAATATTTAGAGCACAGACGTCGGGTGGGAATGCTATCCTTGTTCTACCGGTATTACAATGGAAGATGCTCCGAGGAACTAGCGTCATTGAACCCTTCGGCACCGGTGCATAGTCGGGAAACACGCCAAATACGTGACACACCTATGTACACGGTTGACATTTGTCGTTCTTGTGTTCAACAGCTCGGCTGTGGAACGATTTGCCGGCCTTTGTGTTTCCTCCTTCCAGCAACGTGGATCTCTTCAAGACCAATGTTAATTCCTTCCTCTCCTCAAAAAGACCCTCCACACAGCATCTCAGATGACATAGGCCCTGATGGAAATTATTTTCCTCAGGGCCTGCTGCGTGGAGTTCATCTAAAAAAATATTGTAATATATCATTGAAGAAAAAGATAAACAATAATAATCCGAACGAAAATATGAAACAGAACAAAACACAGAAAAATAGAAAGAGATTTTTTAATTGATTAGCATTAAATGAATCAACATCTCCGGGCAGTTGGAACTGCTGCGTTAGGAACTATCATACGAAAAACCTCTTTCACGCAAGCAGTTACGTAATTAATTTACCATACCTGTCTCTACTAGTTATGCGGGAGATAGTACACCCAAACCGCAAACTGAAACTCCCCATTGTCGCAAACTTGATCAGACAAGGAACACATTCGACATTCAAATCAAAGAAAACTTAGTTCCGATTGTTTCCGAGCGCTTCCGGCGGATATCCGCGCCGGCTCGTTCATTAGCCGAGGCACGGGAGATGGAGAAGAGAAAGGGAAGGCTCTGGGAGGATGTGTAACGCAATTAGCGGTAAGAATTATCATCCCTAATCGAATTAAATGTAGGTATAGCTCCTTTGATGACGGGACTGCGAGATGTTCCCAGGTTGGATTTGTTAATTTTACAGCGGCGCACAGTTAACAATTCAAGGTATCTAGCTCGACTTTAACATAAAATCCTAGGTTTCTTTCTGGATTTCATTTTAATTTAATTGGGTACCTAAATGTCTAATCTTGTTAGAATTTAAAAAAAAAAACAACAATTTAGCTGCTTGCGACCTATGGTACCATTTCGTTTCGAGGTACGCGAACGAGTAATTTTATATAAGTCAAGTTTAGATCTCTCCGCCGATGGACGTGTGCACGTCATCGTGATAATTCAACCGTAACTACTATGTTTTTCTGAATCTTTATGATGAAATTTAGGAAATCAGGTGATTATCATAATTAATTAAGTTGTGTTTTAGTGTGATAAAAAATATTGAAGATACGATTTTTCAAATCGTATTTTTTCTTAAAGTTTTGAATTCATCGAGACTTTTAAAAACATATTTTATTTTTATTTTACTTATTAGCATTATAAACAGTCAGTATAAATTCATAAATGACAGTGATAATTATATGTATGTCATTGACCAATACAATAACGACAAATTGAAATTTAGAACCATAATACAAAAATACACAACAATACCTATACCAGATATAAACAATTCTGATAAAGTGCATCTTCTTACATTCTACAAAAAGTGTTAAATGAAATTTTTCAAGGGTTAACAATTAAATTTTGATAAATATCAATAATATCTTTCAGGAATTGATTTTATTTGAATTCGAACTGCTAAAGGTATGAGAGAAAATGTGGTGAAAAAAAAATAAAAAAGATAAATACAGAAATCAATGAATTATTAAGTTAGTAGTTAAACATGTGGCATTCAATAGTGTTATTTTTTTATGCATACTTTGAATTTATCAAGGTTCGTGTTAAACACATCGATATTGGGACCGCTTCTATTTATAATCTACATAAATGAGTTATGCGACCTAAAAGTAGGCGGAAAAATTATTACATTTGCTGACGATACGGTAGCTATATTTGAAGGAGACGACTGGACTCAAACACATAAACATGCTGAAAGTGGAATCAATGCGATAAAACAATGGCTTGACAAAAATCTACTTACATTAAATATAGCTAAAACTAAATACATAAGATTCAGTTCAACTATAATAGGACAACCTAGTACATCATACACAATAAAAACACATAAGACTAACTGTAATTCCGATAATATTGATTCTAACTGCAACTGTGAAGCTTTGGAGAGTGTGAAAAACATCAAATATCTAGGCGTTATTATAGACAATCATCTTAAGTGGAAATTTCACATCGACAAACTTTCAATAAGGGTAAGAAAATTGATTCATGTATTCTTTGTATTAAGAAACATAATCAAACAACAAGACTTAAGAAAAATATATTTCGGATTATGCAACCCCATCTTAACGTATGGTTGTATTGGTTGGGGAGCGTCAGGTAGAACAATTTTAGATCCATTAGTGAAGGCCCAGAAATCCATAATTAGAGTCATTATGCGTAAACCCTATAGGTTTTCTAGCGATCAGCTCTACAAAAAATTTTATGTACTTGATGTTCGTCAAAACTATATAAAAAAGGTTATTATCCACGTACATAAAAATGTAGAAAATCTTAAGCAAATTGACCATAAATATATAACAAGAAGTCACACCAGAAAGGATCTCGTGGTCCCAGGGAGCAATTCGGCAAAGTTTCAAAAGACGTATACATATCTGGGACCGAAATTGTATAATAAAATCCCACCAGAATTAAATATTAAAACATGTAAAATGGCATGCATCGGTACAATAATAACTAAATGGTTGATAGACTTAGGTAGGATTGAGTCTGAAAAATTATTAAATAATGTCATTTAAAACTTAAAATTACACATGGCTAACTATTAATGGCACAATCAGTAAAAACTTAGTATAGTATATTTAAACTTAGTATATGTATATTTAATCTACAAAAAAAAAAAAAACAATATTTTGTTTTTTCTTTTTTTTTACAGAAGACATTTTTGGCATTTTTCACCAGCATTTGGTTCCTTAGAACAGGCAATCTGCCTAGCTAGGAACTAATAACGTACAAGACATAATAACACTTGTACACATTTTAATATCTACAGTTATTTGAAATATTATTATTATTATGTAATTTTGCTGTATAAATGTAACTAATGTAATAAAAAAAAAAAAAAAAAAAAAAAAAAAAATTTGGGCATAATCTGTTAAATGTGCGACAGCTTCTTCTTATAAATACATATTATAGCTGTCCGCTGCCTGAATTGAATATTTGAATTTCTCGGCTTTTATCGCCTATAATAACCATGTATTATACATATAAACCTCCCTTTTGAACGACCATAACTATTGGTGAAAACCGCATGAAAATCCGTTGCGTAGTTTAAAAGATCTAAGCGCACAAACGTTTTGGGCGACTTCATTTTATACTATGTAATGATATAAATATATGTAGATAAACCAACCAAATCGAATGAAAATATTATTTGAAACGGCAATTCTACGTCAATGCTTTTACTTCCTAATGTTCCCATAGCCGCTGTGGGGTAGAGAGGAGTATATCTACCCGACTGGGTAACAAATTATCAAAGTTAGTAATTAATTTATTATTGCATTAACCCCGGGGTGTTGGGGGTAACGAGGGTAATGAGGGCGATTGAGACTGTGCGATTGATCCTGCCATTGCCGCGTTATTCAATAACTGACTACCCCTAAATAATTATTAATTACGTAATAGGGTAACGCCACCGATTCACTCTTGTTTTGTGCCAAATTTTGGTTTATTTTGATTGGTCGTGATATAAGTGGTGGAATGGGCGCTTTTATAATTTCTGTGTCGTTTCACGGTTACGGCACCGCGACGGCAAAAAGGCAATAAACGTATGTTCGTTAAGGCGCCGCAACCGGGCTCAAAAAGAAGAAGAAGGAGAGATATGCAATTACGAATGTTAGAGGAGCGCGCTAATATTTAAAGCGACTAAAACGATGCGGAAATTGTGAAAATGTTTAATATTTATTTATTTATTGATCTATATAAGGGATGCTTACATTATATTATTCGGTGCCTGTCTCGCTAGGGTATACCTGTGTTGAGACAGGCATAGAGGTACATAAATGAATATCATATATAAGAGTTATTTCAGAATATCATTAGAATATTTAAGGTTAGCTACATACAGGGCTGGGCAGTATTTGAATTACTTGTATTTGAAATACGTATTTGAAATACAAATACGTATTTTGTATTTGTATTTCAATTACTTCCTAAAAATGTATTTTGTAATTGGTATTTCAATTACCCGATGCTGAGGTATTTTGTAATTTGTATTTCAAATACTTTTTTAAATTATGGCTTCAAAATACATTTTCAAATACATTTAGCGATCTTAGTAATGATAATGAAAAATAAACTGACGTAGATAATACATAGACTAAAAACGTTCGAATCCTGAGCAATATATTAGAGTAAGTTGGCAACACTATTTGTATCGTGTTATATTATTAGTGTTTGTCCGAAACAGGACTTTCTACCGAAACCGAAACCAAATCTTCGGTATCTGTCTCAGTTTTGGACGAAACCGATTCTTTTTTAGCTATTGTATACATAAGTTTGGCTTATTTTTACACTAATACAGACATTTAGTTAGTTAGTTAGTTTAAATGAAATAAAAAACAATTATTGAAGTACATGTAAAAAATTATTATTTATTTTTTTGTTATCACCGCTATAAAAAAAAACAAAAATTAACAAAACATGTTAACTACTTCTTGGAACAAAAAATTGACAATAATCAACACTCACATTATAAAGGAAGGACCTCATTAATTGAGTATTTTAATTGCGTTTACAATCACAATATTCTTAATAAACATGTTAAATGAAATAAAGAAAACAAAAATTAAAGAATGTGAAAAAAATATTATTTATTATTTTTTTTTATATTAGTTCCACATAGGAGGCCCTGAGGAAAATAGTTTCCCTCGTGGCCTATGTCATATAAGGGGATGCTGTGTGTAGGGTTTTTTTAAGGAAAGGAAGGAGAGGCAGTTCTGAGAGGGAAATAGATATGAAGCATGGGTGGGAATCGGGGGGTCAGTGTATCTAGGCATAACGGACGTATGAATCCATCTCTACAACCGCGGTGCAAGGCGATAGGTCGAGAGATTCCGACTGGAGATGATAAAAGACCTCCCTCAACAAGTCTTTCTCGATCCTGCACACCACGTAGCAGGCAGACGGACGCATTAGTCCCCAAGACCTGGACAAACTTCACCCTATGAACCCGGGCACGCCTACAAAGACACCAAACGTATCGAACCAGTGACCTATGGAAGAAGTGTTAATTATGCAATAAATGGTTCCTGGGGCGGCGGTACCCTTACCCGCCTCCCAATTTGGGCGGCGGGTATTATTACCGGTACATTACTCTTATAAAACAAATAAAAAATTTAAAAATTAACCCACATTTTAACTACTTATTAGAACAAAAATTTGGCGAACGAGCCACGAACTCACCCGATGTCAGCCGAACGACGCGCGATATTTCACGAACGCAGAGTTTCGGTGCGGCCGAAGGTTTCGGCAGATTTTCTGATGCCGAAACTAGATTTTTTTGCCGAAAGTTGCCGAAACCGAACCTTCGGTCTGTCACTATATACTATACTTGTCATTGCTTTGTATTGTACATTTTTGTGTCACAGTATTAGATCAAGCACTATGAGAATAATTTGCTGAATGCTGAATGCTAAATTATTTTTAAGTTATTTACAGTAGAGCACATTTGAAGTGAAATAACACATAACTGCGCTATGCAAATGTCTTGTTATTAATATAATAATTATCTAACACCTGGGAAGTGCGTAGCGAAGGGGGGGCGGTCCGACGGACCCGACCGAGTGTCACCCCCCAAGAGCACAATTCTCTAGCCACCAACCCCCCCCCCGCTCCCTAGGATGGAGCAATTTTTGATGAAGTCAATAGGGGGGGGAGGGGGGTGTTACCCACCCTATCCGCCCATGCTAGCTACGCCACTGCACCTTTGTCCTATACCAAAAAACTTTACAAGTGTAGCGAGGATGAGATGAGTCTTCTAAGCAATATGATTGGTCAATTTTTGCACGTCTCTGTTTCACTCTGCTCAGCTTTGCTTTTATGGAAACGCACCCTTAGATAAGTACACTTACGACAATTTATTGCAACCAAAGGTTCTACTAAAACCAAATGTATTTTGTATTTTGTAATTTGTATTTTGTATTTGAAATAAAAAAAATGCTTAAAATACTGTATTTTGTATTTTGTATTTCAAATACACCACTTCAAAGTATTTTGTATTTCGTATTTTAAATACATTCGAAAAAGTATTTTGTAATTTGTATTTCAATTACAGCAAAGCATGTATTTTGCCCAGCCCTGGCTACATATAAGTTTAAATACAATTAAACATAAAGATGATTGAAAGTGTGGGTAAATCTCATAAAGAGAGTTATCTTATAAATGAAGAAAGGGATACAGTAAAGAAGTAAATCCTGTCAAATCTATTTATGGAGTTAGATTACATTGGATTTTATTATTTTAATTTGTTTTATATGGGTAAGGACGTATGTTAGTTGATATTAATAGAGCAAAAATCTCGCGGAGGTTGTCTTAAACAGCATTTAAAAAAACACTGTGTTTTTTTTTCATACATATAACTTGTAAAATAACTGAAATAAACGTGTTTATAATAATTTTTGGAGCATATTATGCGATTTTTTTCTATCAAGGGAATTTTATATCTAGATATTATCTTCAAGAATAACATATATTTTTTTAAGAGCTTTAAAACTTAAAATGTTTAAGGGAGATATGTTAGAAATCGGTAGAAATTCGGGTAGCGGTGGCTTAACACAATAATGCTACAGCTCTTTTAAAAGATGAGATACACAATGTACGTAGGTCTGTATCCTCCAAAGGAAAAAAGTCATAATTTTCTTGCATCTCTCTCACACACCGCACCGCGACGTCTCCGTAGACCCCTACCAATACTACTAGCCGTGAAGATAATTTTGAAAGTATGGAATATAGTTACAAAGATAATATAGAAGTGTGAGTGAATTCCTAAAATGCAAAACGTCATATGTCAATGCGGTGATAGTTTAGTTTTTGTTCTTAAACATAGATATAATGCTGCATCTTACACATTAAATAACAGCAGTCGAAAATTAGATAAACGGTGAACGTATGTCTGCACCCCCCAAAGGAAACATACAGTCATTATCATACACCTCCTTCACACGTATAAAAAAAATTAAACGCAATTCCCGTCGCAAAAAAGTGGTACTTTGGAGGAAACAGTCACACGTATTTTGTGTGTCACAATTATTTAATTTGTTTATTTAGTTCATTAAACCATAATATCGACTAATTTTTAAGTAAATGAAGACTCAATCGAAAATCTGGAGACAGAAATACAAAAATAAAATATTGGCACCTCCGGGACACGAACCCAAGACCTTCTACTTTCATGGCAACAGTTCTACCAACTGAGCTATGGTGTCTTTATCCAATTACGGAGGTAAGTACCAGCTGTTTACTGTCTTTTAAAATGCGTCGAAGCGGAGACTTGAATCCAAAAGGTTTTTTAATCCATTAGTTGCCGAACAAAACAAAAAAAAACCTAAATGCTCAGATCAAAGTTATGTATCTACATACATATTTTTTAAATGAATTTTATTTTACGAATCTCACGAAACTGGTCAATCAGTTTGATTGTAAGAAATCTCGCATTTTTTATAATTAATTAATATTATATACTTTTCAGTTTTAAATAGGTAGTATCTAAATACTAATTATAATGCTTAATATTAAAATACTAATTATTACAAAATATTAATTATTATAATGTTTATGAATTGCGTTGTAGTAAAAATATTTTACATGGCACAAACACACGGTGAGAAAAACATAAAAAAGGAACTATATTATTTGATTTCATGTTCTACGGAGGTAGAAAGATTTAACTTTTGTTTTGATTTTTGAATAAGATGTCTCATTTTTAATATTTTCAGGTAATGCGTTAAATATTTCCGGAATTTTATGCCTTTTTGTTCTATCACTGTATACGTATATGAGATTTATTAATAATAAACATTTGTGCTTCACTATGCCTAGTAAGGTAGTTGTGGTTTACAGGTTTTTTTAAATTCTGTATTCCAGAATTCATCTAGCTTTAATTGGTAATCTACCTTACTATATATAGAGAGGACATTACACAAGGAGAAAATTTTTTATAATCGCCTTTACATAATTGAATTATTTTTTGCCTGATATCAATTTTGGGAAACGGATTTGTAATTGTTCTATTTTATTTAAGTACGTTTTGTACGTTAATCCGTAACTATTTATTCCATATCCTTTAATTGATTCTGCTAATGCGTTGTATATACAGTATAATATATTTTTATTAACAATGTTTTTTAGGTGGTAAAATTTCCCTAATATGGTTCTTAATCTATTACATACATTTTAAAGATGTGGTTCTCTGTGTGACGTAGAATACGCCTACAATACACGACATATTTTTTCAGCCCGATTCCAATTAGAGACGAAAGTCAACATTTTTGGCTATATACGCGATCGCTATTTTAATCTCTATTTTCATATCTACGATTTCAGTTGGCATCACAGCACGGTTCATATATGTTGTTTGCAGTGATGAAAATTGAAACCGTAGATATGAAAATAGAGATGAAAATAGCGATGGCGTAAAGCGAAAAATGTTGACTTTGGTCTCTAATTGGAATCGGGCTGAAAAAGATGTCGTGTATTGAAGGTTATAATCGCGCGCAAACACACAAATTTCTAGCTAAGAGGTCAATGGTACTATGCAAAAAAATAATATGCCATTTCTTCTACCAAGTAGGACTTTGATACTTTAATAAATATTACTCCTACTAAAGGTTAAGCTCTATTTTTTTACCAACAGTCTCAACAAAACAATAATCTGCCAAGATTTCCCATAAAGCCACAATTCCACTACTGTGCGCTGTGCGGTGCTTGAATTGGATCGAAGAGGATCGCCATTAAATCTCGTGATGCACTTTTTTCTGATTTGGATGGCCAATTTTCAGGTAGCCGCCACAAGGCAATTTAGTTGATACGAAAAATGATTTGGATATGCCGAATGATAATCGATTTCTCATTTTTTCTTTTATAATCTTACGGGGAACCGGTAACTGGTTACGTATTATAATATAAGAAGATCTTTTCATTTTTGTGATCGTAGCCAAACGTGTGAATGATTTTTTCAAAAATAATAATGTTTTTCGTTGATATTGTTGAAAAAATGCTACTGACAAAAAATTTTTAGTAGTAGTTTTAAAGTATCAACCGCAAAAGAGTCCTAATCGCCTGGAGCTTGTGATAATAGACTGCATACCATTAATTGAATACAAAGAATCAAAGCATCCAAAATGGTTTAGTAAGGAATTAATCCAACTAATAGCTAAAAAATTTTTTTTACATAAAACATATAAAGAAGAGAGATCCCTTAAAAAATTATGTAGAGTTCAATAAAATAAGAAAATAATGCAAAAAATTGTCAAAAATCTGTTCCAACAATTATATAAATAAAGTAGAAAATTCAATTAATGGTGACCTAAAACATTTTTGGAATTTTACAAAGTCAATGAAAAATGATGACGTTAGTATACCCTCTAACATGTTCTACGAAAGAAAAAGAGCCAACGACATTCAAAACATAGCTCACCTATTTGCAGACTTTTTAAAAAGTGTTTATCTCCGTGACTCAACAGCAGTCAATGATTGCTCGCCCAGTTTTTCCTCAGATCATTATTTAAATTTATCTAATGTAACAATTGAATATAACGATGTACTGACTCAGCTAAAACAACTGGATCAAAGTAAAAGCGGTGGTCCTGATAATATCCCACCTGTTTTCTTAAAGAATTGCGCCACCACTCTTGCATATTCACTACATTTTCTTTTCAACCAGTCGTTACAAACGGGACATTTTCCTGGAAAATGGAAACACAGTTTCCTCACCCCTATATTTAAAAAGGGAGACAAAAACGAGATGGGCAATTATAGACCGATCTGCCTGTTATCAACCATCCCAAAATTGTTTGAGAAACTTATTTTAAATACAATCATCCACTGTATCAAGCCATCAATATTACCTAACCAACATGGTTTCACTTCAGGAAAATCTACCTTGTCTAATCTTTTAATTTACCAAAACTATATATCCGAATCCATTTCTAAGAAGTTACAAGTTGATTCAGTCTATACCGATTTCAGCAAAACATTCAACAGAGTTAATCATGAGCTCTTGTTAAAAAAACTTCACAAATTAGGAATAGTGGGATATTTATACGAGTGGTTTAAAAGTTATTTAAGTAACAGGAAATTAGATGTTAAAATTGACGGCTTTACTTCATATATATTTATCGCTACCAGCGGCGTTCCACAAGGGTCACATTTGGGACCAATCTTATTTTTGTGAATGATGTTCTTTCTATTTTCAACGATGTCCATGTCTTAATGTTTGCAGACGATATGAAAATGTATAAAGCTATAAAAAATATTAATGACTGTCAAACATTGTCTAATAACTTGTTTAAACTTTTTGTTTGGTGCCAAGAGAACCATCTACAACTAAATTTAAGTAAATGTCTTATTATGAGATTTCATAGAATAAAAATTCCAATAATTTATGAATACTCCATTAATGATGTAGTACTAACAACTGTAACCGAGGTGAATGATTTAGTTGTAAACTTTGATCAAAAACTGAAATTTATAAATCATATTGAAATTACATCAAATAAAGCTTTGAAAATGTTGGGTTTTGTAATAAGAATTTGCAGCCATTTTAAAAATATTCAAACCATTAAAAAATTGTACATGTCATTGGTTAGGAGTCAAATCGAGTACAACTCGACAGTATGGGCACCTAGTTATGCTAGTCATTCACTCACGATAGAAAGAATTCAAAATAAATTCTTAAGATATATTAATTTCAGAATGGGTATTACAAGGGAATGTATCAACTATGATTATCTTCTATGTCAACTTAATTTATTAAAATTATCCGAACGTAGAATAGTATATGACCTAACATGTTTACATAAAATCATAAATTCAATAATTGACAGCCCTGAACTATTATACTTGATTTCTTTCCATATACCTCGCAATTCAACATCGAGGCACTATCTACCATTCTATTGTGACAACTCCAACACAGAATCACAATTGTATACCCCTGTTCGCCGTATACAAAATTTGGCTAATGACTATAAAGATGTTGTTGACATATTTAACACATCATTCTTTAAATATAAACAAGTCATAGTAAAATTTATATCAGAAAAAAAAACCACAAATTTAATAATTCCAACTGCATAGCTCTGCTTCGAATTATTTCACATGTATTGCACTTTTCCCAGTCTACAGTTTTTCCATCTTGCATGGTGGAGTTTTTTGTTTTTATTTCAATTTGTTTTTTTACTCTACTTTTGTTTAAGATTTGGTTATGATTTTGATTCTGATTTTGATTTTGATTTTGATTTTGATTTTGATTTTGATTTTGATTTTGATTTTGATTTTAATTTTGATTTTGATTTTGATTTTGATTTTGATTTTGATTTTGATTTTGATTTTGATTTTGATTTTGATTTTGATTTTGATTTTGATTTTGATTTTGATTTTGATTTTGATTTTGATTTTGATTTTGATTTTGATTTTGATTTTGATTTTGATTTTGATTTCGATTTCGATTTCGATTTTGTTTTTGTTTTCTTTATGATTTTGTTTTTTATTTTGTTATGCACATTTAGATTTAGATGTTCTTTGTTTTAAAAATAATGTATGTAAAAGCCCAGCCGGGCGTGAAATTCTAAATAAATAAATAATATATAACCTACACAATTGTTGTGAAGTGAGTGGAGAAGATGGAGAAGAGGAAGCTGGGGAAGTACCTGGCTATTCAGATCTGGTCATTAAACAAGGCAAATCCATTTCAAGCAACGTTTCAATTCTGACTGGTAGTCTTACACCAGGGCCATGCGGAGAATATATTCCACTCTGGAACGTTCCGCAAATATACTATCATCATCACCAACCCTCTTGGCTCTACAACCCCTGGTGGGTCTTGGCCTCCTCAAGAGTCTTCCTCCACTCATCTCGGTTTTGTGCCAGCTCTCTCCAGTTTAGAAGCTCCAAGGTAGATATATCTTTGAGGACGTTGTCGCTCCATCTTAATCTTGGTCTTCCCAGGCTCCTTCGCCCTATCGGCCTTAAGTTCAGCAGGGACTTTGGAGCTTGATGCTCGGTCATTCTCTCCACATGACCCAGACACCGAAGTCTTCCCAGTTTTATAAAATTGTGTGTCGTTTAGCTCCTTCAACAGAGTATATAGCTCATTGTTGTAACGTCTGCGCCAAAATCCATTTTCTAAAACCGGTCAGAAGATATCTACGCCTCAAAATTTTCCTTTCAAAAACCTTCAAGTTCCTTCAAGTCTCGGCTGCGTACGTGAGTACTGGTCTGATAAGTGTTATGAATATACTATCTATATATATATATATTTTATTTTTTATTTTTTTAATGAATTTTGTGAAATAACAGATCATTGTGATTTGATTCCGTCAGGTTAGTTAGTTTCAATAATATTAGCAATATCACAATGAAGGAATGAAGCCGAAATATTTCAGTAATAATCAATTTTTAATCCAAAAAATTGACGTCAACAGAAACAATGTTTAAAACCAAAATGTGTTTTATTTCCGAAACGATATTTCCGACATATTGAGTGGCGTTCACACCTCTACATCCCGAATTAACATTGCAAACAGCCTGTCGTTTAACCCCAGCTTTAGTTTGATACAAATGATTATTATTTTAAACAAATGAGGGAGATGCGAGGAATATGTTCGGTGTCCCGTCCGGCATAAATTATCACCAATTAATATTATGATAATGGCAAAGTTTTGATGCTAATTTTACGCTGGCAAATATGGCTACATTACCTAAATTCGTTATGAACCAGCACACGTGCAATTTTCCATTTAGGTATGCCACGTGTGTAATAATAAAGCCTTCCTACTTACCTGGCATTTTTGATTTATTTACAATTTGTTATTTTAAAGCTGTAATAAGTATAACGTACTAAATATATCTTGTAAAGCTACAATAAGCATGAATAAGTATAACATATAAAGCTTTAATAAGTATAACGTATGCTATAATAAATGGTGACCGTACAACTCAGAATGAAACCATCTCAGAAGCACCTCAGAAAAGCCATTAAGAGTGATAATAAAAAAATATAAAAACATTATTTGAATAGGTTAAGTTAGGTTAGGGTTACCGGCTATTTTAAAATTATATTTTTATAGCTTTTAATGACCTTTCTGAGGTCGTTCTGAGTTATCATGAGTTGGTTTCATTCTGAGTTGACATGGAACCATAATAAGTATAACATATAAAGCTATAAGGGAGCATACATTAATTACGTGAGCAGTTTTTCTTCCAATCTAGACCCCCCCTTCCTTGGTGAGATAAATTTGGGCCACTTCGTATATTCTTTTCAAGTTACGATTTTGCTGGACCACCCCCCCCTTTTGAGCTCACGTAATTCGTTAGTAAGTAATGTATTTTTTTGCATTAGTTCCATACAGGAGTCCCTAAGGAAAATAATTCCCCTAAGAGCCTATGTCATCTTTGGGGATGCTGTGTGGAAGATATTTTTAGGAAAAGAAGGAGAGGAAATTCTGGGAAGGAAAAGTGTATGAGGGATGTTTTATTTTTTTATATTTGTAATTGCCGCACAAGAGTCTTAACTACCCAAAGCGACTGGGGCCATCCCCAAACGCAGTATGTTGTCCAGGTGAAAGGATAAAGTTTTTAAAGTGAAAATTTCATTAACACCGTTGTGATTTGAAACTCGATGAAACGAAAACGAGCGACACTAAAAGAGACGAATAAATACATCTATAGGATTAAGCCTGTGAGAGAATGAGAAAGCAATAAAATATCATTTATTTCACGGGTACTCGATTCCAATTAATACGATAAATCCACGGTCCCACGCAAGTCCCCTTTAGTGTAGTGGTATAAAGCGCATGGCGAAAATTTGCAGACATTCAGCCGACCGGGGATCGAACTCTACGAAATTCAAAAAAAATATATATGTTTGCGAAATCAACATCCAATCTTCAAACCAAATGTACAGGAAAAGGTGCAATCGAATTCGACGACAAAAATATGGAAAAAATCATCCTTCACATTGATTAAAAAAATCGTAGTTCCCGCTCTTGTCTACTTAATTTTTTTGAAGGTTTCACTTTTACCGCGTGTGAATTGCACACTCTGTTTTTTTGGTCTGGTCACCAAACATGGCTAAAGCCATTTCAAGAAACGTTTCGATTCTGAATGGTGGTCTTTCAGCAGAGCGATGCTTAGAATTAGTAATTAAGTTAATTCCTTTAATAAATAATTATAATTTATATCATTCACTTTAGGAAAATAAACAAAAATTGTCCATCTGCGAACTTGAGTGACGTTAATTACTCATATTCATATTACTAATTCGCTATAAAAGGTTATTTTTTCCCACGAATTAGCTGCTTCTATATATGTGATGGTCCCCAAGTTACGAGTAGAAAAATCCTTGGAGACTTAGTCAAAATGTGTAGAGTTAAGGCAGGCTATCCGGAATATATTCGAATTTATTAAGGGAACTTTTTGCAATGGGGTGGAAAAATAATTGTTGGTGCTGTGAAGATTTCGTAAGGATAAATCAAAAAGAACAGCCCGATTAGAAAAAAAATAAAATATCAAGTTTTTTACAAACAAAAATTAACATTCCCAGGTTACGAATAACCTGACAATATTTGAAAATCTCCTACTAGCATCACAGTAAGAGGAGAATATTGCTTGTGTTGTGGTGGAAAACATCCCAGACAAAATATCCTCGACAAAATATCCTCCGATTAAGAACACCATTCAGAATTGAAACATTGCTTGAAATGGCGTTAGCTGTGTTTCGTTTATTTCACAATTAATTCATAATAGTATATTTGCGGCACGTTCCAGAGTAGAAGTATCAGTATCGCCCTGGTGCAAGACCACCATTCAGAATTGAAACGTTGCCTGAAATGGCATTAACCGTGTTTGGTGACTACATCTGAATAGCCAGGTACTTTCCCGCCTTACTCTTCCCCATTTCCTTCCCCTCCCCACTACTTTCAGCCTCACAACATACCTCAATTGGGGAAGCCATAATCTCACTGGCTTCAGACGGGAGCAGCTGGAACTCTTGTGAGGAATTCACATAAAAATTAGCTATTTCAAAACGTGAAACTTTTTGGTAGACCCTTCTGGACTTGAAGGGATAGGCAGGGGGGTGGTATTGGAGGGGAATGTCAGGATTAGGGAGAGAAGTAGAAAGGGGTAGAGATGATTGATGGGCGGCCGCAGGCTGTCCTGATGATGTCGGCGGGAAAGTGGAGAAACCGGTCACCTCGGAATCATCGTAATCATGACACGTGACGGAGAACGATTAATTATTTACTATGTTACTCTCCGATTGGGCCGCGGTCCTGCCTCTGAAAGCTCCGTTGTGATAATAATCCAAATATAACGGTTCCGCGACTTTTCATCCCGCCACAAAATATCCTACGGACAAAACATCCCCCAACTAAATTTCTACTAAAACCTAACCTAACCTATCCTAATCTAACCTAACCTAACCTAACCTTACTTAACCTTACCTAGCAAAAAAAATGTTTCAAAAATAATACAGACATCCTGTAAAGACACTAAATTATTGTTATATGTTTTATTTTTTTCCATTTTACTATTTTTGAACAATAGTTTATTGTATTTAAAGGATGTCTGTATTATTTTTGTCACATGTTTTTGTTAGACAATTGGTTAGGTTAGGTTAAGTTTTAGTAGATATTTTTTTGGGGGATGTTTTGTCCTAAGGATATTTTGTCGGAGGATATTTTGTCGGGGATATTTTGTCGCGAGATAAAAATGCGCATTACCGGTTGGGTCGCACTCCTGCCTACGGTTAGGGTTCAAATAAGCACTAACGATTAAAAACTCTAAAATTTAACATACATCATATTTGGGTAGGATGTGTTAGTTAGTAGTTTTTAGTGTGGTGTGTAAGAGTACATACTATTAATATTAATTATCTTATTATGGTGTTCCACCGGGGACTGTACCGGGTCCTATATCGGTATTTCACTCTCATTCAAAAATTACAACATATTTATAACATTATCTAAAAAAAAAGCTGGATACAAAACAAAGGGAAATCAGAAACGGAATATATGTTGACACCAAATACATACTTAAAATCAAACCACTCAACTGGACTCAAAACACAGTATGTGTACATGTAATTCTTTCAGAAAAAAAACTGCTTAATATTTTTATAATAAGGTACGTTACTATGTAAATGAAATCTTCAGCACGGGAGATGCCAGTGAGGACATCATTATCTCTATTTGTTACAAAAAAAAAAAAATAATACATTTATTAATTATCGTTATTGTTTTGAATAAATTTTGATAAATTAAACAGAATTTTGAGATAAATAATAATTTAAAAAATATAATTAATATGTCCGGTAGATCTTTATCAAATAAAACGATATTCACGACCTCCGTCCGTGTTCGAGTGGTTAAGATCCTCGATTACGAATCCAGATGTCGCGAGTTTACACAAACCAGTGTGCGAAGTAAATTTAATTTGACTAAATTAAATGTATGTTATTTCTATCGCCCTAGTGAAATACTACCATTCAGAATCGAAAAGCTGCTTGAAATGGCTTTCGCTAAGTTTGATGACCAATTATGAATAGTAAGGTACCTACTTCAACCAACCTTCATCTTCCTCATCCCCTTTTCGCTACCTTCAGCGTCACAACGCACCTCATTTGGGGATTCCGTAGTCCCGCTGGTTCTAAACGATTGTATATATACGGTGTCCGTAACTCGTAACTCGAAGTACAAGCGGAAAACTGATGAATCATTACAATTTGGGAGGCGGGTATGGGTACCGCTTTCGCGGGAACCGTTTATTGGATAACCAAAACCTCTGCCATAGGTCACCCCAAGTGGTTCGCTACGTTTGGTGACTTAGCAGGGGTGCCCAGGTTCATGGGGTGAGGTTTAGCCGGTCTTGGTAGCGGATACGTCTGCCCACCAGCTGCAGGGCAGGCCGGATCGAGAGAGAATTATTGAGGGAGTCCCTTTGACTTCTCCAGCCGTATTCTCTCGGAATATCGCCATGCACCGCAGTGGGAAGGGTGGATTCGTACGTCCGTCCCCCCTGGACAAACAGACCTCCAGATTCCTACCCGCCCTTGGTACCCCTTTCATTCCCGGAACATCCTCTTCTTCCTTTCCTAAAAAGACCTTCCACACCGCATCCCCAAAGATGACATAGGCCCTGGGGCAATTATTTTCCGTGGAGTTTAAAAAAAAAACATTCGGAACCAATTTCGTAGTAATACTTTTTTCACTTGAGCTTTCGGTTTCGAGTAAATCTGGTCTAAACTTCGAATTTCTTAGGTCAAGTTTGTAAAAATCGGTCGTTATTAGCTGTTTAATGTCTTCTAAAGTGATATCGTCGAAGTATAAACCTGGAACCAAAAGGGATTGATGTTCATAGGTTCACTAATTTCGCGCTTTGCTAAGAGTTGCAAGACCCTGTGAATTTTATATAAAGTACGAGATTTATAATCGCAAGTGAATTACTGCAGATTGACAGTCGTTCAAAACATTGGGATTTATGGAGAGTAATAAGCCGTGATCTTGTTCAAGAGTAACAGGCCATGTAATTGATAAAAGAGTAACAAGCCATGAAGACCTTTTTATGTATCTAGTATCTACCTATGTTCATTACAACAGCAATGAAGTCATTTTTATAAGGTTCTTAAGACCGATCAATCAATTTACAATGAATATCCCCGGCAATGATAAAATCAGCATCACCATGATGTTTTTATAGTTTTGCATGCCTCCAGGAAACGTTTCCACTTCTTCGAGTTTCTTACTGTATCCCTCCAGGTCCACATGCTTTCCAATTAAAGTGAATTATTCTTCTTTAGTCGTTGCCACAACGCTTCTGTGATCTTACTCTGATTTCCTGCCTTACACTTTACCAGTCGCCATGAGTATCTTCAGGTTTGAGTGTTGATAGTCTTGTGGATACCCAGCTCTTCCAGATATATGTATTAGTACGTGTGTCCATCCATGGAATATCTGTTAGTTTTTTTAAACATTAAAGTGGATTAAATCATAGAGATACACATGTACTATATATATATATCAATGGATTAAATACATTAATTTAAAATATAATAGGACCCGGTACAGTCCCCTGTGGAATACCACAACAAGAAAATATTAACTTTATATACTCTTACTTACCAAAAAAACTATTGACCTACATATCTCAGCCAAATATGATCTTGGTTACATTTTAGCTTTTTGATCGTTAGCGCTTACATGAGCCCTTTTCCAACAACTGTACTTAATTTAGTAACTTAAAAAAAATATATTGTTAAAAAATGGTAAAATGGGACAAAAATAATACAGATAACAATAATTTATTGTCTTTAAAGGATGTCTGTATTATTTTTGTCTCATTTTTTTGCGAGGTTAGGTTAGTTTGGTCACCGGCCGGTGTGGTCTAGCGGTAAGGCTTTTGATACGAAGGTCGCGGGATCGTATCCCAGCGTGGGCAAATAAATTTTATTCGATTAATTTAGTTATTTCACGATTAATACATTTAAAATAGTATATAGTATATTTGAGGTACGTTCCAGAGTAATAGATACTCTTAGTATCGCCTTGCTTTAAACGCTTGAAATGGCTTTAACCGTGTTTGGTGACCAGATATGAATAGCCAGGTACTTCCCTACCTTCATCTTCCCCATCTCCTTCCCTTCCGCACTACCTTCAGCCTCACAACATACCCCAATTGGGGACTCGCTGGCTTCAGACGGGAGCAGCTGGGACTCTTGTGACGTATTCATATAAAAAAGGTTCGGTTTTAGTAGATATTTTTTTGGGGGATGTTTTTGTCCGTAGGATATTTTGTCGGGGATATTTTATTGGAAAAGTCGCGGACCCGTTAAAATCAGTCATTTTTAGAACCGGTTCCTTTTGGAAACATTTAACAAACAACCGATTAAGAGTTGTCATTTTTGGGTAGTGGAAAATTTAAAAAAAATTGAGGGTGTCATAGTCTCACTGGCTTCGGGCGTTTAGTCTCTCATGTGTTGATCACAAAACATAAAAAAATAGACGCCACCAGTACCTGATTGGTAAGCGTCTATCTATTATTGGCTAGTGGAGAAGTGAGGTTGGCTGGTTACTAACTGGATTGTTGGATGATTGTCGGGGATGGGAAATGATTGCACGGAGTATGAGAGCATTTCGCGAGTCGATGCCCTGCACTTCTTCAGGGCAGATCCTATTATCGGACTGTTTCGAGCTCGGTTTGTCAATGATAGTCTACGTAAAATCAGCGATTTTTTTTGTGGTTCGCAAAAGTGCCACAACCGGGAGTCATTGGGACTATAGAATCACCAATTGGGGTTTTCTGTGAAATTGGAATAAGGAAGTTGAGTGAAAAATATTTTGACTTAAAAATATGTTCATGTAGATCAAAAAATATCGATTCCAAATATTATTATTCTTAGAATTAATTAAACTTTCTTAAAAAATGATTAACCGGCTATAATCTCTTCATGATTGACCCAAAGAATTCTGACGTCATCTGTTCCGGCGTTTGTACGATCATGATCGTGCATCTCTTTCTATTACATGGGAGATGGTTTATTTATGATGAGACATGTTGTATAGGCCAAACGCTCACTTTACAGACAGAACTGGACGGCGAACTGTAGAAATAAATTAACTTTCATATCACAAAAACATAAAAACCAAACAAAAATAGTTTTAATAAAAATACACAAATAAATATTTAGTTTAAATAAATAGAGAAGCAAACATCATTTCATTTAACAACTAAACCATACATTTATCTCACTTGCACAAGTCACGAGAACGATGCCGGCGCTATGACATATATAGACAGAGACAGAAAACAGACCTGAGTTGGTGGGGTGGTGTTTCTTACCATTTGAAATTTTACCCAATATAAACAATGAAATTTAGTTAGTCTGTTATAAAATAAACTAATTAAAATTATTTTGAATATGTGTTTTTTATTATATGACTAAAAGTAAGCATAACTAATGAAATTATTAAGACATTTTGTTCCAATACTTTTTATTGTACCAATAGCATATACCTAATACTCAAAAGGAAAGTGTTTTTAATCATTTGAGTGCCGATTATCATCCGGGTGACAATATTTCAAGCATATGCGGCCATATTCGGCATACAACAAGTTTTTTTTCAAAGTTTTTTTCACACACACAACAAAGGCACACAACAAAGGTTTCTTCAAAGTTTTTTTCTCAGCAATCGAATTATTTCCACTCACTTCCCACGGCATGCTGCATATTTAGGTGCCCTGAAAAACTATAATATAAAATACTTAAAAAAAATAATTACTAGATTATTCATTAATATACTAAAATAAATTGTAATCACTTCTTTTGTATGAAGATTAAAACATAATTTTTATTATTATTTCCAAAATATTTTAAATTACAGGTTACCTCCATAGTAACTTATTCTATAAATTATGTATTCTACCAATAATGTGGTAAAACCAAAACGACTTTTTAGTGGCAACACCGAACCTATTTTGTAGTATTTGGCATTATTATTTCAATTTCTGCGTTTTTTAAAAATAAATATGAATATGTAAACAATAAACTTCCGTATGGAAAGTAATTTCGCTTGATTTATTATGTGTTTGTATCCTTGAATCGCATTCTTCACGACGTATTTTTACCCATTTTGTAAAACGATCCGCTAGTTCGAGAACAACTGTCAGTTGAAAGATACCGTGCTTCAGATCAGGTTGCAGTTCAGGCCGCGGAAGAAACACAAATTCGGACTTAAAAAAATTAATTGAACTATGAAATCTTGATCATTTTTTTTTAATGCCATTAATTCTGATAGACGGTTAACATTGATAAAAAAATTACTGGAATTCCTTATTGAAGAATTAAAAAAAATCTTCATACAAAATGCCAGAGCAACGTGTTTTTTTTAATCAAATGACGTCACACACACACCCCGCCTCATACCGCTCGGATTCCGCTCTTTTTGGCGGGCTTAATAAAATTTAAATTTGGAGAATTAATTTAATTATGAAAACGAATTTTAAAAATTACAAAAAATACTAGTATTTAAGTTTGAATGTTAACATTGATAAAAAAAATTTAAAAAAATGGACTCAACTTCCTTATTAGTGTAGAGTGGAAGGAGATGTGATAGAGGGATGTTGGTTTAGGTTATTGGAGGTTATCCACCACTTACCCGCCCTGGTATAAGTATCAGATTGTTACTCCTTCAAGGCTCTCGCAAGGAATTTAGTCTAATTTTGTTTGAAAAAACGAATCTACATTTAAGTTTGAAAGAATCTAGACCTAGTGTCCTTGCATACGGTGTTAGGAAGCAGTATGCAAGCGCTTACATAATATACAAAATGCGAATAATGTAATGCATTTCAAGCATAAAGTAATTAAAAACATAAACATAAGAGGCTGCTGCTAGCAAAGTATTGGCATCTTGCGTATGCTGCAAGCAACTGCAAGAAATGATAATAAAAACAAGTATGGTGAAGAACGCTAATGTCGAATGAGATATCTCTCTCGTCATGGTGGCGGTACTAGCGAGAATATGTATGGCTGTCGGACTGCTGGCCGTAAACGAATCTCAACGTCTGCGTCTTTTAGCCGGTTTCTCGGTGGTGTCTTGACGATAGTGAGTGGGAAGTAGGGGTACGTACCCGAAGACCCTAAGGATGGAAGTGTCGAGTTGGTTTAGGTTAGATAGGCATTGAAAGCAATATTTCAATTTGTGATAGTTGTCTTTCACCAGCACGACGCAACAGAGTATTTTCAACCCTGAAACGCGCCGGAAATATTCGATATCATACTTATATAATACTAAAGTCGGGATTTATTTCAGTGCGGAAATTCTGGGACTAACTACCACGTGAATTCCTCTTTTCCCGGAATACTAATGGAGGGAAATAATTATAATAATTCAGTAGACATCTTCAATTTATCACTAAACAAATATAAAATGTTGTCACTGTGGCAGTTGAGTTATGTAAAATAAAAAATGTATAATTTTTACTATTCTTATACTTTATAAAATGGCGTTAGTAAATAAGTAATAATCTTACATAAAAATGAATGTTTCTTTGTTTGTCCCTTAGGCAGTGCTAAACCATTCATTCAATTGCGATGAAACTTTAATGATTTGTTGTGTACATGCCCGCGATGATTTCTATATATAATGGTGAGCTATGGCGTTATGAAATTATTTCCAATCCCATTCATCCGATTGCAATCAAGCTTTGGTGATTTGTTGTGCGCACACCCGCGAAGGTTTATATATGTGATGTTGAACTCTGGCGTTAAGAAATTTGTATAAAATTTACTATAGGTGGCGTGCGGTTGTTTGAAAAATGTGTGTATTTAAAATAGTTTAGTGGCTGTGAGGGAAATAAGAAGTGTGTGTATTTCATATAGTTTAGCGGCAGAGTGTAAAAAAGGGGTGGGGAGGGGTACCCGGAAAGGGGGAGGGAAACAAAGGAAGGCGGATAGAGGTAGGGAATAATAGGTGAATTTGGAAAATCCAATCCATTTTGGGTAGTCTATAATGCTTATATTTTTTATAAATTAATTAACAATTTTATTTTAATTATACTCGTATTCAAGCGAAACGATAGAAAAGGCTTTAATTTATCCAAAACATATATTATTTTATTCATAACTTAAACTAATTTATTAGTAAAGATTAAACGAAAATAGTAATTTTATTGATTGCTTCACCCTTCCCTAATTTATATAAAGATTTTCCCGCCTATGTTTTATTTTTTTTATTTTTAATAGCGGCTGCGTTTTCAAATCCCGTCGTTGTATGTCGTGACGTCCGCTTTATTCTTGTATTTAACTAGTCCGTTTGATAAGGACCAAAAATGCATTTCAATTTTAAACATCACTTGAAAAACCAGCTGTCATCGGATATAGCATAATGGTCCATCCATATTGCAAATTCTAGCGATCTATCCAGCGCGTTCTTAATAATTTCCACTCACTCACCAAGAAGTCCCTACTTTTTCTAGCACAAAATTCAGGAAATCAAACATAGGAGCCAAATGATCAGCCCTTTTTGGCCGTGGTGAACATTACCAGTTCGGTGGAAAATTTGCGGATGGATAATACTGAATCGCATTATGAAGGCAGACCTGACGCCATATCGTTATATTGAATTACGGTGGCCAAGAAGTGAAACGTATGCTACATTTTTGTAAAAATTGAAATTATTTTTTGTACTATTTTTATCGTGATTTTTAACCCGGTAGTGGAATGATAGAAGATGTTGGGGACGCCCGAAGAAGTCACGGCACAACCAAATGGATCAATAATACTTGGGTTGGGTTGTTTCAATAGTCAGAATAACAATATAAATTTGGGAGGCCGGTATGGATACCGCCGTAACCAACACCTCTGCCATCCCAAATGGTTCACTATGTTTGGTGACTTAGCAGGGGTTCCCGGGAACATGGGGTGAGTTTTGTTCGATGCGTTTGTCCACCTACTACATGGCTACTGGTCTCTCACGAGCCATCGCCTTGCAACGCAGTTGGATGGATGGATGGCTGCCCGCCAGCTGCATGGCAGGCTGGATCGGTAGAGAATGGTTGAGGGAGTCCCTATGACTTCTCCAGCCGTATTCTCTCGGAAAACCACCTTGCATCGCAATGGGAAGGATGGATTAATACGTCTATCTTTCCTGGACACACTGTCCCCCAGATTCCTACCCACCCCTCATACCCTCTTCCTTCCCAGAACTTCCTCTCCATCCTTTCCCTAAAAATATCCTCCATACAGCATCCTCAAAGATGACATAGGCCCCGAGGGAAAATATTCTCCTCAGGGTCTCCTGTGGGGAGCTAATACCGAAAAAAAAATAGTAAAAAAAATCCTTAATCGAAATTTTTTGAATTATGTAGGTAATTTTGGTTTTGATTTATTAAATACTAGCTGAAGTCCCCGGCGGTACCCGGGCTTTGCACAGAGTTTTCGAAATCAAATGTAGACAGTGACCTTCCTCTTGTTTTGAAGGTGACATATGCAAAATTTCTTCAACCTGGGCATAAAACTGTAGATTTGCATACAAATCAAATCCACACCGCCCGATTGCCAGCCCGCTCATCCACCACATACAGACATTATCCTTTATATTTCAATCAATTTACACAAATCCCATATATATCTACTACACTATATAAAGAGGTAAGATTTGTTTGTTTGTTTGTTTACGTTGAATAGGCTCCGAATCTACTGAACCGATTTGGGAAGCTACTTTATCCCTGGGTAACATAGGCTATATTATATTTTCAAAAAATAGGCATCCTTACTAAAACTTCAATAATGTAACCCAAGGTGTAAAAAAATTACCTAAAATATTCTTTACATCGCTTGCGCTGCGAAAACTATTGATGATAGAATAAAATAATGTACCACTAGAACACATTACAAAAAAGTTCGCGACAGCATATGTCTAACTATTATGGTTATGCCACAATAAGAATTCTTTCATTTTAAAAATTTAATTAAAATGTCGCCACTTGAAAAGGCTCTTTGTTTGTATCTTGGTTTTAATCCTTATCAAAATAAATTACTTCATATTCAAGACAGCTTCAATACCTTTATTTAATTAGAAAGATATCACGAGTTTAAAAATGTTAGTATTAGAAAAAAGTTTCGGCTACGGGCCGGGCGGGAGAGGAGTCAAGAAATGAAGTGCAAGGGGGGTTGGCGGGACGGTGGAGCGGGAGAGCGGTGGCGGGGAAGGTGGAAGTGGAACGCTGGAGGGGAACGCACGGGAAAGGACATGCAAGGATAAACATTTTATTTATTTGAATATGGCATTGCAACGCATGTCGGGAAAAATTAAAAAAAATTATAAAATAAAGTCCAAAAAAATGTGCAAACCGCAAAAACTCAGAAACGAGTACCGGTACGATCAAGGGAGTTGTATAGTGTGGTAGATCTCTATCCCCCCTAGGGAATAAGGGTACCGGTTTTTACCTAAATGGCGTGTTATAGAAGATATAAGGGTTGGAAGTTTCGCCCTCTTGAAATTTCTAGAATAGTCTTCCGGGAAGTTCTAGAAGGTTCCATAGAGATCTAGAAAGTTCTGGAAGGAGTGGCGGAGTATGTCGTGGAATGTTCGGGAATAGGGAATCGGGATCATCATCACTCTCGAATGTTTCCTGAGCGAAGCCGGGTAACCCAGCTAGTATATATATATACCTAAACCTTCCTCGCGAATCACTCTATTGGTGAAAACCGCAGGAAAATCCGTTAAGTAGTTTTTGAGTTTATCGCGAACAGACAGACAGACACGGAGGAGGACTTTATTTTATAATATGTAGAGATGGAGAAGAGAAAATTAGAAACACAATTTTTGGAGGCGATGACTACTGTTCACAGAAGTAAATTTATTTTTGAGGTTTCTTTAAATGCGAGTTGCGTGGTTCTGATCCGAGACAGTCGTCTTTAAGAGACCGCGATAGCAGTAATGACCCGATCATCGAAATAAACGTTACGGGAATATTTGATTATTCCAAATTGGAAATTGGAATTCCTTTTTCAAACAGGAGGCGGCGGCTTCCGAAACTATTATTCGAAAATCGAACGGAATAATGAATGAGCGAGCGAGTCAGAGCGATGCGTCGAAGCCACCGGAGTGAAAGAGTTGAATGATGCTGGAATACAGATTGCATAAATGATTTAACGCCATCTTGGAATTTTAAATGGAAATTGAAACGTATGAAAGGCATACGTCATCATAAACTTAACAATGCTACGTGCTCCAGACATCTCCCTCGGGGTATGCTGTGAAAGAGATTTCACCTATAAATTATTTAGTAGAAAACTGTAGGCGAAAAATAGTACAGATCCCGCGTACCTTCCTACTGGAAGAAATCTGTATGAAGTTGTACGGTTTATATCTATTTATATAAAAATAAATGTATGTTTGCTTGCTGCTTGTTTGTGTATAGGAAATGTTTGACACTTTCAAAATATCTTCTTTTCCTCCTCGCGAAGGTTTCTGGATTATTACAACCACATGATAATACATCTGACACGTTTTTTAATCAATACAAAAACTCTTACGAAACTGTCAAAAGTGTCACGATTTGAGAATGACATTTTGCAAACCATCGATTTTTCAATCAAATACAACTTTGGAATTAACTTTTTAAGTTAATTACTTTTCTTGAAGTACTAAGTAAGAATTATACCTATGTATTTTAAATAGCTATCTACCAGTGTTAGTAACTAAATTTGATTGATTTTTCTTATAATACACAAAAATGAATGTTTGTAATATATGAAAAAATTTATAAAAAAATTGTAATGTGCACGCGAGCTGTTTGAAAACTGAATGCACTGGGACTGAATATATGGATCGGCGGATCGGAAGAGGGGAGAGGGAAGGCGGGGAGGGTGGAAGGGGAATATGGGAGGGGAAGGGCAGGCGGAAGGGGAACGGCACGAATGGGAAAGGACACACAGGGAGAAACAATTTCTTTATTAAGTGGCATAGCAAAACATGCCGGGAATCAGCTAGTCTCTTATAAAATTCCACAACATCTTAAATCAGGTTTAGTCTAAAAGGATCGTTGTATCTAGTATATAACGTTTTCAATTCACTAATTCGAAATCAATATAGACCCCTAATTAACCCAAAATACCCTTTGGCTGGTGATTGGGCTATCCAAGCAGCCTTTTAACTCGAGGGTTGCCAGGTCCCACCTTCCACTAGTTGTAGGGGTATTAATTATATCGGTTAGGTGTGGGTGCCTACCCCTAAACCCGGCGAAGGGGATTATTATTTGATTATCGGGCAACACCAAACTTGGTATAAAGTTGGCTTTGTATTTGATAGGTATTAGGAAATGGATTGGTTCATTTAAATGGGGTTAGCAATGAAAATATCTATCTGATAATTTAAATCAGTTGATTTGATTTTCTTTTTACATTATGCCCTATTAGTAAAATAATTCCCCTCAGGGCCTATTTCATCTTTTGGGATGCTGTGTGGAGGGTATTTTTAGTAAACGAAGGAGAGAACGTTCTGGGAAGGAAAAGGGTGTTGGGGGTGGATAAGAATCTAGAGGTCAGTGTGTCCAGGAGTGACGGACGTGTGAATCCATCCTTCCCTCAGCGATGCAAGGTGATGCTCCGAGTGAGTTTGGCTGGAGAAATCAAGAGGACTCCCTTAAACATTCTCTCCCGATCATGCCTGTCATACAACTGGTGGACAGACGCATCCCCCGCCAAGACCCGGAAAAATATCACCCCATGAACCCGGGCACCCCTGCTAAGTCACCAAACGTATCGAACCACTTGGGGTGACCTATGATCTACGGCAGAGGTGTTGGTTATCCAATAAATGGTTTCCTGGGCGGCGGTAGTCATACCCGTCTCCCAAATTGAACTCGACGGCTGGGCTCTTTAGGCTGTTTTGTGGAACATACACGTATGGGTAAATGGTTGTTTATCAGTTGTGTAAAATTTAAAACACGTTTATTAGTAAGGTGATTTATTTAGTAATTTTATTAGTTTATTAGTAAGTGATTAGCCATATATTATAAAAATATATAGAAACCATCGCGGGCATGCACACATTAAATCCCCAAAGTTTCATCGCAATCGGATGAATGGTTAGCAACGCATAATTTCATGATGGCATAACTCACTATTATATATAGAAACTATCGCGGGCATGCGCATGTCAAATCCCCAAAGTTTCATCGCAATCGGATGAATGGTTAGTAACGCAAAATTTCATGACACCAGAGCACACTTTTGTATATAGAAACCATCGCGGACATGCGCACATCAAACCCTAAAAATTTCATCGCAATCGGATGAATGGTTTAGCAACGCATAAACAATCTCATAAACATAATCATGTTTTTTTTATTTTTATTTAATATTTGTTTGTTTTTACAATAATTATACACTTTTTTTTACATATTATGTATAAGCATATTTTGATTTTTATATACATAGATTTGTTAGGAGATTGAATGTAATGTTTATACTCTTGGTACAATGGTAATAATATATTAACTATTATTATCAACTGGGATGGCGGCATAAGAGTCAACAAAATTATAATATTGTTTTATTAAGTAAGAATGCAGAAACTTTGACCGTTCAACATGAAAATTCCCGTTTTAAGACAATCAAATTGACTATCTAAGTTCATATCACATACAGTTGAAAAGTAACCAATGAAAAAAATCAATCCGTAAAAACAAAGTTTTTTTTTCTATAATATATCTTTTTTCCAAATGTAATCTTAATATATTAAAAAAAATGTTTCTTTGTTTTGATTGCGATGAAATTTTGGTGATTTGTTGTGGGCATGCCGGCCAAGGTTTATATATATGTATATAATGGTGAACTCTGGCATTATGAAATTATATCCTATCTATACCATTCATCCGATTGCGATGAAACTTTGGTGAGTTGTTGCGCGCACGCCTGTGAATGTTTCAATATATACTGGTGAGCTCTAGTGTTATGAAATTTGTATAAACTTTTTACAAAGGAAACATGGTAGCATTAGGGGATAGCAGTGGTAAATTTGGATAATCCATGCTTCTCACGTGGACAGCTGTATATGGCCTGCTCAAGCGTTGGAAAACCTACTGATTTATTCGAGTACGCATCAGACGGAAAAAACAAAAAATATTGTGTCCAAAAACCATCATAAACCCATTTGTACTTTCATTGCAACACATACCGGGTACTCGCTAGTGTCTTATAAAAAAAAAGTTTAACTAAGGTTTGAACCTTCCTACCTGTAAACTGGATGGACTGGATTCAACAACATTAGCCCCTGAGCCAAAATAGGAGACCACTGCCATTAATTTCAGATATGTAGTTAATCTGCAGTCAATTTCTAAATATAATTCACCCAATTTCAGAAAAATGTGTGTGTGCTGCGTTAGTAACACCATTTTCATCGATGAGTTTCAGCTTGATCGGATGTAGGGAAGTGAGTTATAATGTAATAACCTAATGAGTAAAACTTTAAATTGTAATATTTAATCATTGAGATTTAAGTCAATATTAACTACTCCCAAACGAAAAAATTGAAATAGAAAATACAGAAAAAGATTCAGAATCGCGTTGGAATTTTTTATTATTTTTTTTATTAGTGTCTATTTAGTTACAGGTTTTATGAGAATTACAAGATATGATAAGGTATATAAATATTTCATCTGTTTGTTCTTAGTCCTCCTCACTAGGTGGTCCTGTGCTGAGGCGGACTGGTAGATTTATTTGATTTTCCGTTATTTAGTTTCTATGATGTTTTTAATACATTCTCTAGTATGTCTGCATTAATTTATTTCACCAATGTTTTGATTTTTTCCTTAAACTTATTTATCTTTTCTATCTTTTCAGACTTGGAGGAAGGATGTTGTAAAGTATAGTTGCCAGATATATGTGGTTTCTTTGGCCAAAACTTGTCTTGAATTTTGGAACATCTCGTATATCCTTTTTTGAGGCTCTTGTGTCATGTACCCGAGTTTCATTAGGAGATTTTCTGTTTTTAAAATGATGTATAAGAATATTCTTGGTATATATTTGTTTTAAATTTAGAATGTCAAAACACTTAAAAATATCTTTTGAGGGGGTTCTGATGGGTAATTTTAGTATGGTTTTTATAATGCTCTTCTGAGCAATACCTAAGTGGTTAATATGATTTGCTGTAGCAGATCCCCATACTAGATTTCCGTACTCAAGACGGGAATGACATAAGGCATAAAATACTTTTTTGATGTCTTTCCTAGGTAGTATGTTTCTTAGGTTTTTGAAGAAATATACAAGTCTCATAAGCTTTTTAGTGATTCCCTTTATGTGTATGTCTCATCTAAGGTTTTCGTCTATTTCCACTCCTAGATATTTAATACTTTTTGCCTTTGTTATAATAGGGCAAGATCAATGTGACTTATTGTTTTGACACTCGTGCAATTTGAGAGTGTATTCTTTACCCGGTTGACCTCTTGAGTTTATTGAAAAGGCTAGATAATTAGTTTTAATTACATTGAGCGTAAGAGAGTTCATCCGAAGCCAATTTTGAAGTACAGTTAGTCCATGTTCAGCCTCTTTATAAGTGTTCATCCAGTCCTTTTCGTGGAATAACATAACAGTTTCATCGGCAAAACTAATTATGTTTCCATTGATGGGAAGTTTGGTCATTTCATTTATGCAGATGAGAAATAAGATTGGTCCCAAGACACTTCCTTGAGGGACGCCGTAGTTTATTGGAAGAGGATTGCTTTTTTGTTGGCTTATTTGTACTTGTTGTGTCCGTCCTGTCAAGTACGTCATCAGCAAATTTAGTGGAGTGCCAGATATGCCAATTTTTTAAAGTTTTGCGAGAAGAATTTTATGATCTATTGTGTCAAAGGCTTTTTTTAGGTCTATAAAAACAGCCAGACATTTTTTTCCATCGTCTAAACTTTTTATAGCTATTCTTGAAAAATGTTCAATGGCGTTCACGGTACTCAAAACTTTCCCGAAATCCATATTGTGTCGGGGAATTTTTTTTATTAAATTCCAGAAAGTGAACGATTTGGCTTTTCAAAATTTTTTCTAGGATTTTTAAGAAAGTGCTTAGGATACTTATAGGGCGATAATTATTTATATCATTTTTGCTTCCATTTTATAAGTTGGTAAAACTGTAGCATTATTTAGACAAGAAGGAAAAATCCCCTTTGATATAGAGAGATTTATAAGGTATGTCAGGGGAAGGATCAACTCATCTTGGAGATGTTTTATAGTTTTGATTGAGATAGGATCATTTCCTGAAGAAGTGTTGTTATCTAGTGAAGCAATCACTTTTCTTAGTTCGTTGCTAGTTATTTGGTTTAGATTTAGTGTGTTATCTTGGATTAAGTCTTCATTATTTTCTATTTCCTTTTCATTAATAATTGGTTTTGTTGTTTTATTTGCCAATTGCGAGCCTATGTTAGTGAAAAATTTATTAATATATTCCAGAATTTTGTCAGGATGCTCTGCAAAAGAAGTAGGAATCATGTCAATGTTTAATTCTCCAATCATTTTCTTGTTGTAGGAGGGTTCAGAGTTAGTGATTTCTTTGATAATCTTCCATATTTTTCTGGAGTCATTGTTACATTCTTCTATTTTCCTTTTATAGTAGTTTTCTTTGGCGTTGCGAATAAATTTTTTACATATATTTCTGTATCTTTTAGAGAATCTTAATTTGAATATATCGTAAGGGTCTTTTTTAACTTTTAAATGTATTTCATCTCTTTTCCTTATACAGTTGATGATGTTTTGTGTAATCCAAGGTTTGATGTGCTTATTTTTATGGGATATCTTTTTTTCTATTAATGTGGTATTCGATAGTATTGTATGTTGTATAATTTTTATTGTATTTTTGAATCTAGTACCTCTTAATTGCCGGGAAGTAAAAATTTTACCGTTTCAAGGAAGATGTCCTCGGTTCAATTCCTAAATGCGACTGTAATAATAATGACGTAATAATAATGACGTAATATTTATATAGCGCTGTTTTGTGTTATTTCACTTCAAGTGCGCTCAACTATAATAAACTTAAAAGTTATCCTATAGTGTTCCTTACGAGTCCTTACAAAATTCATATTAATTAAATAATATGAAACAAAGAAAATACAGTATAATATACAAAGCAATGCCAAGAGAACAAAATTAACAATGACAATATATAATGATAAACAATAACGGTGCCATCGAACAAGAATCATTAAACTAAAATATAATATAGAACAAGAGGCAGTTTATTTATTTATTTAATTTATTTATTTTATTTTAGGGAAATCAACAGTTTACAATAATGATTAATTTATGCATGTATAATTAACCTAACTGAGAAACCAATTATAGATTTCCTCATTATACTATTACATTGTATGTCTAGAAATTAAACAGTAATTTTAGAAAATTAAAAGTTAGTACATTAAAAGATATAACATAGGTATAACAGGTGGAAGGTAGTACATAATATATCATTAGATTTATGAATTTTGTAGTCATTTAATACATTTTAATACACTTTTGATAGAATTTTTATATTTATTTTCGTTACAATTGAAGATATCTATATCAGAGAAAATGTTATTATATGTTGAACACACTCTAATAAGGCAAGCATTTTGGTTTGAATTGGTTTTACAGTGTTTTTCCTTAAAAATATTACACGAACGTGTGTGCCGTGTAGGTACTTTAAAATCTATTCTGTTCAATAATTCAGGACAGTCGGTTATATTATTTACGATTTTATATAGCAACATCGCATCTGAGAATTGTCTGCGTACACTCAATGCATCAATTTTGAAGAAATTTATTGCATCAAGATAATTATTAAATCGATTGTACGATTTGTAAGAAAGGTATTTTATGAATTTTTTCTGAATCGATTCAATTTTATTTATATGTACTGCATAAAATGGAGACCACACAGTTGACGCAAACTCTAAATGGCTTCGTACATACGCAAAGTATAGTTGTTTGATAATTACAGTGTTTGTGAATTCTTTTGTATTTCTTACTATGAAACCAAGCATTTTAGCAGCTTTATTTGTTATTTGATTGATATGGCATTGATATTGTAACTTACTATCGAGAATCACACCTAAATCACGAATATTGGAGCAGGTTTCAATTTTGTTTTCATTTAACAGATATTGATGTACAATTTTTTTGTCATTTCTTGTGAAAATGATGTGATGACACTTTAAACTGTTTAAAAATAACTGGTTATTCTCACAATACATAGCTATGCTGTTCAAATCATCTTGTAATTTGATACAATCGTTTAGGTCATTTATGGGTTTGTACAGTTTGGCGTCATCGGCAAATAATTCTAATTTGGAGTATTTTACGACATTCACTATGTCATTAATATATAAAATAAAAAATAATGGACCGAGATGAGACCCTTGCTGGATGCCTGAAGAAATTTCTTTGAAATCAGATTTAAAACCCTTTAAAGCTACCGCTTGTAATCTTTTGAGTATGTAGGAAGTTACCCAGCGAAACAAGTTACCACGTATGCCAAAAGACCAAAGTTTCTTTATTAATAATTTTTGATTGATTTTATCAAAAGCTTTGGAAAAATCAGTATACAGAGCGTCTACTTGGGTGCGGTTGTCCATGTGATTAACAATAAAATCGGTGAATAAAACAAGATTGCTTTCTACACTTCTGCCTTTTATGAAACCATGTTGTTGTTTTGTTATAATATGGTTTAGTTGTGAACTTAAACATTGACAGACTATTTTTTCCATTAATTTACTAAAAATTGATAATTTAGAAATGGGTCGATAGTTTTTAACATTACTTTTATCGCCATTTTTGTGGACTGGAGTTATGAAAGCTTTTTTCCAGATATCTGGTACAATTCCTTCAAGCATTGATTTATTAAACATAATACTAAGAGGTTTAGCAAGTGTTTTAGCGCAATTTACAATAAAGTAGGATGGAATATCATCACATCCAGCGCTCGTATTTATGTCAAGGGCCCTTATTTCTCGTAATACAATTTCCTTTGTAAATTCAATTGAAGTGATGTTTATATTGTTTGATATATCTGGTACTTCTGAAGTGGTAAAATTGTTTTCAGATATATATACAGATTGGAAATATTCCGCGAACAAGTTACAGATTTCTTGTCCATTTTCTGCTATTTTACCCTCAAGGTGCATTACTCTAGGAAGTGAAGATCTGCTTTTTTTAAGATTATTAAAGTGACTCCAGAAAAGTTTTGGGTTACCATACATGCTTCTTTCCGTATTACGAATATAGTTAATGTAAAGTTCTTGTGTTATTATTTTTTGCCTTGATCGTAATAGAGAAAAAGTTTGGTAGTCACAAGGATTATTGAATTTTTAAAATTTTTTGTGAAATTTGCTTTTCTCTTTAATTATTTTGATAAGAGGGGTTGTATACCATGGAGGATAGTTACTATTTTTAACATGTTTTATTGGTACAGATTCCGCTATTATCTTATTAAGTATATCATAAAAGATATTAATACCGGTTTGAGTGTTTAAATTATTTAGTGTAGTATCCCAATCAATATCATTAATTTTTGAGTTAATGATATTATAGTCTGCAAGTCTAAAATTAAATATTTTTTGCGGGTCCTTTTTTAATTTTTTAATTTTTTTTATGGGAATAGAGATTAGTAGAGTTTTGTGGTGTAAGTCTTCTGGTACTAGTGAATTTTCATTATGCGTTATACGCAGTGCTATATTGCTTAAAACTAAGTCTAGAATGTGATTATTCAAATTATTTCTATGTGGGTTATATTGTTTTAAGTTATTAAATGACAAAAATTCAATAAAATCTAAGTGAGCAGAATTTAACAAATTCATGGGTTCGGTGTACAAGAAATCACATTCGTCATTTATTGGTACCCACGTGAAGTGCGGCAGGTTATAATCGCCCAGCAATACAAAACTGTCATTGGAGCACTCTGTGATATTTAGTGATACTTTGTTTAGATGTGTCGTGAGGTTAATGAAATGCCTATGATCTGGTGGAATGTATGCAGTGCAGATGTGAATATTTTTTCCAGATAGTGCAATAGTTATCCAGATATCCTCCGTGTTAGAACACCATTCTACTCGTTGAAACGAAATAAACTTTTTCTTAATTGCTATGAGTGTTCCTCCTCCACGTTTCTGTTTGAGATTTGTATAATCTCTGTCACGTCGAAAAACATGATACCTAGAGTCAAACAGTTCCTCATTTAGAAATGAATCATTTAGCCAAGTTTCTGTGAGACAAATAGCATCATAGTTATTGAGTTGCATATTTTGCATGAATATTTTAGTTTTTGACCTGAGACCTCTCACATTTTGGTAATATATTTGTAAAGTTTCCATTTTAGTATACAAGTTACACATAGTTACGATAAAAATAAATTAAAGTTTGTATATTCTGTTATTAGGCATCGATGACACGAGTATCTCGTTTTTTTATCTTTTCTAAATCGTAAAATGAATTAATACATACGTGGTTTGAGTTTTCATTCAACCTAAGGAAAATTTTACAGTTTTTAATCCAGCAGAATTTATATTTTTGTTCTTTTGAAAATTCTCTGACCTTTTTATAGAGAAGCTTATTTTTGGGGGATAGGTGTTCGTTTATGAAGATGTTATGTCCTCCGTGCATGTTGATGTCCTCCGCTGTGAGGCCTTTCCTCTTGCGGATTGCAGCAATGATGTCGTCCTTTTGTTGCCTCCGTTCCAGCTTCACAACAACGTTCCTCGGTCTTCCTTCAATTTTCTCACGGGGAGTAACGCGGCTGGCATACTCGATGTGTTTCGGCATCTCTACTTTTAGTTCTGAATAGATTTTTTTTAGAACGTCCATTAAATTTTCTTGGTTTTTTTCCGGGATTCCGATAATCTCTATGTTATTAACACGAGCATATTGTTCACTGGCCTCAACTTTCGCTTGTAATTCAAAGAAATCCTTTTTTTGTGACATGTTATTTTCGTTTATTTTTTCCAATTCCGTAATTTTTTTCTCCATATTTTTAAATTTTAATTCGTAATCATCAATTTTCAAGCTCAAATATTCCACAGTTTTCACTAGATCGCGTATTTCCGATTTAAATGTATTATTTAACTCACTGAATTTGATTTCTATGCGGCTTAAAACATCAGATTCTTCCGCTTGTATTTTCTTTGGTGGCATTGTAAGGTTGATTTTTTTATATATATTCACTGAAACTGATAAATTCAATTATATTTTCAATAAAAACTGGTGATTGAACACTTTATAATGATATATTTAAATTATTTTAATATTCAGTTACTTGACAGTTCAAAACCATAGATGGTTATAAAAAGAGTGAATGTTTATTTTTATTGAATTATTTTTTTGAATGTGAGTTATGTTTAGAAATAAGAAACATTGTGAGTGCACATTAAACATAAAAGTTCAGTAAAAAGGAAACTGAAACCACACAATTACCGGAAACTTGATAAACATGGCTTATTAGAGTATATTGAAAAGGATTTAAGATTCATGAAAGGTATGATTTTTTAAAAAAGTTTGTTTTTAAGTCAAGTTCTGGATATTAGTGAGAGCTGAGGGAAGTTTATTCCAAATGAACGGCCAGTTACACGAAAAGATCGATCGTAGTAAACGGTTCGATTTGACTTAGAAAGTTTGATCTGCTGACAGACCTATATATAACATTAAATGTTTAATGTGCACTCAGAATAATTCATATTTCTGAACGAGAACTGCCTTCTGTTCTATATTATATTTTAGTTTTAATGAGTCTTGTTAAATGGCACCGATATTGTTTATCATTATCATGTGCCAAAACAGCACTGTTGTTGTTAATTTTGTTCTCTTGGCATTGCTTTGCATATACTATATATGCTTTGTTTCATATTATTTTATAAATATTTTGTAAGGACTCGTAAGGAACACTATAGGATTACTTTTAAGTTTCTTATAGTTAATTTCACTTGAAATGAAATAACACAAAACTGCGCTACGTAAATATTACGTTATTATTATTATAGGTACCTACATGAATAACTCCATTATGTAATGGAGAACTGAATGCCGTTGGCACTAACAAAAAACTGTCAAAAGTCAAAAGAAGCGAAGCTAGCAGTCCATAATCCTGGTACCTACCTTGATGTATGGCAGTGAAGCATAAAACTGGCAGTGGAAGTATGGAAGTAAACAGAATGCTGTTGAAATGAGATCGCTGAGGCGGATGTGTGGTAAAACCACGTATGGTCGTGTGAGAAATGTGGATATCCTCAAAGAATGTTAGGCTGGTGTAAGCATAATGAGTAAGATTAAGAAAGGGACCCTCAGATGGTTTGGGCATGTAGTAAAGCGAATAAAAGAAGAACATAGTGTGAGAAGAATATATGTCGCAAATGTGAATGGAAGAATAAGTCGGAAGGGAGTCCCGAGGAAGTCATGGCACGACCAAGTGAATCAGATACTTGAGTCGGGCCAAATCAAAAGTCAGAATAATAAAAGAGTATGTATGAGACGATGTATGAACGTGAGTGAGGCAAAGAGAGTGTGGAAACGGCGTGATGGTTAGTTATTTAGTTAGTTACGTGAATAAAATATATAAAGCGTAATGGATTTAAATTTATTGAAATACACATTACTAAAATGTTTCATATTCTACAGAATTTTAAATCCTTTCCCATTTTCAAAGTTGTCTTCCTAAAATGATTATTCGTATACTTCCCTCCACGTTTTCTCCCCTTCTTAGATCTCAGCATCCCTCTCTCAAACAATCATACTTCAACACTCGCACCCCTACAGCACACGTAGCGCCGTCTCACCCCGACTGCTTGTCATATAATACCTCTTCTTCTTATAATCCCATTTATCCCCCCTACCCCCCCCCCCCTGCGCACCCTTGGATTGGGGATGGGGCGTGTCTACGTTATATTGCGCAGGCGTAGAAGGGTGACGATTTAAGGGACGGATTTCTCAACGATTTCATTATTTGTTTGCTTTATAAGAGTTCCTCTTTACCACCTATTCGTAAGCTAAATTGAAGAATCGAAATGTTTTATTCTCTATCGTTAAAAAAATCACAAGACCGAGCATCAATCCAAAATATTAAAGCCTTAGAAATGTGTAAAAATGTTATGTTACCTTACGTCATTGTATTTTTTAAATTACAAAGTATTTAATATACAATTAATTGAAGACAATATTAGCGAAACTCAATCGAAAATCTGGAGACAGAAAACTCAGAAAAAGATAATGCCACCTTTGGGACTCGAACCCAGGATCCTTTGCTTACGTGGCAAGTGCTCTACCAACTGAGCTAAGGTCTATATTCAATTCGGTCACTTTTAACTATATTATATGTATTATTTTAACTGTATTACAAATAATGTACTTCGACTAAGAACTACCAACATTATCTTCATTTTCTTAACGCACGCACATATTATTGGCTGTTATCTTTATATATGATTGCAAGATTCAACTCGAACTAAATGCTATCTAGATAGTGTATGGATAATTTTTTATCCATTTTATTTTTAATATACGACATCTATTGACTTTCCTGCTAGTCTAGGTAGAGCACCTGCCATGTAAGCAAAGGGTCCTGGGTTCGAGTTCCAGTGGAACCAATATCTTTTTCTGATTTTTCTGTCTCCAGATTTTCCATTGAGTTTCGCTGATATTGTCTTCATTTAATTAACTATTATAATTTGAGATTTACTCATAAAGTTAAAAATAAAAATAATTATCTTTTATCCATTTACCGTAGGAACCTATAAGATTTCTTGTTTTTAAATTCTTGACATTTAATACAAAAGTTTTAAGGTTATTTACAGAACAATTACTGTTTTCAAAATTTCATTAAAAACACCATTCCTCTTGTCATGTCTTGCTGTGCTAGAACCTGTTCTGCCATGTGGTATCTTGATAATACGAAGTTATTAGAGTTTTATTTTTATTTTTATGTACCTATACTATTTGACAACTTTTGACCATTCGACGAAGAACTTTTTAATAAGTTAGGTACCTACTTAATCTATCCTTATAAATATATTTTTTTATAATGAAATTCCTCCATGAGGTTAAGAACCTCTTATATGAATTCGAAAGTCGCCGGTTCATATCCAGGCGTGCGCCAGTAAATTTTATTTTAATAATTAGTGTTATTTCACAACTTATTAATTAAAACACCACAATTTAGAACGGAAATGTTGCTTGAAATGGCTTTAGCCGTGTTTGGTGGCCAATAGCCAGGCAGTTCACAACTTTCTTCTCGTATCCTTCTCTTTTGAGCCTGAAATCATTCTTCAATTTACATTCCTCTTTTTTCCTACATTTCCCACCTTCCTCTCCCCCATCTCCTTCCCTTCCTCAATACTTTCAGCCTCATAACATACCCCAATTGAAGATGCAATAAACAAAAGACATACAATAGCTCCAGACAGGAGCAGCTGGGACTCTTGTGAGGTATTCATATTTAAAAAAATCCCCAATTATGGATGCTATGGTCACATGCACTGGCTCCACTGAGCAGTTGGGGTTAAGCTTTTTTCTTATAAAATACATGAATAAAAATAAAGAACAGGAAATAATAATATATTCCAGACACGTATATTTTAAATCTGACGTGTCATAAACATATTACATGTTAACCTTTCCATTACCAACACGTTCTAAAATCCCCGGGATAAATGATAAGTCCCACTTATCCCGCGACTTCCCGGGAAGCCGAGGCTGGGGATTGTGCGGAGATTTGGGTAGGCACCTACCGCCCACCGCCCACCACCTACATGAGTGTCACGGCGATACCCTCTCGACCCGGCGCGCCGCACCCTTATCAACTTCTGTGACCCGGGTTGGATTTTTGAATGATTGAAAAGGGTTTTTGGCGAGATTTAATGGAATTGTGTGTTTTGCAGCATAGAATGTAGTGTATTTACTGTACATTTTTAAGACACTTTAACTTTATGATATATCATTTTTTTGTTTTGTTGTAGTTGTAAGTTGTAAATGATTGTCTTGTTTTATATTATCAATTTAAATATATTCATCTAGTTGAGTGATAAGGCACCGTATCCCGCTCAAAAAGAAGAAGATGGAGAGATAATATGTTATTACGAATGTTGGAGAGAGCGAGCTAATATTTAAAACGATAAAATTGAAGCAAACATTGTGAAAATGTTTAATAAAACACGACTCGTTTAAAATAGAGCAAAAATCTCACGGGGAACATCTAAAAGAGGATTTAAAGAAACACTGTGATTTTTTCATTCATATAACTTCTAAAATAAATTAAATGAACGTGTTTATAATAATTTTCGGAGTATATTTTGCGATTTTTTTCTATTGAGGGAATTTCATATAATTTGCTTTTCGGTGTGAACACGTCTAGATATTATCTTAAAAAATAATACAAATTTTTTAAGATTTTTGAAAACTTCAAATGTGTAAGGGAGATATGTACGAAATCGATACCAATTCGGGTAGCGGCGGCTTAAGATCCTCGACTATAAATCCAGAAATCGCGGGTTCAAATCCCAGAATGTGCAAAGGTTTTTTTTTTGTTGGATAACTTATTTTACCTTTTTTAATATAAAATAATACACAGTGTCTGGAAACTATCGGCACAAGTGGTAAGGTATTGAATCTAAATCGACAGACAGAGAACCAAAATATAAATTATTGCTTTTATCCTGTTCAAAATAAAAAAAAAGTTTTATACTATAAAATGAACTCCAAATGAGATAGGGATTTACCATTTCGCATTTGTATCATTAGGATCGGGACATCGTGTATAGTCTAGTCGGAAATTTCTAGAATGGTAGATAGGTACGTACTCTCAGTATCGCCCTGATGAAATACCTCCATCCAGAATCGAAAAGTTGCTTGAAATGGCTTTAGTCGTGTTTGATGATCAATTTGAATAGCCAGGTACTTCCCAACCTTCATCTTCTGTCTTATTCCTCTCCCCACTCCCTCCAGCCTTGCAACATACTTCAATTGGTTATGTCATAGTCCCATTGCACGTTTCCTCTGCACATCTCCCTTTGTTTCAATATTGTGGATTATATTTTTAGGTTTATAGTTTCAATAAACCTTCAACAAATTTTGTTAGAATATGTAGTTTTGAGATGTCTGTACAGATGTCAGTTAAGTAGTACATTAGAAGAGTGGCGACTATCACCGTTCGTATCTTATGCACAAACAGTTACGGAAATATCCGACGAGACACAATCGACAGCTGGGCTCCCGCAATGTCGGGTTCACTGGCTTCAGAATTACTACTTAGAACATCCAATAGGACGGACGTCTGGTCCAGTCAAAAATTAACTGAAAATCTCACGATAACGTAAATAACTGTAATCTCGACGAACCTCAATCTTTATTGGAAATTCCCGAACACAATTCAATTAATTTCAATCACAAGGACATCAACAGCAGAATTTCGGGAAAAAATAATTAAAACATTGTAAATTACATTTGATTTGTTTAATATGTCGTTCTTTACACATTCATATTATCAATACTATTCGTACAATAATAGTTACTACAATATATCATTATTTACAAGCCATGCTTAGTGGAGAACCTACTTAGTGTAATCGAATCTGTCTATGATACATACACTGGTGAGTCACCACTGTGTATCGTCTGTCTTTGTTGCCTTGATTCAGTGAAATGTTTAAGTAGCAATCCATTTACAATTAAGTAAAAACTCATAGTTAGACACATTCGACTGTAAATTGGTTTATTAATTAAGCTTTACATAAAAGTTAAGTACAATTTGAGAGGGATTTTTTGATGATTTTTTTGGAAAAATCAAAACAATTTATGGAATAAATAGAAAAAATGTATTTTAAGTAGGCAGGTTTAGGTAAATCAGGTGTACTGGATAAATAAATAAAAAAAATTAAAATCACAAAAATTTTGCTCTTTTAGGAATATGAACAATGAAAAAAATAATCAAAATTAAAACATTGTCGAATTGAATCCCGAGTCTAAATTTAAATCGAATTGATAAACGTCTTTACGTGAGAGAGGACTGTGGGTGGATATTCAAAATGAGTCCAAAAAACTTTTTTCAAACTTTAGTTACTATCGGTGTGAAAGTGTTATTTGGAGAAGGTAGTTAGACACAATTTTTTAAGTCAAGTTCAAATGATTACAATTTTTTTGATAGATATAAATAAATATTTTTATAAAATATAAATTAAAAGAAGGTTCCGCAAAATTTTACAGTGAGTTTTATTTTTTAAACAAGGATTTTATTAGCTTTTGTTACTTGGAATAGAATTTTTTTTAACTGTAACAAAAAACGCAAATAATAAAATATTTAAAAAAAAACAAATATGGGGGCGTCTATTATTCACGTGAAGCTCGAAAGAGGAGTTCGGAAAAAAATCATAAGTATGGGGGGGGGGGGGGGGATATAATGAGATATCACGTGTGATTCTTCGGCTGGCTAAGTCCTCCATCACAACACAAGCAACATTTTCGGCTTTCTGTGGTGGTAGTAGGAGATTTTCAAACAGTGTTGGGTTATTCGTAACCCGGGAATGTTTGTCTTTCTTTAAAAAAAAAAAAAAAATATATTTTCTTTGAAAGCACGATTTCTAAACCAAATGGCATTCAAAAACAGCCTGCAACATTAATGTCTCTCTGGAAATTTTTATCACGATGCTTAATTTTCCAAAATTTAATCAGATTTTATACCTGTATTTAAAGATAATATTCTGAAAATTTCAATATACTTTGTACTAAAAAACACGTGATTTTGGGTAGAGGGTGGGGGGGAGTAGTCTAAAACCTCACAACATATCACCAGGAAGGGGGAGGGGGGGGTTAAAAAGTTTTCCAAAAAACATCACGTGATTAATGGACGACCCCTATGTTGTTTAAGTAAAGTTATAATTTTAAAATAATGAATTTGTGAAATTTTTTTGGTTTCGGCTCACCATTTCAAGACATTTAATTTTTATGAAAATAAGAAATTTTGATTTCTTTCTGATTAATTTGTAGTTGTATTTAAAGAATTTGAAAAACATAACGACAGGTAAACAAAAAATTAAGTAGGTACGGCTAGCATATAAACTCTGGTGAGACCCGAAGAGTTGATCTCCCGAAAGTTAGCTCCCGAAATTATAAGTATTATAAAATTATAATTTTTGCATTAATTTCTTTAATAATAAGCTGTTATGGATATCAAACGAATTTATATACAGTTTCGATTTTTGGAACTTATACGCAGGTATATACTATGCATAGACAAAAGACGAGTAGTATTTTCGGTGATGCGTTTGAATGAAAATATGTTTTATTAATTTGTTACTCGGTGATACATCCCTTCTGCACACCATTTCAGAGATACTTAGTTATATTTTATGTGCATTTGTGTATGTATGTGTACATGTGTGCAAATATATATATATGTACCCGTCTCAGAACAGACAATCGTCCAATGAGGCGGGTTATATATGATAATGTTATTTCAATAATCGCCCGGGTTTCCGGCAATTAAAAAAAATGGTGTAAGTAGGTTTACCATATAAGCCGACTGCATGTTGTAATAATATACCGGGGGGCCAATTTTCGAGGGATCAACCCTAAAGGAATCAAAAATTCTACAAGGAACAACTGTCTGTAGTGAAAAGTTTAAATCCACGATTGTGTTACACATGCCATCCTCAAAACCCACCAAATGACACGTATGAGAGTGAAGTTAACTAAACAATATTCTCGAATAAAACATTTCAATAAATTCGCATGAAAACTTTAGCATCGTATGTTTTTAACATTTTTTGATTTTTTAAAATTAATATTTAAACTGCATTATACAAAAAAGCTCTGTAACACCAATTTCTCATATGTAATACTGTTTAAAGACATCATTTGCAATAATATTAATTATTTGCAAAACTCACTAAAAGATTATTACCTATAAACTACACAATGTATTGAACAATCACTTACATCTTACGTTAATCATTTCACAATATTTAATATCACGGATATTTTATACATTTGAGTAAATAAAGTAAAAATAATATGTATAATTAATACGTTATTTAATTATTTCCAGTAAATAATAATAGGAAACATGACGTTTTTAATTTACTCAAAAACGACTCAATAAATAATAACTAAGTCACAATCCATTCTGATGCCAAAATATTCAATCGCAGTATACTGAATTCACGTTCAATTGGTTAAAAAAATTAGTACGGCATTCTATAATTTATTTTCATAACATTACCCCGCATTCTTTCCATTCAAAACATTTTAAAAATTGCGCAAAAATGTAATTGCAGTAAAACTTTAGATTAGTACATTTTTGTCATTTTAATTCAAATATATTTACAAAAACATCATAATATTAACAAATAGTTTTTTAAAAATGTAAACACTCTTTCAATAACATTGATTTCGTATTCTATTTTTAAATAAACAATATTAGGTAGGTATATTTATTTTACACTGAAGTGCTTCACTTCTTATTAAAAATAGTAAATTTTTACGCACACTCTTATAATATGAGATATCTATTGCTAAAGCCTTTACAATGAAAACAAACAAAGCATTTCTATAAATTCGAAATCTTTATAAGCAGGTACATTAGAGTGCAATGAAATATTCTCAATTTTTTATTATAGTAATAATTTCGCTTTATCGACTGTGTAAAAATACAAAATTTTGTAATTTGTTTATTTTCACAATGAATATGGGTAACTTGCTGTTTCAATTTTTTGTAAACTTTGCATATAAAGTAGATATCTTTATTTTATCAATTAATGAAAAATCAGTGATAGTTTTTCTTTTAGTATGTAGGTGGGGGCCTGCTTTTTAAACCCTCCTCTTAATGTAATTTTTATGCGGAATGTGCAATTGATAATTGATTAAAATACTTAATAATATAAAAACATCTCGATTATAAGACAATTGCGCAGTCTAAAATTGTAATTATCATAATTTTTGTAATTTTACAGAGATTATTTAATTTCACACAGATTTTATAATTTTACACAGATTTTGTAATTTTAGAGAGATTTTATAATTTTACATAGATTTTGTAATTTTACACAGTTTTTTATTATTTATAGGTGCACAGATTTTATAATTCTACATAGATTTTGTAATTTTACACAGATATTCGAATTTTACAGTTTTCTAATTTAAAACAGATTTTGTCATTTTACACAGATTTTGTAATTATACACAGTTTTTGTAACTTTACACAAATTTTGTACAATTTTCGAAATTTGTAAATTTTTGTTATTTTACAAATATTTTTGTAATTTTGCCATTGTGTGTATCCAATTGTTCACAGTTAGTGAATCAAAAACATAAAAAATTACAATATGCCTGTCCAGTTGCTGTGGTTGCAAAACTATTATGCCTATTTCACTTCACCCTAATGTACCTACACAGTTAATCAAAAGAAACAGTCACTCAACAACAACTGTTCATATACTATTTCAAAGTGCATTTTAGATACCAAATCACACAAAATATCTCTTAATATTTACACTCCCAATTATGATTAAATAATTAATACTATTACTACAGTATATATCATATATACCTATTATTATATAAGTCATTAAAACCTTCCACTCTCCAATATCTAATATTTACACTAAAACAATATATATTATTATCTTTTAGGTAGATACAATAAAAGGTACCAAAACTCAATTATCACCAATAAAAGTAAAACGATGCCCTCTGATCAACTAATTCATAAAAAAAATAGTCCTATTTACAATAACAAATAATATCAAATTATTTTTTTAATGTACAAAAATCGTACCTTTATTTTATTATTAAACTGTAGATTCCGTTTTTTAAATACACGAAATCGCCAATAAAATTATAGGTACATAGGGGCACCTACCACTAATTCATTAAAAAAATGTTAAATATTATTTACACTAACAACATTGTTATACCAAATAATGTTTCAGCTTGTGATGATGCCGCCTTCAACTAGTTCATAAGCGAAAACATTTTTTTTAAATATTTACACTAACATCTTTCGAATTTACACAGTTATTGTAATAATATATTATTTTTTTATTATCTATGTGTTCAGACGTGGATAGGTTCGTCTTCTGTGTCGGATCCCGTTTGAGGTCTTTGGGGTGCCGGGGGGGAACCTGGGTCCAGGTCAGGACTAGGGCTCCGCGCCGCGCGGTGGGGGGACCCGTATAGCCCGAGGGGGCCCAGGGATCCCAGTGGGGCGGAGGGTCCCGCTAGACCCATGCCGAGGGGCATGCCAAGGGAGCCGAGGGACGGGGGGTACAATCTGTAACAAAATTACACTAAATTAGTTTTACAGGAAATAATGAGATTTAAAAACAAAACAAAAAATGTGAATTTTATCGTTTTCTTGACCTGTCAAATTTTTACGAGATAATTTTATATAATAACACATTTCTTTATTTTAATCGGTGTTTCCCGCCAATAAAGTCTTCGATTACAATACTGGATGTTTTATTATTATTGTTGAAAGGTAGGTGGTCTACAAGTCTGAATGCAATCGCTCAAAAGTCCCAACTGCTCCCTGTCTGGAGCCAGTGATACTATGGGATATGCAGTGAGGATGTTGGACTGAACGCAGTTGGTGTTGATACAAAATGTCAAAAGATGCGAAGCTAGCAGTCTACAATGGAGTGCGGATATCAACCCTAGATGTGTTGAAATGCAATTAGCTACGTTGGGTGTACGGTAGAGATGCATGGACATGGCAGAGAAATAATTAAAGTAGAAAAATAAATGCTACAGAAATGAGAATCATGTGGCATATATTTGGTAGAACCATTTATTACTGTCCAAATTGTAAAGATAACGAATAAGTCCTAGACTTCTTCTACAATTCATCTTCGAATCATATTTTCTCCTTACACTACTATCTTCGTTCATCTGTCCAAATAGTCTAAGCGTCCTTGTCTTAATCAGACTTGATTTTTTTCCGAATTTCCATATTTTTAACATACATGTTTACAGCACTTACGCCTCAGTGATCTGTTCATCGATATATAACATTCAGTCAACTCTGCTAGTACTCTGATATCAGCACTCCATTGTGGATTGCTAGCCTCGCTCCTTCGGAAAACTTTTATTAACGACTACCGTGTAGAAGATATAAAAGACTTATAGAAGACTTCTGCAATCACAATTATTATCATTCAATATTTGAAAAATTATGGAACGACACGAATACGATTTTGCCCTTTTGACTGCATTTGGTTGCTTTTACGCAAATGCCATATATTCATATAAATCTACAAGTGGCATGCTTCAGGGCTCGTATCTTGGTACTCTACTATTAAATACGTTTAAACATTTTGTTCCTGTACTATTATTTATTTATTATTTATAAAATAAATCAAGAATTAACTAAAGTTAACCATAGATATTATCATGTAAATAATAATTTAAATGAAAACATTGATGGTTATCCACCACTTGACCGCCCTGGTATAAGTAACAGATGGTTTCTCTTTCAAAGCTCTCGCAAGGACTCTGTGTTTTTGAATGAATGAATCTACATTTATTTTGAACGAATCTAGAAATCCAGTGTCCCTGCATACGTTGTTAGTAAGCAGTATGCAAGTGCTTAAATAAAAACATATATTAAAGTTTTAGTTCAAATGGAGCATAGTTAAAGCTTACCTATACGGTAGCGGTTTCTGCAGGGTGACCGCTGCGGCCGCCGCAGCCGCCTGCCTGTAGTACAGGTCTGCAGCGCTGGCTGGTGGTGGGGCAGCCCCCGGGCCCCCTGGTTGCCCTCCAGGGGCATAGCCCCAGCACGCCGCGTATCCTCCGCCGCCGTACAGACGCTGAAACGCGGCGTAGTTGCCCGCCTCGGCAAGGAGTTCCAGGCCCACGGCGGTCTGGCGCTTCCATTTCGTTCTGGAATAAAGAAAAATAAAAATGGTTAGGTTGATTATTAGGAAAATTAATTATTTATTTTTGGAACTTTATTCGTAACTGCGCTGTCCGAAATGTTGGCTAAATCAGGAGGTAGCGCAACACGGCACAGTGTGCAGTTCACACGCGGTACAAGTGAAACCCTCAAAAAACTAAAGTAGACAAGACTGGGGAGGCTACGAAGCACCTCATAAAGAGGAGATCGATTATTTTAGAAGCATCGCACAAAGAGGAGACAGATTATTCTATCTTATTCTCTCGCAGTTTAAATTACTATTTTTTTTTTATGAATACCGCACAAGAGTCCCAACTGCTCCCGTCTGAAGCCAGTGAGACTATGGCATCCCCAATTGGGGTATGTTGTGAGGCTGAAGGTAGTGGGGAGGGGAAGGAGATAGGGAAAAGTACCTGGCTATTCAGATCTGGTCACCAAACAAGGCTAATGCCATTTCAAGCAACATTTCAATTCTGAATGGTGGTCTTACACCAGGGCGATACTGAAAGTATCTTCCACTCTAGAGTGGAAGATACTTCGATATGTTATTTTAAATGATTAAATTGTGGAATAACACAAATTAATCAAATAAAATTTATTTGCCACGCTGGGATTCGATCCCGTGACCTTCGGTGTGCGAGTCAAGCGCCTTGCCACTGGACTACGCCGGCCGTCCAAAATGTATATGTTTGTCTCTTTTTAGTGTCGCTTTTTCGTTTCATCGGGTTTTAAATCACAACGGTGCTAAAGAAGTATTAACTTCAAAAATATACATAAAAAATTGAATGTCAAGCTTGAACATTTGAAGATATGATATTATTTTGTTTAGGCCAATTACTAACCAATTTACTAAAACTTTGCCGTACCTCATTTCAATTTCTTAATAATGATTAAACACTTGCAACCAAATTACTTTAAAGATATTTTCATTATAACATTTAATAAAATTCGTTGTCACTAAACTTCTCAACGCGATTAGCAACGCTCCTCAAAAGCATTATCGACAACAACTTGGTTGATAACAACGAAAACGTCAACGGTACAGTGGATAATCCATTATATCCCATTCCCCGCCTAGTATATATCCGCTCCGATGGGTCGCTAATTGATAATTTATTGAGCCGTGGCGACCCTTGGGGCGGAGATATCTTGCTTTCTATCTGAAGGTTCTGTAGCTAGAAATAAGGGTGGGTAAACAGATAATATAAAATCGATTCATTGAGATGTTACTTGTTTAAGACTGACTGTAAAGTGATGTTATACACATTATTAGACAAAATCTTCAAGGTAATATTCACTCTTGTATATGTATATATATAAGAAGAAGGTTTTGGACTATATAGGAAGCATTTTATTGGTTGTTCGGCTTCATATATATTCGTTTATGAACTAAAATATCATTTTATACTTATTTGTGTGGTTGTGGTGATCTCTATAGTCTGTCTGTTCCCTGATAAACTCAAAAGCTACTGAACGGATTTTTAGGAAAGTTTAGGCGTATAATTTGCCAAGGTTTGTGTAAATTGGTTGAAATATATAAACTAGAATGTCTGTATGTGGTGGGCGAGCGGGCTGGCAAGCGGGTGGTGTGGATTTGATTCACAATATCCCCGTAAAAATATCCTCCAACAAAAAATCCTACGGCTAAAAATCCCCCAAAAGAATTACTATAAAAAATTAACCTAAACTAACAAAAAAAGGGACAAAAATAATACAGACATCCTGTAATGGCAATAAATTATTGTTCAAAAATAGTAAAATGGGACAAAAATAATATTAAAAAAATTATTTATTGTCTTTACAGGATGTCTGTATTATTTTTGTCTCATTTTTTATTATTATTATTGGTGTACACAGTAAATAGAGAAGTAGATTTTTCCTTGATGTATTTGAATGAAAATATGTTTTATACTTTTGTTATTCGGCGGTACATCCTCTCTACATACCCCTTCATGGTCACTTAGTTATATTTTTTGTAATTATGTATATCGTACTTTTCCTAAACCGACCGCACATTGTATATGTGCGGTTGATTCAAGTAATATTTGTATTTATTTCATAAGTTCTTTGATCATTGTTTAAACATCTCATTAAAACACTATTTCTTTTTTTTTGCATGTAAATACTCCTCCCATAAACACGAGCTCTTGAGCTCAATTTATGGAGTAGTAGAATATAAAATGAATTATTGTATAACCTAGCACATGTAATCATTTGTAATGTAAAAACAAAATTCTTGAAATAAATAGATAACGCCGGGGGGTCAATTGTCGGCGGATCAAATGTTATGGAACCGTGTTTAGTGACGTGTAAATTTAGGCAATTCAGAACCTTATGTTCACCATCTTCTTAATCTATCCATGAACTTCTGCCTCGAAACGTAACCTAATTGGAGATGTTGTAACACTGGTTTTAGGTGATTTGACGTGATTTTCCAGGAAAAGGCGCTATAGAAGTAATTACGTATTAAAATGTTCATATTTTTTGGAGGTTCGCGGAGATGTTTCGGATACAGAATGATGATTGTCTCGATGATAGCCAACCTCCGGTGTGAAAGGACAACAGAAGAATACAAATATTTTTCAGCGAACCCGAAACGAACTTAGCAAACTCTAATGCTGCGCATAAACAGGTATGGGTACCGCCGCCCCGGGAACTATTTATTAGATAAACAACACCTCTGCCATATAGGCCAACCCAAGTCATTCGTTACGTTTGGTGACTAAGCAGGGGTGCCTGGGTTCATGGGGTGTTGTTTGTCTAGGTCTTGGCGGCGGATGCGTCTGCCCACCAGCGGCATGGCGGGCTGGATCGAGAGAGACTGGTTGAGGGAGGCCTTTTGACCTTTCCATCCAGACTCTTTCAGAACATCGCCTTGCACCGCAGTTGAAGTGATGGATTCATACGTCCGTCACTCCACCGGACACACTGACTTCCAGATTCCTACACACCCTTTATACCTCTTTCCTCCCCAGAACTTCCCATTCTTCCCTTCCCCCAAAAAGACCCTCCACACAGCGTCCCCTAAGATGACATAGGCCTTTAAGGAAAATTATTTTTCTCAAGGCCTTCTGTATGGAGCTAATGTAAAAAAATATATTTATAACTGCAAGCCAAGTCACGAATTATGAGAAAGGACGCAAGTAGCGTTTCGCGCCGTTTTCATTTTGCATAATTTGTGGCTCGGCTCGCTATAATACCTACCTGTTTATACGCTGCATAAGATATTATACTTCCAATTATATAGATTTATACTTCCAAAGACGATTCTATTCACACAGATTTTGTTGATCGTTTTTTTCTCTCACGTATTCGAATTTCAAATCAGCTGACTTTTATCCCAAAATATCGATTTTCTTCAATAATAAATCAATATACACTTAACACGTGACTTTCTAACAATGTCACATATCAATACTTAATACTAAAGCGTTCCGCATTATTTTCAAATGGATCTAAAAGCTCTCTATGCGCTCCATTACGCATTAGATCCGCACGAAAATCAATTTTTTTTCAATCCGCAAACGCATTTAGAACCGAATTAGTCTGTAACCGCGCCAAATTACCCCTCCCCGAATAAGTCTCTTTCTATTATTGAACGTGATTTATTTGTGTAATTGAAAATGATAATGGGGCGAATGCAACGAATCGCCTCGGCTTCCCCCGATTTTTTGTACGGGACGAAGTATTGCCGCTGCGGAGCTCGTATGGAAAGGGGGGAGGGCCGGGCACAATGAGACACTTGAAACGCATGTTAACCCAGTCGTAAAGTGATCTGGTGGAATCGCTGCGAATTTATTTATTTGTTATGTAAATGTTTGTTTTTTTATTCGTACCGATGTGTGGGTACCAATAATTCAAACCTACTTGTCTCAATACGGCCCTCTTTACCTACAAGCGGCCTACGTCATCTTTGGCGATGCTTCGTTGAGGGTATTTTAAGAAAATGGAGGAATTGAAGTTCTGGGAAAGAAAATGGTATCAGTGGTGGATAGGAATCTGGATGTCGGATCACTCCCACTGCGATGCCACACTATGGAATTAGCCCAGTCAATCTAGACAAAAAACAGGCCCTAACTGGAACAAATTAGGGGATAGCTGAATTTTTGCAGGTTAATAGTACATACTCTAGGGAGTATTTTAACAAAAAGTCCCCACTCCTACCCCGCTTGTTCCCCCCCCCTGTGCCCTCCCAAACATTAAAATGTGGGGTTCTACTAAAGTGATTATATCTCATAAACTAAAACATAAATCAGAAAAAAAAAATCATCAATGAACTTCTTACAAAATTTCCAAAAAATAATATAATCCACTTTTTTATTATCTGCATTGGTTTGTCCAATAATAATGAGATTGTTGTTAAAAATTTTTTTTTTTTTGCAAAAATTTTTTTTGAAGTTCAATATTTTTTTTGTCTGAGTGAATATTAAAAAATACTTCAAACAAATCATTTGCCAAATTTAATAAGCTTTAAAAAAATGTATAACAGTATTTACTTATATTCTTAATTTCTATTGAAAAAAGTGGATGAACGCAATGGCGAGCGTGAAGCCAAGCGACGCATCGCGCATTGTTGCGTCGCATCGCTGCATATTTTTTTACCAGTTTGATCTCGGTTGAGGTGTGTGTTTTGTGCGTTATGTTTTGACGTTGTTGTGCCGAGCGTTCAGTTAATCAAGTTTTTTGTGCGTTTTCCCACCTTCAACAGGTAAAAATATTGAGAAACAATTATTTAAAAAGAAATTTTCAATCTGAAAATGTCTGAAGTGAACCTATGGTGTATTTTATGCAAAAAAGACCTTACTGGAAATGTTTTTAAAGTAACGAAAGGGTTACAAATTCTAATTAACGCTTGTATTGAAAGAAATGACAATAATCATGTTAAATTAACCCGTTTGGATAGCGTAACCATGCATAAGGATTGTAGAAAAAAGTACAGCTTTTACAAATGTTAAGTGTGACCCATCGACCAGTTCATCTCAACCATTCCTAAGGCATTTAGGAAACACGTTTAATTTCTTGGAGAATTGTATTATTTGTGACAAAAAAACATTTTTAAATGTCTAACTACCTCAAAAATATCGTGAAAAAATACATTTGGTGTTAAAACTGGAAATAAGAGAAACATTGATTAATGCTTGCAATACAAGAGATGATAAATGGGGTGCAAAAGTTAAATCTAAACTGTTAAGTGTGTTTGATTTGGTCGCTGCAGAAGCTCGCTATCACGGCAGTTGCTACAAGAAGTTCTGTAAAAGTAAATCAAATCAGTATGTAGGAAGACCTAAAGATGAAGATTCCGCAAAAAATTTCTTAAACTCTGTAATTTCTTAGAAAATTCTGACGAATGTCAGTTTACATTAGAGAAATTAAGGGAAATAGTAATAGACCTTTGTGGCACTGATCTTCCGTACTCAGATAAATTTCTAAAAAAACAACTTATTGACTATTTTCAAGAACGGATATATACGTATATTTTTGGCAGAAAGACTGTCATATGCATGTCTCACTCTACTTATAAGATTCTAGATGACTGGTATAAAAATAAAGAAAATAATATAAATCTGGAACGTTCAAGAATTGTACGTGCTGCCGCAGAAATAATCAGAGAAGATATTCAAAAAATGCCATATGATTGTGAAAGCTATCCTGATATTCCAGAAATTAGTCGTGGGGGTGATGATTTAGTTCCTGAAACTCTGAATCTGTTCATGTCAACTGAAACAAAGAAGAGATTGTACGATAATGGACCTGATATTATGAGAAGAAGTTTAGTAATTAACTACGCCATAATAGCATCTGCAAGGCCTATGTCTTTTTTTATCATCAATACAAACAAGTTTGTGTTTATATCTACAAAGAATGTATGGATCTAAACATTTAATAGAAGTGTTGTCGTCATTGGGCATTTGTTCATTTTATCACGAAGGTGACAGATACCAAAGATCTCTAATAAGAGCTGGGCCTCCTACAATCAAAGATGACACGTTCACACAATTAGCATTTCATAATTTCTTGGGTTTAAGCTACAAGACAAGTGAGCAGAATGTTGAGCTTAGGGAGAGCCGCCAGCTACGGGACAACCAAGACTTATCAAAATTTGTAAACTGGTTAAACCAACACAACCCTTTTGCTCAAAAGTCTGGTGAATTAATTTGCATTTCTTCGGGATTAGTATCAGACTCAACCGTAACATGTGACGATGCCTACGAGATAGGTTTCAAAGGTATGAAGAAAATGACAGGGCAAAGTTTTTCTGAACTAAAGCTACTCAGATCGGATATGGTTGTTACTCAATCCAGTAATAAGTCTGTCAGAATTAGAAACAAAGAAGCTGTAATCAACCCTCAGCAGATTTTTAATATAATATTATGCGTATGTGACAGTCCTGCAAAGCTCAAATCCTCCTTTGAGTTTGAACTATTAACTATACTAATATCCACCTTCTTTATTTGATGTTTCTTTAAAGAAAGGTAAGAAAGCCTCCATTGTAAAAGCATTTGACGATGGTATCGTTGATATAAATTCCACAAAAGATGAAGCTGCGTTTATTCTTGACGGTGGATACCTATTACATGCAGTAGTGTGGCCTTAAGTCTCTACTTTCCATGATATTACCGAAAGATATGTTAATTATGTATCTAAAAAGTATGGTGCAAATGTAATAATAGTTTTTGATGGTTATCCCGAGAACGCTACAACAAAACAGCAGGGGCAGTCAAGAAGAGCTGCAAAAAGAACATCAAGTGAAATTATATTTTCTGATGATACTGTCTGTACAACACCTCAAGTAGAATTTCTCGCCAATTCTCAAAATAAAAAGAGGTTAATAGAAGCTGTTAAAATTAAGTGTCATGCTGCAAACATACAGACAATAACAGCAAACGATGATGCTGATACGGAGATAGTGGGTCAGGCGATTAAGTCTATAGAGCTTGGTAGCACTGTGGTGGTTGTTGGAACAGTCACAGATTTATTAGTATTGCTAGTAGCATTGGCCCCTTCAACGGAAAACAAGCTGATTTTTTGGAAACCAATAGCCACTTCTACTAACACCAGTACTGTGTATTCTGTTCAGTTTTTTTGAACATATGTATGGTAATCAAAGGAAACTCATGTTATTTGATCATGCTGTCACAGGATGTGACACAACCTCTGCTTTGTATGGTATCGGAAAAATGAAGGCTGTAAGTCTAATAACTACACCGACAGATTTGAAAGATGCGGCTAAGAATTTCATTCAGCCCCACATGGAAAAGGACCTGCTCTTCCAAAATGGTGAACGCTTTCTTTTAAGTTTGTACGAATTGGCAAAATACAAGAATCTTGATGAGGCTAGATAATAAGATAAGTTTAAGAATTTAAATGCTAAGATGTCTCTTAAATCTAAGTTTGATTTGGCAAGACTTCCACCAACAAAGAACGCAGCCCGCCAGCATCTCCTTAGGACGTACCTCCCAATTCAAACATGGCTTGGAAATGAACTATCGTGTAATGAGTGGGGATGGCAAAGAAGAGAATATAAGTTAACACCTATTCCAATGACATGTCCCGCGGCTCCAAATGAACTTCTCATGCTGATTTCTTGTAACTGTAAAACCTCGTGCGGAAAGTGGTGCAGCTGTCGGAGGGCAGGACTAGAGTGTTCTGGTATGTATGGCCAATGCAATGGACTCTCCTGCAGTAACACATCTAAAAATACTGGTGAAATATTTGAAGACGACTGTGATGCCCAGTGAATAATAATAATAGTCCCCTAAAACCTACCCTATAATTTTTGTAATATAATTTTTTACATTCTTTTATTGCAAATACTTTTTAATGTTAAAAGTGTTTTAATATCATAAACCAATGAAAAAGTACTCAGTGTTTTAATTTAAAACTATAAATAGAGCTACCTAAACACAAATCAGTCACCTGCACCACTGCGGGCCGGGCTTAACTGCCAAGCCTCATACCCTGCACTCCGTGCCGCCCTGCGATTGAGTCGAAATTTGACCAGTATTAAGGATAAAGGTAAACAATGTTATATGTCGTTTTAAATCCTATTAAATTTGGCAAATAGTTTGTTTGAAACATTTTTGCGTGATTCCTCAGACAAAAAAAAATTCACCCTTAAATCAAAATTTTTGGAAAATAAATTTTTTTTTGGCGACATTTTCATTATTATTTGCCAAACCGTAGTAGATAACAAAAAAAACTTCACATCTTTTTTCTAGACAACTTTCTTAAAAGTATAACGGTGTAATTATTTTTCAGATATGTGTTATAGTTTAGGAGATATAATGGATTTTGTAGAACTCTACAATTTCAAAGTTTGGGGGGGTGCAGCGGGGGAAGCAAGCGGGGGAGGGGTGGGGACTTTTTGGAAAATACTCTCTGTAGAAAGTACTATTCACTTGCAAAAAATCAGCTCTCCCCGAATTTGTTCCAGTTCAATGCGTTCATTGACTGGGCTAAATGGCCCGGTACAAGACTGTCTCATAAATGGAAAAAATGTACTTCTTTGTTTCAGATATACGTATAGCGGTTTAAATAAGATAAATTATTGATAAATTTTTATCAGTTTGAAAAATATTTTTTGGTTTTGTTTTATTTTTATTTATTTTTTGTATGTCAAAGTACAGGTTGAGGCTGAGATATTTAATTGAATCAAGATGTGGAATATTTCGTGATACAAATTTAAAGCTTTTGAGCTAGTTTATATAAAGTTTATCATATATCGGAAAGGCTGTTTTGTAAGCTTTAATAATATGTTTTTTTAATATTTTAGTTTAAATAATAGTGATTAATAATCTCCCTTTAAGCAAATGATACCTAAACCAGATTTTGACAAAGTTTTGCAGATATTAAAACATCATTTTATAATAGAAACATTTTTTAATATGTTGATTGAAAAAAATCTGCGGATTTTTTGCACTGCGTCAAAAAACGGTTTTGCCGCTGCTTTTTTTATCAGAAAATTAACCTGTCGCAGTACCTACCCATAAAGGAAAAATTGTTTTTGAAATGACATGTTAAATATCAAAATAATAAAAAAAATGACTAAATAAAAATATTAAATAGCATTCTTAAACTATAAAAATATTACCATTTGTTATTTCTGCTACTGGCATTATACCTAGCTCTCTCATTAAAAATTTAGGCGTATTAGATTTGTCAAAGAATTTATAGATATATAAAAATGCAAAAGGCAGTCATTTTAAATACATGTAGGATTACGAAAGATTTTCTTAATATTTATATTGAGGGATTAGTAGGATTTATCGGTCGAGTTAGGAATTCCATCGAGCCAAACCCTCTGATATGAAAATATCTGGAGTCGGTGAATATTTTTTCCCATTTGTGCTCTGGTAGATTGGCGCATGGTTCTTGTATTGTTTTGTATTTATTATACTTATATAGTGCACTTACATAGCGTAGATTGACTAGATAAACATTTGTGGAAAAATGTGTGAAAGGGTTTAGTTTTTTCTGTGGTGTTTAGTTTAACCCGGACATAAAATCTGGAACACAGCACCGTATATTATAAAATTTGATTTTGTTGGACTTATCAATAACTTATATGACTTATGACTTATAAATTGGATTTATCGGACCAGTTAGGATTTCATCAGAGCCGAACCCTCTGATATGAAAATATCTGGAATCGGTGAAATATTTTCCCATTATGTTTCTGGTGGATTGACGTATTGTTCTTGTTTTGTTTTGTATTTATTATACTTATATAGTGCACCTATATTGCGTGAATTTACTAGATAATCATTTGTGGAAAAGTGTGTGGAAGGGTTTAGTCATAGACACCTTTACAGTGGTTTAGTCTTTCAATTGGGAAAGATTTAACCCGGACATAAAATCTGGAGCACGTTAAAAATATTGTTTAGTTTTTAATCAGCACACCAGATTTTACCTTTTTTTTATGACAAGAAACAAATAAGTTACAGATTTATGAGATGATAATGAGCCTTTGCAACCACTGTGCGCCATGCCGATGGTTCAAGGGGGTTCAACAATTTTAAAAAAATATTGTCGATTTATTAATACATACATTGCGGAACACCTTTACGTGAATTTCACTGCTAATAAAAAAGGCTGCTAAAAAAATTTCTACCCGTAAACGCAGTCACTTTATTTTCATCTGAAATTTTTACAAATTGTACCCAGAAACTTCAATTTCATAATTACTTCGGTAAACGGTACTTCCATCGTACACACAAGTACCTACTTATTAATACAAGTGTAGTATCTATGTTTAGTGATGCAAACAAAACATTACACAAGTTTATTAGCAATTTAAAATCGTAGTATTCAACCCTTATTTAGTTGTTTAATTCCCCGCCGTACAGTGTACATCCAGTGACATCTATCATTGAGATGCATTGTTGGTTTTTTCGGCGAACCAATAAAATTATCATCAATATAACACGCGCATCGAGCAATTCTACCATCCCCTTGTTATGTTAACTATACCATCCCTTGCATTACAATTGGGGTGGTTCGAAAACAAGTTTATTAAAGTTAAAATATACTTTTAAAAAGTTGGGGTATTCCATAGAAATTCAATGTGACATTGTCATCAATGGGGTATTTTCAAGAATTATAAATATCGTTAAAAACATGTGAAAGATTAAGCCTCCACTACCCGAATTTCTACAGATTTCTTATACATCCTCCTCACACATTTGAAGTTTTTAAGCTCTAAAAAAAATACATATTATTTTTTAAGATAATATCTTTACATCCGTATGCTAAAAACGAAAATTATATGAAGTTCCCTCGATAGAAAAAAATCGCGAAGTATGCTCCGAATAATTAATTACACGTCTGATTCAGTTATTTTAAAAGTATGAAAAAATTCACAGTGTTTCTTTAAATGCTGTTTTATACACTCCGCAAGAGATTTTTGCTCTATTTTAAACGAGTCGTGTTTTATTAAACATTTTCACAAACACTCTCTCCAACATTCGTAATTACATATCTCTCCATCTTCTTCTTTTTGAGCCGGAATATTACTATTGAAAGTAAAAGTTTTGTTATTATATATAAGTATGGACCAGTTGCTTTATAAAACTAAAATAAATAATCAGAGAACTTGAATAGAACTTTCAAAGAACGTGAAAACTAACTACAAATATGTGATGAATTGTTCTAATTTTTTGCAACAAACCATCCTTAAAATTTATTTTTCTGATATTGATCTTCGAAAAAATGTGTAAATTTTTTATGTTCATTCACAATTTTGGATTTGGAAAACCGCACAATCCGAAACGGTTCCAAACGGCTACGTTATGACATAGAAAACGCCACCGGCTGGTAAGACGGCTGTCACCAACGTTGCACGGCGTGACGTCAATGCCGCCGAATTCACGAATCTAATAACTAACATTATTTTGGCGGCAAATCGAAAATGTCACACTTTAAAGTGATATAGAAAATGTTTTCGTCAATCTTTAATATACGAGGTTGGATTAGTTACACCATTTATAAGTTGAGAACGGCTGGACCGATTTTTACCGGACCAATAGCAGAATAGCTATTAAAACATCAGAAAAATTAAGGAAAAAATAATTATGAAGATCATTATTTTCCTCATACATTTTGTATGAAAAGAATTCCCATCTTTTGAAAGAGCTGCAGGATATAATATTGAGTAGTGGGTGAATTCCAAAAATTCAAAAACGTCAAAATTCAATGCGCTGATGGTTTTGCTTTTGTTTTTAAACACATAATGCTTCCTCTCTTTCTCATACACTAAATTTTAACAGTCGAAATTGGGACAAACTATGAACGTATGTCTGCACCCCTCCAAAGGCAAAATACAATAATTATAATAAATCTCCCTCACACGTATAAAGAAAATGAAATGAAATTCCCGTAAGTAAGTGGAAAAGTAAGAAAATCACAATAATTATGAATCCGTACACAACGCCATCTCTGATAATTACAAAAACAAAACACGATCAGTCGCGCATTGATAATTTCTTCATTGTGTAATTTTTAATTTATAAAAAAAATAAATTTAATTCAGCTAATAAGTTAACACAACAGGTATTAATTCTAAGGCGGTACGAAGTTCGCCGGGTCAGCTAGTATAAAAATAAAATTGTTCATTACCGTTATTTTAACATTTACCTTAATTCGGATGATTTTTTCAAACAAATTCTTTCTAAAAATTTATTGGCCAGACAGGCTTCGGTAGGTCGCGTGTAAAATGTCTACAAATGTCTTCTATAAAATTGAACCACCCCATTCCACAAAACAGGGTTGTCTAATTCCATAATAAAAGCTTTAGAACCATCCCTTGCTTTAAGCGACCACTTCAGCACTATTTATTAAATTACTATGTGAACTGTAATACTATAATTTGTCTTCCGTTCTGTACGAGCTCGCCCGACCGTGGGGACATTAACAAATTGCTGTACAACGATCATTGTCATCTTGCCAACCCTAATTTTCAAAATCATCATTGAAGATGCACTTAGTTTGCGGTCGGCGAAGCGTCGGTTATAAAAAAAACGAATTTTATTAATTTATTTAATGTGATTTGTAATGGAGAATGTTTGAAGGGGGTTTTGTCGTGTAAAGATATAAAATATCTGACAGTATTAATAGCCTAGCGTCTGTACGGTGAAATTTAATAATTCGACTACGTATACATGTCTGACGCAGCGCCTTACGTAAAACCGTTTTCGTACCTGGAGTTTGTTACAAATTTAATTGGTAATAGAACCGATTTATAGCAATGCCAAAAGATGGCGCCACTTATGTTAACAGCTAGGCTGGGAGGCGTACTATTAGAACTATTGGATTCGTACTTTTGTCGATCTCTCCGGGTATGGGATATGGATGTTATGATTATAATTGTAACTGGCAGTTGTGAATAATAATACCACGTTGTGATTTCTTGTATATTATATATGACGTCATTGCCTGTCGCGGTTACTTTGTCCTTTAACTGCTAGTTCTGAATTATTCGTTTCAAGCATCATTTCGAACGTTGCTTGATATGGCTTTAACCGCGTTTGGCTACGACTGAATATTCAAATATTTTCCAAAATTCAGTCTGACAATATAGTCCACTTGGGGGATACTTGAATAGGTACCACTGGTTCCGAAAATTTTGGATTAGTATTCTTGACACTTTGCAGAATTTACTTTACGACTCGTTCTCAACAGCTTCAACAGCTCAGCTGTGAAATGATTTGCCGACCTCTGTGTTTCGTCTTCCCAAAACGACCCTAAAGGATGCCCTGAGAAAAATTATTGTTTTTCTTCAGGGCCTCTTGTGTGGAGTTGCACAAAATTCAAATTTCGAAAGACCGCTATTCAGCATCTTACCCATGTTTGGTGACCAGATCTGAAAATCCAGGTACTCTCCCAGCTATCCTCTTTCTCATACCCTCCCTTCTGCACTCCATTCAGCTTCGCCTCATACACTAACTAAGTTAACTTTTCAGTAGCTTCGAAAGATGGGGTGTGCTCATTGTAACACATTTCTTTAAACTGATTCGTGGATGGATCAAAAACTCGATTCTCATGGAGAGCATTAGTTTCTATGTTCCCGATGGTTATCTCCGTCACCGATAGCATAGACTGTTTTATCTCCCGGCTTGCAGAACTAATGGTCATGCCAGTCGGGAGAGCTGTCTCGTTGTTAAATAGAATCATTTCGAACGTCAACAGTTTAACACCAATGAAGGACAATTTAGGCGGCAAGCTTTGTCGCTGTTAGTTTAAATCTGCTTATCTAATCTTAAATATATATTTTTTTGAAATTTTAATTTTGAAATGTTTTTAAAATGAATAAATTGAATTGAAAGCAGTATTTTTAAAATCACTGGTTGTCCGCTTGGTTTGTGTCCAGCTAACCGTTATATACCGAGCATCTAATATATTTAATTCAATCATTTGAAGTCCTTTAAATCAAACAATAATATTTAAAAAAAATTCAATTCATCAAAACCCGATCATCACGTGAAGTGAACAAAGCATCCCTCTCCACTCTCATTCGTAATGCCACACTCGTAAAAACTACGCAAGCGCACTGTAGTAGCAAAACATATTTTAATATTTATATTTCAATCACCAATAATAATAATAATGCACTACTCTTTATAGGTATTAGGAACAGCGAGTTCCAGTTATTCATCAATCCACTTATGTCTTTGTAGTGTTATGGTATTATCATCATCAACCCCCGCAGTTAACCGTATTCTATATTAAATTAGCATAATTACCTCCCCTTGCACATCCCCTAGCTTTGAGACACCCTAAATCCTCCCTCAAACTACCCTATAGTCTGTATATACACTGTGTGTCATAGCACGGACGGAAAATCGTTTGAAGGAAATTCGTAGCTCGCGAAATTTGGTGAAACTTTGGATTCTTGTCTGCTCTCAGCATTGCTAGAATTGTATCGCTATACCGCTATCGTCAGCGTGACCAAATTAATTATTTTTCCTATAGATAACAGAAAAAAGGCAGTTTTTTTAAGTGCATTATAGATTGATGTAATCCTATTAAATACATAACTTTAAATGAAACTTTTTACAATAATAGATATTTTAGAGTTCTTGCCTAAAATGACTCTTGAAACCTTCAAGACCAATGTTCAAAATGTCAAAAGACGTAAAGATATAATTTAGCAGCACCATACCTCCTCTCCATGCTATGCTGGACTAGAACGTCTGTTCTGCCTTGTGGAATACAGAGCAAGTCGTGGTGACGACCCTGGCGATGTGATCAATTTATAGCATTCCAAGAGGTAAAATCTGTCAATGTTTATAATTTTCAAAACTTTTACTATAAGGGTCCCATTCCTTCTAGATTGAAGACCTCCGTAGAGGGTCTTAGAGAGTAAATTCATGTATTTGTTACTGTAAAAGCCCGTACTAAGGGTAAATATTAAGATTTTCCAGTATATCCTAACATTTAACAACTTTTAATGTTGGTAAATCTTAGGATTTACTAGTAAAATCTAAGATTTACCAACTTATATTCACATTTAAAAAATCCTAATTCCTGTAATGACGTTGGCGACAAGCGTTATAGCAAAAATGTTTTGTACCTTTGTTTCCTATTACCTGTTCTCATAATATTTCCCTATTAGACAATATTCTTGTAATGCGGCATCAAAAATACATATATTTTAAACCATGGTCACAACATTAACCCTTTTCCAATCTAAAGGTCGTTATGTTATTTTGTAAACCATAATTAGTCATGCAAAAATATTAATTAGTCTGTACTTAAGGCCATGCAAATGTCGGATTGCATTACTGAAGTAAAACACAAGTATTTTTCAACGCGAGGCGATGGACTGCACTACAAAGAAAAGCTCTGTTTTCTATAAGTGGTTCATTGCATGCTAAACTGAGGTACTACACCTACTGTTGAAGAAGGGTTGAATTAAGGGACTAATATATATTAACTCCATACAGAGGGTTCCGAGGAAAATAATTTCTCCGGCTGAATATGTGAATCGTTGTGTTACAAAACCCTCCCAAATTGATTTTCTTACTTTCGAGTAAATCAAGAAAACGTGTAGTGTAGTAAATCAATAAAAGCATAGTAGGCTGATGAGTTTTCGTGATTCCAGTTATTTTATTTTTTTACACCTTAGAACGATCTTGTATGAACTGGATTGAATTTTTATTACCTATTTAAATGTTTTATATATATTTTTTATATTATAGGCTCACGTTTCGTGACCATGCACGAGGGTCAGAATAACATTGCGGCCACTATTGGCTGTAAACGCTTATGGACTTCGGTACGAGTTATGCCCGACCACCAAACAAGATTCGGTAATACACATGAAATGGTACTCACTGCTGTTGTGTCTTCTGGCTGGTTCTCCATTCGGTGACAGTCACAGATATATCTATAATCGCTTTGATTGTTCTAGTTGGTTATTAAACCACGATTTGAGTCAAATTAACACAAGAATTTTACACAAAGACGATACGATAGATAGACGCCCGATCACAGTTCGCATCACACTTTTCGTAACGCATTCACCAGCTTACCCCCAAGTCGAGCGGGCGTAAAGAAGTTTTACTTCAAAAAAATTTACTTGAAAAGTGCATTTTATTTTGTTGGTGAATCCCTCCCAGTTTATTAGCGTGCCGGTACAAAATGCATTTTCCTGCGCAAATTATGCAGTTTAAACGCTCCTAAACGGGTTCGTGATGCAATAATACTTATACGTTGCGGTGCACTTTTCCCCAACGAACTAATGCACGTTGCTCGGCTCCCGTCCGGGGTATGCAGTTATGCAGCAGCGCGATATCTCCGGTGTAATCACGGCTGTATATAAGCACTGATCCGGGAGCGCTTCAAAGCATGCAACCTGATAACAAAATTACTGTATCGTGATCTTTTTGGACGCTGATAAAAGTTTTGCAAAGAAGTGAGGATTCTTTTAATTGCTGAGGATCGTGTTAAACTCCAATCTCTCGTGGACAAAGGTTTTAAAATTCTTTGCTGTCCAGCGCTGTAAGGAGAGCCGAGGATATCCTTGTTTCGAGAGCATCTGACATCCTAACTAACCTAACGCATCAGTGATTTTTCTCTTTGTTCGCTAATAAATTGTCTGACGAAACGAGGCTAGCAGTCTGCAATGGTCTGTAATGCGTGTTTTCATATCGCGACAAATTATCCTCGATAAAATATTCCCGACAAAATATCCTACGGACAAAACATCCTCCAACAAAATATCTTCTAAAACTTAACATAACTTTACAGGATGTCTGTGTTATTTTTGTCCCATTTCACTATTTTTTTAACAATAATTTATTGTTTCTACAGGGTGTTTGTATTATTTTTTTCCCATTTTGCTATTGTTGAACAATAATTTGGTAATTCTTCAGAACAAACGTCAACGGTTAATACGCACTTTTTTTGATAAAACTTTTAGATTCTTCTTAATTACCATAAAAGACAACTATTTGCATTGGGGGAGGTTGAAAATGTTAATTTTTAATTTTAGTTACGTAAATTGAAAATTTGCTTTAACACTGTCAAATCACTCTGTTTGCAATATTATTGTTATTTTAATATGTTGGTATTACTGATATTTTACATTCCATGTTACACAAACCTAGCGTAGCCGCTAAACTATTTGAAAACTGGGATGTTTTTCTTGCCTTGACGTGAGTAGGCGTTATAAAGCGGCACTTTCTTTTGAATCACAAACCATGTTACACAAACCTAGCGTTATAGGTTTTTTCGGTTACGCGCCTTTGAATATATTGCCATGAAGTCAGTTACGGTATGATGTAGCCTTCCATATAGTATCAGGAATACCAACATAATAAAATGACAATAATCATTACAAATTGCATATGGTGAAGCGTTGTGTCTAAATACGAAAGCAAATTTTCAATTTACGTAACTAAAATTAAAAATGTTACATTTTCAACCTCCTCCAATGCAAATAGTTGTCTTTTATGGTAATTAAGAAGAATCTAAAGGTTTTATAAAAAAAGTAAGTGCGTATTAACCGTTGACGTTTGTTCCGAATATTTACCAATAATTTTTTTAACTTTATAAGTAAAATCTCAAAATATAATATTTAATTAAATGAAGACAATATTAGCGAAACTCAATCGAAAATCTGGAGACAAAAAAATCAGAAAAAAGATATTGGTTCCACTGAGGGCCCTGGGTTCGTGTCCTATTGGAACCAATATTTTTTTCTGATTTTTCTGTCTCCGGATTTTTGATTGAATTTCGCTAATATTGTCTACATTTAATTGAATACAATATTTTATTGTTTTTTCATTGTATTTTGGGGGGGTTATGCCGTGTTGCGCTACCTCCTTCTTTAGCCAACGTTTCGGACAGCGTTGCAGTGTCCATCACCAGGGCAGATGTCTGTAATAATAATTTATTGAAGTAAAACTTCTTTACGCACGCTCGACACTTGGAGGATAAAATGATGAATACGTTATGAAACCTTACGAAAAAATATGAAACGTTACGAAAAATGTGATACGCCAATCAATATGAAACGTTATCAATGTGAAACGCTAATCAATGATATGAGTTGAGTTGAATTGAGTTGAGTTGAGTTGAGTTGAGTTGAGTTGAGAGTTGAGAGCTGAGAGCTGGGAGCTGAGATCTGAGAGCTGAGAGCTGAGAGCTGAGAGCTGAGAGCTGAGAGCTGAGAGCTGAGAGCTGAGAGCTGAGAGCTGAGAGTTGAGTTGAGTTGATGGGGATGTTGAGGGGGATGGGGATATTTGTATTCCTGTTATTGTTATATTGTTAATGGGGCATAAGTTAGTGAAGTTTTACTTAAGTCGTGTGGTCTAAAGCATACTCGTTTTTTGTCTTTATAGGATATCTGAATTATTTTGTCCCATTTTTTGTTATGTTAGGTTAGGATTGGTTTTAATAAATATTTGTTGGGGAATGTTTTTGTCTGCAGGATATTATTTGAGGATATTTTGTCTGGTATATTTTGTCGCGGGATGAAAAGTCGCGGAACCGTCTACAATGGTGCGCTTACACCAACTCTGATGTATGACAGTGAGGCATGGAACCAGTGAAGGGAAGATGAAAGTACACTGAATGCTGAAGACATGAGATCCCTGAGACCAATACGTGCCTGAGTTATAACACCATGATAATATTCCGTGACCGTGATAATATTTCATAATTTAATCAATCTGGGAGGCGTGTATGGTGACTGCCACTCCGGGATCCATTTATTGGATAACCAAAGCCTCTGGCATAGCTCATCTAAAGTGGTTCGATATGTATGTACCAGGCAATGATCTGAGACAGTCCTTCTGGAGAGATCTAAAGATCTCCCACATCTAGAGAGTTGTTTTCAGGTATTTTGAGGCTCCATACCAGAGGTGGCTGCCAAATTCTACCTTGGGGCGTACTTGCGATTTGTACAGGGTTAACAGTTTTGTACTATTAAAGTATCTACTAGAGATGGGTAAGCTCTGGATTTTGCCAGAGGCCTCCTTTTAAAAGAACTCTCGAGTTCTTGGAGCAGGTCCCGGGAGCCACACCCGGTTCGCGAGTGGCTCTGACCGAGACGCACGGGTTCGACCGGAGCCGGATCTCGGAGCCGGTACCAGCAAAATAACACGAACCCGGGACCTACAACCGACTCGCGAGTGGCTCGGACCGCCGAGTTCCGGATTTGGGTATATATACATTTCGTGCATAATTCTTGATTTTTAAACCCCCGACGCAAAAGGAGAGGTGTTATAAGTTTGACGTATGTGTGTGTCTGTCTGTGGCATTGTAGCTCCTAAACGAATGGACCGATTACTATGTGTTTTTTGTAATTTGAAAGCTGACGTGATCGAGATGGTTCTTAGTTACAATTCATGAAAATCTGTCTAGGCGTTTCAAGGTCATCAGCTCTTTTTGTGTCGGGGGTTACTTAAAGTTTTCAAAATTTTATTATAATCTGAAAACCCAAAGTATTGATTCAAATAATTTCATTGAAAAAGTCAAACTAACCCCTTAAAAAAATAACCCCATCACACTCAGCACTAATAAACTTTAAAAAAGCAATAAAAATTACCCCAATACACCTATCATTAGTGACACAAGCAATAAATCAATTGGATGTGTGACCACCCATTTACCGCAAGTAAGGTAAAGGCACACCTCGGATAATTCCATTGTGACCTCTTTTTCTTTCATATTAACCAGGCATGCGAAAGAAAGAGAGGTTACATTTGATCATGAGATCATCGTTTGCTTTTAAGGTTTCGCGTAGTTTTGATGATTAATGACTCCACGTGTGATAATTCACACATGTTGGAGTTTACCAATCGTAGAAAAGTAATTGCTTTTTGATAGGATGAAATTTATGTTACCAATTTTGTTAGAGCCTAATATAGTTTTGATGTTCTTTTATCAAATGAATTTTGGTATAAGACACTAATATATAAAATGCTTAGCACATCGTGAAATATTTATTAAGGTAGTTACCTCAATAATATTATAGTTTGGAAATAAAATATAGAATTTTATTCAATTGGAATTGAAGATAGAAAGGCTGATAGAGATATTGAAAGAAGGGTAAACTCCATTAATGGAGGACTGAGCGCCATAAAAAAAAACTGTCAAAAGAAGCTAAGCTAGCAGTCCACAATACGTCCACAAACTATATCAGTTCCCTTAATCACTGACAGAGAAAGGATGAAAGCAGACTGAATGCTGTTGAAATGAGATCCCTGAGGTGTATTTGTGGTAAAACCATGTATGTGAGAATATCGTGTGAGAAATGTGGAAATCCGCAAAGAATGCAAGCGTAATGTAAGCGTAATGACTACGATTAAGAAAGGGACCCTCAGCTGGTTTGGGCATGTAGAGCGAATGTACGAAGAAAGCAGTGTAAGAAGAATATATGACGCACGTGTGTAGAAGACGTCGGGGACGCCCGAGGAGGATATGGCACGATCAAGTGAATCAGATACTTGAGTCGGGCCATGTCAATTTGTCAGAATAATAGAAGAGTATGTATGATGTGAGTGAGGCAAAGAATGTGTGCCGAGTTGTTTGGTGTGATGGTAAGTTAGTCCTTTTTTTTACATTAGCTCAATATAGGAGGCCGTGAGGAAAATTATTTCCCTCAGGGCCTAATTATGTCATCTTAGGGGATGCTATGGAGAAGGTCTTTTTAAGGAAGGAAAGGATAGGAAGTTCTGGGAAGGAAAAGGGTAAGAGGTGTGCGTAGGAATCTGGGGTCAGTATGTCCAGGAATGACGGACGTATGAATCCATCCCTCCAACTGCGGTGCAAGGCGATGGGTCGAGAGTCCGGCTGGAAAGGTCAAAAGGCCTCCCTTAACCAGTCTCTCTCGATCCGGCCCGCAACGCAGTAGGTGAACACTTGAACAGACGCATCCGCCGCCAACACCTGGACAAATCTCACCCCATAAACCCGGGCACCCCTGATAAGTCACCAAACGTACTGAACACTTGGAGTGACCTATGGCAGAGGTGTTGGTTATCCAATAAAATGTTCCCGGGGCGGCGGTACCTATACCCGCCTCTCAAATTAAACAGTTAGTTAGTTTGTGAATGTTTTCATTTCTTTTAGAAAAAAATTAACCCATTAAAATAATAGAAATTTTGACTTAACATTTTTCTATTATTCCCCCTTCAATAATGACGGGTTTGAGCAATATATTGTGAGGTAAGTAGTAAATGGAATGTAATCACATTTGTGAATAATTTGTTGAAAATTAAGTTAAAATACCCTATAAAACAACCCCTTTTATAAGTTCCTGCCTGGGTAGCGACTAAATCATTAGTGGCGCACATTAGATGACAGATGTCACGAACGTTGACACCAAATTTAAATGTCAACTGTCAATTGTAACCCTACTGACAATAACTCTATTGACCCTGTAATACCAAATACTAATTCGTATAATAAACATGATGGATATAACATGACAAATACCACAACTGTTTTTTTTTAGCCTCTTCTAGTAGATGTCAGTTTTATTTTGAATTAGCGATTTCCCGGTATGCATTGCTTTGCCACTTAATAAATATATTGTTTCTGCCTCCGTGTCCTTTCCTATTTGTCCCGATCCCCTTCCGTCTCCCCTTCCTCTCCCGCGACCCCTTCCCCTTACGCGTTCTCAATCCGCCTTCTCCGTCTTCCCTCTCCTCTTCAACTTCAGTTTTCAAACAGCTCGCGTGTCACCTATTGCAATTTTTTATGCAAATTTCGTAGTTCATAGTTCACTTTTATATATATAGAAACCATCGTGGGCATGCACACATCAATTTCCCAAAGTTTCATCGCAATCGGATGAATGGTTAGCAATTTTCGAATTCACCTGAATTTTTTTTGAAGAGGAGAGAGAGTACTCTTCCATTGGCTTGATTGTTGATTGGTTTCGGGATCGTACCCAGAACACCGTGACTCATCACTTATCACCAATAATTTTGGAAAAAAATCTGGGTCCTCTTCCAGATGATTTTTCAATTCTTGGCAGGCTTGAAGGCGAAGGCTCTCTTTGATCTTCAGAGAGGACACTTTCACGTTTTCGCCAAAAAAATCTTGTTTTACTTAAAATTAAACTTTGGACGAACTCGTGGACCCACAGCGACGCGGCTTTGCACACTGACCGAGAAAGAATTTCCTTACAACAGCCGACACACAACACCCGTTCCTCCTCCACTTCTTTCCTCTACCGCCCGCGTCCCGTTACTTTTGGGTCCCCCTAAACTTGTAAAATAACAGAAAAAAACGTTTTTATAATAATTTTCGGACCGTACAAATGATTTACGTTTCGGTTTGGGAATACCTACATAGATATTATCTTCGAGAATAACATATATTTTTTGACCTTCAAAACTTAAAGTGTTGGAAAATATGTAATAAATCGGTAGAAATTCGGGAAGCCCGGCTTTAAGAACTAAAGAGTCAATTGTTCAAATATTCAAACAAAAGTAAATATGTATTTAATAATAATAATATTCATTGTATAACTTGTAGAGCGCCGTTTGTTGTGAAAAATCACCTCAAGGGCGCTGTACAATTTATTATAAATTCTTAGGTTTTTTTACCTAATTCCTAATTCTACTATTTACAAATGGATACAGAAACATATTTACCTGGCAGGTCACATCCAATAAATACACTTTAATTAGAAAGTTTATGCTTGGAGAAGATACGGCTTTGCACGCGGAGGACATTGTATTTAAAAGTAGAGTTGATATTTATTTTGAAAGACCGGAGGAATTAGGACTATAAACGCTTACAAATAGGATTTTTTCCTTACATTTTTACAAATTTAAGTTATTTACAGTATCGCAGGCATTGAATGTGAAGGTGAAAGGTTGAGGTAGGTAAAAGGTAGGTACTTCCCTTCCAAAAATTGTATCATTCAAACATTAAAATTTCAAATTTTCCAATTATTTTCATCTTATTTTTTTTCTCGAATTTATTTTCCTAACATCCAATGAGTCAGCCAGTTGTTGGCTACAAAAAAGTCCAACACCCACTCCCAAATTGGCCTTTCCGCGGTAAAACAAATAAAAATTAACTTGATTTCTAAATGGGAACCAGAATAAAATAAAGCACACAAAACGAGCGTGAATAGGGGAAGAAAAAACACTTAACCGTTGTGTTTCACGCTTTTGCGTATAAATTTACATTAATTCTCAACGCATTTTAGTTCGGTAGCAACCACCGGGCCATTATCGACACACAGGCCTAATTGCCGGGTCAAAATAGCCGCTACTAAACAGAACGAATGACAAAATAGCACGGAAACATCTTACTGAAGAAATGGCTTCGGAAAAATAGCCTGTTTAAAAAATCTAAATTTATGTGGGTTCATTTACATATTACCAGCAGTTATTGCATAACTAAACCTGATTTTCTTTTTCTTATTGAACAATCTTTGTGTATCTATCATCAAAGCAGAAGGTAATGCAAAAAAAATCTGAAGGAAAATATGAAAAAGAACAAGACACCGAAAATTAAAAAGGTTTAAGTTTTTTCAAACTTGATCTTCAAAGAAGATAAAGGTGACTGTCTACATCTGTTTTCGAAAAATCCTGCGCAATGCTCGAGCATCACCCGGGACTTCAGCTGGTTATGTACAAAAAGGGTATCCGGTATAGGTTTGTTTTTTTTAATAAAAATCCACAGTTTTATTTCAAGATTAATTAAGTTTTTGTACGTTTAACTTAAAAAATAAGAGAAAGGTCACTGTTTACATTAGGTTTCGAAAAATAACTCCATCATTCCCCAATTGCCCACTCCATCAGCCTGACATCTGACATCATACCCCAATTGGAGATGTTATAGTCTCACTGGCTCCAGACGGGAGCAGCTGGGACTTTTGTGAGGTATTCACATTAAAAAAAAACAGAGTGTGTAATTTACACGTGGTAGAAGTGAAACCCTCATCCTCACAATCTTAACCAATAGGAGCCTATGTAAAGTGAGCTAATAACCACCATAACATGGGCATCAGCCTATGTAAATAATAATGTAGGTAAATAATTAATGCAATGAATAAAGAAAAATTTAAAAAAAAATCAGGTAAGGTTTCATTCTATCTCATTCTCTTGCAGACTAAATCCTATAGATGTATGTATTTGTCTCTTCTTAGTGTCGTTTACGTTTCATCTCAAAACGTTGCTAAAGAAGTTTCACTTCAAAAAACCATTTATTCTTAAAACTAGGATGGTTTTTTTCACGACCAATATGATCGAAGGATAGTTTTTCTCGAGCTATTTTGTCGGCTACTGCTTCGTCTAAGACTATATTCCTCCCCTATGATTAGTGGGGTAAGTTCGGCCAACCGGACTCATTATTGCCATTATTTTATTCTACTTTCTCGTGTCGGAGTTGCCATATTCGTGGCGATCGAGCAGTAGGGCAAGCCCTTATTAAAATCGCATTATATTTGCATTATTGTCGAGGTGCCGGATCGGAACGGGGCGGAAAAATATCGTTAAAACTTTCAATAATCCCAATTTTTAAACTTACCAAGTTCAAAAATTTCCTTCTAGTGTGGGATTTTTTCTCCAGTGATTCTGGCTTCCACCCTTTCATTGGTGTAGTCCGTCCGGTGCGGATCAGTGGACGCACTTGAATGACAAACTACACAAATAATTCTAAAATCCGTTTGATGCGATCCGTCCGATGCGGACCTGTAGACGGTTTTCTTAAGAGGCCAATGAGGTTAGGATTTGAATAAAACAATTACTTACTCATATGACGAAATTGGACTAGATAACCCAAATCCTGTTTCCTTTAGATTTAGAAGACCATATGAGAAAATTTGACCAATTTTTTTTCATTCTTCTTCTTCTTTTGCCCTGTCCGTTCAACGGACGTTGGCTGTCATTTTGGATATGCGGACTTTTTTACTGCGTCCCGGTACAGCTCTACAGTAGACTGGCCAAACCACTGTCTCAGGTTTTTCAGACATGATGTTCTCCTTCTTCCAGGGCCCCGACTTCAAGCAATCTTTCCCTGCATTACGAGATGCAAGACCTTGTACTTCTCTGGATGTCTCATCACATGTCCTAGATATTGAAGTTAACGAACTTTTACTGTCTTATTTTATTCATCCGAACCATAACATCTTCATTCGTAACTCTGTCCATCCAGGTTTTTTTAATATTCTTCTGTAGACCCACATTTCGAATGCCTCAAGTCGCCTTGTCAGTTCTTAAACAAGCGTCCATGCTTCCATTCCGTAAAATAATACCGAAAACACGTAGCATCTGACCATTCGCATTCATCTCTTAAGGTTAAGATCATGACTTAAGAACATCTTTTTCATGCGGACAAAGGTTGCACGAGCTTGCTCAATGTGGAATTTGATTTTAACCCAAGGATCCCATCCTTCATTTAAATTGCAGCTCAAGTATTTGACCCTTCTCTAGCTTCGTTCCAATAATATAAAGATTTTCATTTAAGTCAACTGCGATATTTTTGCTTATGAGAATGTATTTTGTTTTAGTTGTATGTATTTTGTTTCTTTAATATTATTGATTCTACTACCTTACTACAACTCATCAATTTCAATATCCCCTCCCATAGACTCGGAAATAATGAACTACTCTTTCTCATACAACAATCAACTGATTATGAATATTTTTCACCATTGCCCAGTGTTTGGTTTTGGATTGAGAATATGCCTTGTTTCTACCGGGATATCAGTTATCAGTTCCTATCCCTCCCCAACCATTACCTTGCTGAAAAAGTATTTGAAATTTGGAAAAATGGCAAGAAAAAATAGAGAAAATTCTAATGCAATTGTTTTGAAAGCAGAAGAAGAATTGAAACTATCTTGGAAGCAAGTTTTTGTACACAATCTGATTTTTAAGTAAAATGCAGGAATTTGACCATCTCTGAAGTACAAAATATCGTTTTGTACCATTCGTACTGTTATGGCGATAACTAATATATAAAACAATATTGTGGTTGTATCGTGTGTTCAGTGGCTAGTGATTGGTCAATCCCTTTTCCTTGAATATTTTTTTTTCCTACAGATACTGTCACACGATTCCAACAAACACCTTGTCGCCTCATTTCATTTACAGTCCATTTCAGTGCATACGAAGCTAAAATTCATAAACATTTTTGGATGTAACACCGCGAACATTTAGATTGATCAAATCAAGACAGAAACTTATTTTTTTTGTATAGGTCTGAATAATTTTTATCTGCCAATTTTCAAGTGACATTATAATTGTTATGAATTCTGGCGAGGTCTTGACTTGGCTTATTATTTTTATTTTCCGGTTATTATTTCTGTATTTTGTCTTTGCTTAATCCATTTACGATCCTTTACATATAATTTACAATTTTCTTCTAATTTCATGGTTCCGCGACTTTTCATCCCGCAACAAAATATCCCCCGACTAAATATCCTATGGACAAAACATTCCACAACAAAATATCTACTAAAATTTAACCTAACCTAACAAAAATAACACAGACATCTTGTAAAGACAGTAAATTATTGCTATCTGTATAATTTTGTCCCATTTTACTATTTTTGAACAACAATTTTATTTTTTAATTTAAAATAAAACAATAACTTTGTAAACACCACTTTTATTTTACATACTTTATGCCGACTGGGTTTCGCTGCAACCGTAGCTTCTTCAGGGCAGTATAATACTCTACTAACATTAAGGTACATGTGTGTTATAGATAATATATGATTTAACAAAATGGGCTGGACTCTTCAAGTGAAGGAGGAAAAAGGCAAAAGTGTAGATGGAGAATTGGGAAGGGAACGGGCGTGTTCTTTGTCAATAGGGAACAATTTTAGTATGGGACTTTTATTTAAATTTAGTTGGTTATTAACTACCTTACTATTAGTGTATATGGCTTTCCTTAGTTCAAGTGCCTCTAAGTTATCCAACCTTATTCCTATATTGTTTTTATGAATTAGGGTGGCGCCTGAGTTTCTATCAAATTGATGGTCTGATAATGTCACATCACAAAGTATCTGCTTCATATGAACAAATAATTTCATTGTCTTTATAGGATGTCTGTATCATTTTTTTGCTAAATTAGTTAAAGTTTTAGTAGATATTTTGTTGAGGGTTTTTGTCCGTAGGATATTTATTCGGGGATATCTTGTTGCGGGATGAAAACGCGCATTACCTAATTTCGTGTTACTTCTACAATCTTTAACACATTGCAAATTCTTTCGATTGTTCTAATTCTCTTTTATTACTGCTCTTTATATTTTCTATTATATATTTTTCTATTACGTCATGTTCTATTTCTACCGGATTTCATACTAGAAAATCAAATTTTTATTTCACTTTCTCACTACGTTCGGCAACACACACAGAAGCGGTGATGATCCTCAAATCCTAGGACCATTTAGTATAATAATCATTGACCATTTAAATCGTGCAACCGTAGCGGATACCGCCATAGGTCTATACTCTCTATCATCTGCTAAGTGCACAGTCATCTAAATAGGCATGGGTACTCAGAAGCAGATATTATGGTCATCATTCTCATACTTGGGTTCCAGCGATCAAATTAACGAAATAATGACTTATAAAAAAGGGTAGGTCTGTGCCGCCCGAAAAATATGAGCACTGTATAGTATATTCTAGCAAACGGGTTCCGCGACTTTTCAACCCCCGACAAAATATCTCGGATAAAATATCCTAACCAAACTTAACCTAACTTAACCCAACCTAACCAAACCTGACCTAACCTAACCAAACCTAACCTAACCTAAACTGACTTAACCCAACCAAATCGAAACTGTAAGTTCCTTGCTCTGTCTCCTTCCATCCTTGTCGGGGGATGTTTTGTCCGTAGGATATTTTTTTCTTTGGACATTGTGTCGGAGTATATTTTGTCGGGGATATTTTGTCGCGGGATGAAAAAGTGCATTACCCTCCCATACTAAGTTCCCGCCAGAGTTGAAACGCTTTTGGCCCAAGGGTTGTGGCGCCAAGTGTCGTGTATTTTACAATAACAGACCACTATCCGTTGCTTGTTAGATATTTCCAGTATCACCCTAGTGAAAGACCACTCATAAGAATCAAAATGTTGCTTGAAATAGCTTTAGCCGTGTTTGGTGACAAGATCTGAATAGCCACGTACCTCCCCACCTTTCTCTTCCCCATCTTCCTCCCCTCCCCACTACCTTCAGCCTTACACCATACCTAATTGGGATGTCATGATGTCACTGACTTTTGTTTACATAAGCTTCACACAGGAAGCCCTGAAAAAAATAATTTCCCTCGGGTCCTATGTCATCTTTGGGGATTCTGTGTGGAGGGTCTTTTTAAGGAAAGGAAGAAGAGAAAGTTCTGGGAAGGAAAAAAAGTATGAAGGGTGGGTAGGAATCTGAGATTCAGTGTGTCCATCCGCCGCCAGATCTAGATAAATCTCACCCCCTGAACCCGGGCGCCCCTGCTTGATCATCAAACGTAGCGAACCACTTGGGGTGACCTATGGCAGAGATGTTGGCTCCAAACGATTGAGAACATCGTTATTGCCTTATTGGATAACGGACGTTACCTCCTGTCAGATTTGTGTGATTTGTGCATAATATTTACTGTCACATATTTTAGTGTAGATCGATTTAAACACGAATTTCTGCAAGTATGCATAGTTATTTATTAATTTAAAGTACTTTGTACCTACATATAAAAAGCAAATAACAGACATAAAAATCACACAAATCTGACAGGAGATTATGTCCGCTGTCTAATAACGATCCCACAAAAAATACGGAATCGCCCGGCTGAACTGTTGACATATGGTATGGGTGAATGTTTTTGGCTACATGACATATCTCCTTTGTTTCTATTATCTCTATTCATATGCTTTATCCTATCGGCAGTTGGCCAATACCACTTCCAAGTGTGGAGAAATGGTAAATATATCTCTTGGCCCAAGGGTTGTGGCGTATTTTCCAATAACAGTTCATTTTCCCTTCCTTGTTAGATACTTCCATTATCAACCTGGAGAAAGACCAGTATGTGTGTGTATATGAATGTAATGTATACGTAAGTGTGTGTATCTATGTATGTATACATGTAGAACAATTTTCTCGGTTTACCCGCGTAACATAGTCCTTAAAAAAAAATTTTACTCCTGACGTTTCGGACAGATCTCACTGTCCATCTTCAGAGGCCTTATGTCTTGAATTCTTGTCTCAAACTGATCGCTTTCGCGTGTCTGTTCGGTCCAGAAGCTAATCAATTCTTATGTCTAGAACGGAGTAGAGGAGTTAAAAATTCCTTTTAAGAACTACGTTTCGCGGATAAACCGTGAAAACCTTAACCATTACATATGTATATAAATACATAAATAGTCATATGCTTCATCCTATCGGCAGTTGGTCAATACCACAAGTGTGGAGAAGTGGTATAATGAGGACTATGAGGAGTTTGAGTAGCGGCATATTGGTAGACAAAGAGAATAGTACGCCGGATCAGAAGTTTAAACATTAAAAAAACTTTAAAAGTAAATACAGGGCATGAGCCGGTGGGAGGCGTCAAAGAACAGAACAAGAGCGTGGTAAGTCTGAAACAACAAACATATTTATCGGTAGACAGAAATAATTAACTACTTAATTCTTTATTCTTATTCAGGCAGGTGATTTGCAGTTTTGCCAAGTCATTTTCATGGGTAACATTGCAATATGTTTCTATACTAGCTGGTTCCCGGCATGCGTTGCAATGCCATGTTCAAAGAAATACATTGTTTCTCTCTATTCTTTTCCAGTGCGTCCCCGTTCCCCTCCCGCCTTCCCATCTAGCTAACTTTATAAATTATAGCCTGTAATGTTATTCTGATGTATGACCTATTTCATTATAAATTTTCATTAAAATCGGGAAAGAGTAACAAGCACACGTACATCATACAATTCGCGTTTATAATATTATAGTAAAATTATATTTTGCTAGATTTTTGATACAATTTTTCCCTTCCCTAAAATATGAGACGTATAAGGTAATAATAAACATGTAATACCTATATATCTTTATATATACATAAAAATCTCACGCCACGATGTTTGTTCGAGATAAACTCCGAAACCACTTAACCGATTTTGATGAAATTTGGTTTACTGCGTGTAATTTGGTCCAACTTAAAATATATGTTAGTTTGAATCTCGATTATTGACCTCAATATTTATTATTTCGAATTTAATGTTCATTAAATAAAGGAGAATGCTTTGTAATTATTTGTAAGTTCCATAAGTTTTTAATAGATGGCGGTGTGAGTTAATTTATCGACAAAACACTTGGTTATCTAGGTTGGGTAACCATCCAGTTGATGGATTTGTGTTTCTGAGCCACAGCAACGCATGGTCTGGTCAGCTAGTAGATATATATATAAACTTTTTTTTACATTGGGAAGACTTTTAGAAGTTCTAATATTAGAGTTAAGGAACATCTAAGGTGTTTAAATAATAATGATTATTCCGTATTTGCCAACCACATTTTAGAAAAAAAATCATTCTTTTGGCATAAATAAAGGGTTAAAAAAATTATACACAAACACAACAGGTTTCCAATTAGATAATTTAGTAAAAAAAAGTGTTAAAAGTCAATTAAATATAGTAAATAACCATTTTTTTAATATCTCACAAGAGTACCAGCTGCTGCCGTCTGGAGCCAGTGAGACTATGGCATCCCCAATTGATGTTGTGAGGCTGAAGGTAGGGGGAGAGGAAGGAGATTGGGAAGAGGAAGGTGGGGAAGTACCTGGCTATTCAGATCTGGTCACCAAATACCGCTAACAACATTTCAAGCAACTTTTCAATTCTGAAGGGTCGTCTTACACCAGGGCGATACTGAGAGTATCTTCCACTCTGAAACGTGCCGCAAATATAATATATATTATTTTTAATCTGTAAATTGTGAAATAACACAAAATTAATCAAATAAAAATTATTTTCGTTTGAACCATTGAACGTCGAATTGTGAGTTGAGAGTCTTACCTCGGGACCACGGAGAATGTCGATACCATAATTTCACGGGAAACACATAAAAAATCCATAATGTATTTATATTCAATATTTGAGTTGTTTCATTACTCCTCTGAATCTTGCTGGCGCCAGGGCGCGATGACTTCGCGCTTTGGCATTTTTTTGTTTTCCAGCAAGTCCGGTGGGTCTTCTTCCCGCCCCCGAACCCAACCCGGTCTAATTACTGCCCCGACACAAGCGCCGCCGGGCCCGGCCAGTAGCACCAGCACAGCAGCCTGTGGGTAAGCGAGAAGCCGACGCGCCACTGTCTCTGGTACTGTAAAGCCGCGTATTTGTTCAATGGGAGATGTTTAATGTTTAATGTTTAATGTTTCGGCCACTATCGGCTACTGTATGGCTAATGCACCAGACTATGAGCGCTGATGGACCGATAAATTGGATACAATGAAGCGATGGTTTAAAGATGAGTTAGACGAAGTCTATTTATAGCGGTGGCTGTTTTTTGGGGCGTTATGCCGTGTTTGCTTCCCCCTTCCATAGGTATTTACGAAAGTTTCAACGATTTATTAATTTTCTGAACTTCTTACCGCCTCAGAACCAATAACTGTTGTGTTAACATATTAGCTGAATTAAATTCAGTTTTTTTATTCAGTTAAAAATGATCCAATGAAGCAATTATTGATGCGCAACCGTCCGTCTTTTGTTTTTGTCAGTATCAGAGATGGCGTTGTGTGTGGATTAATATTTTTATGTGATTTTCTTACTATACTTACTTACTTACGGGAATTGAGTTTCATTTTCTTTATACGCGAGAGGGAGATTTATTATAATTATTGTCTATTCCATTGGATGGATGCAGACACACGTTCACCGTTTGTCCATTTTCGACTGTTGACATTTAGTGTGTAAGAAAGATGGGCAGCATTATATGTTTAAGAATAAAAGCAAAACAATCAGCGCATTGACATTTGACATTTTAGAATTTTTGCAAATCACTCACTAGTCAATATTATATTTATCACAATGCTCCTGAAAAAATGTACGAGGAATAGAATTTTCTTCATAAATTATTTTTTCGTGAATTTTTCCGACGTTTTAATAGCTGCTATTCGGGGTGGAGACAAATCTAACAAATCAAAGATCATAAAAATTGGTCCAGCCGTTCTCGAGAAAAAAAAAAATATTTCTAATAATTTCAGTTTATTTTCGTTACTGCTATTTTTCCAATTGTAAACCCCTGTAAAGTAAGAGTTTTTTGCAACCCATTGTATATTACTAACTCCTTTGTAAAAAATATGTATATATTTTATGTACCTAAATATAAAACAATGTAAAAACCCCATTGGCGTGTAAAAGAGTAAATCTTATCAAGTAAAAATTAATGTTTCTTTGTTTGTCCCTTATGCATTCCTAAACCATTAAACCGATTGCGATGAAACATTGGTTTTAAGAAAGTTTCTGTATATATAGGTGAGCTCTGGTCTGGCGTTATTAAATTATTTCCTGTACAATTAATCCGATTATTTTGAAACTTTGTCGAGTTGTTATGCACACGCCCGCGAAGGTTTCTATATATACTGGTGAACTCTGGCGTTATGAAATTAGCATAAAAAAATGTAGCGTACGAGTTGTTTGAAAAATGTGTGTATTTCATATAGTTTAGTGGCATTGAGGGAAGGAGGGAGGGAGAGGGGAATCCGGGAGGGTAACGAAGGAGGGAGTATCGCGGGTGATGGTGAGGGAGGGGGGAAAGCAGGGAAAGTGGAAGAGGAACGCGGGAGGAAAAGGAGACACTTGGGAAAGGATACAAAGGGAGAAACAATTGATTTATTTATGTGACATTGCAACTCATGCCGCTAGTGAATAAATAAATAAAAATTGGTCCACGTGAAACTAAACAAAACTACTAGCTTCGAATTGTTGACAGTTGACTACTAGAGGAATATTTTTAAAGTTAGTTTAAGACCAAAGCTGAAAGCCAGAAGGTCTACGTATAAATTTATTCTAGTTGTATAGAAAAGTAATCTATCACTCTAGACTTTGTAGTTAGTCATAACAAACTCATCATATTAATTATTATAAATTATCCAACAACAATTATGTTTATTTCTTCAACACATTGCGTACATTAATTACTTATAAATGTTTCTAATAAACATGACGGATGAAATTATAAATTTCTTAATTTATAAATCACACAACCTCTTGTTACGATACGCCTGTAGCGGATTACCAAGACGCAGCTAGCCCACAGTTCCGCCGCCGCCTCTCCCCGCCCCGTATCCTGTTTGCCTCTCCCCCGTGCCCGGCCACTCTCGGCAGTCCGCTGCTCTCCACACAGAAGAAATCCGAGCGCCTTTGAGAACGCACGCTAGCGGCTCACTATAGCCGGCGGACCCAATTCAATGGGGCCGCGATGTATTATTGAAATACCTTTGTGTAAAATCAGCCTTTTTGCCACTATAGTTCGGTCTATTTAGACTACGAAAGTGCCTGATGAAGCTGCCACATGAGACGAGGTTCCTGCCAACCTACATGTAAGCTGTATCTTGATTTCCTCCTTAAATGTTGTCCGTAATTCAGTGAAATGTAGGGCCCCCGCGGAAATCACGACTCGGAGAGTTTCGTTTTGAGAGACAGTCAGGGAGAGTTAAACACTTTAGCTAGGTTTGTGTAATTTGCATTTCTTGTAATTGAATTGTACTGTAGAAACCTATGTATGTGTTTGAGTTTACAATACATGTCTAAATGATTTAACATTGTTATTATTCTGCTACGGCGGGAGGATTGTTGGCCAGTGAGGATCCCGTGGGTCACCGGAGGATGGAGAGAAGTTCCCTAGCCTTGAGCTGCCCACCCCCCTGAATAGAGAGTACCATAGTCCCGCTGAGAGCTAGTCAGGGACGTGTTTTGGGCCCTGGTGTTGGTTTAGAAGCCGACATCGAGGCACCCCTAACAATTGGCGCATCAACGTGAAGCCTGGAATTTTTTTTTCTCTATCCCGGTCATTTTGCGGGACCTTCCTCTGTCAAAATCCTTCCCGCACAACAACTATTTTGTAAACATTAATTATGCCTTGTTATTCTACAGTGAATCCTGTGAAAAAACCACAGAAACCAATATGTAAATCAGATCCATAACAGATCTGATTGTAATTATGAAATTAAATCGCATTTGAAACGGCCATTTTGAGTACCCGAAACGCCAGCTTTTGACCGCGAATCTGAATTGCGTCACCAAGCGGCGGGCGCGTAGCAACAGCAATACCCGCCAAATCTAACGGCCAATGTTTCACGCGATATGCCTTGAATCGCGCCAAATCCAACGGCCTTTGTTTCACGCGATATTCCGGATTGTGCGCGCAAATGCCTTGTTCCCGCCGATATCCTAACCGACTGTTGCTAGGCTGCGTTTTAAATCCAAACCGTTTTTTATGACTGAACCGGGATACCAACGGAAATCATTATTATAAATTTGATTCTGGAACCCCAGTTATTTTGCGAATTCCTAAATGAAAATTTCGGACTTACGTATTTTTTATTATTTCTGCACAATATACCAATTGGCCCACTTGTGTCTGTCAAATTAGTACAATTTAATGTTTCTCCAAATGGACAAAATAATGACTTTCTTTCCCCATTGTACATTATAGGTACTGTTTTTTTTCAGCATAAGTGAAAGTGAATTGTGTTTTTTCCCTTACATAAGTGAAAAGTGGAATAATAATAAAGCCAATGACTGATTCCATGAATAAATAAAATAATTTTAATATGGTTGGATGCAATAAACCCCATATTCAGTCATTTTCATCCGGAAGTTTGTCCTTTATTTGCCAGAAATGTGCCTTTTGTGAACTTTAGTGCCTTTCTCAGTGCAAAGTGTTTTGTGAAAATAAAAAACCTGTTTTCTAAAGGTCAGTCCTGGCAAAATTTTTCTAAAATAAATAAATACTTGTGAATTTCACAGTTTTCTCAAAAGTGGTCAGTGAAATACAAAAACCTTTACCACTAAGGTCTTTCCACGCAAAATTTTTTCTCGTCTGCCCCTCTTTGACAAGAATTCTGGTGTCATGTATACAAAACACATTTGGAAGTGCCAACAGCGATCACCAAGTGAAAAGTGCCTCACAAAAATTAATTTTTGCGCTTTCTAAAGGAAACCCCTGGCCAATTTTTTTCTTCTCCCCACCACCCAGGAAACTCACAATGGAGGACAAGCAAACTATTACATCATCCAACTTGGGTACCATTCCCAATGTGCATAGTTTATCCAAAGCCCACTTACAAGCTGCTTTAAGGGATAGAGGACTCTCGCCATCAAGCAAATCTAAATCTACATTGAAGGCATATGCACTTTTATTCAACAAAAAGTACATTAGGAGAATAAACCTCGCCCCCTCCAACGAAAATAATTCATGTTCGGCTACGCAAGTTTTGGATAATCTTGACAAAGAACCTACGCCGCATGTAATGATAAAACAGGACGTCGCACCCATCTTGACACAAGATAAAACTTACGATTTATCCTCTTGGAAAGTCAAATATAATGGCGTCTCCGATGTGCTGGATTTCATTGACCGTATTGAAGAAACGGCTACAATCAAAAATATCCCATTCGAGATTCTACGGAGAAACTTTATAGAACTCATCTCCCCAGAATTAATTCCGTGGCACCGCATCCAAAAGACTAAATGCAAAGATTGGAATAAACTCAGAGCTGCCCTAATCTCTAGCTTTGGAAAAAAGGAGGCCCAGCACCGGATCAAACTATCTCTACTATCTATTAAACAACTAGTAGATGAACCTGTGGCTACATTCATAGAAAGGGCTGAATCCATCAACATCAAGCTTTCACATCCTGTTCCGGAAGCTGAACTATTACCAGTCATAACTGATGGCCTTTTAAGCAAATACGAGAACATCATCACCTCACAGAAAATTGCATCCCTGGCCCAGCTAAACGAAGTCTGCCTCCTCCTGGAATCGTACCAGGATAGGAAAAACATAAAGAATGTGTCGAATAATGTGGTTGTGCCAAGCCGTTCGTCTGGTTTAAAGCCAGAATTCGACAACAAAAAAGTGTGCTCCTTTTGCAAAAAAGTAGGCCACCTGGCCGCTACTTGTTTCAGGCAAGCAAGACTTCTGGAATCCAAGGAACCCCGAACCTCCAAGAGACATCACTCTAGGGACCGCTCTCCTCCACGCGACGAACTGCGCAACATTTTCAAGAAATCAAGGCACAATGCAGAAAGGTTACAAAACCCAAGCGATGTCAGACCTCAGGTGGATTTCTCCAAGCCCCCACCAAATTTCTACATGAAGAGGCCAAAAAACTAAATAATAACCTCTCAGGTACCCATTCTGAACCAAGGTCTAAAGAATGGACTGATTGGTTATCACACATTAAGTATTTTAACCAGACCTTAAATGTTTCCTCGGTTTGTTGCAAACAAGCTAAAGATGGGAGACCCTATGCTTTTTTCTCTGTTAACAATGTACCCTTTTCCGGATTACTTGATAGCGGTGCATCTGTCAGCTGTCTTGGCAACAATGCTCATCTGCCTTTTGTTAACAGTGATTTTAAAATTTCGCCACAAACAACACACCTGACGACTGCGGATAATGTTTCCCAGCCGGTCATCGGTACCCTTGCACTGCCAATTAATTGTAACAATAAAATAATTACAATCAATTTTCTAATAGTGCCCTCTATATCCCAGAATTTCATCCTTGGCGTTGACTTCTGGAAGGCTTTTAACGTTGCTCCCCAAGTATTTAATACTCTTGGCGAAACCTCCACTGCTGCTCAAATTAGTGAGATCCGCACAATAATACCTCACGAAAATTTAAGCACGGACCAAGCTCTCCAACTAAAGGAAATGGTAAATAAATTCGAATCAATATCTTTCGAAAAATGTGGATTGGGTTTGACAAATTTGGTAGAACACCACATTAAAACCAATGGCCCACCCATAAAGCAACGTTATTACAACTTAGCCCCCCAAAAGCTTAAACTTTTGGAAAAAGAACTTGATGAAATGTTAAAAATGGGTGTGGTGGTTCCCAGCAGAAGTGCATGGACCAACCCAACTCTTTTGGTTTCTAAAAAAGATGGCTCCGCACGTTTCTGTCTCGACAGTAGACGTTTAAATTCTTGTACGGAAGCTGACGCATACCCCTTACCTTACGTCCACGCGACCTTAGACAAACTGCGCAACGCCAAGTTCATCTCCTCTGTTGACCTAAGCAAAGCTTTTTGGCAAATACCTTTGGACGCAGAATCGTGTGAAAAAACTGCTTTCGTTGTACCTGGTAGGGGAATGTTCCATTTTAAAAGATTACCCTTTGGTCTAAAGAACAGCCCCGCCGAATTACAAAGACTGATGGACAAACTCTTCGGTCCTGAAGTCGATAACAGCCTGTTTTGTTACCTTGACGACCTCATCATCGTCAGCGACACCTTTGAAAAACACCTATTAATGTTGGAAAAGGTTTTTCAACAACTCAAGTTCGCTGGTTTAACCATCAACTTGAAGAAGTCTGAATTCTGTAAGTCCCGTTTACGTTATTTGGGATTCATTGTCGACGAAAAAGGTCTAAGAACAGACCCCGCTAAGGTGGAAGCCATGGCAAATTTCCCCCGACCCAAAAACGCGAAGGAAGTCAAAGGTTTCCTTGGACTTGCAGGTTACTACAGAAGATTCATCAAAGACTTTTCCACAATTGCAGCCCCCTTAAATAAAATTACCGGCACCCGTAAAGGTGTCAGCAACTTCCGATGGTCTGCTGAAACTGAAGAAGCGTTTACAACTTTAAAAAATGCCCTTCAAAAAGCCCCCGTTCTGAATTGCCCGGATTTTGCACTCTCTTTTACCCTCCACACGGATGCCTCCAACGTAGGAATCGGTGGAGTCCTAACTCAAGAATTCCCAGATGGCGAACACCCTGTAGCGTATTTTTCCCGTACACTAAATAAACACGAGAAAAACTACGGAATTACCGAAAAGGAGTTATTGGCTGTATTGGATTCTGTTCACCATTTCCGCGGTTACATAGACGGTAGCAAATTTACTGTAGTCACAGACCATAGTAGTTTGAAATGGTTGATCTCTTTAAGTAATCCCTCCGGTAGACTCGCTCGTTGGGCCTCCCGTTTGTCTCAATTCAATTTTGATGTTGTACACCGTAAAGGCGCGGACAATATTGTTCCTGACGCTCTTTCAAGAATTGAATTGGCTTCATTAAATGTTGACACAATTGCCCCCCCTCCATCTACAAAAGATGAATGGTACTTGAAAATCTTCGAAGGTTGTAAAAATAATCAACAAAAGTTTCCTAATTTTATCATAAAAGAAGGACAACTATACCGTAATTGCAAGGCACCACTATCCATCCTCGAAGATTACTCTTGGAAACTTGTCGTTCCCCTCGAAGGAAGAGAACAAATAATAATTGACAATCATAGTGCTCCCGACTCTATACACCCAGGAACTTTCAAGACGTATAAAAAGATTTCCTTGAAGTATTACTGGCCTGGTCTTTTCAAACAAATTCGCAATTACATCTCTAAATGTGAAACTTGTAAAGCTTATAAACATAGCACGGCAGCACCTGCCGGCCTAATGGGTAACCCCAAACGCGCCGACAGACCCCTACAGTCATTGTCAATGGACCTCGTCGGACCTTTTCCTCGAAGTTATGCCGGACACATGCACATACTTAGTGTAGTGGATGTTTTCACCAAATTCTGTTGGATCTTCCCTTTAAAAAGAGCCAACGCGTCCGCCATCATCAAACTTCTGGAAAAACACATTTTTATACCTTACGGAACACCCAGAACCGTAATTGTTGATAACGGAAAACAGTTTATTGCCCAGGAATTCAAAGAATTTCTTGCCAAATACGGAATCAAGGACATTTATTATAACACCTTGTACACTCCCCAAAATAACACTGTCGAACGTTACAACCAAACAATCAACACAGCTCTAGCTATTCTAGTTGATAAAGATCAACGCACTTGGTGTAAAAACCTAGATAAAATTCAGGCCGCTATGAACAACACTGTTAATCTGGCCACTGGTTACACACCTTTCTTCTTAAAACACGGTATGGAACAAGTCGTCCATAGTTCTCTACATAGGGACACAAACTTTCCTACGTCATCCGCCACCACAAGCAACCCTACCGCAGACTATGCCCATCGCTTGGAAGAACTGTCGGCCATTTACAGTGAAGTCACTGACGCTTTGCTCCTGGCTCACCAAAAGAGTGCGGACAGATATAACTTACGTAGAAAACATGTCACCTTCAATACAGGAGACATAGTTTGGAGAAAGAACAACACACTTTCCCAAGGAGCCATGTATTTCTCTGCTAAGCTGGCACCACGTTTCGTGAAGGCCAAAGTCCTAAGGAAAATATCAGACCTAGTGTACTCCTTGTCTGACTCATCTGGAAAGCACATTGGTAATTACCACATTAAGGACATTGTAAAGTCTGGAAGTGAGGAGTCAAGTAAAACTGCCCCCACTATCTCAGCAAACGTAAAATGATCCAGTATGTACCACATTTTTTTGTAAGCTTACAGAGTCTTACTACGTCAGGCGTGTATTGTGTCAATCACATGCCCATCGTTTCATAAATGAAACAAGTTGTAAATTATTTTGTAAATTAATGCGTACTCTCCTTGAAGTTACTTTCAAATGTTGTTTTTGCACTATTTTTTCTTTCCCTCACGACAATTTTTTTTCTTTTATTTTTTTTCACCTGTTCTAAAACTGATCACTTTGGAACGGAGACACTTTTCGAGTTTCAATGTTTGGGAAGTCGCGAGCCCATTTATTGTCTCAACACGTACACTACGCAATGTTCATGCCACGTCATACCCTGCCTTGTCATGTAATTTTGTAATTTTTTTTATTTATTTTTTTGTTGCATTTTTGTCGTGTGGAAAGGAACTTTCTCATTTGTTTATTTTGTTCATGTAAAGTAGTTGACAATTGCCCATCGGCGTGTCGTTCTAGAAGTCGGGTTTTGTAAATTCCAAAGTGTTAAATTCCGACTCAGAACCAGTTAACTATTTTTACAATTTTTCCTTTTATCTTGTTCATCATGAGTTGTAAAACCTTCCGAGGTATCTCCAGCATGAAAATCAAACAGTGGTTACTTACATAGTCGCCCCTCGTGTAAATAAGTTTTTTTCAATTTTTTCCTCTTAAATTAAAAATTGATGGCGTCCTACCCAAATTCATGCTCTTGTACCAAAATTGGATATCGACACGTCCATTTTGGAACTTGTATTTATAAAACCAATGATTGGTCTTTATAACCCTGTATATAAATCAATTTGGCTCGTTCCAACTAAAGTACGTAAAACCGAATCATCCGGTCTTTGGTTGTTATAACAAAGCCACTGCCTTTTTGTTATTTTGTTTTTTTGCTTGTACGTTACGTATGTCTTATATGACACGTTTCAACCCTACGAGACAGGTTAATAAAACTTTATGGTCATCCTGATTTTGGAATTCACAACTTTTAGGTGTTCATTTAACCAAGTATTTGCAACCCAAATTGCACATAACCTGGTATGTTTGTAACTGCACAAAGGGTATGTAAAACCGTAATTGGTCCCTTTTCTTTGGTCTTCCTCACTGCAGGTTGCCACAACAGACAGTATGTAAAACCATTATAGGTCTGTCTTTGTTTTAAATACTTGGTGTAAGTAGAATTATACTCTGCCATCACCCTTGTATTTTGTAACACATGAAGTAGCATCAAATTGTCTATCTTCTCTGTCGTACGCTTTTGGGCTACGGAGTTAGTTAATCTAACGAATCTTTATAAAATGTGTTAAAATCAAGCATCGTTAACGTTTATTGTGTTGTATTTAAACGTAACCCTGTTACATTATAGGAGAGATCCTTAGAACATCCACCGTCATAGGAGAGATCCTTAGAACATCCACCGTTATAGGAGGGATCCTTAAAATACCTGCCACGATACGAGAAGTTCGTCATAATCACTTTTGCTCATAGCTAAATGTTATTGAGTTGGTCGTGTGACATATTTGTCATGAGTACCACCCTTTCTGTACAATCTATTTTGGTCGTGTGTCATTCATTTGTCATGAGTACCGCTTTTGTATTTTGGTCGTGTGTCATTCATTTGTCATGAGTACCGCTTTTGTATTTTGGTCGTGTGTCATTCATTTGTCATGAGTACCGCTTTTGTATTTTGGTCGTGTGTCATTCATTTGTCATGAGTACCGCTTTTGTATTTTGGTCGTGTGTCATTCATTTGTCATGAGTACCACTTGTATGTATAATTGTGTACAACCCTTGTACACGAGACGTGGAGACGTTAAAACACTTACCGTGATTCGTGCGAACGACATAATATCGGTCTTGCCATCTTCTTTAAGAGGCATTGTATAAACTCTTGACTTCTGTCTATAATTGAGTTTTATCTTGTATGTACTTACATGTTTTTGTACACTATACGTGGAGACGTTAAAACACTTACCATGAGTCGTGCGAACGAAATAATATCAAACCTTTTGTGTGCGATCTACGAAATGTAGTCCACAACCCTTTGTTGTCATTCAACGCCAATGCCCGTGGACCTCCTGTTTTTTTTACTTCTTTGCAAAAAGGAAAGAAGCCCAGGAATATCTACTATCCCAAAAGGACTAGTTTGTAGCTTCACTGCTAACTATGGGGCATAGTGCTGTGGGAGTTAATCGATTGAGCACAAAACCACCCAACTCGTTGTCTGGGGAACGGATAAGAAAACCCCCAGGTTTGTGAAATTGGAGCAAGGGTCTGTCTTTTCTCACAATCACGCAGGAGTTTTTTAAAATGACCCACTAATCTTTTGCCCAATACACGCAAAAGATTAGTCTCTTTGTTAATGTGTATTCAAATTTCTCCTCATCCTTTTAACAATTGTAAAGAGTCAGGAAATCTGCTGGTTGATCATGTTTCATTCTCACATGGAGTTTGAAGTGGAAATTAGTCCAGTCTCTAGCAAGTTTCGTCACTCAACTCCTTTCCTTTTCCTTTCCTTTCTCCTCACCATCATGTTCTCAGGTATATGTTATGAAGAGGAAAATCTGTTGTTAACCATAATTCGCCCTCACTGGGAGTGCGAATCGGTAAATTAACCAATTATCAGCAGGCTTTCTCCCTCACTCTCTGCATATGTCTCACCTTTTGTTCTCGTTCTCAATTTCACGAAACACATTCATGAATGTTGGATATGTACGATATGCACTTGGCGTACCGTCTGTCTCCTTTTGACAACCTTTATTCATGAATTGGTTTCTCTGCTTTTACCGTGACTCATTCACGACTTCTGTGTCTTGTTTTTTGAAATTCTACAAAAAATGTTACCACCTTTATGTTAACATAGGCCATGGAAGGCCGGTTGTTTTTTAACCAAGACATATTGTCACTCGGCAAACGCCAAGTCATCCTGGTAAAGGAAAATGTTCATGTAATCACAATTTAGTTAGAAAACTCTCTCTTCGTCACTCTCTGGGTCGGTGATTAAAAACTTCGTTTATTTCATAATCTGGACACATTTTGTTTCTCTCCAAACCTTTTCTTCATTGGTCCCTAGGCAGGTAAACTTCAAGAATTTTGCTCTAATAATAATTTCTCCCGGATTAAAAAGAAGCCCAGGCGGATGTCATCACCAACAGCCAAGCTGAGCTCCACTTCCTGACAGCACGCGCTGTGGCTACTAGGTCCCTCCTGCTGCCATTTTTCTACGCATTTGTTCCTGAAAGCACAGACCATACCACCCATATGTATGTTGTTTTGTCGTGCCACAGCAAGTTGAGTTGTCCCACTATACATTATGACACTCTGAACCACCTTTTGGGCACGCTAGCTCCTAGGTTTGTTCTTACTCTTGCTATCAATGCCAACCATGTCGTCTCTTGCGCTGTCATGCAGTGACGCATATATCGTCATGTGTAAACCATCATTACCTTGACCTCCAGTATTCGCTGAATGCGTACCAATACAAGTTATGTTGAGCTACATTATGCTTCAATAACCATTATATACGATCCGTGTTTACCTTAATAACACTTAGGATTCGTACTGGCATGTCTGCAGACACTGGATTCTCCTCCTCAATGACCTCTGTAACCATAGTCGCGGCACAGCAACCACAGTCTCCACTTCGTGAACTTCGACGTTTTCGACGAAACCAAGTGTTTTCTAAGGCCCAAGTGTACTTTTGAGTGTTATCTCAAAGGGGTCTGATTACAGTGATAATGTAATCCTTAGAATCTGTGAAACCACGTCCTCCTCTTCGAAATTCTCCGAAACCAAACAAATCCACGCTTCGCAAACTTAGCTCCCAGACCAATGAAACCTTAGAATCACACAGGCATTTTTGTTCTTGTTTTTTTGTTCTTCGATTGTACAAATATGAATTGTTATTTTTCAATTGCATAACCATGTATTGTTATTTTTCAATTGCATAACCATGTATTGTCATCTTTCAATTGCATAATCTTGTATGTTGTTTCACACCATGTACTTTCACCAAAACTGTTCTTTTCCAAACATTGTATGTACCCCTCACCCATTCCCTACAAACATTGTGACCTAAACTATAACATAAATTGCATGTTCTAGCTAGGCATCTCTCAAGCAACGAATCTCTCAGAACCCCGATGGAAGTTTAAGAGGATTTTTTTTTCCTACAGCTCCATTGCCACGTCGCTTTTTTTCCAAGCGCGGGGGGAAGTGTTACGATACGCCTGTAGCGGATTACCAAGACGCAGCTAGCCCACAGTTCCGCCGCCGCCTCTCCCCGCCCCGTATCCTGTTTGCCTCTCCCCCGTGCCCGGCCACTCTCGGCAGTCCGCTGCTCTCCACACAGAAGAAATCCGAGCGCCTTTGAGAACGCACGCTAGCGGCTCACTATAGCCGGCGGACCCAATTCAATGGGGCCGCGATGTATTATTGAAATACCTTTGTGTAGAATCAGCCTTTTTGCCACTATAGTTCGGTCTATTTAGACTACGAAAGTGCCTGATGAAGCTGCCACATGAGACGAGGTTCCTGCCAACCTACATGTAAGCTGTATCTTGATTTCCTCCTTAAATGTTGTCCGTAATTCAGTGAAATGTAGGGCCCCCGCGGAAATCACGACTCGGAGAGTTTCGTTTTGAGAGACAGTCAGGGAGAGTTAAACACTTTAGCTAGGTTTGTGTAATTTGCATTTCTTGTAATTGAATTGTACTGTAGAAACCTATGTATGTGTTTGAGTTTACAATACATGTCTAAATGATTTAACATTGTTATTATTCTGCTACGGCGGGAGGATTGTTGGCCAGTGAGGATCCCGTGGGTCACCGGAGGATGGAGAGAAGTTCCCTAGCCTTGAGCTGCCCACCCCCCTGAATAGAGAGTACCATAGTCCCGCTGAGAGCTAGTCAGGGACGTGTTTTGGGCCCTGGTGTTGGTTTAGAAGCCGACATCGAGGCACCCCTAACACTCTTCAGTCTTTATCAACAGATGGCGTTAAAAATCATATTTTTGTTTTGTCATTCGACAGATGTCAGTTTTAAAGCCAAATCTCTTCGGAATACTAGGATTAAAGTGCCGCTATTAGATCAAAGATTTGATTCGGACGATAATTTGTCCGAATCATCACTGAAAATTGTACAAATTGGTGTTGCAAAATACCGCCATTGCTCCGTTCGGTAAATCGTAAATCGTGAACTCTAAAAATAATAATATTCTTTTGAATCGCAATTGATTTGCTCCGTTTGATGGATTTTTAGATGCTTTTAGGTTCGCAATGATTGGACTGCATTATTTATTGCATCATATTGCTAATAGGATTATTATAATATGTAACTGTTTCAGATTACTAGGTGTTCAATTTTATATTGCAAATTTGTTATTATAAACGAGAATAAAATCATGGAAATTCTATTAAATGCTGGAGTTTATATAATTTCACTAGCTCTTGGAATGTCAGGTAACACTAAACCTTTAAAAGATAAGTTAACGCTGTATTTGTTTAATTTTTGATATCCAATAATTAAACCAACTATTTTTCTAAAACATCATTAATGTAATATGACTGCTGATCTCGTGTTGAATTATTTATTTAATTAAATGTTTTATAAATAACCAATGCCATTAAAAGACTTGGTGACATTTTATTTTAGCTAATTTTATATCTGTGGAAACAGAAAACTATTAAAATAATGTTAAAATAATTCAACATGATCCTCGAAAATAATATTGTATGGAAAGGGCCATGAAGAGAAAATGAGATAATACAGCTTTAAACTGCACTGTTTCATTAGATATACAATTCTTTACAGGCATTTAACAATAAAAAAAACCATATAACCATCGTTCTTGCATACACGCGTTAATGATCAATTATAAAAATAGAAGAGGAACCAAGAGGCGTCCTTGTGGTACGCCTGAAAAAATATTTTAATACATTTTAAAAACGTAACACAGGGTCACATTTTGGGACCCTTTCTAATTAAATATTCGTATATTTTGATTGTGATTCAAAGAAATATTTAAAACGTACCTTCTATTTTGGTACCACGTCTTCACTTGGGTGTCCGTTAGTCCCAGCTTCGCAGCCAGCTCCATCCTATCCTGGACGCTCAGGTATTTCTGCCTCTCAAAGGACTTCTCGAGGGTCTGCAGCTGATGGTCGGTAAAGGCCGTCCGAGCTTTCCTCTGCTTTTTGGATAAAGAGCCTCCTTGGCAACCCTTGCTGGCGGAGCCAACGTCGTCGGAATCTTCTTTGCCACCTGGAAATTGAAATAAAATACTTATTAAGTACACCTTGTAAACATCTTCAAATTAAAATTCAATGATGATGAATGAGTAAACAAGATTATAAAATATTAATTTATGGACTAGAGCACTTATGCGCAAAGCAATGGAGAAAAGAGTCGATGACGTGTTAATGATCAATTACAAAAATAAAAGAGGAACCAAGAGGCGTCCTTGTAGTATGCCAGAAAAATTCGGTTCAGAGTTTAGAAGAAAACTTTGAAACATTTGTATGAAACGATGCATCAAACAATGGGTACTGCGCATTTTCATCCCGCGACAAAATATTCCGAATGAAATATTCCCAACAAAATAACCTCCGACAAAATATCACTCTCCCAAGGATAAAATCTCATACAAACAAAACATTCCCGGCAAGGAAGGAAGGAGCTTACATTTAAGGGAGTTATAGTTTCGATTTAAAATTTAAATATTGCTAATAAAATAATAAAAAACACTTTGTTTTTACCACAATAATCTTTATTAAAAAAGACGACATGTTTCGAGAACGATGTTCTCTTCATCAGGACATTATATGTACTAAAAACTAAATTATCAAGCATAGAAAGACAGGCGTGGGTGGAAATGGAAGTAGTTGGAGGGGGGAAGACGGGTGAAAAGAGGAGGAGCTTAGAAGATAGACAGGGGGGAGGGTTGCTTAGAAGATCATAGACAAAATTACAATGGAAATATGTTTAAGATAGGGTTATTCACAAAATTAATTTGGTTATTAAGAATATTTAAATTTCTATTGACATTTTTCCTAATTTCTAATATTTCTAAAAGATCTAATTGAAAACCACTAACGTTAGTGTGTAAAATTTTAAAACCAGTATTTATATCAAATGAATGGTTAAATTCAATTAGATGGTAAGCAAATTCCGAATAATTATTGCTATTTAGACATCTCAAGTGTTCCTTAATCCTCGTTTCAAAATTTCTGCAAGTTTTACCTACGTAAAAATGATTGCAATCATTACAATTCAATTGGTAAACTCCGGATTTTTTCATTTTTTGGTCTTTGTCCTTATTATTTAAAATATAATTTTTCAATTTATTATTGGTATAAAAAGCTGGCTGTATTGTATTATGGATTTTTTCCCGATTAAATTGGAGGTTTGATGATTTACAAACAATATTTTTCTCCATTGTTTTTTAATATTATCACTAAGCAATGGGTAAATGTAGGACAAATGAAATTTTTTCTTATATTTTTTGTTCAATATGTCGTCTATATTAATTTGGGGTTATAACCATTATTAGATGCAATTATTTTAATTGTGTTAAGTTCAGCTTTGAAATTATTTGATTGATCAAATAATGGAAAGCTAAGAGTTTTTGTGAAAATGGATGGTTAGATGAGTTGTGTATAATATCAGCGTATGTTTCTTTTCGAAAAATATTAAATTCAGTCTTATTTTTAATTACAGTTAGGTTTAAATCTAAGAAATTTATGCTACAATTAATTCCTATTTCTAATGAAAATTTAATGCTTTTATGAATTTTGTTCAAAAAATTAAGGAACATTTGAAGTTGTCTTTTGGTACCGGTCCATATACAAAAAATATCATCTACGTAACGTTCATAAAAATACACATATTTAAGTAATAAGGCAGAACTATTAAAGATTTTATTTTCTATATGGTTTTAAAATATATCAGCTACCAAGCCACTGGTACTTGACCCCGTTGCCAAACCGTATTTTTGTTTGAAAATGTTATTATTAAATTGAAAGAAATTTTGGTTTAAAACTACATTAAGACATTTAAGTAAATCCTGGGCTAAGTCATTAGTTAATTTTGAGGAATTAAGTAAGTTATTTATAATTGTTTTGCTTTCTTCAACTAGGACACTTGGAAACAGGTTAACGACGTCAAAAGATACTAATAATTGCAATTTAAATATTGCGCTGAAAGGTTTCGTTAAATTAGGTTAGGTTAGGTTTAAATTTTAAATTTGGCGCCGAAATGTTTTATGAGGTTAGGTTAGGTTACATTAGGTTATGTTGGGTTAGGTCAGGTTAGGTTAGTTAGGTTAGGATATTTGGTCGGGGGATGTTTTGTCCGTAGGATATTCTGTCGGGGATATTTTGTCGTGGGATTAAAAGTCGCAGAACCCAAACAATGTGACTAAGTATGCCAAAACTTATTAATGCGTTACGTTTCTTTTTCTCTAAATGGCGTGACGGTTAGTTTGCTAGTAAGGGTACTTAACAATCACATCTCTCAAGGCTACCAACCCGCCTCCCCAAAAAGGTAAGAAGATTAATTTCATTTGCCTAATTCCGTTGGGAGTATTTTAATTGGCGCCCCTATTTAAAGAAGGGTGGAGTCAAAAGATTTGAATTAAGTTATACCAGAGTCATATTGAAATGTTTTTATATTATCTTTCAAGATCCAACAAAGGTAATAAAAGGTGTCACTTTCGAGTGGGGCTGAGGGCTTTGAATAAACTTTCTTTGTTAAAAACATATTTAATTTCTCCCCTAAGTTTAATTCAAGTTTACAAAATGAATTAATGTTCTTTTCTCAGCGCATAATAAACTAATTTTGAAAACAGGTTTTGGAAAATCGTACCCGATGAACGTCTTTTATAAGCCAATGGAGTTATATTAAGAATATATAATGTGTCATATAAATATGTTTATTTTCGTCCTGGCTGATTTGGCATCGCGTTTAGGTCTTAGGCGATAAAACTAGTTGACCCGTTTAGTTACATGATACGATATTTGTCCCAGCTCACATAGGTCTCATATAAATTACTGTAACTCCTTTACTATCATATTATATCATATCCCAATAATCACAGAGAGCCAAATTTATCAATTGTAAACAGCAGTAGTAGGTAGATGTGTATGTAATTCGAATGATAAAATTTGAAAGCGTATTTCACCATCTTTCAAAAACAGTTTTTAGTTTTGGGAAATGTTTAGAAATATTCCTTTTATTTGCATTTTATTGTAAAGCGGAAATATTTTGATCATCTGAAAAATACACCAATTTTCTGAAGAATTATTAATAATAATAATAATAATATTTGGACGATTTATATAGCGCCGTTTTTGTGAAAAATCATCTCAAGGGCGCTGTACAAACTTACCATACATGCCTAAAATCTAGAAATACTACAAGCTAGACAAACAATTAAAACAACTTATGGCTAAAAATTGCATACACCGGTTCATTGATCACCGATACGAAAATATATGTACAATATTTTGACCAATGAACGCGATGCTGCCTAAAAATGAATTAATACAGGACCATACTTACCTGGGAGGTCGCTTGAAATTAACACTGTTTATTGTCTATTTAAAGAAATTTACATAGAGTTCGCACGCAGAGGATATAATTGTGAACACATGTTGTTTAATCCTGAAAATATTTTAATATTAATATGTAATTTATTCTTTAATGCGTTATATTCAATTACTTTATTTACCGGCGTATAAGTAAAAAATAATCGACACTGTAAATAACTTAGTTTGATAACCATGCCAACATATTATATAAGGTATTTTTGAAGTCGATTTTAGGTTTGAAAATGGTAAATAATGCACAAAATATTATATTTTGTGATAATTAAAAGTTGGGTCGACTAACTGTTGGGGGATGAACTTTTTTTTTACATTAGCTCCACACAGGAGGCCCTGAGGAAAAAAATCCCTCAGGGTCTATGTCATCTGAGATGCTGTGTGGAGGGTCTTTTTGAGGAGAGGAAGGAATGAACATTGGTCTTGAAGAGACCCATGTTGTAGGAAGGAGGAAACACAGAGGCTGGCAAATCGTTCCACAGCCGAGCTGTTGAACACAAGAACGAAGAAACGACCCGTTCTCATGTGACAAATGTCAACCGTGTACATATGTTGGGCACGCGTTTGACGTGTTTCCCGATTATGCACCTGTGCCGAAGGGATCAATGACGCTAGTTAATAGTAATACCAGTAGAATAAGGATAGCATTCCCACCCGACGCCTGTGCTCTAAAGATTGCAATCCGTCTGTTAAGATGGGAGAATCTATCAAACGGACCGCCCGTTTTTGCACGGAGACCAGAGGTGGCTGCTAAATTCAACCGTGGGGCACACTTGTGATTTGTACAGGGTTAGCAGTTTTTTACTGTTAAAGTATCTGCGGGATCTGTACAATACGCACAGTTTTTGAGAGGCTAACTTTACTCTGGCTTCGATGGAGCCCCCATACCTGAGCTGGTCACTTAGGGTTACACCAACTGTCGGGGAGATGAACTGTCAGGTGTCTCAGTGTTGTGGCAACCTTCCTTTTAAGCCTTCAATAAAACTTTATGCATGGTTCGGAGGAAATAACCAGACATAACCAAAAATATGTAATTTTTAAATCAAATTCCAGACGAATAGACTCTGTTCTACAAAAGTATATGAATTTACTAGCTGACCCGGAAACTTTGTTCTGCCATAGAAATTATTTCTAGAGAATATTTTGTTTGTTAAATAAAAAAAATAATGAACGAATTCGACGAGGTGGACGTAGCGCCATCTGTCATTCAACAACATAAATAATTTCGTTCTGATTGAAATCCGAACGACGCGACGGTTAAATTTTGTTCATACAAAAATAAAAATAATAAAAAAAATGGGAGGGTGGGGGTAGGAGGGTGAAAAATTGGGGGTTATATGTATTTTTGATTAAAAATAAATTAAAAAATAAGAATTTGTCCAAAAATTTTAAAAAAATTCTGGATAGGGTCACCCTATATCACCTAGCGGTAAGAAATATACTTTACGACCTATTCTCATACCTAAAAAATATACATAAAAAAAATCATAAATATCAGTCAAGTCGTTTCGGAGAAGTGCGACATAAACACTGTTACACGAGATTTTTATATATATAGATTTCGATAGATTGTTAATTTATCTAGTAAATTTATGTTTTAAATTTTTTGAAAAATATTTGATTTTTATTATTATAAGATTATACCATTGGTTGTTGGCGGAATTGCCAATTTTTCAAACAAAATGTTACATAAATACAACACACATTTCATATCAATGATTTCAACTCATATAATCATACAATAAAATAAATCAATACATTATTCAGGAAAGCTACTTATCAGAATTTTAATTTTAGTTAATATAATATCATTTAAAAAATCAGCGCACATATTTTGCGACGAAAATATTTCAGTTTGTCAATTTATTTAGGGTCTTAAAAACTAATATATTTCAGTTTTTTTTAAACACTCATTTAGCTTAGACTTTATTGAAAAATTAAAAATAATTATGATCAAAAATAATTTATAATACAAAATTTTAATAATTTTACTATCTCGCGTTTGAGAATTTTTATCGCTGACTTGAATGTAGGTATATACGAGAGCAAATTTTGAAAGAAATAAAATCAATATTGAATTATTAGTTAAAAATGCTGGTACGGAAAATAATCAATCTTTCTCATGGGAACCACTCTGTACAGTTGCAAGTGTACGATCGCAATACCACCTTTCGACGAAATTTGAATTCTAGCTGCTGGTTAATGGTACTTGAGAATTTTGTCACAAGTTCGTTATTGTATTATTTTTTTTATACGTCAATGCGTTGCACGAGACGCCATTGGCTGTAGGTGACCTAACTAACCAGCAAGTAACAAAAATCTCTAAATTCAGGTGCCTTTGAAAAAGCGGCACCTAACTTTTAAGCTCAGCAATTATTATTTCGTGCATGACACTGATTTGCAGTGGCGTACTGTCAAAATTACGAGCTTCTAGGCAAATACATATATATATATATATATATATATATATATATACAACGGAGCTTAAACACAAAACTTAATTGAGCTATTATCAGTTTTTTTTATATGAATACAGCACAAGAGTCCCCAACTGCTCCCGTCTGGATCCAGTGAGACATTCGCATCCCCAATTGGGGTGTGTTATGGGGCTGAAGGTAGTGGGGAGGGGAAGTATATGGGAGAGAGGAAAGTGGGTAATTACCTGGCTATTCAGACCTGGTCACCAAACATGGCTAAAGCCATTTCAAGCTACGTTTCAATTCTGAATGGTTATCTTCCACTCTGAAACGTACCGCAAATATACTTTATATTATTTTGAATTGATTTATTATGAAAAACCACAAATTTATCAAATAAAATTGATTAAATGAAAAAACACACTTTATAAAATACCACTTCATTTGAATTAATATTTAACAGCCAACCAGGTTTCGCTCAGCTCAAGCTTCATCAGGGCTTATTATATCAACTAAAGATAATTACATACAGACACATATTTATAAAATAAATTAAAAGAATGAGTGAAATAGATAGCAATAGAATAGGCGACACCCTATTAGTGCTAGTAAGAGATACAAATAAATAAGAGGAGATAAGAGAGAGACAAAATTATTACAGGATGGGCGATGGGGGGGGGGGGGGGTAACTGTTTCCACAACAAAGTATTTGCTTCCTTTGATAAAACAAATAAAATTTATTTTCGCACGCCGGGTTCGAACCCGCTACCTTCGGACAGTGAAATCGGCGGCAGAGGCCTGAGAAAATGGCTTTTAAAGTTCGACCCCAAGCCTAACAATTTTATATATAATCATCCCACAACGACTTCTCTTTCTGCCCATTGTCCGCTGCGCCACTGATGATAGCATTTACTTCAGGTGATGCCCTCTTCAAACAGGCATTTAGAATAACAATTCATCATTATACGCGTGAAATTGACTTTCTGTGCTACAGCAAACCACCAAAAAACAATGGAGACAGAGAATCAGATTTTTTTCCCAAATCGATTAAGTTCTAGTGGCCCCTAGAAAGACCACCTATAGACGATCAGTTATTAATTTATTTTTTTCTTCAGACAAAACCTTTAAAGCGATAGATTGGAAGTTTAACTGAAGTTTGTGAGGTCTGCAAGTGATTGTTTGTTTTTCAATGGTCCATTGTATGAAACGAGTCTAGGTTATCTTTCATCTGGTAATGTGATTCGGCGTCACTTCATTTTGTTTGCGTAGCCACTGTTCGAAATCAAATCATTTATTACACCGACCGAGTATTTAATCGTTGTAAAAATCGATTTGAATCGAATGTACACATTGAGGCCCGGTAGTAAGCGCTAAATTAGAAGATGAGGGAGAGATTTGTAAATACGAATGTTAGAGGGAGCGCGCTAATAATAATAACGATAACCGCCGCGGCGGTTTAATATTATCGTTATTATATTAGATATCTCCCTCAAACATTTGAAGTTTTAAAGCTCTTAAAAAAATATATATATATATATATAATTTTTAAAGATAGTATCTGGACGTGTTCCGTGCCGAAACGCAAATCATATGAAATTCCCTCGATAGAAAAAAATCGCAAAGTATGCCCCGAAAATTTTTATAAACACGTTTTTTTTTCAGTTATTTTACAAGTTACAAGTGTGAAAAATTCACAGTGTTTCTTAAAATGCAATTTCAGGCATTCCCCACGAGATTTTTGCTATATTTTAAACGGGACGTGTTTTTTTTAATTTTCGAGGGTATTTCATATAATTGTCGTTTCGGCGTGGGGAATGTATAGATATTATCTTCAAGAATAACATATATTTTTTAAGAGTTTTAAAACTTGTATTTATGGGAAATAATATGTAATAAATCGGTAGAAATGCGGGAAGCCGGGCCATCGGGAAATCAGCTCTTTATATATTTTTTTATGTGAATATCGCAACAGAGTTTCAACTGCTCCCAACATCTTAAGCCAGTAGGATTATGGCATCCCTAGTGTTGTTAGGCTGAAGGTAGCGAATGAGAGAAAGAATAAGATGGGGCCGTGAAAGATAATTGGCTATTCAGATGTGGACACGAAAAAGGGCTAAAGTCATTTCAAGCAACCTTTTGATTTTGAATGGAATATTTTACCAGGGTGATTCTGAAGTTACGTCCACTCTAGAACGTGTTTCGAATATACTAAGATATATTATTTTTAATGAATCATTGTGAAATCAGACTAAACAAATACAATATACTTGTACACATAGGGATTTAAACCCGCGACCTCGAATTGGCCATCAATTGGTCATCAAAGATGGCTAATACCATTTGAATCAATGTTTCCAATTTTTATGGTAGTCTTTCAAAAGGGCAATTTTTTTTTTTTTTTTTTTATTATTTTTGTTTATTAGGGAAACAAACAGTTATACATATTATAAGGTATTACATGGGTGCATTAACCAGCGAAGTTTCCGCAAAAAAATTATTGTATACAAACACAGATTAAAACTTTGAAGAAAAAATAAAGTGTTAAAAAATAAAAAAAATATATATATATATGTTTACACCAGAAATGAAAATGGGAAAGAAAAGATGAAGTTAAACAGTGAACCTATATAAAATTAACACATTTTTACCTCATTATAAAACGTTCAAGGATAAATGATTAGCCATTCGTCAGCGCCCTTGAGGGGATTTTTCATAACAACAACAAAAACAGCGCTATATAAATCATCCAAATATTATTATTTTTATAATAAGAAGGAAAAACAACATTATGAGAATGAAAAAACAACAGACATCAGGGGTGGAGGGTTCGCAATTAACAATTGGTTTTATTTTTTTCAGTTATGAATTTAATAAATTGACCTGAGGACAAATGGAAAATATCAGCTTCATAAAACATAACATTGTATTTTGTGCACGTCCTTCGGAAAAATGAATGTTGTGTGCAATACTGATAATATAATATATCGGTAACGCGAGCGTTCATCCCGTAACAAAATATCCCCGACACAATATCCTCCGACAAAATATCCCTCGACATAATATCCCAAGGACAAAATATCCTACGGCCAAAACAACCTCCAACAAAATATCTACTAAAACCTAACCTAACCTAATCAAACCTAATTGAACGTTTTACTATTTTTGAACAATAATTTATTGTCTTTACAGGTTGTCTGTATATTTGGAAGGCGGGAATGGGTACCGCCGCCCGGGAACCTTTATTGGATAACCAACATCTCTGCCATAGGTCACCCTAAATGGTTCGCTACGTTTGGTGATTTAGCAGGGGTGCCCGGGTTCATGGGGTGAGGTTTGTCTAGGTCTTGGAGGCGGATGACCAGGACACACTGAACCCCAGATTCCTACCTACCCCTTAAACCTTTTTCCTTCCCCGAACTCTCCTCTCCTTCCTTTCCTTAAAAAAAACCCCTCCGCACAGCATTCCCAAAGATGACACAGGCTCCGTAGGATTTTTTTTTCCCAGGGCTTCCTGTGTGGAGATCACGTAAGAAAAAAAATTGTTCCAGTTTTTGTTGGGTTAGATTAGATATTACCAGATATATTGTTGAGGGATGTTTTGTCCGTAGGATATTTTGTCGGGGGGTATTTTGTCGCGGGATTAAAAGTAGCGGAATCAATATATTATCTTCCATTCGGGACTAAATCAGCGCTATTGCTGATTATTGACGGTTTGTAAAAAACTTATTTTGACACGGGCAAAGTAGGGTCATACTTACACCAACCTTTTACCTACTTACCTGGTGATTTCATAACAAAATAATTCAATAAAAATGTCAAAAAAAAAGAATTTGTCATTGAATAATCAAAAATCAAATAGTCTAGCTTGATTGACAGCTACAAATTGACGGTCGTTTGAGACTCGGTTGACAGTTTCATGTCAATGTTTGACATATTGGTTTACAGTGTCAATATTGAAGCGTCACTGAGGAGGGGAAAAGAAATTACATGCTCAAGTGTAAGTACTGTAAGTAATGGAGGTGATTTTTCATAATGGGCCTGATTGAACGAAGGTATTTGAAGAAAATATTGGTGGAGAATTGATATTTTTATTTAACTTGGGGTGAATGTTTTATTATATAAATATTTTACCCCCTACAACATGGTACTAGATATTTTTGTTAATATTTTCCAAAGATTAGAAGCTTTGAGGAAAAGTTTATGGTCTATTTTACTACTTTTTTATGTGAAACCGCACATCAGTCCCAAACAAAGGCCGGCGTGGTCGACGGGTAAGGCTCTTGACTCGCAATTCGAAGGTTGCAGGTTGAATCTCGGCGTGGGAAAATAAATGTTATTTGATTTATTTGTGTAATTTCACAATTGATTCATTTAAAATAATATAAAGTATATTTTGCGGCACGTTCCAGAGTAAAAGATATTCTCAGTATCGCCCTGTTGTAAGACCACCATTCAGAATTAAAACGTTGCTTGAAACGGCTTTCAGCCGTGTTTGGTGACCAGATCTGAATAGCCAGGTTCTTCCCCACCTTCCTCTTCCACATCTTCATCCCCTTCCAACTACCTTCGGCCTTACAACGTACCCCAATTGGGGATGCCATAGTCTCCATAGTCTCACTGGCTCCAGACGGGAGCAGCTAGGACTCTTGTGAGGTATTCAAATAAAAGATATAAACACACTGTTGCATAAAATATTTACAATTTATAATTAAGTAGTAGGATATTTAAGTAAATACCTACTCATAAATCTAAAGATTTAAGAGGAAATTTTTGTTTTGATTTATTAAATAAGAGAAAATTAGAAATATATACTTTTTGGACACGAGGTCTATTACAGAACCGCGCGTTTTCCAGGCAAAATATACCTTTATTATATTTTTTTTAGGTTAGGTTAGGTTAGGTTAGATTTGGTTATATTAGGTTAGGTTAGGATTTAGTAGATATTTTGTGGGGGATGTTTTGTCCGTAGGATATTTTGTCAGGGATATTTTGTCAAGGATATTTTGATAGGGATTTTTTGTCAGGGGATAAAAAGGCGCGGAACCGTATATTATAGTGCACAAAACCACTAGTACTGCATTGTACATAATTTTAATTTTGGTTACAGTCACCAGTTCGTCCGATTTCGCGGCTCACTGGTTTGCGTATCGCCTGACACACACGAGACACGTGTTCGGGGTATGCAGGGGAGGTAGGGTGGACGGATGTGGCGGCCTTGTGGTCGAGGACACAGTCACGGTTCGACGGTTCGTTCCCCGGATAAGTTACCTGCTAAGACGTTAACCCTTAAAACGTAGGTTATAATATTTCAGTTGTATGTACATAACTTAAACTAACATAAACTAACATTACCTAAACTAACATCACCCAAACTAACCCTACTAACCTAACCTAACCTAATCTAACCCAATCTAACCTAACTCAACTCAATCTAAACCAAACTAACTTAACACAACCTAACCTAAACATACCTAACCTAACCTAACCCAGTTCAGTTCACAATTTGGAAGGTGCCTTGGGAACCTCTTATTGGATAACCAACACCTCCGCTATAGGTAATCCCAAGTAGATCCCGATTGCCCTTTGTATTCTATTGAGTTTAATTTGGATATTTTTTCTTTTTGCAGCAGAGGCCCAAACGGTTGCATATCGCACCACGTCACTAACATCTGTACAGGCAATAGGTGGCCTGACTCCATTGGACCTCAAGCTTAAAGAACTTCAGTTAATCGGTGAGACCAAACGAAGTGGAACGTTACACCTACTACCAAGTGACCGGAAATACCAAGGAATAGTGAAAGTGGCTCTACTACCTCACCCGAGCAAACAAATTGGGGAAAATGTAAGCTTCCCCGAAACGCATAAAAGAGTATCCTTTGAAGAAAATGAAATAGACATCTACACAGACGGAAGTAAAGCTGAAGGAAAAGTTGGTGCGGCCTACTCAGTTTTCAATACAAGCGGAGAGATTAAGGCAAAGAAATTACCTATGGCTGACTACTGCACAGTATTCCAAGCTGAACTTTTTGCTATAATGAAAGCACTAGAGTGGGTCAGTGAACAACAGCGACATTGGGACAAAATTAATGTACTAACAGATTCGCAGAGCGCTGCTCACGCACTGGAGTGTGGAACACCTACCAATCCGATGGTATTCGATATACAATGCTCTTCTCTACGTTTAAAAGATAAAGGATCTTTCTGCAAGTTTATGTGGATCCGAGGGCACAATGGACTACATGGCAATGAAAGAGCAGACCAGTTAGCAAAGGACGCAGCTCTGAAAGACAAGAATCGAAAACTCTACTCAGAATTTCCACTAAGTTATGCGAAGCTCATAATAAAGGAAACAATTCATGAAGAATGGGATCAGAGATACAAAAACTCTGATACAGGAAAAGGAACCCGACTATTCTTCAGAAGTATAAGCGAAGCCAAAAATTTTAGAAAGAAGACAATCCCTACGTTCGAGCTCACCCAAATTCTCACCGGTCACGGAGCAAATCTATCCTACCTCCACAGGTTCAAAATAAAGGACAGTCCAGCGTGCCCATGCGATAAGCAATCGGAACAAACAATACAGCACTTGCTATTGGATTGCCCAATGTTTTCTAAGGAAAGGTGGCACCTAACAAAAGAGAGCCAGAGGAGAAATATCAATATAAGCGATCTCCCGGATGTCATAGCAAATGGATATCTAAGAAAAATCTTTATCAACTACGCTAAAAATATAATGACTAAAATAAGAGAGCAGAACAAATAACACAAAGGAACGTACAAAGTAAAATCACGCGTAGTATTAGTAATTCGCTATTAACATCTTAAATGCACCGAATGCATAAAATTAAAATAACGTACAAACTAAAAACACGCGCATTATGGACTTGTCAATAAAATTAAATGTATCGTAACCATAAAACTAGAGTAAAAACTTACGTCAGTAATACAGAAGATCGCTTCTCTCAATTTCAATAAAAATCACGTCACCAAATTAAAATGCACATTAACTACAAAATTAGAATCAAAACTTACCTAAGCAACTAAGAATACTTCCCTTCCCAAAAATAAGCAACATAAATTATGATATTCAAGCAACACCAAAATAAAGTAATGTCAACAGTAAAATCACGCGTATTTGAACTCGTCAATAAAATGAAATGCACCATAACGTCAAAACTAGAAACAAAACATAAGATGGTAAATAAGAAGAACACTTCCCTTCCTAAAAAATGGCCAAGTTAAACGGATAAGAAACTATCCACTTAACGAGGCATCCAAATTTTTATTACAGATCTTCAACACTGCTCCGGCTGAGGTTTTCCATGGTTCCCTCCAGCTGTAAAATAAATATTGGAGCAGTTAATAGCCCATGTTAGGATCCTCACCCGACCAAATCCTTTCCCTCATCCTCAAGTACTCATGCGTACTAAACACCCACCCCTCTCCCGCATGCAAAGATATAAAGTAAACACAAAGAGTAAAATAAACTCATAGATGAAAATAAACCTTGATAAATAATAAGCAAGGTAAATAATAGAAAGAACATTCAGAAAAAAAAAAAAAAAAAAAAAAAAAAAAAAAAATCCCAAGTAGATCGCTAGGTCTTGGCGGCGGATGCGTCTTCCAATAAACTGCTTGGCAGGCCGGATTGGGAGAGACTGATTGAGGGAGATCTTTTGACCTCTCCAGCAGGACTCTCTCGGAACATCGCCTTGCACTGCAGTGTGTTGGATTCATGCGTCCGTCTCTCCTGGACAAACTGACCCTCGGTTACCTACCCACCCTTCATACCTTTTCTTTCCCAGAACTTTATTTCAGCCCTTTCATAAAAAGACCGTCCACACAGCATTCCCAAAGATAACAAAGGCTCTGAGGGGAATTATTTTCCTCTGGGTCTCCTATGTGGAGCTAATGTAAAATAAACAAAAAACCAAACAAACGAAAAACCAACCAAACATAACTCAACCTAACCTTACCCAACCCTCTTGCATGGCAGTGAGGCAAAACACTGGCATAGATAATAGAAACAATTAGAGATATGGTATGGACGCGTATCGACAGTCGCTGAGCTAATTTGTTCGCTAATGACTTACATAACTGCATGGACTATCAAAGCGGTTATGAAATGAGCGCTATGCAGAAACGATATTGGCGACATTCGTTGCTTTCATACTAATAATGGATCATGGCGACTCGCCCTTGTTTCAATTATGTATGATACATACTTAATATTAATATTATGCATTCATAATATGGATTCAGGATGAAAAAAATGAAGTATTCTTTTTTGTCTTAAATTACGACATCTATCAAAAAATTCAACAAAAGAAATACACACTTCACATATAGAATTGTTATCTTTACATAGTATAAAGCAGTATAAAGTCGCTCCCGCTGTCTGAATGCTTAGATTTTTTAGACTACGCAACGGATTTTCATGCGGTTTTCACCAATAGATAGAGTGATTCATGAGGAAGGTGTAGGTATATAAAATTTGTCAAGGTTTTAAGTAAATTTGTTGAAATATATAATATATAAAGGGTACGAGCTGGCAAGCAGGCAGCGGGCTGGCAAGCGGGCGGTGTGTATTGGTATCTATGTATGCAAGTGAACAGATGGCGTTGGTTTTAAATATTGGGTAATGGCGTTGTGTTTCGTTACCCACGTCAACGTGTGGCCGAGTCTGCTAGTTAAATAATAAAATAATTTTGTTACCTACCTACCTACTTAATCGTTTATCTGAATGTACTAATAATCATGTATAATTTTGAAAATCAAAGCAAGTTTCATCTTTAGAGGTTTACGCGGAGTTACACACAGACACACTACCGAAATTATTATTTTTTAATTGTATTAGTAAGGTTGTCTTTGTTCCCGTCTTTACTTTAACGCCTGGTTGACCAAAGAGGTATTTTTAAGGCTTCACACGAACGTTGTGGTATAATATAATCTACCATAGGATATTACATATTACCTACCCATGGCTGCTTTGACCGCTACGTGTGTAGGTACTGTGTACCGTGCGTCTGTGTGTAATTCTTGTGTGAATTCCTCGAGTGTAGTTAGATATATCTGAACACCTAGCTAATTAGAGTTTTAGTTCTTGAATAGGTGATTCTTGCTGACTCGTGAATAGCTACAGTGAGATGAAAATACTGCTATCTAGATTTCGTATCGACATGATGGTTGTTTTTCGATATTTGACATTGGACATCGACTAAAATATCACTAGTACACCGAGCCCTGAAGATGGAGCTAGGCGAAATAATGCAAAATCATTAAAAATCATGTGATTTTTGTTTGAAAATTTGATCGCTTAGAAATATTACAGATTCTGCCAGACTTAACAGACGGATTGTAATCTTTAGAGCACAGGCGTCGAGTGGGAATGCTATCCTTGTTCGACCGGTATTACAATTGAAGATGCTCCGAGGATCTAGCGTCATTGATCCCTTCGGCACCGGTGCATAGTCGAGAAACACGCCAAACGCGTGCCTAACACTTGTATACGGTTGACATTTGTCACATGATAACTGGTCGCTTCTTCGACTCGTTCTTGTCTTTAACAGCTCATCTGTGGAATGATTTGCCGGCCTCTGTGTTTCCACCTTCCTAAAACATGGGTATCTTCAAGATTCAAGACCAATGTTCATTCCTTCCTCTCAAAAAGACCCTCCACACAGCATCCCAGATGATATAGATCCTGAGGGAAATTCTTTTCCTCAAGGCCTCCTGTGTGGAGTTAATGTAAAAAAGGGAGAAACAATTTCTTTATTAGTTATAAGTCGCTAATTAATTATATTATCATCATTTAATCAATAATTAGATAAATATTAAAATTTGAGGTTTAACTCAATAAGTTATTCCAAAATTTAAAGAATATAAATTACTAGCTGACCCGGAAAACGTTGTTCTGCTGTATAAATTATTTCTAGTGAATAAATGTATGACACACGTGACTGTATTAACTGTACATATGTGAAATGTAAACTCTTCTTCCATCCACAAGCAAATGCTTTTAATGGAAGATAAGTAACATTATAATATGTTCCATTTTTTAATATCAATAAAAAAGAAAAAAATATTCTGGTTGTTAAATAGTCAGTGTGTGGGGATGGGATCTATGAAAGAAAGAGGAATGGAGGGCTGTAGACGATGACCGTCGATAAAAACAAAAAACACCAACCATTAATTCTCAATTCAATGTATTTCATTAAACATTAAAGCAACGGACATATTCTTTGTTATATCTCTCAAAAGTTAAATGTCCAGTGAAAAAAAGAAACATATTTTTATCACAAATAAAGAAAATCAATATTAATTTCGTTCTGTTTAAAATACGAACGACGGTTAAATTTGTTCATACAAAAATACTTATATCGCGATAAAAACGATTGAAGGGTCGCGATTAAAAAATGGAATGGTGGGGGTAAGAGAATGAAAATTTGTGGTTATAGGTATTTTGTGATGCAAAAAAAAATTGCGAAAAATAATTTTGTCAAGAAAAAAGAAAAAAAAAATTCCGGACAGGAATACTATAATAACCTATCGGTATGAAATATACTTTACAACCTATTCTCATATCTACAAAATAAACATACAAAAATTCATAAAAATCGATCGAGCCGTTTCGGAGGAGTACGACCAAAATCAACGTGACACAAGATTTTTATATAAGTTATTTTAGTAAACTTGCTGACGTTCAGAAACCTTTGCAGCTGATTGTTGACGTATCTTTTACGTCTTCGCTCAGTGTGGGTTGGTGATACCTCCTTAGGAATAGGTAGACACTAGATCGGTAGGTACTGTCCGAAGTTACTGAACGTAATTAGAGAGACGTTTACGAAGACAACTAAGCGAACAATGTACGTTGAACAATGTAGTTGTATTGACACAATGTCATATTTATAATGTATGTGAATAGTTTTACAGGGTTGAACTGAGGGTAGGAATATTTTTTATTTAATATTTGTATGTTTTTACAATAAGTATACATATTTTACATGTATACAGAGTTGTTAAGGGCCTTTGACCAACCAGCGACCGAGAATCCAAATTTCGTCGAAAGATGTTCTTACGATCATACAGGGCGGTTTATTGGAACCGTTGAATAATTATTCTCCGTACCAGCTTTGTAAAACTATAACTCAATATCGATTTTATTTCATTCAAAATTTGTTTTAATTTATACCTACATCCAAAAATGCTGAAAGGCGTGATGATAAAACTATTAAAATTAGGTACTTTTGAAATTATTTTTTGACCATAAGTACTTATAATTTTTCAATAATTTCTAAGTAAAATAAGAATGTAAAAAATCTTAAAAATATTATTTTGTAAGACCGTAAATTAACAAAACACGTGCGCGGATTTTTTTAATGATTTTATTTCAATTAAAATTAAAATTCTGAAACATAGCTTTCCCAGATAATTTATTGATTTATTTTACTGCATAATTATATGATTTGAAATATTTATTTACGCCCTAGTGGGCTTTTACAAGCATAGAGGGAACAATAATAATTATGTACTCGTATGTTACTAAACCAATAAAACAGAATTAATAAGAAAGCAATCATCATCACAAGGTATAGAACATCATAACAGAAATTAAAAACATAAAAGATATTAAACATCATAAAATAAATGAAATAGTATGAGTAATAAGAAAAAATCAAGAATAAGACCTGAAATACAATAAAGTGCAATGTGTAAGATCTAGTTAGTAGGTATAAACTATAAACAAACAATTGTATGTGTATGATGTATTGTGTAATACAAAATTTTGTTTGAAAATTTAACAAATCTGCCAACTACCTACGGTATAACCTTATTATACTAAAAATAAACACATTTTCTCATAATTTAAAACATAACTTTACCAGATAAAAGAAAAATCAATTTATACTTTTTTGTGGAAAAGAGTCGATACGTCAAATTTTTATTTAATAATAACATATTTCCAGTTCTGTCTGGTTATTCCCTCTTAATGAACATAGAAATAGCCTTCCCTCACAATAAAATACAAGGCTCTTGTGTTTGGTAAGGGAATTTATGCTCAATTATATGTAAGTAAGTAAAGAATAATGTTGCAAATAATAACAAAAACATAAGTAAGAAAAACTCAACACACGAGTATTTCAATAACATACGTTTAAGCACCATCCGCACTAGCTATGGTAAACAATCCATTGGTTACGAGGGGGGTAACTTATATAATTGCCTCCCAAATGACATTAAAAACGAAAAGAAGCTCGGTAAATTAAAAAAAAATAATAATAATATTTTTTCTTTAATATTTTAAACAAAATAATGAAATAGAATAGCACTGTATTGAAATATTTATTTTTTTCTTAATGTGTATAATTATTTCTAGTTAAATGAGTGAAAATTTAATATTCTTTAAACTGGAACACAAAATAAAAATAAATAAATAGATTTAAAAGAAATAACAATAATAGATATGAACTCTTACAGTAGTTTCAGGTAATTTTTCTATTTAAATTGGAATTCATGATTATTTTCGGTAATTTTTAGATTTAATGGGATATTGTTGAAATAACTTAGATACAGATAGGAGTTTTGAAAGTTATTTGTATTAAATTTTTGGATTTTAATATTATTGAAGTAAAACTTCATTACGCACGCTCAACACTTGACGAAACGTTACGAAAAGTGTGATTGTTATGAAAAGTGTGATTGTTACGAAAAGTATGGTTGTTACGAAAAGTGTGATTGTTACGAAAAGTGTGATCGTTACGAAAAGTGTGATCGTTACGAAAAGTGTGATTGTTACCTAAAGTGTGATGGTTACGAAAAGTGTGATCGTTACGAAAAGAGTGATTGTTACGAAAAGTGTGATAGTTACGAAAAGTGTGATTGTTACGAAAAGTGTGATTGTTACGCAAAGTATGATTGTTACAAAAAATGTGATTGTTACGAAAAGCGTGATGCGATCGGTCATCAATAAAAAAGGAAACGAAGCATGTGCAACTTTTGCCCACGCTTCGTTTCCTTTTTTAATGTGTTTCAATGTCATATATTCTTTTATAAGTAAGTGAAGTTTTACTTCAGTCGTGTGGTCTAAAGCACACTCGTTTTTTTAAATTTTTTATTGATAAACTAACGTTTTTAAGACAAGATTTTTATGCATAGCACAAAGGGTAACAATTATTATAAGCAATCATTATCAGCCTGAAACAATCGGAAGGACACGGGTTCAAGTCCCGTTGGCGGCCAGTATCTTTTCTCGGAAGATTTTTTCAATGTAGATGAGTGTTTCAGGCTGATAATTATTGCTTATAAAAATGGTCTTGCTGATGTATTGAAATGTAAGTTATTTAGCTATATTTCTTTAAAAGATTGTAGATTGAATATTTTTTACATATTTTTAGATGTATAACGGTTTTATTGTTGTTATTTTATAATATCATTATTGGCCTGTTGCCCCACATAATTTAAATGCTATCAGAACTTGAAAATTACTTTAAATATAATTAATTAATCGAATTCTACGAAAAAATTGGTCCTAAGTTGTCAACTTTATATAGAAACTCTATCTAATAATTAAATTTAAATTAAAATAAAATAAAATTATCATAAATTTAAATTTAATTACTGACGCGATTTAATCGAGTAACAGCAAGAAAGAATGCTTCCATTTTCAATCACGGTTTTCTTATATCACTGTTCGGTTGCTTCACAGTTCTGTATTATCACAGTAGATACTGTTTTTTCATGTTCTGTTTTAATATGTTACGTTTGCTTCGATTACTCCTAAATACATACAAAATAAGAACATTAAACAAATAAACGCCCAGGCTGTCGGTAATGAAATAAAGTGCGACCCTGCGTACTTCGACATAAAATAATCCTAGGTATATTGCACAGTCAGCAATCATACAAGTTTGTAAAACATTTACATAAAGCCTTACATTATCTTCCACTGTGTAAATGCCACGGGTAATATGTCGTCCATACGAATCGAATACGATACATAAACAATTAACTGAACCTTCTTCATAAATTAATAAAATATCTATACTTTTGAATGTAAAGTTATGGAACTTTGTGGTTATCCATTATAAATAAATGAAACAATATATCCTTGTTAGAAGTAATAATATTTTATTAGCGCCGACCGGTTTCGGAACGATCGTTCCTTCTTCAGGGCAAACATATAGGTACTGACTTTACAATTCCAAATAGTTTTGTAATTGTCAAGTCAGTATATGTTTGCCCTGAGGAAGGAACGGTCGTTCCGAAACCGATCGGCGCTAATAAAATATAAGTGTTTCTAACAAAGATATATTGTTTCTTTACTTTTGAATGTAGCTATAACTTTGTGGTAATCCATTATAGATAAATGAAACAAAGTAACATTGTTTCATTTATCTTCTAATATATAAAACAAAGTCGGGTTAGTTACACTATTTATAACTCGAGAACGGCCCCACCGATTTGGTGATCGTTGTTTTGTTGGATTTGTCTCCGCCCCGAATAGGATAATAACTATTAAACATCACAAAAATTAACTAAAAATATAGTTATTAAGAAAATTCTTTATCCCATACATTTTGTATGGAACGAATTCTCATATCTGAAAGAGCTGCGGGCATTTTGTGATAAGTACCTACCTATAATATTGAGTAGTGAGTAAGTTCCGAAAATTCAAAAAAGTCAATTGTCAATGCGCTGGTTGTTTTTCTTTTGTTATTAAACTGTTTTTAAAATTATTTATTTGGCTTTCATCCATTAAGGGTGAAAAATTATTTAAATTAAATTTTTTTTAAATTAGTTACAATATCAGTTTTTTTAAATTAGTTACTTCTTCAGATTTTTTAAATTTAGTTACATTCTCAGTTTTTTACATTAAATAGATAAATTATATTGGCAAATATAGACAATGGGCCAAGACAAATATTCATATTATTATGCAAGTTACACAAATATCAATATGATTATGAGTTGATATTAATAGTGATTACAAAAATTGTAGAGTAGGAAGATGTAAAGGTTCCCAAAAATAGATACCTGTACAATTTTACATAATAACACTGCAAGAACAAATGCATACGTATGTAAAAGAAAGAAATGTGATTGATGCTTAAATGTTAAGGCCATTTTTACAAATAAGTTTTGCTAACAAATAATGAATTTCAGGAGAGTTGAGACTAAGACGGCAGGGTACACTGGTAGGGAATTCAATTTTTATCAATTTACAAAGTTTGGAAAATGGTCATTGATAGGACACTCAAAAAAATGGTCCAAAGTATCCTCTGAACCACAATCACAATAAGGCGAATTGACTATGTGGAATCTGGCAAGATGGCTAAAATAACAAGTATGACCTAGACGCATTCGAGTTATGGAAGATATGCATTTTTTAGGCACGGAAGTGTATTTGTGAAACCAGGGCTTAACGGGAATAGAATATTGAATTTTATCAGAGAGGATGATTTCCATTCCGAGGACCATTGGTGCTGTAACTTATTTTAAAAAATAGATAAATAGTCTCGAACAGGAAAAGGTAAACTACTTAATGGTCCATGGACAATGGATTCCTTAGCAATAGAATCAGCCTTTTCATTTCCAACAATACCAAGATGTCCAGGTCACGACCTCTAATACTTGAGCCAGTGACATGGAATGCAGGAGGTCTCTGATAGAGCAGGTAAGAGAGTCGCTACTGAAATTGAGAGGGGATGCGCTTATTTTTTGTAGTGAGCTAAGTGTGTCTGAAATGATGAGAGCATTTCTAATATTAACAGATTTGATGATTCGTAAAACTTCTATGATAGCTATGCATTCAGCAGAGAAAATGGAACACTCTTTGGGAAGTGTATGTGGGAAATACAATTTCCTGTGAGGTGCATAGACACTGGCCCCACAACGGGAGTCCGAACTGAGTTTGAAACCATCTGTGAAAAAAAAAAATTTGGCCAGTTATTTTCAATAATTTTATTGAATTCTGCATTATTGGATTGAGCTGAGTTTTTTTAAATATATTTTTTTACATATTCCTATAAATTGTTACACCTTTAGATATAAAGTAAGACATTCATAGGGATATGAGTAGAAGGGGAGAGATTCATTGGAGTTTGTGTATACATTCGGGAAAGAGTTGAAAGAGGAAAGAGTTGTTGTTATTAAACATATAATGCTGGCCCTCTTTCTTACACACTCAATGTCAACAGTCGAAAATGGGACAAACGGTGAACGTATGTCTACACCCCTCCAAAGGAAAAATACAATAATTATAATAAAAACAAATTTCACCTTCACAAACCTACCTTACACCAAAAATAATAAAATTAAAAAAATATTATGTAAAAATATTTTCAAAACATACCTATAATGTAAAAATGTTTTCAAATTATACCTATTATGTAAAAATGTTGAAAATTAGGTTAATACATAAATAAAATAAAATATATTAAATGAAAAAACACACTTTGTAAAACACCACTTTATTTGAATTAATAATTATTTGACAGCCAACCAGGTTTCGCTTAGCTCAAGCTTCATCAGGGCCATTATATTAACTAAAGATAATTACATACAGACACATATATATATGAAATTTAAAAAAATGAATGAAAGATATAGCAATACAATAGACGGCCCTCTATTGGTGCCAGTAATATATACAAATAGATAAGAGAGAGACAAAATTATTGCAGGATGGGTGGTTGGGGGGGGGGGGGGGGGAGTGGGAGGGAAAGGGGACTGTTTCAGAAGAGGTTAACGGAATAAATTAAAAATGGGACTGTCAGTTAAATTGATTTGATTATTAATAATATTTGATTTGTTATTGACGGCTTTTTTATTTCAAGGGCTTCTAGATTGTTAAATCTTATTCCACGTCCATTTTTATGTAATATTTTAGTCCCGGAGGTTTTATCGAATGAGTGGTTAGTTTCTAGTAGATGGTTCGCGAATTCTGAAAAAGCATTACTTTTAAACATCTTAGATGTTCTTTAATTCTTATGTTGTTCTTTTTTGATGTTCTTTAATTCTCTGGTTGGCTGTCAAATAAATATTAATTCAAATAAAGTGGTGTTTTACAAAGTGTGTTTTTTCATTTAATATATAATGTAACACCACAAAGTATTTGCTTCCTTCGATAAAATAAAATAATAAATCTCCGTCACACGTGTACAGAAAATGAAACGCAATTCCCGAAAGTAAGTCGAAAAGTAAGAAAATCACAATAATTATAAATCCGTACACAACGCCATCTCTGATAATGACAAAAACAAAACACGAGCAGTCGCGAATCAATAATTTCTTCATTGTGTAATTTTTAACTTAATAAAAAAACTGAATTTAATTCAGTTAATAAGTTAAACAGTTATTGATTTTGAGGCCGGGTCAGATAGTTTATAATAAAATATCTAAAAAAAACGTTTTTTGGGTAGAAATTTTAATTTATTCACAACGAATTTATGTTTGGACTAATGTACTTCTACTTGTTGTAGTGCAGGTAATTGTTAGAAAATATGCATTATAAAAATCATACGTTTTTCATTACTATCACGCGAGTAGCGCGATAGTAGTGAAAAGGGATCCGGTAGTTTCCGGTCGTTCGACGTAAGAGTATTGGGAGCATTCGAGGTCAAATTGAACTAATTGCATGTAAAAAATTGGAATAGTTTTTTTTCTCTAATTGCATGTAAAAAATTGGAATAGTTTTTTTCTCTTCGTGTCGCAACTAAATATAAAACATCAATGGGATTGTTTAAAACATATCGGTTGCAATTTTGAAAATGGCCATTAAAATAATTTTCTATTTAAATATACCATATTATAAGTGGGTACTTTATCGTTTTTTTTTAATATTAGCTCCACTCTAGAAAAAAATCCCTCAGGGTCCATGTCGTCTTTGGGAATACCAGGTGGGGGATACTTTTAGGGAAAGGAAGCAGAGGAAGTTCTGAGTAGGGAAAATAAACGAGAGGTGGGTAAGTTTAAATTAAAACGACCGTTTTTGTCCAAACATAAATTCGTCATGAATAAATTTAAATTTCTACCCAAAAAACGTTTTTTTATTGATGTTTTATTTTTTATGAATATTTTGTTATATTAGCACAGTAATTAGAGCAAGACTATTTATTTAAAATCACGAAAAATGTAATTCTTTAATGGCCTATACATAATTTAAAACACATATAAATAATACCACATATCCATAGTACTACTTTTTGATTAAAAAAATATTATTCGTGTTTTGTTTTCAAATCCAAAAATTTGGTTTTATATGAAAAAAGCCGGGCAGTCGTTCCACTTAACTGCTTCGTATAATTCGATTTTTAGTGAAAACTTCTTTAGCACCGTTGTGATTTGAAACTCGATGAAACAAAAAAGCGTCACTAAAAAGAGACAAACACATGCTCCTACATCTACAGAATTTAGCCTGCGAGAGAACGAAATAGTATAATCGGTATTCGAGCTATGCGGTGATTCGTAGCCAATAGTCTCCTGCGTCGTAGTCTCCCCACTCTTGTCTACTTTAGTTTTCTGAAGGTTTCACTTCAACCGAGTGTGAATTACACACATTAATTACATTTTTTTAGATTTTTAATGAAGAAAAAATACAAGTGTGCAGTTCACACGCTGTAGAAGTGAAACGTAAAAAAAACTAAAGTTGATAAGAGTGTGGAGGCGGAGGCTACGAAGCACCGCACCAAGAGGAGACTGATTCTATCTCATTCTCACGTAGGCTTAATCCTATAGATGTATGTGTTTGTCTCTTTTTGGTACCTTGTTCAGTACCATCGAGTTTCAAATCCCAACGATGCTAAGAAGTTTTCACTTGTATATTTATGTGTGTCTATGGAAACATTTCATTTCATCCACCATTTTGTATTTATTTAAAATAAACTGAACTGAAATAGACTGAAAGGAAAATCTAACTGTTATACCTAAGTATAGGTACATTATAAGAGTATTTTTGCCTGACAACCCAAATTGCGCAATGTTTTAAAGTATCCAAAGATATTTATTTATACATTAAAACATGTACAACGTCTCACATTAAAATATTTTACTACAATAACCTTTTTAGGGTAATAATAACAAAAAAAAACACAGGATGTGATTTCCGCCATTTTTTCATATAAAGCGCATGCGCACACACACCCCCACAAAATCAAAACGTCTTATCTGCGCGGAAATCGACGCTGAAAATTACTCCTCATTTATGGTACGCTTTAGAGATATTATGGCGTGTTTTGGTTTTGAAAATGGCAAGTTTAGGAGAAATACGATAATGCGAACGCGCCGCTAATTTATATATCGCGTGCAATCGAAGCGGAAAGTCATTTCGCTCTAGTCGCAATAAAAAAAGGAAAAATCGGCCCTAATGTTACGGTTTTGTTAACAAATAACCATTTGCACGACCCTCAAACTGTGCACCCCTAAATCTGTACTGTTTTATTCTATTTTTTATTTATAACTAGCTAACCTGGCGAACTTCGCACCGCATCAGAATCAATAACTGTTGGGTTAACTTATTTTTTGGCTACTTTCTTAATGTATGATTGCTAAATTCTCCCAATCTAGATAGTGTCTTGGATAAATATATCCATTTTTATTTTAATGTGCGACATCTATTGACTTTTCTGCAAGTCCATGATGATTTAATTTTTTGGATTATTTTAATGAGTATTATAAAATGTATTTATTCATTGAAGACCAAATATGCGTTAAGAAAATAAAGATAATGTTGGTGGTTCTTAGTCGAAGTATGATGCTGTTAAATATGTCCGAAGGGGATAGAGCTGAAATAGCTCAGTGGTTGTAGCAAAGCCCCGGCAAGGCTAATAATGTCCTGGGCTTAATTCCAGGATGCGACCAAATCTTTTCCTAATTTTTCATATCAAAAATTTCGTTTGAGAGTCCCAGAGTTTGAGAGTAATAAATCCCTTCCAACAGCCCTACCTTACCCCGCCTCATAAAGCTGCCAACCAGGTGACGATATTATTCCCCCGTATTTATATTGTACAGTCACAGGCGCTCTTGTGAGGTGTCACATAAAAAAAAATGGGAAAAAAATATGAACTAACTCAAAAATTATTATGAATTTGAATCATTTATTAATCTATATATTACTAGCTGACCCGGGAAAACTTCGTACCGCCTCAACTTCAATAACTGTTTTGTTAATTTATTAGCTGAATTAAATTCAGTTTTTTTATTTATTAAAATATTACACAAAGAAGCAATTATCGATGCGCAATTGTCCGTGTTTTATTTTTGTCAGTGTCAGAGATGGCGTTGTGTACGGATTTATAATATTTGTGAATTTTTTACTTTTCCACTTACTTACGGGAATTGTTTCATTTTCTTTATACGTGTGACGGAGATTTATTATAATGAATGTATTTTTCCTTTGAAGGGGTGCAGACATACGTTCACCGTTTGTCCCATTTTCGACTATTGACGTTTAGTGTGAAAGAAAGCGGGGCAGCATAATATGAGAACATAAGTAAAACAATCAGCGCATTGACATTTGACGTTTTTGAATTTTTGGAATTCACTCACTATTCAATAATATACGTATCATAATATTCCTGCTGCTCTTTCAGAAGATTCGTCCCATACAAAATGTATATGGAAAAGAGTTTTCATAAATTTTTTTCGTGAATTTTCCGATGTTTTAATAGGTATTCTATTATCCGGAGCGGAGACAAATCCAACAAATTAAAGATCATCAAAATTGGTCCAGCCGTTCTCGAGTTATAAATAGTGTAACTAACCCGACTATGTTTTATATATACGAAGATAATAACGAAAAAATCAGAGTCATACTTTTAACCCACACAATGAATGTGGAAAACTCCAAATCCAGTCTTTTAATAAAAATTGTTCAAAGTAGCGTAGCTATGAGTCCACAAATAAGTTAAAATACAAACCCTGATGATCATCAGCTTCACACAGAATTCCCTGAAGAAAATAATTCCCCTCAGGGCTTTTGAGGATGCTGTGTGGAGGGTCTTTTTAGGAAAGGAAGGATAGGAAGTTCTGGAAGGAAAAAGTTATGAGAGAGCCCTGCTGGAGGGTCACAAATTTTTCTTCAACCAATCTCTCCCGTTCCGGCCTATCATGCAGTTGGTGGGAGACGCGTTCGCCCAAGAAAAGTCACTCCATGAACCCGGGAACCCCTGCTAACTCACGAAATGTAGCGAACCAATTAGGGTGAATCGTGCTATTAAATGAAATTGAATGGTAGAAGAAGTCAGAGAAGCTTTAGGTACACATGACACGATAAGTGAAATATCTCATGTCAAGAATCGGAATAATAGAAGAGTACTTATGTTTGACACGATGTATGAATATGATTGAAACAAGGATTGCGGAGTGGTCCATCCTCTACCTAATATCTAATACAAGTTATAAGATGTTGAATTTTTACATGGTTATGTGAAATAATTTAAGATATCTACGTAACATTTTTCAACAAAATTGTAAATAACATTAATTATACTTTTTTTTTCTTACTTTTTTTATAACTCGGTAACATACCTATTTGCAAGAAATAAAAGGCTTTTTATTTTTATTTATTTATATATGTAACTTTACGTAAGTCATAGAATGTCATTTGGTAGTTACTCCTGACTTGTAATAACGGGTTTTATAACTTAATTAGTGAATGAACAAGTAATAATAATAAATAGTTAAAAAAAGCAGTGGGTGGGGAGGGGGGGGGGAGATAAAGAGACATTTTAAAATAAGAATTATATGCTCACTAAATTATAATTGACTGGTTAAGGTTTAGTGAAAGGTTAAGTGTAAATAGTTTTAAAATTTGTTATATGTATTTAATAGAAATTTAATAAATTAGTTTTGTATGTTTGCAAGGAATAATCGAAAATGCCTAAATGCAGTAATTTTTCGTAGTGGGTATAAGTTGTGATAGCGCGAGTAATTGGTGAGTTACTTGCTGAATTAATGTCGTTAGCTTCAAAATTTGAAAAAAGGAAGTATGCATGGTAGGCCTCATTGGGACATTTAAACTAATGACGGATAGCAATTCAGAACTATCTATTTTATTATTTAGCAGGTTATATAGAAACAACAGATCTGACAATGTGCGTCTTTTTTGTAAAGTTAACATATTATTTGTAGTTTTGTCGTATTTCTTGAGTAAATGTTTCCTAAATTTAAATGTATAATTTCTACTAAATAACTTATATCGAGGATTCCATATGGTTGACGCGTACTCCGGTGGACTTCTGACCATCACAAACATTGTGAAATCCTGTCCTGATATTTCACGACAGTCAGAATTATATTGGTGTATCGGTTAACCCTTTGAGAAGCGCTTGTCCACGAAATTCCGCCAATTCCCCTAATTGCCCGCAAGTGGAAGCACGCACTTCCACAAGTTATTGAAATGCCGAGACCCACTCCACCGTGACACAGAACGCCCTAAAACAATTACCCGGAATGTACGGAGTGCGGAGTGTGGACATTGCGGCTGTTCCACTAAATCTGAATAATACACCTTGTGGAACTGAATCATTAATACGCTTTCACTCTTATGGAACCCGATTCCACGATATTTTGTAAGGAAAAGCGAAGTTATTGGGCCAATTTGATCAAATTAAACAATGTGGAATTTTGAGTCGATCGTTCGATTGCGTGGAAATGAATGTGCTGTAACTGAATCTCCGAGAAAGCCGATCCCATAATATTTTAAAAGAAAAGGCGAAGTTATTGGGAAATTTGATCGAATTAAACAATGTGGAATTTGTGTCGATGTTTTGATTGCGTGAATACAGAATGTGTAACTGAATGGGACTCTCGAAGAACCCGATCCTTCAATATTTTGAAAGATAAAGTGAGTTATTGGGTCAATTTGATCAAATTAAACAGTGTGGAATTTTGAGTAAATCTTTCGATTGGGTGAAAATGAATAATAGAGATTGCTTTGTAACTGAATCTGGCTCTCGAGGAACCCGATCCCACAATATTTTGTAAGGCAAAGCGAAGTTAGTGGGCCAATTTGATTATATTAAACGATGTGGAATTTTGATTCGATTTTTCGATTGCGTGAAAATGAATAATACAGAATGTTAACTGAATCTGAATCTCCAGGAACCCGTTCCCATAATATTTTGTAAGGTCAAGCAAAGTTATCTGGCCAATTTGATTGAATTAAACGATCTAGAATTTTGAATCGGTCTTTCGATTGCGTGAAAACAAATAATAAAGAATGTTTATTAACTGAATCTGACTCTCGAAGAACCAGATCCCACAAGATTTTGAAAAACAAAGCGAATTTATTTGGCCAATTTGATCAAATTAAACGCTGAGCAATTTTGAATTGATCTTTTGATTGAAATGATATAATGTAACTGAATCTGACTCTCGGGGAACCCGACCCCACAATATATTGAAAGACAAAGCGAGTTATCGGGTCAATTTGAAAACGATAGCATTATGAAATAAATTATGTGGAATTGTTATGAGTTTAGTTGCGGCGTTCCACTAAATCTGAATGATACACCTCGTGGAACTGAATCATTAAAACGCTTCGACTTTTGCAGAAATCGAAACATGACATTTTTTATAAGAGGCTGTATCATCAAAACAATAGTTACAAAACTACCTCATTTTTCCAAAAAAAAAAATCCTTACTTATTCGAATGAGAATTGGACAATGTTCCAATCCCTCCCACCTTTTTAAAATTCATGTGCTATACTTACACCCCAATTATACTCCTACAATCGTACTTTGTGGGGTCTAGAAGTGGGAACATTAGATCATGTATTATTGTGTTGTCTCTCTCTAAACAAATATCCTTTCTTCTATCAAGCTTTACCCAAAATGGCTTCCTCTACCTTTAACACAATGTGCAACCAGCAAGAGCATAATGCATAATTTTCTAACTACATTTCTCTAACGTACATAAGATTCTAACTACATTTCCCTAATGTACATAAGGTTCTAACTACATGTGCCTAATGTACATAACTGCACCTAACTGCATTTCCCTAAAGTACACAAGGTTCTAAATACATTACCCTAATGTATATAAGGTTTTAATTACATTTTCCTAACGTACATAAGATTCTAACTACATTTCACTAATGCCATTCCAAGATAGGGCCGCATTCTATTTAAATATTTTCCATTAAACAAATGTTAACCTAAAATATTTCACACATGTTCTTTATTCTTTATTATTTTTCAATGTTGTATTTTTTGTAAACTCATTAGTTTACGGGTACAGAACCCTTAATTTTTTAGTTTTATATTATAATTTTTTAGTTATGTGAAAATCTTTTGTTGGATTTTATGTATGTTTTAATTGTATTTATTATAATTGTAAATAATCTGTTGATTTTCCAAAATAAATAAAATAAAATAAAAATAAGATTGAACCACAAAATCAGAAATTGTTAAATAGATTATGAGAATTCATCTTATCAATCTACGACAATGGTAGAGCGAAGTTGTCCCCTAAAGTGACGAACTGTGCCTCGTTAAAACGATCAACTGTCAGATAAAAACAAAATGACAATTACAAAAGGTTCAAAGTGATGTTAGAATCTTGTAAAATAAATGGAAGCTTCAACATTTTGAGGTTAGAACTTTGTCATACAAGGAGTATCCACGGAAATCCAACACAGATGGCTTATATGATATATGATGGAAAATAAATTGTTCTGCATTCAAAGATCATTTTTGAAAAAAAAAGTCAGTTTAAACGAGTTGGTGCTAGTATTTTAAAGAGCGGTAAAGTGGTAAAAGATACAGAGTCGAAACGATGCCTGGAACGCCTTTCGCCGTGTTTGATGACCAGATCTGAATATCAAATTTTCCCAACCGTCACCATTGCCCTTGCATTCCCCACTACCTTTAGCCTAACAACATTTCCTATTTGGTCTAACGCAGTCACGTAGTACCTGAAAAGTTAGAACTCTTGTGCGGCATTAACGCAAAAAATAAATCCTAACCTCCATCCCATAAAGTATGTATCTCACATAAACACAGATACACACGTCACACACCCCACGCCACACAATGCAGGATTTCATATACTGATGTCTAACATAACACAAACAGATACATATGTATATATATGGCCCCCGACTTCTGATGCTGATGATTTCTGATGTTAATGCCGTGCAAAACACGCAATTTTAGTAGGATTTTTAGATAACAATTTTTCCCTACAAAACTATATAAGTCTATAAGAGTCAGGTAACATTTTAAAATACCCACATGAGGTAAAAATTGCGAGGCGCAAATGAAGCCGTTCTATTTATATACAGAACATTAACTTTAAATTCAGTAAAATTAAATGATTAACCTCTTCAAGCTATATAAGAATCTATTAAATGAAAAAAAATGCAAAAAATAGATCCAGCCCATACAAACCTAAATACCCATTTTGATTCCTGCTTCCATCACTGTAGCAGTGTAATAGCAAAATGTAACTATTATTAGGACATTTCATGTTTTTTTTTAAATTTTATTTAACTCCATATAGGAGGTCCTGAGGAAAATAATTTCGCTAAGGCCTTGGAAATGTCCAGTGCAACCGTTTGGGTCTCACCGAAACGTTTCAGGCACCGCCCCCAAACATGTGCCACATACGCGAGAAGATCACCGCGCGAGCGGTTCCGCCGGAATCCGTATTGACGGTCGTAATAATTTTGTTCTTCTTAATAAGTATGCTTTTAGCATTAAAATAATCCTCCTAATTAAACTTTAATTCCAACTTTAAACGTTACAAAATAAGGTACCTTTGTAAAAAAAAACAAGCAAGTTTCAAGCTGTAAGCAGTGGTCATAATGACGTACTTAAGATTCAGAAGTCTCACTTGGGCTATATTACCCCAAGCTTTTAAATTTTGCCACCATTGAATCCAAGTCACCCCCCGTGGTCATTTCACTAATCGATGTGGCATTTTACCAAATGCTTTCTTATACCGCAACTAAAAGAAGAAAGTATAATAATAGAATTTTTAGAATATCAATTTGTGAAGCGGGTTTGCAATTTGCCTTGGGAACCATTCATTAGACTCTTTTATAATTACCGTGACGATACACGATAACGGTACCGTGACGGCATAAAAAAGGCAATAAACATACGTTCCTTATCACAATAATGCTGCAGCCCTTTCAAAAGATGAGATACACAATGTACGTAGGTCTGTTTCGTCCAAAGGAAAAAAGTCATCATTTTCATGCATCTCTCTCACACACCGCAGAGTGACGTCTCCGTAGACCCCTACAATAATACTAGCCGTGACGATAATTTTGAAAGTATGGAATATAGTAACAACGATAATATTGAATTAAAAACGTCAAATGTCAATGCGCTGATGGTTTTGCTTTTGTTGTTAAGCATATATTTTTTTTTTTTATTTTTTTATTTTTTATTTAATATTTGTTTGTTTTTACAATAATTATACATTTTTTTTACATGTTAAACAGATTTGTAATATTAATGTAATAAAAGCCTTTCCTCACCATAAAGAGACAAGGCTCTTGTGTTTGGTGAGTGAATTCATACTCAATTATGTTATCAATGTTATCATTTGAATAGGTGAATAATAATATTGCAACTATTAACAATAGATATAGTAAGAGAAACTTGAGATGTGTCGATTAACAGATTTAAATGAACTGAAATAGTAATGTAACTCTTACAGTTGTTTCAGGTAATTTTTTAATTTAGTTTGGAATTTACTTTTATTTTCAATAATTTTTACTTCTAATGGGAGTTTGTTGAAATAATTTATACCATGATACAGATAGGAATTTTGGATGTGCTTAGTATTAAATTTTGGGATTTTAATATTGTTTTGATATCTTGCTGAGATATTTAAATGTAATTTTTTTAGCTGTATTTCTTTGAAAGTTTGTAGAATTGAATATTTTTTATATAAATTGTCTATTGTAGTTACTTTGAATATTGAAAAGATTTTTTCGGTAGAAAATGTAGATGGTTTTTTCAATATAATCTTAATTATTAATCTTTGAACTATTTTGAGAGGATTTAAAATAACATCATATGTTCCTCCCCATCCTATAATACCGTATTGTAATATAGATTGAACAATTGCATAGTACACTCTTTTTAGGTTTTCCAGTCTAAGAATATTTCTGAGTCTTATAAATATATATATACATTTCCTAATTCTTTTGACAAGTTCACAAATATGTGTTTTCCATTTAAAATGTTGATCTATATATACACCAAGATATTTAATTTTGGAAGTTGAATTCAGCGTAGAACATTCTGGAGTGCAATTAGTTCCACTACATTTACTCTGATGTATTAGAATTTTTATTTCTGGTTTAGATTTAAATTTATTGATAGAGAATGGGATAAAGTTTGTTTTTTCGGTATTTAAAGAGAGGAGATTTTTATCGAACCAGTTTTTCAGTGTATTGATGTCAATATTCGCTAGGTTGTTCACAGTATTCCAATCAGCACCTTCAATTATTATGACAGTGTCATCAGCATAAGATATTATTTTTCCGTTTATTCTTTGTGTGAATATATCATTTACATAGATGATAAACAGTAACGGCCCCAGGACTGTACCTTGAGGTATACCAAAATTACTTGTATCTTGTTGGCTAAGCACATTGTTGATTTTTACGACTTGGGGGCGTTTGAAAAGGTAGCTTTTTATCCATTCTAGAGCTGTACCGTTTAATCCAATGTTTCTTAATTTAGTTACGAGTTTGTCATGTGATATGCTGTCAAACGCTTTTTTGAGATCTATGAAAATTCCAATAAATTTGAATGATTTATCTAATGAATTGAGAACAAGGCTAGTTAATTTTGCAATTGCATCCTGTGTGCTTCTACCTTCCATAAATCCAAACTGATTTTCATCAATTATTTTATTACATTTTATAAACTGGTTCATTCTTTTTTTTACTATCTTTTCAAAAATTTTTGCTATATTTGAGATTACTGATATTGGTCGGTAGTTGCTTACTTCTTCTGGATTACCAGATTTAAATATTGGAGTAATGATAGTTTGCTTGTAAATATATGGGAACACACCGCTTTGGAAACTTAAATTTACTATATGCATTAATGGTTTAGAAATTTGATTTTTAATATTTTTTAAAATATTAACCGTAACTCCATCAAATCCCGGTGCAGAACCTCCTTTCATATCGTTTATGATAGATACTATTTCATCCTCTGTTGTGACTTGAAATGTTGCTATTTTATTTTCTGTATCAATATTGCAATCTGAAATTGGGTTGGTATTTATGTGATTTGCAAGATTTTTTCCTATGTTTGCAAAGAATGTGTTAAATATATTTGCAGCTTTTGACGGGTTTTCTTTACAGCATATTTTCGAGTTATCGTGAGTAATAGCATTGATTTCATTATTCCTGCATTTTTTCTTATCAATTATTTCATTTATAACCGTCCACACTCTTTTACTATCATTTTCCGCCTGATCAATCTTTTGTTTATAATAACTTTCTTTTCTGTGTTTTATAATGTATGAAAGTTTGTTTTTATATGCCTTAAAACTGTTTAGTAAATTTTTATTATTTGGTTGTTGGGTAGTTAACTTGTAAAGGGCTTGTTTATGTCGTACAGATATTATAAGACCATGGGTAATCCACGGTTTTATAGGCTTGTACTTAGATTGTTTGGATTTGGAAATATTAATATTTTTTGTCGAATCGTTTATGTATGTAGATATTTTTTCTTCAAACAAATTGCAGCAAATATTGACATCATTACATTGTAGTAATTTATTCCAGTTTTCTGATTCAAATTTATGTAGTAACGTATCCATATTAAGTATTTTTTTTGAGGCATTAATTTGGTTAGGTAATGGAGAAGATGGATTACTGCATTTATAATTAAATATACATGAATAATGATCAGTGATACGCAATGGCGGCTCTCCCCTTAGGACAATGGGTGTTTGACCCCCCAAAATTATAAGACATAATAATAATTTTTTTTTACGGAATAAATTCTTTACTTGAAATGAACAGCCAAATAGTAGCAGTTAGCGGCGACGACTCGCCGAATGACGAGCAGTGACATCTATCGTGTCAAATGGAAGCTCCAATTCTCACAATATTTTATTTAGATCCCTGGGTCAATTTTTGACTTGCCCCCGCGAAGGACATCTTCTGTCTCTATGCGCGCCATACAATAAACGCGATGGCACTATGTTTTTATCCTAGAGTAAAAATTCCCGCGTATAGGTACCATAGAAACCCTAGCGACGTTTTGGACATGACCGAATGTCGTGGAAGGGAGACAGCATTACGTCTCTTATGCGTTGTTGAAAGAGATGGCGATACAACATAGGTCGGTTTGCATTTTGCACGCATGCTTCGTCCTTCGTATTTAGACAGTTCGGGAAAGATTTGGAATAATAATTATTTACGTTGTTATCGGCGACGTTTCAAAGTTAGTTTGGCGGCACATCGAGAAGTAGATCTTTTCAAAGATTATTAATTATTATATTATGATCACTTTTCAACGGACATAGAAAACAGCTTTTAAACAATGTTTGTTTTTTAGGTTCCTAATCTAAGTGACAGCAGATTCTATACATTTAATTATCTAGTTACAAGTAAATCATTTGAAAGGGGCCTTTGCTTGTGTAGTGGTGTATTAGATAGATAAAAAATATCTAATATAATTTAATAATAAATCTGTTTTTGTTAGGTAGCTGAAAAATGCACAAAAAAAAACATCGTCAAATTGAAACGCAAGTCTAAATTTAAATAAAATTGATAAATGTCTTTTCTCACCCAATATATTTGGGCATTTTAGCGGTAAAAGGGGACTGCGGACGTGTGTTTCAAAGTCAATTTTTGTTTTTAATTTTTTTTATATTACCGGTGTCTATTTTTTCTAATCTACCTACCTAATTTTGTTTTTAAATTTTAGATACATAGGTAGGTACAAACTATCGGTGTGCATAACTATATTGAAAAGTGCCCTCTTTAAAATGATGTGCCAGCAAGTACATGAATTATTTAGTGATTTTGCAATTTATAAATAATACCCATGTAATTTGAGTTGCGGATTCATAACCCTACCTATCTTCAAATTGATATAGATAATAATATGTCGGCATTTTTCACAATATCAAAAAAAGGTAATTTCACAATTTTTTTCAAATGACCTCCCGTACCTGGAGCCCTAGAGCCGCCTCTGAGTGATAGTCGTATGTATGACAGCTGAGGTTATATTTTTAATGCAAGGGATATTTGTAAATATATGATCTAGACACGAAGGCCGTTGACCTCGGACGTTTCTTGTATAATGATTTATGCATGAGATGTAGTTTAGTTCAGCTAACATATTAAGGTAATCATCTTTATTCTTACTAGAGGAATCGTTTGCAATATTTAAATTCACATCTCCCACAAGAATATTATTTTTATTTCTAAAATTTAGTAAAATGTTTTTTAATCCATCTATAAATTGTGGTAGTATCGATTTATGTGTACGATAAATAGCAATAATATTATAATATTTATTTACATCTTTAATTTCTATATTTAAAATGTTAACATTACTAATATTAATTATCTCTCTAATATTGATAATATTATATTGGTTTGAAATGAATATTCCAATACCAGAGTTTTTGTTAATTTTTGTTATTGTTGTATGATATGAGTACCCAGGAATAGAGTAGTTCAATTCGCCTGCAGAATGTGTTTCAGACAACACAATCAGGCCCGGGAAAAAATTTAAATCTTTTAATGATATTATTAATTCTTCTAGGTTTTTTTCTATGCTTCTAATATTTATATGAAATAGGGTAAATCCTTTTTCAGTACAAATTAAATTGAAATCTCTTAAGGAGTGACATAATTTTTCTTCTATACACATTTTTTTATCTAGTGCGTTACATAAAAAATCATTCATTTTTATTTTTTTTTAGAATTTGAGTAAATAAAAAATTCCAAAATTTATTCATAGTCAATGCGCTCTCTAGCAATTTAAAGCATTTTTTGACGGTATAGACATTTTATGCTATCGACTCTATGTTCAGTGGAATAATTTGTATCAAACCTTTTATTTTGGATACAGCAATTGTTGCATATTGGCATTTTTTCTTTATTTTCACATTTTGAAAGTGTGTGCTCCTTAGTGCAATGTGGGCAAATGGGGGGCTGCGTCCTGGCGAGACATCTTTGTGCTGTGTGACCGAATTTGAGGCAATGGTAACATTGGGTGATCGGATTGCAGTCCTCTACGTACACTCTTTGGAATTTGATATTTATTTATTTTTTATCAATAAGTATTTTTCTTAATTTACCGGTTGTTTCAATAATGTAGTTGGTGGTGTCATTTTCTTTTCCTTCATTGTACTTGTTTTTTAATTCCTTGATGAGTTTAATGTTATTTTTGTCGTCTATGGTTAATCCTTCATTTTGTTGAACAATCCCATCTATAATTTCCTCTTCAGACAATTGGCATTGTAGCCTTTTCAACATTAAGAACGGTTTCTTTTTTTTTATTTCTTCGGCTGATATTTCTTTTCCAATTACCTTATTTATTTCTTCAGTTAATTTTTCTGCTTCTTCTTTTTTTTGGCATGAAATCAGTAATTTCTGTTCTCCGATCTTTTTTACTCCATTAACTCCGACTTTTATTTTTGATAAATTAATATTTTTTTGAATTTTTATTTTTATATCCTCGGCCTTCAAGGTGTTTTTTGAGGTAACTAATATGGCATATTTCTGTTCTGTGTTGTATGATGTATTTACAAAGTTTTTATTGTCACCTGACATTTGCGTGACATTTGCATAGGATTTTTTGTTATTAGGATGAAATTCTTCAAGTTTCTGTGTGTAGTGATGATTATTTTTAATATTAATTTCTTGTAAATCTATAATCTTCTTTTGTAGACTAATTAGTTCGTGTTGAATTTTTTCTTCCAGTGTTGTAATATTTTGTTCTAGTGATGATTTTATTTTTGAGTCCTTCACAGAAGTTATTTTATTTATTAACTCTTTGATGTTTCTAAATATTACTTCTGTTTCCATATTGGTTGGAATGGATCGCCCAGATGGGCGGGTTATTAATGTATGTAATAGTAAACTATATTTATTGTTTTACTTGTCACAAAAAAATCACGACTGTACTCCTTCGATGCGGAGCATGTAATATAGTGCTGTAGTTCTTTCTTACACACTAAATAACAATAGTCGAAAATGAGACAAATGGTGAACGAATGTCTGCATCCCCCCCAAAGGAAACAAACAATCATTATCATACATCTCCCTCACACACATAAATAAAATGAAACGCAATTCCCGTCGCCGTTACATTTTTTTTTACATTTTACAGACACATGAAATGCCAAACGGCCCAGATAAAAAACAGCTGTAAAACTACTAAAACCAGAAACCCAGGTGTAATCCACGTGTATTGAAAAAAATATATTCCCCACGCTATAGTAGCGCCGACAATTAACGATAATTAGAGAAGGAATGGGCTCTCGACTGACACGAACCCTGCAACATTACGTCGTGAGTAGTGAGCAGTGGTGGCGAGCCACCCTAACGCTGCTGGTCCGTCAGGCCGGCCTGCTATAAGAATCTAATTATTTATCTCATTATAGATAACGTCCGTCGGTTACAGTTGTAAAAACGGAGAAAGAATTATTTTATAAGTTGCGACAGTGAACTGCAACTATATGCGATCATTCATAATTAATAATTCAATATTTTCAAAGTGGAACCAGAAATATGTCATTTTTAAATAAAAAAATTTGGCGTTATGACTCTTTCCACAAAAAAGTGTAAATTGATTTCGAAAGATTGTTCTTTTATCTGGTAAAATTATGTTTTAAATCATGAGAAAATATGTTTATTTTTAGCATAATAAAGCCCGTTATACACGACATCTTTTTTCAGCCCGATTCCAATTAGAGACAAAAGTCAACATTTTTCGCTTTACGCGATTGCTATTTTCATCACTATTTTCATACCTACGATTTCAGTTGGCATCATGGTGTTGTTTGCAGTGATGACAATTGAAATCGTAGATATGAAAATAGAGGTGAAAATAGCGATCGCGTAAAGCTAAAAATGTTAACTTTGGTCTCTAATTGAAATCGGGCTGAAAAAAGATGTTGTGTATAACGGCCATAAGGTTATACCGTAGGTCGTTGGCAGATTTGTTAAATTTTCAAACAACATTTTTTATTATACAAGACACATTTCAAATCATATAATCATGCAATAAAATAAATCAATTAATTATCTGGGAAAGCTATGTTTCAAAATTTTAATTTTAGATTGAATAAAATAATTAATAAATAGATCCGCATACGTGTTTTGTGACGAAAATACTAAAGTTTGTCTATTTATTTACGGTCTTACAAACGAATAGATTTAAGTTTTTTTATATTCTTATTTTGTTTAGACAGTTTTGAAAAATAATAAATACTTATGATCAAAAAATAATTACAAAAAGTACACAATTTTAATAGTTTTATCATCACGCCTTTCAGCATTTTTGAATGTAGGTATAAATTAAAGCAAATTTGGAATGAAATAAAGTCGATATTCAGTTACAATTTTAAAAAGTTGGTACGGAGAATAATTAATCTTTCTCATTGGAACCGCCCTGTACGATTGTAAGAACATCCTTCGACGAAATATGAATTCTCGGCCGCTGGCTGGTTAATGGCCCTTAAACATTTTTTTAATGTCAATATATTATTTTGGATAGTTTCAGTTTATTGTTAATATTATTATTTTAATTTTTTCCAATTGTTAAACATTGTTCTGTAAGAAATTATTGTTGCAACATATTTTAATTATTACTGACCCTAGTATAAAAAATTGTAAAAATTATGTACCCAACGTAAAAGCTCCATGGGTATTTAAAAGAATAAATAAATAAAACAATGATTAATGTTTCCCTTTTCCGTGATATTGTAACGCATCTTTTATAACGAATTTTTGATATCATTAAAAATAAATAAGTTGTTAGTAAAAAAAAAAAAAAAATTTTATATCATTAAAAATAAATAGACCCCCCAGCTCTACAACAGTAACCTTTTGATATCTGTGACGTAACAACAAAAACAAACAGAAAAATTCATCGTACTATGAAACATTTAAAGTGGTATTTTATTTATAAAGCAAATAGTTTCGAGGAAGGCTAGAATTTTCATAGAAAAACGTTTTCCATAACGCGGTGGTGATTTTGGGCTAAAACATAGGCCTCCTTAATCAAACCGTTTTGCCTAATTTGTACAGCAGACTAATCACCGTTAATATCACAGCCTGCGTGATCAAATACAAAGGCAAAGAAAAGCCTCCATAGGGGTATGTTCTCACCCCTAAACTATAGGGTGTTCCGCAAATCATTAGAATCGGGTTATACGCACAATCAAAATACCTAACAATATGTGAGTGCAATTATAATGTATACCTATTTTTAACGTCAAAATAAGCACAATAGGGACTAAATATGAACTATCAATGTCAAATAAGTACCATATGGCCAAAATATAAACAATCAATGTCAAAATAAGCACCATTGGGCTAAAATATTTACTATCATTGTCAAAACAAGCGCTATAGGGCCAACACATGAACTATCAATGAAAAATAAGCACTATAGGGCCAAATTGTGAAATATCGATGTCAAAATAAGCGCAATAGGGCCAAAATATGAACTATCCTCACAGACATATAAATATTATTGATATGTCTATGACTATCATTGTCAGAATAAGCGCTTTAGGGCCAAAATATGAGCTATCAATGTTAAAATAAGCACTATAGGGCCAATACACGAACTATCAATGTCAAAATAAGCGCTATTCTTAGAGACAAAATATGAACTATCGGTGTCAAAATAAGCATTATCATTTTACCAAAATAGGCACAATAAAAAAAAATAAGCACTAGCAATGCCAAAATATGCTCTATAAATGAAAAAATGCACTATCATTGCAAAATAAGCACAGTACCTATATCTATTTGAATTTGGGAGGCGGGTATGGGTACCGCTGCCTTGGAACTATTTACTGGATAAGTTCTGCCATTAGTCTTGTGTGAGTTTGATGACTTAGCAGAGATGCCTGGGTTCGCCCTTCTTAGAGAAAGAGGTAGCTCGACACGGCAAAATAACCGAAAAATAAATCAAGATAATACATTTGACCGTGAAAATCTCAAATCATAACCATTTCTTTTAAAAAATCATTATTTTTTAAAATCTGTCTGAAATTTTGGTTTCCCTTGTTGTTTAGCGTAAAACATGGCATCTATAACAACTTACCCCATAAAACAGCCCCAAACGATTCGAAATTTGAAATTTACATGTTCCTTTTTAAATCACGCTCTTCCTCTTCCTCCCCTTCCACCCCCATCCCCCAAGCCGTCGATTTCCCCATTACGTCTCCCCACCAAGCTAATTTGTAAATCTAATCCGACAATCGGGGAAAAAATGCCTTCCCCTGATATAACGTAAATGCTGTGGAGTTTGTTACGCTACGTGATTTTTCGATCTTTTAAATAATTGTATTATATTTTTGGCTTAACACGCGCGCACTAGTGTTTTTAAGGCTTTTTTGGTAATATGCGTGCCTTGTTCATACTTATGGGGTGCTTTAAAATGATTTTTTATAGTTTTGAAATTGACACTAAACGAAATGCCTACTATTTTCAAAATTGTTCATAAATTTAATAATAATCGTATAGGCTTACGTCTGTACGGTTGAAATTTAAGAATCGGGCTAAGAAAGCAGCTCTGACGCCGCGCCATACGCAAAACCGTTTTCGTACGTTTGCAAACAAGTCTACTTTTGTAATTTAACAGAATTAAAGCAATGCCAAAGGATGGCGATACTAGCCACCTCTTGCAGTCGTTTTAGGGGGCATCCATTAATTACGTGAGCAGTTTTTCTAGATCTAGACCCACCCCTCCCCCTCGGTGAGCTAAATTTGGGCCAATTCATATATTTTTTTCAAGTAACGTGAGATTTTGCTGTACCCCCCCCCCCCCCCCTATTTGTACTCACGTAATTAATGGATGCCCCCAGATACCGGAGTGACTCGTCCATCGAAAGCAGCCTGGAATCGGAGTTAGAATGAATTTATGATGACATCTCCAAACGTAAAATCTAAACCGCTATAATTTTCACCCCGTTCTTAATACAACATTTTTGCGCAGTTTTTCAAACGATAAGAACAAAAATGCTTTAAAAAAGTGCGATATTTTACCTTGTCCTGAAGCCTTAGCACCTTCTCAATTAAGAGAGAAAGTTACAAAAAAGGTAGATCAGTAGTACCATCATCATCACAAAGGATTAATTATAAAAAAAAACATAAAACCTCTCGCCGGAAAACCTTCTTTGTCAAAAAAGATAGAACGGTCAGAACCATCAACATCATGCAGAATTGATTATATTTGTCCGATAAATCCCTAAAACCAAGTGGAATCGATAAAATGATTGGAAATGTGGTATGAGATATGAAGATGAATACACATGTGTAGCATGTGTAATCAATATTTTACATTCTCGTTGAATATTTGAAAACACATTTGTTATTATTTTACCTATTTATGTACAGTTGAAGGGAGAATTGTCACCAAATTAAATACCCTATATATAACCAAATGACCTTACCTATAACAAATTTACTTTTATCTTTTGGTGATTTACATTTACAAGTTTTCTTGTGTTATATTAATTATTATTTTCTTTTTTCTTTTTAAAACATGTGCTGAAATACATAATGCACCTGGTGTCGCGAAACTGCGACTCCACTATAAAATTGGCGATTTTGCTTCAGAGCAAAGCCCTGACGCAACCCTCAAAGGACCAGTCCCGATAACTATGCGGTCGCTATGTTATATGGGACGATTAGATAGCATGCACTCGCAAAACCTGATGGATATTCAGTCGATGTTCAGATCTGGGCTTTTGGAGAATTAGATAAGCCCAGAACGGAAAAGGAAAATAGGACTCACGGTTGCAGATGGGGCCTCTCTGATTTCCAGGGTTTGGTGTACACTTCACTATGTTTAGTAACTTGCAATATTATTTTTGCAACAGTATATGCTCAATATGTGCTCCCTGTCTGAGACAATAATTTGTACTGTTTGAAATAGTGTCACCTCTTCTTCATGCAACAATTGCTCTTTTTCAAGGTGACATTTTGGGATAGGAATATTAGGTAGGTGGGATAAAATCAGGAATTTGACATATTCTACCCACCAAGTCTGCGAATGCAATACCCAACCAATCCCATATAATAATGCGCAAACAGCACCTAAACAATAAATAAATGAGACGATGTATGAATGTGAGTGAGGCAAAGAGTGTGTGCCAAGACCGAGATGTTTGGCGGTCCGTCCTCTCTGCCTACCCCTGCGGGGAAACGGCGTGATGGTTAGTTGATTAGTTAGTAAGTCAATAAATAAATTTATAAAATTTTAAAATCCTTATTTTTCAAAGCACATGACGATAAATTAATCAATTATTATCACCAAATAATCTTACCCTACGTGTTTGTCTCTTTTTAGTGTCGCTCGTTTCCGTTTCATCGAGTTTCAAATCACAACGGTGCTAAAGAAGTTTTTACTTCAAAAACGGCTACATAAGTACATACCTACATATAAGCGTATAAGTACAAAAAATCGCCCCTCTATATCCATCCAACTTATTATTTATTATACGCATTTTTAAGTCGATTTCAGGTTTTAAATTAGTAAATAATGCAAAAAAAAATATAATTTTATAATACTTGTAATTTTGGGAGTCAATTGTCCGGCGATCAACTGTCGGATCACTGTTAAATTTAGGTCAAAGCTTAAAGAATAAAACCACTTTCAAAACCTAACAGCATTTCACTCATAAAAGATTTTAGCATGACCGCAATCAGTTTCATATCAATATTAAAGTCGTAGGTAATAACTTTAAACCCGTGTTATATTCTCGGGTGGGCGGTATGCTAGTTCAGGGGTTAGGTTAGGTAGCTTTACGACCAGGGGGCTCGGAACACGAGTGGTTAAGCTGTGCGTGTATCAGGAATGCAGATGGTGGTGGAGTAGATGGTGTTTTCACGGCGCCTTATCTTCAATACCATCGGTTGGGAATAACGCCGATTTGATGGTCAAATGAGGGAATTACAAGTATTGGAATTGTTCGGGTTGGTTTATTTTGAAATGTTGACGGAAGCATCAAAATTTTGTATTCTTATTAGCTGTTAAACAGTTCAATATCTAAAACCTAAATGAAACTTGTATACTACCATCCAAGAAAAGAACAACAATTACGCGTTTATTAAAACACAAGATTTAGAGGTCTACATATATCCAAGATGCAATCACTAAAAACTTGGATAGGTTTTATTAAAAAAAAATAAACAATTCATCAACTATTTAAAGTTAATTTTCGCGTTCTGTGAAAGTTCTATTCAAGTTCTGTGATCATTTAAGTTTTATGAAGCAACTGGCCTATAATTGTATAGTAACAGAACTTGAATAAAGCTTATACAGAACATGAAAATTAATAATACAACAAAACATATGAATCTAATTCCAAATATACTAAATATAAAGATATTTCAATTTTTGATTTTGGAGGCGGTTATGGGAACAACCGTTTATTGGATAACCAACACATCTGCCATAGGTCATCCCAAGTGGTTCGCTACGTGTGGTGACTTAGCAGGGATGCCCACTTGCTGCGTGGCGGGCCGGATCGAGATAGACTGGTTGAGGAGGTCTGTTGATCTCTTCAGCTAGAATCCCTCGACCCATCGCCTTGCACTGCTGTTAAAGGGATGGATTCATACGTCCATTCTCCACTGACCCCCCATATTCCTACCCACTCCTCATATCTGTTTCCTTCTCAGAACTTCCTCTTCTTCCTTTCCCTAAAAAAACCCCTCCTCACAGCATCCCCTAAGAATCCTGTGTGGGGCTAATGTAAAAAAAAGCCTCAGTATATTATATATTTGCACAGAGCCATCTATGTCTTGTAGCTCGAACTGTCACATTTCGCAGTCTCCTTAACCTTGTGCACAAGCTCTGTCCATGGTATCTTGATCATTTTTCTAAAGATCCTCATTTCGAGAGCACCTTTTTGTTATTAACATGAGAATGCTGCCCAAGAGTCCCAACTTCTCCCCATTATCAGAGCAAATTACGCTCCTAATTATTGGAAGGCATGGGGAAAAATGAATACGTTCGAAGAATCAAAGCACTTGGCTATTCGAATCTGTTGTGATCGGACAATTCAATTCAGTATCTACAACTTCGAATAGCTTTCACAGAATTTAGGCTATCCAAACAGAAGTAGCCGATAATTCTTGGTGCCCGATTAGAGTCCTGGCCCCGGTGTAACACGGGCGATAAAACAGCCGGTCGACACGCCACCCACTTTGGAACGTTTTGTAAAGTGGCCGCTATCTGAGCCGGCTATCTGCTGATGGGAATTAGCCGATAACTGGGGGAGGTTGTACCACCCGCTACCAGTCGGCTACCCGTAAAGGCTGTGTGCTGTAACACCCTTACTGAACAAGTGGACACTACTATTATACTGGGTTACTTTTGGTTTTTCATTGTGTCCCTCTAAAGGTAGGCGAGCATTCTATCTACTTATACCAGGGCGGGCAGGTGGTGGATGACCTCCAATGTCCCTCTAAGGGCGTTCTTGGCCGGTTCCGCGACTTTTCCCAGAAATATCTCCCAATAAAATAACCCCGACAAAATATCCTTACTTAACCTAACCTAACCTAACCCAACCCAACAAAACCCAACCTAACTTAACCTAACCTAACCTTACATAATCCAACAAATCCTTCCATGCAAATATCTTTTAAAGATTTTTTGTTTTTAAAGAATTTCGCTAATATTGTCATCATTTAATTAAATATTACAATTTGAGGTTTTACGCGTAGAGTTAATAAAATTAAAAATATCCATCCTAGACTTGCAGAAAAGTCAATAGATGTCGCTTATTAAATAAAATGAATCAAGCTTTATCCAGACACTATCTAGATAGCATTTAGTTTCATACAATCAAAAATGACCAAAGCGGATATCGACAGCTTGGCACAGTGGTTAGCGCATTTGCCCGGAAAGTGAAAGATCCTGGGTTCGTGTCCCAGAAGTGCAAATATCTTTTTTCTGATTTTTCTGTTTCTAGATGTTCTATTGAGTTTCGCTAATATTGTCTGCATAAAATGGTTTTTGTTATTATTTATTATTATTATATAAAAATTGCAGAGATTAGATAAATTAATTGTAGAAGGATTTGAAAAATAAAATTACTCAATTAGATCCATCCAATAGATATTATATTGTGAGCCAACCAATCATGTAATTAAATAAATATTAAAACATAAAACACGTTATTTGTTAGATTGGTTACGTAAATAAATTAGAAAAGTATTTAAAAATTGTTACCAAACGAGTGTATTGTAAATTTGTAATTTTTAAATATGTACATAATCTATCTAAAGATTTTTGTTACTTGCCACTAATAATATAATGGTTATAATATGTAATAATAATATGGTTCTTTTGTAATGCTAAACTGTTATCTGTGGCTAGGGCGCCGGTGCCCTGGAAAAATACCTTTTTTTTTTTTTTTAATTCGATTTTAACCTTTATGTATAAAAAAACTGTATAAAAGAAAGGTCTGAATCGCTTGTGCCAATATCGATCTGGAAGTTACTTTTTATTTGATTAATGTGGCTCTTCTGAATGCTTTCAGATGAATTTTCTATGACAGTCACTGGCAGAAATAATATTATTATTCATTTTCAAAAAAGTATTAAGATCATTATTATGTTGAAAACTTCTTTGCATTGTTTTTTTTTTCATGTAGGCATTATTAGGCTGTTTAGGTGGTAATGCGCTTCTTATCCCGCGAAAAAATCCCCGACAAAATATTCCCGACAAAATATCCTACGGACAAAACATCCTCCAACGAAATATCTTCTAAAACCTAATCTAAGCTAACTTTACAGGATGGCTGTATTATTTTTGTCCCATTTTTTGTTAGGTTAGGTGTTGTTGTTGTTGGGGGATGTTTTGTCCGTAGAATATTTTGTCGCGGGATGAAAAGTTGCGGAACCCATGAACTTGTAGAAATAATAAAATCAGTTTACATTTACATAAATGCATGTTTTCGACAATTGTTTCCCAAATGGGTGTTTTATTTATTTTTAGTTTGTTATTTGGAACATACATGAATAATAAGATATATTATCCGATGAACAGAAAAATATTGCAAAAAAAACAATGCTTTGTTTTTGTAGATACTGATATTAGACCAGAACTCATCAAAGTAATTTTCGCGCCGTTTTCGAAATATCATCTTACGTTAAACAGGTTAACTAATTAACACACCATTTCTCCATAGGGGTTGTCAGAGAGGATGTTCCGCCATACAACTCTGTCTGGGTAGACAATCCTAGCTTCATTATATTCATACATCGTCTCATACATCTTCTTCTTCTTCAATGGCCCTACCTCCAATTTCGAGCCATGGCCTCCTTCAAGATAAGACTCCACCGCTCTCCGTCCTCTTCCAATCTACAACATGGAGTAGTCCTCTTGCATTCTTCCTGACATCATCCTCCCATCTCAGCCTAGGTCTGCCCGCCTTTCGTTTACGTCCCAGTTGTCCTGTTACAACCTTCTTCGGTACTCGTGTGCTTTGCATTCATTCACATGTCCGGCCCATCTTAGTCTTTGGAGCCTTAAATGGGTGGAGAGTCTGAGAGCTTCGTAGATATCATAGAGCTCATTATTGTGGCGGATTCTCCATGCCCATCCCTCTCATCGTCTTGTACATATACGTGCAAATTCATTTCACTTGTGTTTCGCAATCCCCTTATTTATAATATTTAAAATTTATATGTAACTTAATTATAAGCACCTGCTGACAAGCCAATTCAATTGGCTTAGCAGGACTTGTTTGTGATTTGTAATAACTATTCTTACAATAATAAATAAATAAAAATAATAAAATAAAACTAATAAACGAGCCTAGAACGACTTCATTGTATGCCTGGACTCGCTTATAAATCTTAGGTAAGAAATAAATAATAAAAAAATGAGTACGAGAAAGCGATGTGGCTTATTACAATCCACATATTAATTTTCATGATCGTTTTGACATGATAACTTCAAACAAATTGTCCTCGTATTACTCGCGGCGGTTTTTCAAATGTTATTAGGTTTTAGCTATTATAGTTGAATAATTCATTCACATAACGGTATAGCTTCACGTGTCAGCGGTTTTTAAAATGTTCCACTTAAATCGTTAAGAAACTGTATTAAATTGCTTTGTATAAAAATATGATATGAATATTAAACTGAACAGGCTCGCGAAAAATTATAGGTTAGTCTGTCTTGACAAAACAGTTAAAATTTTGAAATGTCGATAAAAATAATTTTTCTTTTTTTATATGAATACATCACAAGAGTTCCAGCTGCTCCCATCAGGAGTCAGTGAGACATTGGCATCCCCAATTGGGGTATGTTGTGAGGCTGGAGGTAGTGGGGAGGGGAAGGCGATGGGGGAAGAGGAAGGTGGAGAAGTACCTTTCTATTCAAATCTGGTAACCAAACACGGCTAAAGTCATTTCAAGCAAAGTTTCAATTCTGAATGGTGGTCTTACACCAGGTTGATACGGAAGGTATCTTTCACTCTGGAACGTGCCGCAAATATACTATATATTATTTTTAATTAATTAATTGAGAAGTAACACAAATTAATCAAAATAAAATTTATTTGCCACCCCGGTATTCGATCCCGCGACCATGGGATTGCGAGTCAAGAGTCTTGCCCCTAGGTCGTCAGATAATCAATGTACAGAAATTATACATACACGTCTATCCATATAAAAGAATTGGAATAAATACTGTTTATACTGGTTATTTTTTAAGGTTAAATCTCTCAGATCAGAATATTTATTTCCAAGACTGTGAAGTCTCGGAATCGGGGAATTTTGGTAAAGCCTCGATTATATTGAGTGAGTTTACAAGCTAATAGCCGGCGAATTTAGTGAACTCGCTCAGTGTAATCATATTACTAGCTAACTAGTAGATTTTACACTGAAGGAGTTTACTAGCAGATAGTGAATACGCCGGCTAGTAGCTTGTAAACTCGCTTAATGTAATCGAGGCTTAAGACAGTGTCGTGGTGTTGCTGCAGTAAAAGGGTAGTAAATGTCGGCAAGATCTTTTGGGTAGTATACGTATATAATATATACTTAGTATATCCATGTACAATGAGTCTAAGAGAAACTAACGCGATACCTGTTTCTGGTTTCTACTGTCTATGGTTGGGCTACGTTTCACGTTCAAATAGTTTTAGGAGCACTGCCCCCCAATCAAAACGACATTACAATAAAGCAATCAATGGCGTATTTTTACGTGCACGTAATTAAGTGGTAGAATTAAATACGTAATACAGTATAATATGACGGATGCGATTATAATTATTATTTGGTACTTAGGGGACTGTTTAGTAAACGCGGTGTGATGTAATTATATCATTGTTCAGAATTAAACATGGCGTTTTTTAGATATATCGATATGTCGACTCATTATCGGAAAAATCAATTGTTACGTGTAATTATTTGTAGATTATGTCAAATGTAATTATTTAATGTTATATTTCACGTCATGAAATTTATTGTGTGGGGGAAAAGCGTAATAAATAATTATTGGTTAAGTCATTACTGTAATTAGGTATTTTTAAAAAAATACTATCCAGAAAACCTTTTTTTACATTACAGAAATTATTTTTCTCGGGGCCTCCTGTGTGGAGCTAATGTAAAAAAGAAAAGGCAACGTTCCGAAGGTGGTCTTTCACCATGGGGATACTGGGAGTATCTAGATACCTCTCCACGTAATCTTTACATATATTTTTTATCAATATCTTCTATTGTTTAAAAAAAAAAAATCTGTCGTACAAAGATAAAATTTTCTTAAATGAAGAGTACCAGAATGACACTGAGGATATTTATATATTAAGGATAAAATTTTCTTAAATGAAGGGTAAAAACCGGTCCGACAGTAAGGATATCTTCATTAAGGATAAAATTATCTTAAAAGAAGAGTGCCAGTACAACATTAAGGATGTCTTCATTAAGGATAAAATTTTCTTAAATGTAGGGTACCAGTTTGACAGTAAGGATATCTTAATTAAGGATAAAATTTTCTGAAATGAAGAGTACCAGTACGACATTAAGGATATAATTTTCTTAAATGAAGAGTATCAGTACGACATAAAGGATAAAATTTTCTTAAAAGAAGAGTACCAGTATGACATTAAAGATATCTTCATTAAGGATAAAAAATTCTTAAATGAAGAGTACCAGTACGACATTAAGGATATCACCCCCCCCCCCCCCCTATACACACTAGCTCTGCTTATTTATGGGGGTAAATGAAATACATATATTATGTAACAAATTATTGTATAAAATTTATTGTAATTTATGCATATTTTTGTGAATAAAACAAAAAGATCTTCATTGAGGATTTTCTTTACTGAAATGAAGAGTATCAGTACGCCATTAAGGATATCTTCATTGAGGACAAAATTTTCTTAAATGAAGGATACCAGGTGACTAGGTGAGGCCCTGATAAAAATATTTTCGCTCAGCTAACTCCTTTTGTTTCTATTATATCAATGCCAGTGTCTTGCTTCAGTGCCATGCATCATTGTTGGATAAGGTATGGGTGGGTTGGGTAAGATTGGGTTAGGTTATGTTAGGTTTGGTTGGTTTTTTACATTAATAATTTTAAGGAAATGAAGGAGAGGAAGTTCTAGGAAGAAAAAGTTCTGGGAAGACAAAAGAAATGTGGAGTGGATTTAAACCTGGGGGTCAGTGTGTCAAGGAGTGACGGTATGAATCCATCGCGCCCACTGAGGTGCAAGGCGATATGTCGAGATAGTCCGATTGGAGATGGAGAGTACGTGGGCAGACGCAACATCCTTAAATATCTAGACAAATCTCACCCCTGGGCAAAACACATGAAACCCGGGCACCCTTGCTAAGTCACCAAACGTAGTGAACCAATTAGAGTGACCCATGGCAAAGGTGTTGGTTATCCAATAAATGGTTCCTGGGGCGGCGGTACCCGTACCCACCCCGAAAATTAAAAGCCATTAAAATAAATACTAAAACGAAGTGAAAAATTTATTAAATTTAACCTTCATTATAAGTAAGTATCTATAACTAATGATGAAGATTATTACATTTTATATTAAATTTAATAGTAATAATACTTTTCCCATCATAGAAAAAACCTTATTAATACAAATAGAGCAATAACTGTCCTAATCATTTATTGATAGTTAACCTTCTCCGTGCGGATTCCTGATTTATTCAGCGAGTTAACCATCGCGTGGCCGAGGTATTTAATCCAAAACAATAGCTTAATACGAAATAAATGACCAGTCCATTACGGGGCAGAAAACTGTATCAGAAGTTAATAGCTTTTCTGTTTTCCGTGGAAAAGCAGAATTGCCAGACACGAAGTATCGTAAATACTTAAGAAAAATGGGGTAACTACGTAACTACCTGAAAACTTTATTGAATTCAAATACAAACACATTTAAAAACAAACAGGCTATATACAGCTATAATACAAAACTTGATTTCCCTGTAACATGTGTCCCTGACTAAAAGACGTATTATGTACATTGTGCCATATCACATCTCTTGAACAACGTCAATAGACGTTGCATCATATTACATCTCCTCTAAAACGACGTAAATAGACGTTGTGTCATATTACATCTCCTCTAAAATGACGTCAATATGTCATATCATAGCTCCTCTAAACCGACGTTATACCATTTAACATCTCTTCTAAAACGACGTCAATATATCATATAATATCTCCTCTAAAATGACGTCAATGGACATTGTGTCATATTACATCTCCTCTAAAATGACGTCAGTATAACATATAATATCTCCTCTAAAATGATGTCAATGGACATTGTGTCATATTACATCTCCTCTAAAACGACGTCAATAGACGTTGTGTCATATCACATCTCCTCTAAAACGACGTCGATAGACGTTGTATAATATCACATCTCCTCTAAAACGACTTCAATAGACATTGTATCATATCACACCTCCTTTAAATTGACGTCAATAGACGTTGTATCATATCACACCTCCTCAAAAACGACGTTAATAGATGTTGTGTCATATTCTATCTCATTTAAATCGACGTCATAAGACGTTGTGTCATATCTCATCTCCTCTAAAACGACGCCAATAGACGTTGTGTCATATTACATCTCCTCTAAAATGACGTCAATATGTCATATCATAGCTCCTCTAAACCGACGTTATACCATTTTACATCTCTTCTAAAACGACGTCAATATATCATATAATATCTCCTCTAAAATGACGTCAGTGGACATTGTGTCATATTACACCTCCTCTAAAATGACGTCAATATAACATATAATATCTCCTCTAAAATAATGTCAATGGACATTGTGTCATATTCCATCTCCTCTAAAACGACGTCAATAGACGTTGTGTCATATCATATCTCCTCTAAAACGACGTCGATAGACGTTGTATCATATCACATCTCCTCTAAAACGACGTCAATAGACGTTGTGTCATATCATATCTCCTCTAAAACGACGTCGATAGACGTTGTATCATATCACATCTCCTCTAAAACGACTTCAATAGATATTGTATCATATCACACCTCCTTTAAATTGACGTCAATAGACGTTGTATCATATCACACCTCCTCAAAAACGACGTTAATAGATGTTGTGTCATATTCTATCTCATTTCAATCGACGTCATAAGACGTTGTGTCATATCTCATCTCCTCTAAAACGACGCCAATAGACGTTGTGTCATACTCAGGTTAGGTTAGGTTTTAGTAGATATTTTGTTGGGGGATGTTTTGTCCGTAGGATATTTTGTCGCGGGATGAAAACGCGCTGATCTACCAATTGTCAACCGTATCTACGAACCATTATTGTAGGTAATTAAATGATTCGCCTGTATCTACATACATCCGGACTTAGTCTTCTATTTTACGCCTTGTAAACGCGATTAATAAAAAGTTTTATTGTGGTTTTACACGAGCATGTATCGACGCATTTATAATCATGTAACACAAAGTAATATGTAACAATCGGCATTGCAGATTGCACTCGGTCTGACTGCCTTGTTAATAACGCCTGAAATGTTTTGCTTTCTCTGATTTTTATCGGCCGTTGATCACAGGAAAGTGCATACAACTTATAAAATTATGATTGCTTCGCGAGGCAAATCGCATATTATAATGCATTCCTGCTGCACTTTATATCGTCTCTGTCTGTTGAATTTCCCTGTTCGCTTGTCGGACGTAAGAACGAATATAATGGACAGATATTTTTTTTGTTTTCACTATGTTATGCAAAAGTCTAGCGTTCTTCGAATGATGTGTTTAATAACATGTTTTAATGTGTTCCTGATTTGTTTTATTAGTATCAGGCGAATACATTGTGTAATTTTTATGATTTTAATCGGTGTTTTTGGCCGATAAAGTCTTCTATTTTAATACTACTTGCTGTATTGTTATTGTCGACGCATAGATAGCCTGCAAATCTTAAGAGGACAACCGGTAGCAAGAAATTTGAAAAATAGGTATTTTACCAAAAAGTTGCTCTCAACGTCGCTCTTACTCCACAAGAAGAAAATATTATTTGTCTGTACGTTTAGCTTTTCAAAAATACATTGTTTAGTTTGTATACCGGACAACGTCTGTTGATGGCTTACAAAACAGGCATATTTTAACTGGAAAGACTTACCATATAAAGAAATCGTTTTGATGGGTTTAAATTTAAAACACAAATTACCATACTTACCTACTGGGGAGCAAAAATCTGTCTTTTATACATTTAAATTATTGCCCAAAATATGCATTTTCAACGATGTTTTATGTTTTATATAGGTATTATATTTTAAAATAAATATATAAAAACAATATTTTTTTATTTTTTTCATTTACTCAGAAATATTTGCCCAAGTTGCCTCTAAAATCATGAAACACTAAAATCTATAAAGGACAATATCTTATAATTTAAAGCATAAATAAATAAAGTAGCTCACATCCGTACCAGATATTTGAAACACATTTTGATTACAAGAATAATTTTTCACTTTGGTTGGGTATTTAGATCTCAAATCCAAAATTAGGATATGTATGAAACGGGCCGAAACCCCTAATCGTATTCGCTACCGTACAGCTATCTTATATTACTAACTAAGTATCACACCGTTTCTCCGCAGGGGTAGGCAGAGAGGACGGACCGCCAAACAACTAGGTGTTTATTTTTTATATTTTTTTATATGAATACCGCACAAGAGTCCCAACTGATTCCGTCTGAAGCCAGTGAGACTATGGCATCCCCAATTGGGGTATGTTGTGAGGCTGAGGGTAGTGGGGAGGGGAAGGAGATAGGGAAGTGGAAGGTGGGGAAGTACCTGGCTATTTAGATCTGGTCACCAAACACAGCTAATGCCATTTCAAGCCACGTTTTAATTCTGAATGGTGGTCTTACACCATTTAGAATTGAAACGTTGCTGGAAATGGCATTACACGACCTCCGTAGTCCAGTGGCTAAGACTCTTGACTCACAATCCGGAGGTCGCGGGTTCGAACCCGGCGTGCGCAAATAAATTTTATTTGATTACAATTAATTCATTTAAAATAATATTTAGTTTATTTGCGGCACGTTCCAGAGTGGAAGATACTCTAATTATCGCCGTGTTATAAGACCACCATTCAGAAATGAAATGTTGCTTGAAAATGGCGTTAGCCGTGTTTAGTGACCAGGTCTGAATAGCCAGGTACTTTCCAACCTTCCTCTTCCCCACCTCCTTCCCCTCCCCACTACCTTCAGCCTCACAACATACCCCAATTGGGGATACCATAGTCTCACTGGCTCCAGACGGGAGCAGTTGAGATTCTTGTGCGGTATTCACTGTAAAAAAGAAGGGCGATACAGGGGGTCTCTTCCACTCTGGAACGTGCCGCAAATATACTATATATTATTTTAAATGAGTAAATTGTCAAATAACACAAATTAATGAAGTAAAATTTATTTTCTTACGTCAGGTTAGGTCTCTCTCAACCAATATCTACCGATCCCGCCCGCCATGCAATAGGTAATCAAATAAAATGTATTTGCCACGCCGGGATTCGATCCCGCGACCTTCGGTGTGCGAGTCAAGCGCCTTACCGCTGCGCTACGCCGGCCGTCACTTGGCACACACTCTTTACCTCAATCCCATTCATACATCGTCTCATATATACTCTTCTATTATTCTGAATCTTGACATGGCCCGAAATATCTGATTTACTTGATTGTGCAATGTCTTCTTATACCATTCGCATTAGCGTCATATATTCTTCTCACACTACTTTCTTCGTTCATTCGCTCTACATGCCCAAACCATCTGACGGTCCCTTTCTTAATCTTACTCATTACGCATACATCTGCCTTGCATTCTTTGCGGATCTCCACATTTCTCACACGAGTTTAATACATGGTTTTACCACACATTTCAACAGCATTCAGTCTTCTTTCATCCTTCCTCTGCCAGTTCCATGCCTCACTGCCATACAACAGGGTACCAGCACTCCATTGTGGACTGCTCGCTAAGCTACTTTTGACAGTTTTTTTATTAGCGCCAACGGCATTCAGTCCACCATTAATGAAGTTACCCGCATTTAACCTCCTTTCAATATCTCTATCAGTCTTCCCATCTCTCGTAAACATACTACTAGTTTAGGAAAATGAATAATTACACTTGACGATGATCCAAATCCATTACGTATTTCCCGTGTAATTAAAACATACAATATAGATATTTGTTATATCGGCACATCAAAGGAATGCACTCACCTGTGCGTGCAGTATTACGTATGGACTTGTCGGACGGTGTTCACCAGCTTGATGCATATTGTATGAGATTGTATGAAGGCAATCCGCTCGGTTCCTATTACTTATTCAAAAGCAATGATTCCTGGGGCTTTATCAATTGAAAATATGGAATTATTGATGAAGGTAAATTGAAATAAGAAGAATAAGGGTTTCTCGTAATAAGGTCGGAGACAAATGTCTTGGCTGCAAAATGTACGAGAGTGGACCGGGATTAGAAGTGTGGAAGAGCTCTTCCGGGCGGCGCAAGATAGAGATACATTTACCAGAGTGATCTCCAATGTCGTGGCGGGGGGACTGGTAGGGCACACGAAGTAGAAGAAAGGTTTCTGTTTTTTTTTTTTTTTTATTATTGAGGGATGATTTGAACATGGCGTAAGAGTCACGGTTGGAAACCGAATGAGGTGGGTAAGAATTCGCGAGTACATAGAGTCTGTCAAATAAGAGTAGAAAATAAATAAAATGGAACTAAGAAATTTTTAGGCTGGCAACACCAATTTATCTGTCAAATATTCTTTAAAATTGCACTGACACAGAAAATTCAAAACACTGTATACACATTTAAAAAAAAAAAAATGTTCTTAAAAAAAATAAATGAATCAAATAAGCACTATTGTGAAGGTACCTACTAAATGACATAAATTTGATTAAATTGTGTTTTACAAAGTGATTGGCTTTCATTTAATTTAACTTAGATTTGAATGGTAATTCCGAAATTTGATGGAGAATTCTTTTCTTCTTTTTAAAGTTCAATTGATTCAAAGTTCTTAGATCGCCTATATTTTTCAAAATTCCAGTTTATAAGAATTCTAGTCAACGCTAGGTACTTAAGCTAGTATTAAATAAATGTGAGCAATTTCTAAACTGTGCTTTATATTTCATTATTTTAACACAAAATTGCAAAATGTTATTCTTCATTATGTTAACACAAAATTGCAAATGTATAATAATAATATACCTAAATGCAATTCTAATTTTGAGATCAGTGGTTGAATCTATATAGCAATGAAAAAATATTTTTTTCACTTGCCTTTTTAATTTTCAATAAAAATGTAGGTTACACAGCTTTACATTAACACCATGGTTATATTTTTAGTATTGCCATTTGGGCAACGGTGGCGCCCTCATTTATTTTCTACTCTTATTTGACAAACTGTATTATCTAGAAATTTGTAGTGATTTTGCTCGCCTTGAATCTAGTCATACATAACAATTGGTAGTAATGAAAACTTCTTAAGCACCGTTGTGATTTGAAACTCGATGAAACGAAAAGTAGCGACACTAAAAAGAGACAAACACATACATCTATAGAATTTAGCCTGTGAGATAATGAGATAGTATAATCGGTCTACTCTTCGTGCGGTGCTTCGTAGCCTCCCCACTCTAGTTTTCTGAAGGTTTCACTTCTACCTCGTGTGAACTGCACAAAAGTACTTTTTTACATGGTTTTATTTTTTGTTTCTCCTCTGTAACTGATAAGTGCTATTGTGTAATACAGTGTTATAATATTAGAATATAATTAGTTTGCAATAGCTCAATTGGTAGAGACGCCAGTTCCGATAACGCTAGAGGATCTAAGTTCGAGTTCCAGTAACGCCCGTTACCTTTTTTCAATGTCTGTTTCATACTTTCATTGAAAGTTATTCATCATAACGCATCTGCCATAATGTCACCACAAGTGTTTCGCTACGTTTGGTGACTAAGCAGGGATGCCCGGATTCACGGGAAACACTTTGACCTCGCTAGCAGGGCTTTCTCGACCAATCACCTTGCAACGCAGTGGGAAAGATGAATTCATGCATCTATCACTCCTGGATACACTGACCCCCACATTTCTACTCACCCCTAATTATTTTTTTCGCATGGGTACCGCTGCCCCGGGAAACATTTATTGGATAACCAATACCTCTGCCATAGGTCACCCCAAGTAGTTCGCTACGTTTACAGGCGTTCCAGGATTCACGGGTTGAGATTTGTCTAGAGCTGGCGGCGAATGACCTGTACACACTAAACTCCAGATTCCTACCCACCCCTCATACCTTGTTTCTTCCCGAAACTTCCTTTCCTTCATTTCCTTACAAAGACCTATCACACAGCATCCCCCAAAATGACATAGGCCAGGGGAAACTATTTTTCTCAAGGCCTCCTGCGTGGAGCTAAGGTAAAAAAAACTCTTCTTCCTTTTCTTTAAAAGACCTCACACACAGCATTCCCAAAGTCGAGTAAGGCCCTAATGTAAATTATTTTGCCGTAAAAATATATGTATACCTTCAAACCGCGAACACAATATAATCATCAGACTCGACAGACCTCGGCCTGTGATGATCGACTAATAGCGTTTTGTCACGCAAGTTGTGTTTGTATTTAAGTTGTTTAATGTGTAGTTGCCAGTACTAGTTGCGTTTCGCGAACCGTCTGCATCGCTTCTTCCGCATTCGCTTTCTGCCGGTACCACCGCATTTCCTTGTCGTATGAACGTGTTCAACACCCGAAGATGTGCTGCGTGTTCATTAATGGCTTTTTTCAGAAATTAAACTGAGATCTCGATTTAAATCCCGAAGAACAACTACGTATCTTCCAAAACGCAACATACAATTTTTTTCACAGGATGTGGGGAGGATAGTGCAATCCACACGTCCCATATAGTTATAAATATAATATACGTTATACCTATACTATAATATACGTTATACCTATACTATAATACACGTTATACCTATACTATAATACACGTTATATCTACCTATACTATAATACACGTTATACCTATACTATAATATACGTTATACCTATACTGTAAACCTGAATTGTAGCTGAGCAGTGACCACTTACTTATTTTTCCACTTACTTACGGGAATTTGGGAGGCGGGTATGGGTGCCACCGCCCCGGGAACCACTTATTGGATAACCAACACCTCTATCATACGTCACCCATAGGTCATCCCAAGTGGTTCGCTACGTTTGGTGATTTAGCAGGGGTGCCCGGGTTCACGAGGTGACTTTTTTTTTATGCATCTGTCCACCCGCTGCGTGGCGGGCCAGATCGTGAGACTGGCTGAGGGAGGCCTTTTGACCTTTCCAGCTGGAATCTCTCGACCCATCGCCTTGCACCGCAGTTGGAGGGGTGGATTCATACGTCCGTCACTCCCGGACACACTGACCCCAGGTTCCTACTCACCCCTCATACCTTTTTCCTTCCCAGAACTTCCTATCCTTCCCTTCCTTGAACTCACTAACTACTTAATATTATAGGTACTTATCACAAAATTCCCGCAGCTTTTTCAAAATATGAGAATTCCTTCCAAACAAAATGTATGTTGAAAATAATTGTCTTAATAACTACTTTTTCCGTTAATTTTTGTGACATTTTAATAGTTATTATGTTATCAGGGGCGGAGACAAATCCAACAAATCAAAGATCATCAAAATCGTCCGAGCAGTTCTCGAGTTATAAATAGTGGAACTAACCCGACTTTTTGTTTTGTACATATATTAAGATTTATCAAGAATGAAGCGACCCGTTCTCGTGTGACAAATGTCACTGTGTATCTACATACGAGTATGTTGAGCCTGCGTTTGGCGTGTTTCCCGACTATGCACCGGTGCCGAAGGGATCAATGACGCTAGTTCCTAAAAAAATGCAATCAGTTCGATGAGATAGGGGAATCTATCAAATGGACTGTTCGTTTCTGTAAACTGTAGAGATTTTTTCAGGTATTTTTGAGGCTCCAGACCAGAAGTGGCTGCCAAATTCAACAGCGAGGCGCACTTGCGATTTTTACAGGGTCAGCAATTGTGTACTCTCCGCCCAGTTTTTGAAAAGTTCTTCTCAAATTCTGTTATTATTTCAGTTATGTGAAACTACTGGCCAATAATGATATGATGACGGATCTTGAATAGGGTAATGCGCGTTTTCATCTCGCTACAAAATATCCCCACAAAATATCCCCGACAAAATATCCCACGACAAAATATCAAATATCTACTAAAACCTAACCTAACCTAACTTTACAAGATGTCTGTATTATTTTTGTCCAATTTTACTATTTTTTAACAATATTGCATAATGAATAACAGATCACTTTTTATAAACCACTACATTATAAACAATATCTACATGTTTCGATAACAATGTTATCTTCATCAGGATATGTTAATATAAAGAAAAATAAATGACAAACAAATATAGACAAATTAGAATAAACTAGAACATTGACAAAATATTAAAAAGTAGAGGTGATTAATTGCTTAAAAAATCATAAAAATAGTTATAAAAAAAAAAAAAACTCATTTAGATAATGAAAAACTTTTAAGAACAAACAATTAAAATAATTAGTCTTAATCAAAAAATAAATAACTATAATTATTGTAAGTATTAATAAGAAAATAAATTTAAAAGATGGCTATTTTAAAAAAATGTTTGTGGTTATTTATAATATTTAATTTATTATTAATGCTTTTTCCAATTTCTAAAATTTCTAAATTTATTGTCTTTATAGGATGGCTGTATTATTTTTTAACCATTTTTTTGTTTGGTTAGGTTAGGTTAGGTTAGATTTTAATAGATATTTTGTTGGGGGATTTTTTGACATTAGGATATTTTATCGGAGATATTTTGTTGCGGGATGAAAAGTCGCGGAACTCTTGAATATATAACCTTTACAGAACTTGAAAATTAACTTTGAAATTGTGTGAATTGTTCAAATTATGTGAAACAACTGCCCCATGGTAAAAATTCAATCAATCGCATCTCGTATTTATCGGCTACTGGCAACATTATAATATCTGACATTTAAAGGGATGTGTCACCAGACCCATCGTAATAATACTTGGGGGTCTTTCAATAAACGTGACAAACTTATTGTCGTCCATTTTAAATATAATCCCTTTTTACTGTCACGGATTAAAGTCAACACACACTTAAAAACGAATTCAACACCTCTTCCATAACTAGCTCCATGCCCTGCGTACAAAGAACGTCATAAGTTTGTATGACTTTTTCATGGGAGCACGGAGTATCAAATTTAAAATTATTTATTAATTTGAATTTCAAGTTAATCTCTTGAAATATTATAAGTAGAACGGTAGTCAGTTTCATACAGCGTTTTGTCTCGCTCTGCTGAGTAATTTGAGGGGTAATAAGAGAGGGATGTCTACAGTAGTATGTTTTTAAATTAAAAATGTATAGATAAGAATATTTCTTTGTTTGTTAAATGCGATTCTGTTACATAATAACTACAGTGTGTTTCAGATGTATTTCAACGATATTATCTATTTTATTTTATTTTTTACATTTTCATATTATTTCATCACACAGGAAGCACAGAGGGAAATAATTCCCCTCAGGTCTTTTTTCATCTTTGGGGATGCTTTGTGGAGGGTCTTTTTAGGAAAGGAAGGATATGAAGTTCTGGGAAGAAAAAGCAGTGAGGAGTGGGTAGGAATCTGGAGGTCAACTTGTCCAGGAGTGACGGACGTATGAATCCATTCCTTCCATTGAAGTTTCCGAGAGAGTCCTGTTGGAGAGGTCCGATCCGGCCTGTCACACAATTGGTGACAAATTTAACTCTTATGAAGCCAGGATCCATCGCCAAATCAAATCACCAAACGTAGCGAACCACCCGGGGTGACATATGGCAAAGGTGTTGGATATCGAATAAATGGTTCCCGGGCGGCGGTAACCATACACGCTTCCAAAATTGAATTGGTCTCAATTCTTGTCCTACTGAAGTAATGCTGAACTAGTGGTGATATTTCACAAAAATTGCGCTATAAAAATTATCCAAGAATGACTGAACTAAAGGAAAATTATATTAATGGTAGGAACTTTAATACTTTAAAAATACATTATTTTGTTTTAAACCATTTTAGAGATAAGTAGCACGGACCCGAGAAAAATGACGGGATATTGCAGTTGCAGAATTTGTGAAGCTGATTGTTTATGTAAAGAACACATCAGAACAAGGACAATTGCTGCGGAAAAATCGAGAAAATATTCACGAAGAGGTACAAATTTAGAGGTAGGTTTGGTACTTTATCGGTGGTTTGAATTCTTGAAATATCAGTTTCAATTTTAAAATGATAATTAAAATGATTTTCTGTTTAAATATTCTATAAAATGAGATACTCAATGTAAATCCGACTTCAAGAGTTTTTTTTTTTTATGTGAATACCTCACAATAGAGCAACTGCTCCCAACCGCCTGGAGTCAGTGAGACTATGGCATCCCCAATTGGGGTATCTTGTGAGGCTGAAGGTAAGCGGGGAGGGTAAGGAGATGGTTAAGAGAAAGGTGAGGAAGTACCTGGTCACCAAACACGGTTAAAGCCATTTCAAGCAAATTTTCAATTCTGAATGGTGGTATTACGCCAGGGTGATCTTTCACTCTGGAACGTGCCGCAAATATACCGTATATTATTTTAAATTATAAAATTGCAAAAACACGAATCAAATAAAATTTAGTTTCGCGCGTCGGGATATGAATCCGCGACCTCCGGATCGCTAGTCGAGAGCGATTGCCTCTCGACCACGGAGTTGTCAAAATCATTGAATCTGAGTTACACAAGACAGACACCAAAATTACTGTTGGATCTGCCGGATCTGCTCTGATGATGGACACTGCAACGCTGTCCGAAACGTCGGCTAAAGAAGGAGGTAGCGCAACACGGCACACCCAAAAAACAAACAACGACAACGAAAACCAAAATTACTATTCATAATATGAATCCTCCTTAATAAATTTTGGTCAAAAATTATGTGTGAATGCCATCACATGTTTCTCACAAGGAAGGCGATGCCGTCGTTATTATTTTCATAAGTCTTCTAGCTTATATATGAATTGTTTTTAAATATAAGTATCTATATATTAAACATTTAAATAGAAAATAACAATTGTATCCAGCCGAGCGATTCCGTATCTTTTATGGGATCGTTATTGAATAAGATATCTCCTGTCAGATTTTTGTAATTTTATATATTTACTGTCACATATTTTAGTTTAGATCCATGTAAACACGAATTCCTGGAAGTGTGCATGATTATTTATTTATTTAATGTACGTTGTACATAGAAAAAGCAAATAACAGTTATAAAAGTCACACAAATCTGACAGGAGATTACGTCCGCTATCTAATAACGATCCCACAAAAGATACGTAATCGCTCGGCAGTTCGTACAAGAAATAACCTAACGTATAAAAAAATAATGCTATGCTTTTCTTGATTTACCTAAACGTTTTTCTTGATTTCGATTTCATATAATGTACATTTTTAAAATAAATGTGTCACATTCGTCCCAAATACCCTGTTCCTAATCCGTATTAAGATCGTGATGGATTTTTTGAAAATGATGTCCCCGCTCATCAAAAAAATGTGATCCCGTCAACGGGTCTGTGGGGATTACCCTGTCAAAGCCGGGGCACTGTTTTGTTCCATTTTTGATTTGTTAATCTGCCCAACTATTCGTACCTAGTTTCAATTTTTGGAGAAGGAAGACGCAACTCTAATATTTTTAGTACCAACAACGTGTTTCAGGTGTTGCGAACTTAATGAAAGTATATAAAGATGTTTTTTTTTTTTAATTTTTAATTTGAAATGAATAAAATAGACACACTGAACAACAAAAAAACTGGGATTGTGATGCATTCCTTTGATGTTTCCAATTAATATAAGACATTTAAATTTCTAGACAAGCCAATAATATTGAATATCCGTTCGAGAAAAAAAAATCAAATGTTTTGTCAAATTCATCCGAAGCAAAAACTGCCTTAAAACTTGCACACACACAAGTCAAAAAAAAGACAAAGACATCGAATCTATCTATATAAATATTTATTACACAATGAAGAGTACCTTTGGTGGGGTAGCTTCGTTTTTATGGAAATCTTTAGTTTTATTCCGAGATTAATGAAGTATTGCTATATGACCTACAAAAACAGAGGAAGAGAGATTTTGAAAAAAAACTCAACCCCCTTTCCACCACATGATACTTCTTGATGAAATTTTGTACACTTGACTTTCAAAATAAGAGGAAAATTGCCTACTGCCTACATCTGTTGAGCGATTCTATATCTTTTGTGGCGTCGAGATAACGGACGTTCTCCAGCCAGAGTTGTATATTTTTTTTGCTTTTTCTATGTACAACGTACATTAAAAAAATAAATAATCATGCACACTTCCAGGAATTCGTGTTTAAAACGATCCAAATTAAAATATGTGACAGTAAATTTGTAAAAATTACACAAATCTGACAGGAGATCACGTCCGTTATCTCAATAACGATCCCACAAAAGATATGAAATCGCTTAGCTGATTTGAAAAAAAAAATTCTTAAGCTCTTAATAAGAAATGTATTCTTTTTTAAGCTACTTTATCTTTGTAATTTTTCCTTCTTCGCAAAAATCTGAAAAATTAATTCTTCTTTCTTCCCAAAAATCGCAGTCTCGTGTTGAAAATTGAATTCTTCCTTCTTCCCAAAAACCACAAAGTCGTGTTAAAAAAGTAATTCTTCCTTTTTCACAAAAATCGCAAAGTCTTGCTGAAAAGTAATTCTTCATTTTTCACAAAAATCGCAAAGTCGTGATGAAAGTTCATTCTTCCTTCTTCGCAAATAACGCAAAGCCGTGTTGAAAACGGTTACCCGACAATTGGTCGGGCGACAGTTGATCTCCCCGACAGCTGATCCCTCGGACAGTTGATCCCGTAAAAGATTATTTCTTCAAGTAAGTACAAAGTTGATATACTTATATCTGCAGGCGTCTTGAGTGAACATCAAATATTTTTACTAACAATAATTCCGACTCCCCGAAGAAGTTTGCGGAAATAACAAAATATTCATAGGTACTTGCATATAAGAGATAACTTTTTTTAGCTGAATACCACACAAGAGTTCCAACTGCACCGAACCGTCTGGAGCCAGTGAGACTATAGCATCCCTAATTTTGGTATGTTGTGAAGCTGAAGGTAGTGAAGAGGGGAAGGAGATATCGTTTAAGGGAAGGAGGGAGATAGTTGTTCGAAAAAGTCAACAAATTAGTCTGAATGGTTAACTCTGAATGACTCTAAAATAAAATAAATCCATAGTTCGTTGTTCACAACTTACCGACCCCTGCTATAATAGACAAATCCTACATACATGTGATTCCTACATACATGTTCTAAGAAGTACAAAGGTTTTGCACCTCTGAATTCACAATGGCCACCTTTTTACAAAAGCTCTTATACTATGGTGATAATAGTACAATAGTCATATTTTGACATTTGATTTGAACGAATCATTTGCCAATTTAATTTTTGAAGTAGGCTATATTGTGTTCATATTGAGTTGTTGATTTTATTCGATTACAGCATTCGACAGTGGTCGAGGGGTTAAACATTCTATAATTAATTCGTTTTGTTTCACAAATATTAACTGATTGAAATATTTATACATTTTTAAATTATATATTTATTTACATAAGCTCCACACAGGAAGCCCTAAGGAAAAAATCCCTCCCCGCCCAGGGCCTATGTCATCTTTGGGGATGCTGTGTGGAGATTCTTTTTAGGGAAGTTCTGGAAATGAAAAAGGTATGAGGGGTGGGTAGGACTCTGGGGGTCAACGTGTTTATATAGGAATCCTTCCTCTTCCCCATCTCCTTCCCTACCCCACTACCTTCAGCCTCACAATATACTCATGGGACATGGGGATGGAATAAACTCACTGGCTTCAGACAGGAGCAGTTGGGACCCCTGTGAGGTATTCACATAAAAAAAAAATTAAAATGGGACAAAAATAATACAGACATACTCTAAAGCCAATAAATTATTGTTCAAAAATAGTAATATGTAAAATAAGGTTAGGTAAGTTAGGTTTAAGTAGATATTTTGCTGGAGGATGTTTTGTCCGTGGGATATTTTGCCCTTGGGATATTATGTCGGGAATATTTTGTCGCTGGATGAAAACGCGCGGTACAAAAAAAATACATCTTTCTTCTTTGACAGTAAGTTGTAGGTTATGAATAGTTTTCAAAATGTCCTTCCCAGGGGTGCATTTGGGATTGAAATATCTTGGTGGATAAACGGCTGATGTGTAAAGGTTCCACTGACTTACATTTATGACAATTTCACAGCCCACTTGTCTTGTAAAGGACATATCGGATAGAGAAACCTTAAATCGAAACCTTTAAAGACCTTTCAAGCGGAATCTCAAAAGATTTTCGAATATTTTACATGCATATTTATAAGTAGAATCTACTCGACCATTAAAAGTATTTGGTATCTTCGAAATTTTACTCAAATTGCTTAGAAAATATCTTGAAAGAGGTTTTAGAGTTTTTTAATATTAGCGCGATCTAAGAGGGATCTAACGTATGTAGTTCCATATTATATATTATATCCCTTTCAAACTATCTTTCTCTTCTTTTTGAACGCTAACTGATTAAAGCCTAGATTACATTGAGTGAGTTTACAAGCTACTAGCCGGTAAGTTTAAAAGCAGATGAATCGGCGAGTGAGATTGTCTACTCGCTCAGTAGCGATAGCAGCCAAAATAATGACTCCCGCCAAAACCAATTCGGTCGACATTTTGTAAAAACTTGAGGTCGCAGCAAGCGCCACACGCTAGCCAGTAGCGAGAATAACGGCTCCCGCGTGAACTAAGTCTGACAATTACGAAATCAGCTGTTGGTAGGCTGCCATCTTGAGCGAGTAGCAAATAAAGTTGACCACCTTTCAACTTTTTTCGTGGAGTGTCCACAATCTGCTAGTTAGATAGTAATACGATTACCTACACTGAGCGAGTTTACTAACAGATAGTGAATTTCCCAGATAGTAGCTTGTAAACTCGCTCAATGTCATCGAGGCTTTAAGTGAATGAATTAATGTCACCGACCTATGACTAAACAGCACTAATGTGGAATAAGCAGTCGGTACAGGGAAAATTTGTAGGGAAAAATGATAGGAACAGTATTAGGGACAAAATATAAAAAATCCGAAATAGTTTTCTTTTTTCAGCCGACAAAATATTGTTAATGTATTAGTCAATTTAAATAGCTTTACCAAAATATTCCCCTACTTAATAAAAAAAAACTTCAATAAGGTATGCTTATATTAAAATTGATGTCTTAAATATATCAACAACATCGGAGTATTTGTTTCCTAGCTGTTGAATCCTTCGCTAGGAGAGTAGGTAATATTGGAACGTTGATGTGGAATTGCTACAATTTAATTAAAATGAAGACAATATTACAATATAAGTCGAAAGTCCTGGGTTCAAAGCCCAGAGGTGTCAATATCTTTTTCTAATTTTTCTGTTTCCAGATTTTCGATTGAATTTCGCTAATATTGCCTTCATTCAATTAAATATCACAAAAAAAATATAGCAAATATCATTTTGGGGAGCCAATTGTCGACGGATGAACCGTCGGGTTACCGAATGTGCATGATGTACCTACGTATATTAACTCTTTACTGTATGTACAGGCAGGTAATGTAAATGACAATAATTACCTGGCAGGTCACTTGAGATTAACACTGTTTCCTGTTTATTAGAGAAATTTATATACAGTTGGCACGCAGAGGACATAATTGTCTTGTTTCTAATGTCTGGTGGTTCGGAGTGTAGACATCTCGAATATCGGTTAATTGGCAAATTAACGTTTTATAACTGCGACCCGACTATGAAATGTGAGCTTAACAAATCTTGCAAAAACGATTACGTTGTTTGACGTTTGGATTACATGAGTACGCTTCATCCCGCTTCAACCAACATTGAGGAGAGTTTTGGAGTGTCCACCTTTAGCGCAGATGTGGATCAAGATCACTTCATAAAAAAACGTAATGCCGTTAGATTATTTAGGTGATGCACCTTGACATCTTCTTCTTCCTTGCACTGTCACAGCTCATTGCCTAGGTAGGCTGATGGGTCGGCTCTTCTCGTTCTCAGGCTATAACTTCTTCGGTTCTGGGTATCGCTTTCATCCAGGCCGTTTCTTTGTAGTATTTTGGAGCATTGAGTCATCCAGGAGGACATTGCCTACTTCATTCTGTGTTCTGGTGGTCTCCGTCTTATGTGCCCATACCCACTCGACTGTCGTACCTCCAGCTTACTGTTTATGTCCGTGACACCCAGGCTACCACGAATGCGTTAATAACTTTTAATCTTATCTATTAGTGATACTCCTGCCGACCATCTAAGCATTCGCATTTCTGCTGCTACGATTTGCCTAGAGTAGGAGTTGTACATAGCTAGCATTCGGAGCCATAATTATCGCGGGTTTAACAATGTCTGTCATATCTTTTCTTTAAGTTTTATGGGCATTTTCGGGACACACAAGATTCCTGTTATGGATCTAAATTTCATCCATCCCACACCTATTCTACGGTGATGGGTTTGGTGATGTAACAGATGATGCACCTCGACATGTAACATTCGAAATCGGAAGAAACCACTAACTCCTTACACAGATGGCGACAACGTAGAAATCACGTAGGTACTGCTTACGCAGAAGTTTAAAAGTTTAAATAACGCACTCCGTGCGCAGTAGGCGATAAGGTTGAAATCACGTACGCAGATGTTTACAAGTTCAAATAACGTACTCCGTACGTAGTTGGCTTTAATTTGTAGATAAAAGAACTGTGGTAATTGTTCGTATTAAAAGGTAAATCACTATCTATTAAGCCTGGAGAACGCTAGGGAATTAAGTTAGTTGAAAATAAACCTTTTATATAAGTAACTTTATAAGGCATTAATCGCATCTGATGACAAATTGACAAGTGATGGCAAATCTACCAAAGGATTCCTTTTAAATTATGCATTATTCTTTCGAAAATTGACCAACATTCCTACCCTAACTTAGAATGCAACCTTATTATTAGTGAAAACAGTTCACTTTTACAGCAAACACTACAAAGCAGTAACATTTCTCACAAAAAAACTATGCCAGAAACACTTACGAACACACGAACAAATAATAAATCCACAAGAAGGCATGTAGCAGTTACTATTTAATATTTATTTAAAATGCATTAATTTAGCCGTAATAGTAATAGTAATACCTGCGGGGAAAGTGTATTCAGGAAATGAACAATTAATCATGCAAACTTAATTGCCTACTCTGAGACAATTACCATCTTTTAACTACTGTTGGGTACAGGGATGGATTGGTCGGCCGACCAGTGGGTTATAGTGTGCACGTTGGAGTCGGACTTTGCTGAAGAATTATGCCATATGTCTACCGCGCGGTATCAGCCCGAAAAATGACAAGTCGATTATGCAGTTGTAGAGTGTATTTATTGACTAAAGAAAATCAACTGTTTAAGGTGGTACACAATCCTAATAATTTTTGTTTAGTCAAAACTCACATTTTAACCATTTCCGGCGAATTCGTAACAATATTAACTTTTTTATTCAGATCTTGTCCTGGGGATGTAAGTTCTTCGTATGTATTTAGGATTAATAAAAACAATACCTTACCGTTAATATATTTTACGTAGGTACAACGATTTTTAAACTTTATAACCCGTTTTTCAACTATAAAGTTAGCGGTAACCACCATATTTTATTTTTCTAGACGATGAATTAATAATTTTGGGAGTGCGACATAATGTCACATTTTAAATATTTGTAACACGTTCTTCAGAATTAATTAAAATGAACGCGGTGGAAAGGTCTAATCTCCAGGCGTGCTAGGGTGAATTCCACCGTAGGTTCGACCAATACGCCGTGCGGCGGGCGCATATTTGTTTACACGCTTTCTTTACTTACGTCGTTAAGATTCCCACCTTATTCGTCTTCTTCTTATTTTCTTTGATAGGGCAAATTCTACAGTATTACCGTGCAATACACGGGTCGCGAGTCGCTATTTGTACACATGGTTTCTTTACTTACGTCGTTAAGATTCTGAATATATTTTAGGGTATATTGTAGTCTTAACTAATGAATTTGGTATTTTAACCACTCGGGCCTGTTTTGTCGGTAGGTCAAAATATTTCGACTTTGCAATATAATACAAATAATTAAATTTTTAAGAACGCATCCGATACTGTTGTTTAAAAGTGATGAAATAAAATTATTAATAAAATTCTCAGTTCATAATTTTTCAAATCGCGGTCGAAATTTTTGGATTCATAAAAGTGTGCTTTTGAATTATGTTCTTATTTTGCCGCTTAACTTTTGAAACACAGCATTTAGTCACGTTACAAAATGGCCGCCAATTTGATTTTGCATAATGGTTGCTGTCATTGTTATGATATGGCGTTTCGAAATCAGCTTATTCCAATACAGGCTGGTTGCAAAAGTGGATTATTCCAAGATTACCTAGCAAAACAGACTTATTAAAGTGTAATTTTCATTTACTTTTCAATATCTTTTTACATTTGATGATACAAATCGAATAATATTAAAGTAATCTATTTGTAAAAAAATCACATATTTGACACCTGTATCAGTTTGTGCGATTTCCCAACGGAACGTTCTGGTGGAATAAGTCAGTTTTGAATAAGTTGCATCATAAGCAAAAAAAATTGACTGCAACCCAAGTTCGCTCCTGCCTTAGGTATAATACCTCCACCTACATACACCGCAAATAGAAACAGTGCAAAAATGTTGATTCACCTCATATAAATGTTAATAGGTAGCGCTTTTTATTGTCTTTTGGAAGATTCGCCATCAGCCATCACAATAGCAAGGAAGAGGCACTGGTATGCGCTTGTAGATGCAGATCTGGTATTGTTATTAGCCATTATTATGTGTGGATAGAATGGAATCGCGGAGTTGAAACAAGCCTCGAGGAAGTACTGGATTGCCTGTGAAATTTGTGAACTTTTGCGTATCATGTGCTGCTATTTTTAAACCTATTGGATTCTGAAGTACATTACATACAGGGGCGTTTATCTCCACTCTAACATTGAAATTGCCTAAAAAGAGCCAAATTCTTAATGATAAAGCTGAATTGTAGATAGGTCTGTAATTTTGATTTTCGCCATCTCTCGCTCTCTTCGTGTAACAAAAAGAGACTCTCGTATTTCGTATACCTACGTAACTAACGTCACTTTACCAACGAAATTTTTCGTCCGCAAGTTTATCCTGCATATTTTCAATCGAAAAATCATTGAACATTGAATTCCAGAGGTGAAAAACTGATTAAAACGTGTCAACAGTTCGTCAACATTCAGCTTAATTTTTTCGTAAATCAATTTGAGGTTATCCTATAAAGACCTTAGTTATAAGTAAGAAATTTCAGTCGGTTCTGCGACCCAGTATTTTATGTATTATATCGATTGTCTTTACTGAAAATAAAAATATTTAGATGTACCCTAAGTATTTCATTTTTCTAATGTAAGCAGAAAAACGTTTTCTGCTTCTAAGCATTTTTGTTTTTTAAATAATTTATTGGGCTAATGAATTAATAAAGTAGGTCGAGTGCAATTATATTGACCATTGTAGACAAATAAACTTCGTCTATTTTTAGTCTATTTTAGCCAGTTCGGTTCATCCGTGGTTAAGTTGATGACAAAAATTAGCCCTTTTTTTTCATTAACTCCACACAGGAGGCCCTGAGGAAAATAATTTCCCTCAGGGCCTATGTCATCTTTGAGGATGCTGTGTGGAGGGTCTTTTTGAGGAAAGGAAGGAATTAACATGGGTCTTGAAGAGACTCATGTTGTAGGAGGGAGGAAACACAGAGGCCGGTAAATCGTTCCACAGCCGAGCTGTTGAACTCAAGAACGAATCGTAAAAACGACCCGTTCTCATGTGACTAATATCAACTGTGTACAAATGTTGGGCGCGTGTTTGGCGTGTTTCCCGACTATGCACCGGTGCCGAGGGGATCAATGACGCTAGTTCCTCGGAGCATCTTCCATTGTAATACCGGTAGAACAAGGACAGCATTCCCACCTATGCTCTAAAGATTGCAATCCGTCTGTTGCAAGCCCTAGAAAAGGTTCGAAGATATCGATCTAGGGATTGGTTTATTTATGCGCATAACCTTGAACGCGTAAACAGCGTCAATAAACGTCTTTTAAGAAATCCCTTTTCTTTTAATATCAATAAACCACAGACATATAAACATTTTTTTCCCGTTTGTACAATTTTGATTAACAGCAGATCGTTTTTTTTGTATTGTGAATCTGTCGAATAATAGGAAGCCATCACGGCAATCTTGACGGTACTCGACAATATGAACTGCGAACACCTTGTCCTGCAAAACTATTTATTGACAGCCTGGACAACTGTCCAGCATTAGGCAATTACTTATCTTGCTCGTTTGCCAGCACCTTTTGATTAACAGCACCAAGTCGTTCAGTACCAATTTAAAAAAAACTGTGTTTCTCAGTGTCTAGGAGTATAAAAATTGAATAATAAAAGCATTACCGTTTTACGAATCATATAATCATCCTGACCTAAGTTTGAACGGTTGATTATAGATTCTACGCACCAGAAATAGTCTCTGCAAGATTTACCACAAGTGGTTTTCACCAAATATAATGGTCTACCATCCCCTGCGGCAGATTCGGAAGTCCTCTACATATCTGAAGCGTTTATCTCAATATATAATTCAACATATTTTAATACTTGGAACTCGTTTTCACATAGGAAATGATAGGTTAGTTACCAGGAAGGTAAATGCTTATTACCAGTATTAGCGTTTAAGATATGGGAGAAAAAGATGGGCTGTTATTAGAAGACCAGATTTGAGGATGTTCAACTCTCTTTAAATATTATGCAGCCGTTTTGATGTTGCTTTTAACCTCCAGGCTTGGAGTTTAAGAAACAGTTTTTATGCTTAAATTGTAAAGCATTGACCGTAATCACAAATTTTGTATTATTTTTACGTGGCTACTTGTGGATAGATAATGATGTGTTTTGGACTGCTCTCAAGAATGTGAATATTGTAAGCCTAGAAGCTTCTGACTTATTTTATGATTTAAATTTGTTTAATTTTGCTGGTTAATGATAGTTAGGTACTCTATTCAAATTGTCAAAATTATCTAAATACGTTAACCCCTCAGTCCATAAATTCCAATATTTAACATTTAATCTTCTACCAAAACACATTCAAATAACAGATAAAATATCACTTCACATTTTTTTATTGTAATATAAAATATGAGTTACATATATACATATATTTTATAAAATATTATAATAAAGGTCGTTATTGGCCATGTACCTCATCAGAAAAGATGAGCTTTTGTGCCTGATGAAGGAGCCACGATTCTTTCTTAGGTTGTAAGTTATAATATGTTTTGTGCTGTATGTTTTTTTTTATTGTTTAATTTTATTTATTTGTTCTAATTGGTTAATGATACAGCGCAATTCAGAAGGGAGGTTATTTTAGTATTTTATGGCTTGGAAAATATAATGATTTTGCATTTGAGTTGTTTTAAAATCAAGTGTAATAAATTGGTTTCCATTTCTCATTAGTTTGTAAAATTCTTGATATTCTTTGTTATTTTTTTCTTTGCACATTTTTATGATGGAAGCTTGCTTGAATATGTCATTGACATTTGGTTACTGGAAACATTTGAAAGAACTAAAAGAACCAAAATTATGGCAGAATGATGCAGATGTTGAAACACTTTTTCCTATAAATTCAGATGTTGAAACACTTTTTCAAAACAATTCCAATGTAACTTCCAGACTAACCTTATTTACCTTCTTGAAACTATAACAAAAAACAGCAAACTTTTATATGTCACTTTTTTACTACAATATTTTCATAGATACCTATATTTTTAAACCTTTTAAAATTTACATTTTTTACTTGTACCTATTGATGTAATTTAGCACTTTTGTTTATATTACCCACGCACAGACCGTGTCTCAGTGGGTTCCCATTATCTACTCTTTATTTCCTTTTTTTTTAACTATTGCATTACTTGTATCTTATTTTATTTTATATATATTTTGAAATTATGTAAAAAAATACTATTGAAATGTATGAAGATATATTGGGAAAAAATAAAGGAAAAAAAAGAAAACATTCCCGCTTGACTTTCAATTTGATATATCTAATATATATTCGCTGATTTTATTGCGTTTCAAAATGAAATATTTATTTGGAAAGCAGGTGAAAGATTCTTTAAGATTTTGATATTATAAACGGACAATTGCAAATAAAAATTTTCAAAACTTTAACGCAAAAATAACTAAAGTTATTTAAGTCGCTTGCTGATGTTTTTTTCTTGTAATCATTATTTAGGTACCATTTAATACCAAACTAAAAAACACGTTTAATTAGACAAAAGTGTTACAAAGGTTATTGTGAATTAATTTTTTTCCTTTCATATATAAATATATATGTTTTTATTGGCAAACCTTTTTATTTAACCTTGAAAACTATTTGGTGGTTTTCTGTTTCCTAAATTTATTATTTCAAAAAAAATATACTTTCTTCATTTTAAAACTCTTGCCGTGTTTAGTGACGAGATCTGAATAGACAGGTGCTTCTCAACCTTATTCCCTTACTCCATCTCCTACCCCTGCAGCTTCCCCCTACCCCATGATGCCAATCACCCGCTAGCTCTGGGCAGTTGGTCCTCTTATGTGTAGGAATCTATCAACCCGTTTGAAAAAAATATATATATACCTACATCAATGACAAGGAGTAAAGCTCTGGATTAGTAATCCGAAGGTCACGGGTTCAAATTCCGGCATGCACACGTAAATATTATATTGGTTTGTGTTATTTGATTGATTTATGTTATTTCACAATTTAATATATTTGCGGCAAGTTCCAGTGTGGAAGATACTCTGGGTATCGCCCTGGTGTAAGAACACCATTCAGAATTGAAAAGTTTGGGTACCGCCACCCCAGGAACCATTTATTAGATAACCAACACCTCTGCCATAGGTCACCCCAAGTAGTTCGCTACGTTTGGTGACTTAAAAAGGGTGCCCGGGTTCATAGGACGAGGTTTATCAAGGCCTTGGCGGCCGATGTGTCTGCCCACCTGCTGCATGGCAGGCCGGTTCGAGAGAGATTAGTTGAGGAGGTCTTTTGACCGTTCCAGCCAGATTCCCTCGAACCATCTCCTTGTACCGCAGTTGATGGGATAGATTCATACGTCCGTCACTTCTGGACACACCGACTCCCAGATTCGTACCCACCCCTCATATATATTTCATTCCCAGAACTTCCTCTTCTTCCTTTCCTCAAAAAACTCCCCCCCACAGCATCCCCTAAGATGACATTTGCCCTGAGGCAAATTATTTTCCTCAAGGCCACCTGTGCGGAGCTAATGTAAAAAAAGCTGTTTTGGGTGACTAGATCTGAATAGCCAAGAACTTCCCCACCTTCCTCTTTCACATCTTCTTTCCCTCCCCACTACCTTCAGCTTCATAATAAACCCCAATTATGGATGCTATAGTCTCACTGATTCCAGGCGGTTTGAAGCAGTTGGGTCTCTTGTGTGATATTCAAATATAAAACATTATTACAAACAAGGAACGTTGTGTTTCAAAACGACAAAATATGTAATAATTATGTTTTTAATAACTGTTTTTTTTTGTTATTTAATTTCTTATTAATTTTGAAAACATCATTTCAATATCAAATTAAAACAATATCACCCTTATTCACAAATTGCACTCAAAACCATTTCGACATCAGCGTATCAAATCCCTAATTACCTTTTCATTATTCTGTAATAACTTCTGTCACGAAATGTTCAAAAACTTCATGCGGCCTTTATGGGGAGCACAATAAAAATCACCCTTGCACATCATGTAACCAATAAAAATTGGGTACCTAACAATGCTTCAAGTTCTCGTCAACAGATGGCAGGTCATATCATCAAAGTTTTTTTTGCTTTATTTAAAAAAACAAACGTTTCTTTATTGAGTTCGAAGTTTAAATAGCCTCATTGTGTCGGGATGGCGTATCAAATGACCATGATAGCATCAAATATTAATAATCGTAATATGAAGCATTTGTAAGTATTTTTTTTACGATGATTTCCCTTTTTAAATTAATCAAACTATGTGTTCATATATATTTACTAGCAGACCCGGCCACACGCTGCTGTGGCTAATGAAACACAACGCCATTACCCAACCTTTATAAAATCCACACCACGCGCTTGCCAGCTGCCCGCTGCCCGCTGCCTGAATTGAATATATGAATTTCTCTACTAAAATAAATATGTATTATAGTTATAAACCTTCCTCTTGAATCTCTAATGAAACTCTATCTATTGGTGAAAACCGAATGAAAATCCGTTGCGCACAAACATTTTGAGTGACTTCATTTTATACTATGCAATGATATTAAAGTAGGTAGGTAGCAGAATAATTTTTCTGCCTTTTGAAAAACACTTGTGTAGGTAGTAGGGACCTACCAACCTAAATGATTAAAAATCAAATACTAGCTGGTTCCCGGCATGCGTTGAAATGCAATATTTAAAAAAATGTTTCTCCCTGCATGTCTTTCCCGTTTCTCTTCCGCGTCCCCTTCCCTTCCAGCGTTCCCCTTCCACCGTCCGAAATTTGAAATTTGAATTTTGATTTAACAATCATTGTTTTGCAAAATGTCATTCTCAAATTTTGACATTTTTGACAGTTTCGCAAGAGTTTTTGTAATGATTAAAAAACTTTTCAGATGTATTGTTATGTGGCTTAATAATCCATAAACTTTCTCGGGGGTCTAAATAAGGTATTTTGAAAGTTTCAAACATTTCCTATGCTTAATATACCAATAGGTACATAGACATCTCATATTCTCATATATATATATACCTACACCCAAGCAAGCATATTTTCATTTTTAATATAGATTTAATAAGCATGTCAATACAAAATTGACGGCCATCTTTGCTATTTAGGCTTTTATAAAGAAGGTCATGGTTCCATCATTCGAAAGATTCGTTTACAATTTTGTTTATTGAGTTTCCCTAGAAAAGAGTAAAATTATGAACTAAATCGGACTCCCTCGGAACATTGCTTAGCACTACAATGAGAAAGATTCATACGTCCTTTACTCCTGGACACACTCACCCCCAGATTCCTAATCTCATACCTTTTTCCTTCCAAGAACTTACTCTTCTTCCTTTCCTAAAAAGATCCTCCACACAGCATGATATAGGCTTTGAGGGGAATTATTTTCCTCGGGGCCTCCTGCGTGGAGCTAATGTAAATAATCGAGCGCAGTTCATATGCGGTAGACGTAAAACATCACCAATGCAAATTCAACTAATAAAAGCCTTTAAAAGTGAGCTCATAATCAAAGCGGCAAATGCGGTATGGTTTCATTCTGTCTCATTCTATCGCAGACTAAATCCTATAGATGTATGTGTTTGTCTCTTTTTAGTGTCGTCTCCTTTTCATCGAGTTTAAAATCACAATGGTGCTAAAAAAGTTTCACTTAAAAAATAAATGAAAAAATAATATTATAGTATGACTTTAATAACTCAGGTACTTACTACTCATACGTCATATGTCTAGTAATGTTACAATTTTCCTTAATGTTCCTGCCCGTATATACCTAACCCAAAAAAAAGTACCTATTGAATATCTTGGGATTGAAATTTCACACATTGATCGAACCTTAAAAAAGCTAACAAAATTCATCTACTTCTTCAAGAAATTACGAAACATCTTGTCAATTAGGGATTAAAAGGGAGTATATTATGCTTTATGCCACTCTCAATTGGAATATGGAGTAATAGAATGAGGCTCAGCAGCATCTAAACACATAAAACAACTGCAGGTAACTCAGAATGGCATCATAAAGACCATACTAAAGGTCCCCATAAGGACGTCAACAACAGAAATTTTTAAACAGTTTGATGTTCCAAGCATACAGAAAATCTATGCCAAAAACATTCTAATACATCTCCTCAAAATGATTCAGAGGCAGACACCTCACATGCTCATAAAACCAGAGCCAAACAAACAGACATAGGTACTTAATATACCAAAGTGTAACAAAAAAGTTCTGAATTTTTAGCAGTAAAGTTATATAACAAACTCCCACTTAGTATCAAACAAATTAAAACAAAAAATAGCTACATTAAGGATATTAAATGTTGGCTGAAGGGACTACCGGAAAATGAACTTACTACTATACTTAAAACATCGTTGTAGAAGTTTCTGATGGAAAATCTTACCCAACCATGAGCTAAACCATAGGAGAAAACTTATCCAAAACATAGTCCCCCTCAGCACAGGATCTCCTAGTGAGGAGGACTACGAATATAATTTATATTTTATATGTATACTACCTAACATGTTTCATATAAAAATATAAAAAAATAATAAATACATAGTTACTAAATAAAATAAACATCAAGCTTACAGATCCGAGCGGTTAAATTTGAAATTTAAAGATGGCCGCCACGATCTGCTGTCACTAATCGATTAGTCGTTCGGGTCTCATTGTAGTGTTGTGGCTTTGTCTGTAAAAGCGGTATTTCGTTACAATGTCATTCACATTAATGCGATTTTAATAAAGTGGCCTGAAATTAGAGCGTAATTGACTTAATTTGATCTGAGTGCCTTAAAACTCACATTTAATAACATGAAAGAGAAAAAAAACACAGTCGTTTCGAGTTTTGTATTTGTACGTTTGTCGTATTATCTGGTATTTTGTGTGTGTATTGAGTTGAATGGCAAATATCATTGAATGTATAGTTACCTTTTTTACATTAGCTCCACACAGAAGGCATTGAGGAAAACAGTTTCCCTCGGGGTCCATGTCTGTGAGGGTCTTTTTAAGGAAGGGGAGGATATGACGTCCTGGGAAGGAAAAATATATGACGGGTGGGCGGGTATCTGGGGGTTAGTGTGTCCAAGAGTGACGGACGCATGAATCTATTCCTCAAATTGCGTTGCAAGGCGATCGCGATGGGTTGGGAGAATCCGGCTGGAGAAGTCAAAAGGCTTCTCTCAACCAGTACCTATCGAGCCACGCAGCAGGTGGGCAGACGCATCCGCCGCCAAGGCCTGGATAAACCTCACCCCATGAGCCAGAGCACCGCTGATAAGATTCTACGTACTTTAGATTTCAAAATCAATGTTTTAAAAATAAAAACGTATTCAAACCATTCCAAAATGAAAAGGTAAAGAAAACATAAAAGAAAACGATATCTAGCGCCTCCGAAGAAGAAAACACAAATACTAATAAGATGACCAAATGTATAAGAAAAGCTGTGCTGAAATTCGCGACAAAAATATGGAAAAAAATCATCGTTCACATTGAAAAAAAAAGCGCTTCGTAATCTCCCTACTCTTGTCCACTTTAGTTTTCTGAAGGTATCAATTCTACCACGTGTGAATTGCACACTCTGATTTTTTTCTCTCATTTTTTCTGCGTGCCTCTGCGGAGGTTGACTTTTAATTTAACTAAATGGATCTAGGTGGAAATTTATTATTGTAATTATTGAAATATCTTGGCGAAATTAAGGCAGATAATTTATTTCAACACCAAAACACATTAAAAATTGTTTATTCAAAAATTTATCACCTGGAAGATGAATAGTAGATAATTATGATTTAAACCAATTAATTAAATAATATTTAAAACCCAATTATTATTTTCTTTTGTTATTTGCATTAATCATTTTGTACAGGCACCGATGATTTATCCCTATATCCCTTTTTCATATGCGACGCATGCTTTAGAAGGAGTGGTTATAGGTTAAAACGGAGCTTTCAGCGACCGGTCCTTAACATCAGTGGCGTGCAGTCCATGGTATTGCGCGTTTTTTTCCCTCGATAAAATATTTCCAACAAAATATCCTACGGATAAAACATCCTCCAACAAAATATGTACTAAAACCTAACCTAACCTAACTTTACAGGATGTCTGTATTATTTTTGTCCCATTTTACTATTTTTGAACAATAATCTATTGTCTTTACATGATGTTTGCATTATTTTTGTCCCATTTTACTATTTTTGAAGAATAATTTATTGTATTTATTGGATGTCTCTATTATTTTTGTCCCATTTTTTTGTTGAGTATGTTAGGTTAGGTTTTAGTAGATATTTTGATAGGGGATATTTGTCCGTAGGATATTTTGTCGTGGGAACCGCAGTCCATAAAGGTTTTAAAAGCTGTGCATACCGTAAGAAAAACGTAGGTTAATTAATTTTTTAGATGCTATGTCTATTTAAATAACTTAATTATTTTTCCCATGTGTACATATTTATACAAGAACAGACACACACCCACACCATAAAAGGCAGGACTTCATATATTGCGGTCACTGAAGGCTCCTCTGTTCCAATTGAATAAGCTTTTAATAATAATAATAACTTGACTATGACTTGTATAGCGCCGTTTTTGTGAAAAATCACCTCAAGGGCGCTGTACAAACTTACATTTCTACAATCTTACTTCTAATTATATTACAATTACAAACTAGACAAAATATGACAACTTATAGCTGACAATTGCATCCACCGGTTCATCGATCACCGATACGAAACTATATGTACAATGATTTGACCAATGAACGCGATGCTGCTGTAAAAATGTACTGTATAGGCAGAAAATATATACAGGACCATACGTACCTGGGAGGTCACTAGAGATTAACACTGTTATTGTTTGTTTAGGGAGATTTAGGTATAGTTCGCACGCAGAGGACATAATTGGGAACTATAATATATAATATGTTCTTTAATGAGCGTATTTTTAAAACAAAAGCAAATGTTATGATGGGCCGTACAATAGTACAAGGATTTGATCAAAATATTTTTCTTCCTTAATGTGATCCGTTCCTTGGTAAGAGAAAGATCGATGTGTTAGGATTCGAATAATGTTATACTCTTAAATTAAATTCGTATAGCCAATAGCCAGGTGTATTTCCTAACAACTTTTTAATACCTACACTGCACATATATGTTTAGTACGCCGTTCCGTACTTAACATTTTGGACTAACATTGGAAGACTTTGAATCCCATCATTTAATACATTTCCACTTAGATTCCAGACTTTAGACAATGAAGTTATTTAAGGGTTGGTTTTGTTTCTTCTAAGGGCTGAGGGGGCGCAATTATCCTACGCCCGAGGGAGGACTCTAATAGATATTAGATATAAGGGTAGATAAATGAGTTACGAGAATTATTTGTTTGAATTTAAAGTGAACATTTGCGAGCGATATCAGTCGAGGGGTGCGTAAGATACTCCTAAGTAATATTGTAAAATATCAACAATATTAGAATATAGAAATATATAAGACACATATCAGATATTTCTCCATTTCAAATCGTAAACAACACGTATGATTCATATTAAATTAATAAAATTATTCTTATATTAGGCTGAAATTTACAAAAAACCCTGAAACCTTTTGGATCGATACTCGTAATACAAGTTTTTTTAGCCAACGGCTAGAATGAGTCGGTTTTATAATTAAAACTGCGATCATAAAGACTTAGGTACATTTACGTATTCTCTACTTTCAGAAGGAACTTATACTTGAATATACCTGATGATCTCCACATTTAAAACTGCTTTATTAGTATTATATCATGTACTGCATTAACTATATAATATATATATGCTTATGTCAGTTTTGGTCAATTGATTTTGGTACCATAAAGAAAGAATGTTCTCGGAACCACTTCGGAATGAAAGGAATTCAGAATTGCATTCCGTTCCAGTAGTAATTCGACAGTAAATCACTTAAAAATCACAAGAATAAGAAACTCTATAGCTAAGAAAACGTCCAGAGAAATTGCACGAAAAATTACAATGATATGAATAATATATGTTTGCTAATCTAAACTTCATCTGATGTTTTCCAGAAATAATTTCGACTTAAAAAAATCGCAAGATTAATTGCAAGGTTAAGAAAACTTCTAGAGATATTGCACGAAAAATTCTAGTAATCTTGGTGGAAACGGACTGTCGTATATCTAATGCTAAGATAAATGCCTGTTTGCTTATCTAAACTTTATCTTTTTTTTATATGTATACCGCACAAGAGCCCCAACTGCTCCCGTCTGAAGCCAGTGAGACTATGACATCCCCAATTGGGGTATATTGTGAGGCTGAGGGTAGTGGGGAGGGGCAGGAGATAGGGAAGAGGAAGGTGGGGAAGTACCTGGCTATTCAGATCTGGTCACCAAACACGATTAATGCCATTTCAAGCAACGTTTCAATTCTGAATGGTGGTCTTACACCAGGGCGATACAGGGAGTATCTTACACTCTGGAACATGCCGCAAATATACTATATATTATTTGAAATGAATAAATTGTGAAATAACACAAATTAATCAAATAAAATTTATTTGCCACGCCGGGATTCGATCCCGCGACCTTCGGTGTGCTAGTCAAGCGTCTTACCGCAGCGCTACGCCGGTCGTCAAATCTGACAGATTCCAGTAATAATTCGATATTAATTTGAAAATCGCAAGATTAAAATATCTGACTGGAGTGGGAAAAATTCTTGCAATCTTGGTGGAAACTCGAACAGTCTTATTGTAAGATAAATGCATATTCTCTTCTCTAAGTGTTCTCTGTAGGATTCCAGTTATAATTCGAGATACATTTAAAAAATCTCAAGATTTAAATATCAGACTAAGAAAATGTCCTTAAGCCTACAATACACGACATCTTTTTTCAGCCCGATTCCAAATAGAGACCAAAGTCAATATTTTTCGCTTTACGCAATCGCTATTTTAATCTCTATTTTCATGTTTACGATTTCAGTTGGCATCGCAGCAAACAGCTTGGTTAATGTGTTGTTTGCAGTGATGACAATTGAAATCGTAGACATGAAAATACAGATGAAAATAGCGATCGCTTAAAGCGAAAAATGTTGACTTTGGTCTCTAATTCGAATCAGGCTGAAAAAAGATGTCGTGAATTGTAGGCATTAGTTAGAGATTACATCTAAAATTCTTGCAATCTTGGTGAAAACTCGGACAGCCTTATTTTATGATAAATGTATATTTGCTTCTCTAAGTGTTCTCTGTAAGATTCCAGTAATAATTCCAGATGAATTTAAAAATCACAAGATTAAAATATCAGGCTAAGAAAATGCCCTTAGAGATTACATGTAAAATTCTTGCAATCTTGGTCAAAACTCGAACAGTCTTAGTGAAAGATAAATGCATATTTGCGTGTTCTCTGTAAGATTCCAGTAATAATTCGAGATGAATTTAAAAATCATAAGATTAAAATATGGGGCTAAGAAAATGCCCTTAGAGCGGACACAGGCAGTCTTAAAATGGTATGATAAATACATATTTGCTTCTCTAATTGTTCTCTGTAAGATTACAGTAATAATTTGAGATGAATTTAAAAATCACAAGATTAAAATATGAGCTAAAAAAATGTCCTTAGAGCGGACACAGACAGTCTTAAAATGGTATGATAAAAACAAATTTATTTATCTAATTGTTCTCTGAAAGATTGCAGTCATAATTCGAGATGAATTTTAAAATCACAAGATTAAAATATGGGGCTAAGAAAATGCCCTTAGAGTGAACACAAACAATCTTAATATAATATGATAAATACAAATTTGCTTCTCTAATTGTTCTCTGTAAGATTCTAGTAATAATTCGAGATGAATTTAAAAATAACGAGATTAAAATAAACTAACTAACTAACTAACTAACCATCACGCCGTTTCCCCGCAGGGGTAGGCAGAGAGGACGGACCGCCACACAACTCGATCTTGGCACACACTCTTTGCCTCGTTCACATTCATACATCGTCTCATACATGCTCTTCTATTATTCCGACTCTTCACATGGCCCGACTCAAGTATCTGATTCACTTGGTCGTGCCATGTCTTCCTCGGGCGTCCCCGACTTCTTCTACCATTCACATTTGCATCATATATTCTCCTTACACTCCTTTCCTCGTTCATTCGCTCTACATGCCCAAACCATCGGAGAGTCCCTTTCTTAATCTTACACATCACGCTTACGTCAGCCTTGCATTCTTTGCGGATATCCACGTTTCTCTCACGATCGTACATGGTTTTACCACACATTCGCCTCAGGGATCTCATTTCTACAGCATTCAGTCTGCTTTCATCCTTCCTCTGCCAGTTCCATGCCTCACTGCCATACATCAGGGTAGGTACCAGCACTCCATTATGGACGGCTAGTTTCGCGTCTTTGGACAGTTTTTTATTACCGCCAACGGCATTCAGTCCTCCATTAATGGAGTTACCGGCATTCACCCTTCTTTCAATATCTCTATCAGCCTTCCCATCTTTCGTAAACATACTACCCAGATACACAAACTCATCCACCTGCTCCAAGTATTCATCATTCACAACTATATTGCATACTGTTTTCGTACTCTCTCTTTCAAACACCATGACTTTAGACTTACTTACATTCATCATTAACTCATTCTTCATACATACTTCGTTCATCCTAGACACGAGAGACTGTAGATCTTCCATACTACTAGAAATTAGCACCGCATCATCAGCATACAAAAGGCAACATACTTCCAGATTACTCAATTTTGCGCCCAATCCCATCTCTTTCAATTCTTGCATACAATTATCCATGTATAGATTGAATAACCACGGTGACATTACGCAGCCTTGTTTAACACCTTTTGTGATGTCAAACCACTCCGTAAAATCGCCGTTCACCCTAACACATGCAACGCTTCCCTTATATAGCGACGCAATTGCCTGAATGAGCTTCGTATTCACTCCGTACTTGGACAACACCTTCCATAGCTTTTTCCTGTCAACTCGGTCGTACGCTTTTTGTAGATCTACAAAGGCACAGAAGAGTTTCTGGTTTTTTGCAAGAAACTTCTCAGTGAGCATACGCAATGAGAAAATCTGGTCCATGCACCCCCTTCCACTCATAAAAGCACCTTGCACATCCCATATTTTATCTTTTGTTTCCATTCTTACCCTTTCAATCAATATTCTACCATACAGCTTGCCCACTGAACTTAGAAGGCTAATAGCCCTATGATTCCCACATTCCATACGTGACCCTTTACCTTTGTATAATGGCATGATTACAGCCCTTCTCCAATCTAATGGCGTATAACCCTCCTTTAAACATTGGTTAAAAAGTCTGCACAGCCATGTTAGAATAATACGACTATCTCCTTTAAAGTATTCGGCAGCAATATTGTCGAAACCCACAGCCTTGCCACTCTTCATGCATTTAATTGATCTTTTTATTTCATCCATACTGATTTCGGTAACATTCACTCCATCATCGTTCATAACCGCTTCACCGCTGGGATCACAACCACTCGGGTTACTTTCAAAGACTTCCTCGAAATATTTCATCCATCTCTCTTTGATTTCATTCTCATTCGTCAACATTTGTCCATCTTTCGATTTTATCACTTTCATGCTTCCGTTCTCTGGACCACTCCGGGACCTTTTGACCTCCTTCCAAAACAGTTTTATGTTTTCTTGGAAGTGGTTTGTCATTAAAATAAAGCGCTAAGAAAATGTCCTTAGAGCGGAACAGACAGTCTTAAAATGGTATGATAAATGCAAATTTGCTTCTCTAAGTGTTCCGTGTAAGATTCCAGTAATAATTCGAGATGAATTTAAAAATCAGAAGATTAAAATATGGGGCTAAGAAAATGCCCTTTGAGTGAACACAGACAGTCTTAAAAGGTATTATAAATGCATACCTATTTGCTTCTCTAATTGTTCTCTGTAAAATTCCTGCAATAATTCGGGATGCGTTTAAAAATCACAAGATTATAATGTGGGGCTAAGAAAATGTCCTTAGAGCGGTCACAGACAGTCTTAAAATGGTATGATAAATACAAATTTCCTTCTCTAATTGTTCTCTGTAAGATTCTAGTAATAATTCGAGATGCATTCAAAAATCAGAAGATTAAAATATCAGGCTAAGAAAGATTAAAGATTACACGTAAAATTCTTGCAATCTTGGTGGTAACTCGAACAGTCTTATTGTATGATCAATGCGTATTTGCTTCTTTACGTGTTCTCTGTAAGATTCCAGTAATAATTTGAGATGAATTTAAAAATCAAAAAGATTAAAATATGGGGCTAAGAAAATGCCCTTAGAGTGAACACAGACAGTCTTAAAATAATATAATAAATACAAATTTGCTTCTCTAATTGTTCTCTGTAAGATTCCAGTAAAAATTCGAGATGAATTTAAAAATAACGAGATTAAAATATGGGGCTAAGAAAATGTCCTTAGAGCGGACACATACAGTCTTAAAATGGTATGATAAATGCAAATTTGCTTCTCTAAGTGTTCTCTGTAAGATTCCAGTAATAATTTGAGATGAATTTAAAAATCACAAGATTAAAATATCAGGCTAAGAAAGATTAGAGATTACATGTAAATTTCTTGCAATCTTAACGGAAACAGACAGTCTTATAATGGTATGATAAACGCATGTTTGCTTTTCTAGGTACTGACATTACCCACACGAGATCATTAGAGCTTTGGATACGGGATGCTGTACATCGTACCTACACCACGCTTAGATAAAATCACACGGAGAAAGGTCATTTTATGTTTCATTTGTACCTATTTACTGGCAAAGCAATGGATTTAAAATGCATCACGCATTCCAATGGCCATTTTTATCAATATATCACTAATAAAAACAGTTATTTGGCAAAAATCGGTATATAAATGTCTACATCAGATTTTAAAAACCTCTGCGTAAAACCCAGGCAACGCCGGGTACTTCAGTCAGTCTTATAAATATTTAAATCACCAAAATGTTATTAACAACGAGTAGGTACTGTTTTTTGTAGGTAGCCCAATTGAAATACGAAAATTCTGAGTTCGAGTCTCGGACGCAAGATAATGTTTTCCTAACCCTATGGATGCAAGAAAAATGTTAAAAATTAACCAACTCGATAACTTGAAATTTTTAGATAAAACGAAAAGTTTAAAAAAAAAAAAATTATTTAGATAATATATAATAACATCTAGGTGCAAAGGGATATGCTAAAATTGTGAAAATCTTTGTTTACCTATGTAGTCTGTTAAATCGACCACCATAACACGGGCATCAGCCTAGCATGGTGGTCGGAAAATCCACAAAGGTGTGAACATAACATTTTTTCAATGAAAAAAAAAAAAATTAAAAATAAGTCTAGAAAGTTTAAAACTATGTTAGGTAACATCAATAAATAAAAAAAATCGCATATTTTTGGATTTGGACCACTTTAGAATTACACTGAAAATTATTCATTTTGTTTAAAATAAAACAATAACTTTGTAAACACCACTTTTATTTTTTTTACTTTATGCCGACCGGGTTTCGCTACAACCGTAGCTTCTTCAAGGCAGTATAATACTCTACTATAGTACTAATAATTATAATACTCAAGGCAGTATAATATTCTACTGCGGTAGTGTATTATACTGCCCTGCTACGATCGTAGCTTCTTCATATGCCGACCGGGCAGTATAATACTCTACTGCCAGTACCGGTCGGCATAAAATATAAAAAATAAAAGTGGTGCTTACAAAGTTATTGTTTTATTTTAAATTATAATGTCACATCACAAAGTAACTGCTTCATATATAAACAAATATTCATTTTGTTTTTGGGGTGTTATGCTGTGTTGCGCTACCTCCTTCTTTACGGGATAACACCCCAAAAACAAATAACGAAAATACTTTTGGCCGCGAAATTCTAAAAACGTATTTGCTTTTAGTTAACTTTTAATTTTTATGTTTGTATTTAGTTTTATTTATTTTCCTCTTTCTTATCTTTTATTATCTGTTTCTATAAAATAACATTTTTTAGTTTTTATATGAATTATTTCATGTATGACTACCACAACACGGGAATTGTCCTAGTATGGTAGTTAAAACAATGTCAAAAAAGTGTAACTTATAAAAAATAATTAAAAAATAAAATAAAATAATATCGCAATGAAAATGTAAGGCTTTACAAATTATATTTATTTAGCTTTTACACCATTTCTGAAAAATTAAATTCAGGTAGCTACTTATAGGTAAGCCAAATCAACCTTCTTTATCATGTGTCATCCCTTTCCATTATATATAAAATTCTCAAGATAAAATGGATATGTACATGTACAACTAATACTAATGTTTAAATTAGAGCTGTATGTACCTACCTACTACTTAGTCAATTTGTGAAAAAAATTGTCAATTAAAATTATTAAAATAAGGACAGATATTATGCTAACATACACATCTGTAGATATTTTAAATATTTCGATTTATTATTAATAACAATTTGACAACAATGAAATTGGGTCATTAATAATTCATATTACTTGTAAGGTATTCCCCGAACAATATTGAAGTAAGCTACAAACCCGGCGTAATTAAGCCTACTGGGAATAACCAAAATAATTAGAAATTCGACAGTCAAAGACGACTTAGCAACAAATGTAATAAAATTCATATAATTGAATACAACCTAGTAGACCACCCCTCTCCTCCTTCCTCATATGTCATGTATATAAACCGTAGGTTAAGAATAATTTTTATCAGTCTGAAGATGGCTTAAACAAGCTGAAACCGGTTGCGGTCAAATAAATCAAAGTGGAAATCAGTTTCATATGTATTTTTAAGATAACCTCTTTTCATGCACAATTTAGGTACAGATTTACATAGGTAGATATCAGATATAGTTAAGTACCAGATATATGTTTGTATCAAAAAATGATGTGTTGATTGATTTATTACAAGAATAGATATTAGGTAGGTACATAACAGAATACTTTCCATGATTTAAACAAACAGACCTTCCGTAATCCATATTATAATTTCTTCAAATTCCATTCTCAATAGTCTTTACTGTATAACGATCAAAAACACCGGGTCCAAATATGTTTGTCTCGCGTTTGACAATTCATCCAAAAAGTTCAAAATCGGCTGGATTAGTTTCCTATTTTTGTCCTAGGTTTAAAAAGATTTTTATTAGGAAAGGACCCTAAAGGTGTCTTTGTGGTATTCTGGCCAATCGTTTAAAGAAATATAACTCACCATTCGAGCATATGCTGGAGTTGTCGTGGTGACTATCATCCGAGTCGCTGTCTTCGTGCGACAGCTGGGGCGGTCGACGGTGCGCGGGCGGCGGCTGCTCGGGGTGCTGATCCCTGCGGCCCTCGCTGCTGAGGATGTCCGTGATCATAAAGCGGGAGCGGCCCGCCGGCTGCAGGTGGCGGTGATGCGGCATGGCCAGCTGCGCGGTCATGGGCTCGGCGGCGCGCCCGCCCGCCCCGGCGAGCGTCACGGCCAGCGCTGCGCAGCTGAACGGCGAAGGGGCGAACGTGAGCGCCAGGGTTCCTGCACGGTCTCTCCGGTGCCAACTTCCTCGATGCTTTCAACTAAATGCTGGTCAAATCAGAGCCAAATCAAGAAAGATGAATATTGTATAGCTGAAACTCCTAAAGCTCTCAAGAGAATGCTGATCAGATCAGATTCATATCAAGAAAGATGATTCTTGTATAGCTGTAACTCCCAAAGCTCTCAAGAGAATGCTGGTCAGATCGGAGCTTAATATATTTGATGGTCGGCTGTTTCCTAAAGCTTTCAAGAGGATGCTGATCAAAAAAATCCAAATCAAAAATGCTTTTCAAAATTCTCTTAGGCTTGTTGTTTCCGTGAACTGCTTCTGAGAGTATCTGAATATAAAGTTTCTTTTCAAAAATACTTCACACTGGTAGGAAAACCTTTTTTGCACCTACAGTTGGATGATTCGGCCAGACAACGATGATCAGCTATCCAGATATTACTTCTTGGAGTATTGAAAAGCTTTTCCTAAATCCGTTCATTCATTGATTACTTTTATCAAAGTTGACTTTTCAATATCACTTCAGATGATTTCTTCATTCCTTCTTGTGAATCGCTGAATGATTATGTTATTCAATGTCTCTGTCTTCACGTTTTGAGCAATATCAGCAAATAAAATTAGAATTTCGCAAATTTAGATAATTAAAAAAGACAAATCACTTCCCCTAACAGTTTCAACACTTGATCTATGGTTTTACAGTTCTGTCACACTCTCTTAGCGCTAGCATTTTTCCGTTTTTAATTTTTCATATAAATTCCGAGAACTTAATGAGTTTGTGTTTCGCATTTTAACCAAATCCAATAAGCGATGTCGAAACGAAAAATGTTACACGAAACGAATCAAATTAACTGGTGGCGTCTAATTAAAATCAAACTCTTAATAGAAGTGTTCACTAATTGGTAGAATTTGCTACCGATAACATCTCAAAACACAATAATTCTTTAAACATATTCAAACATATCGCTGCTATTTTGCAAACTGACTTAATTAATTCTAGATAAAATATTAAATAAATATTAGCCAGTTAAAATTATAATTGTTTCAAAATATTATTATTCCAATTGGACAACGGATGTTTGCAAAATTAAATCAATTAAAATCTTTACACGAGCGTTGATTAAATTTGAATGTCAGTTCACCGCTTTCATTTGCCGAATCAGTAATTACAATTCAGTTAACACGGATATTACTGGGTCAAAACAGACAACACGGTTTGCAATTATAATCTGGTTTAGATATGTCACACACAAAAATTTTTAATAACGTTTTTAAACAATTTTTCGAAAAGTCCACTATCTTGTGAAATTTGTGTCAAAATTGTTGGATGACTGTTGTTTGATTATTTTTTGGTTTGTTCACTTTAGTTTTGCTTTATGGTTGTCTTTGTTTTGGTGTTGTTTGACTTGACTTCACTTTCGGTCTGCGTCTAGTTTTTCTTCCCCATTCACTATCCACTGGCGTGTTAACAATTGGCCGTGCTTAATTGCCGCTACACACATCAGGCACGAAGGAGCATGTACAGTCTATACTCAGTATACGGATGAACATCGTCACGGTTTATGGGTCTGAAGAATCCGCTCACTTTTCAAACAAAATGCCCAGTTTCCACGTTATTCGTTACATAAGCCCAAGGAGGAAGTACGTAATTAATTTGTTCGGCCAAAGCGATGCCGACGATTATACAAATGATACGTGGTTGATTCCTGACGAAAATCACACATTTAGCATTAAATTTCTGGCAGACAATACAAAGCAAAATCACTTAGTCTTTTAAAACTCACTAATTATCAACAATCAAAGTTATATTATTATGATGTTTTTATAACAAAATTGCACAAATTAGATAACAGATGGGTAGGTTTTACAAGTTTGTCACACAAAAAATAGTTGATAAACGCAAAAAAATCTTTTTATTTTTGAAATTTTTTTGTCCAATTATTAAGTCACTTTGAAAAACATTTTCACACCTTGTGTTTAAAAGTCGACAACGCGTCGGAAGCGCACTCGTCGCGGGTAAAAAAACACGCTAAAGCCTCGTATACTTCTCTCTCGGCTGGCAAGAGGCGACTAAAAGCGTTTACCAGTGTCCGGGTTTACCCCACCTGCCCCCGAGCCGCCGACCAATCGGCGGTAAAGAGGCGAACCTGCTTGCCAATCGGATCGCTGGAAAATCTGACAATGGGTGTGGCCTCGTTAATTCGAGGGGCGGAGCGGGTAATTTTGACGTTCGGGGCACAAAACGTCAGAATTGCTCTCCGACGAATGGACGCTGCGATCTAAAGAGGACGGTCCGTGTTTTTTCTCGAGTTGGTCTTTTTGTTTCTGTTCAGATTAGGATGCTGGTTTTAAACTCTGTGGTGGGGGTCGCTAGTGCTAGTGCTAGTGACTAGATCTCCTTATTCCTCTTTATAGTCATTAAAACGTTTCTTGTTTTTTATCGCTCTATCTGTGTCGGTCGCAAACATGCAAACTTTAGCCATTTATAGATATTATTTATGTGTAAAAATGTAAATGTAAACGATAATATTATTATCTTAGCTTGGTGCCAGTGAATTCATTTTTGATATCTGTTTCGATTTAATTTATTCTATTTGGTAGGTATAAAGGAAAAGCTTATACCGTGATCGAGGAGTAAGGCTCGCCGGAGGTCGAAGGTTCAAATCCCGGCGGATTGATTTGTGATGTAATATAAAATATAGAATTTGTGACACGTTCCAGGGTGGAAGATGCTCTTAATTTCACCCTGGTGTAAGACCACCATTCAGATTTGAAACGTTGCTTGAAATGGGTTTAGCCGTGTTTGGTGATTAGAATTGATAGTCAGGTAGTTTACCTACCACTTTTCTCTTCTTCTATCTACTCTCCCTTCTTACTTATCTTTGGCCTCACAACTCACAACATACCTACCCCAATTGGGAATGCCATTATTTCACTGGCTCCAGGCGGTTCGGAACAGTTAAGTGCGATATTCAAAATTTAAAAAAAAATTTATCTTATACCTATGTATCTACAGATCGATATATCCCACTTTTCATTTGAAATTATAGCTAATAAACAGGCTTTAAATTTTTTTAACCTATAAGCTCCACGCAGGAGTCGCTGAGGAAAATATTTCCCCTCAGGACCTATCTATGGGGGTCATCTTTGGGAATACTCTGTGGAGGGTCTTTTTAGAAATGAAAGGAGAGGAAGTTCTGGAAAGTAAAAGGTATAAGGGGTGGGTATGAATCTGGGGGTCAGTGTGTATAGGAGTGACCGACTGCTGGGCAAAGCAATTTTTAGTTCTGCTGAAGAGGTCAAAAGGTCTCGCCGCGCGCCGCCAAGATCTGGACAAACCTCACCCCATGCACCCGGGCACCCCCGCTAAATCACCAAACGTAGCGAAACGTTTTCTGACAGCTTTTTCGCCAAATATAAGCGTTATGAAAACACCAAGTAAAAAAATAGGTCTTTCTACCTAAATATCTTTCTACCAGAACCAAAATCGTAAACAAAATACATATATAAAATGGCAAATTATATTTTGATTAGATTTTTATTGCTTTTTGGTCATCATGTTTATTATTTATTCTTCTATTGTTATTCTTTTGTTCCTTCTTGATGTGTTTATTGGATGAACTATGAAGGTAGGTAGGTGACACTAGGCTATCATTCCAAGTTGACTTCATCACAGTACCCATTCACGCACAGATACTTACATTCAGCGCGTTTCGTTTAGGCTGTTTAGACCATATTCATAGTTAGAAGCCAAAGCGTGTTGAAGTCGGTTGTAGGCAAATATATTTTGGCGTTCCAAATATTTTTATTTTATTGTTATTAAAATACAGTTAAACACTACCTATGGGTACCGGCGCATACACGACCGAATTATATCAATTTACGACGTCAAACATATTTTTATTTAAAATTAATAGAAGATTACCTAAGAAAATCTAAAAAAAACACCTTATTATGGTTAGTTGGGGTTAGGTGGTCGTAGTACTCTAAATCATAAAAGAAAGTCGGGTTAGTTACACTATTTATAACTCGAGAACGGCTGGGCCGATTTTGACGATCTTTTATTTGTTGGATTTGTCTCCGCCCGGAGAACATAATAACTATTAAAACATCACAATAATTAACTAAAAAAATAGTTATTAAGAAAATTCTTTTCCCCATACATTTTGTATGGAACGAATTCTCATATTTTGAAAGAGCTGCGGGCATTTTGTGATAGGTACCTACCTATAATATTGAACTGTGCGTGAATTCCAAAAATTCAAAAACGTCAAATTGTTGCGCGTATTGTTGCATTTGTAATGCTGCCCCTCTTTCTTACATATTAAATGTCAATAGCCGAAAATGAGGCAAACGGTGAACGTATATCTGCACCCTTCCAAAGGAAAAATACAATAATTATAATAAATCTTTGAAATGAAATGTAGTTTAACGCACAGGTGGCCCAAAGGAAAATGATTTCTCTCACGACTTATGTCATCTTAGGGGATGTTGTGTGGAGGGTCTTTTTAAGGAAGGGGAGGATAGGAAGTTCTGGGAAGGAAAAAGGTATGAGGGGTGGGTAGGAATCTGGTGGTCAGTGTGTCTGGGAGTGACGGACATATGAATCCATCAAATCCATCGCTCCAACTGCGGTGCAAGGCAATGGGTCAAGAGAGTCCGGCTGGAAAGGTCAAAAATCCTCCCTCAACAAGTCTCTCTCAATCCGGCCCGCCACACAGCAGGTGGGCAGACGCATCCACCGCCAGGACCCGGAAAAACGTCTTCCCATGAACTCGGACACCCCTTCTAAATCACTAAACGTAGCGAAACACTTGGGGTGACATATTGCAGAGGTATTGGATATCCAATTTTTAAGTGTTTAAGTTTTCTTTATTCATTAGATTTTTCATTACATACATTGGGGATTTTTCGACCACCATGCTAGGCACATGCCCGTGTTGTGGTGGTCGATTTTATATACAGAAGGTACATTAACAAATTAAATATGAAGAATGTGAAAGAATTAAGAAATTATACACATAAAATTATATGATATTCAAAAATACAAAAAAATATAAAAGAATTTAAATTTCTATAGAGTAATATAAAAGAGGAAGAATATAGTAGAATATAAAATAATATGAAAAGTATAAAACATAGAAATCATATAATTTACACCAATTTTTGTACAAATAAATGTTAGGTTTAGAAATAAAATGATGTTTTCCTCCAAATAAATGAAGTAATATGACATACTATATTTTACAAATAACAGTAACAGAAACGGTTTAGGCAAATGTTGACCTTGGTTCACAATAAATGGTTCCTGGGGCGGTGGCACCCGTACCCGCCTCTCAAATTCCCGTAAGTAAGTGGAAAAGTAAGAAAATAAAAAAATATATAAATCGGTGTACAACGCCATCTCTGATACTGACAAAAACAAAACACGGACAGTTGCGCATCGATAATTGTTTCATTGTGTAATTTTTAACTTACTAAAAAAACTGAATTTAATTCAACAGTTATTGATTCTGATGCGGTACGAAGTTCGTCGGGTCAGCTAGTAAAAAATATAAATTATTTCGTATCAAATTATTTCTGTATTTTTAATAAGTGACACAATTAGGTAAAACAAATTATGATTTAACTGTAAAATGATGAAAATTTGTAAAATCCTTAATATTTGAATCATTTTATTTAGAGCGGGGTCGCCAAGACATCCTGACCAGAAAGCGCTCGATTTTAGAAAGGTGAATATACGTTTTACTTTTTTATATTAAATATAAGATATATATACGGAGTGGACCAGAGAATGGAAGCATGAAAGTGATAAAATCGAAAGATGGACAAATGTTGACGAATGAGAATGAAATTAAAGAGAGATGGATGAAATATTTCGAGGAAGTCTTCGAAAGTAACCCGAGTGGTTGTGATCCCAGCGGTGAATCGGTTATGCACGATGATGGAGTGAATGTTACCAAAATCAGTATGGATGAAATAAAAAGATCAATTAAATGCATGAAGAGTGGCAAGGCTGTGGGTTTCGACAATATTGCTGCCGAATACTTTAAAGGAGATAGTCGTATTATTCTCACATGGCTGTGCAGACTTTTTAACCAATGTTTAAAGGAGGGTTATACGCCATTAGATTGGAGAAGGGCTGTAATCATGCCATTATACAAAGGTAAAGGGTCACGTATGGAATGTGGGAATCATAGGGCTATTAGCCTTCTTAGTTCAGTGGGCAAGCTGTATGGTAGAATATTGATCGAAAGGGTAAGAATGGAAACAAAGGATAAAATATGGGATGTGCAAGGTGCTTTTATGAGTGGAAGGGGGTGCATGGACCAGATTTTCTCTTTGCGTATGCTCACTGAGAAGTTTCTTGCAAAAAACCAGAAACTCTTCTGTGCCTTTGTAGATCTACAAAAAGCGTACGACCGAGTTGACAGGAAAAAGCTATGGAAGGTGTTATCCAAGTACGGAGTGAATAAGAAGCTCATTCAGGCAATTGCGTCGCTATATGAGGGAAGCGTTGCATGTGTCAGGGTGAACGGTGATTTTACGGAGTGGTTTGACATCACAAAAGGTGTTAAACAAGGCTGCGTAATGTCACCGTGGTTATTCAATCTATACATGGATAATTGTATGCAAGAATTGAAAGAGATGGGATTGGGCGCGAAATTGAGTAATCTGGAAGTATGTTGCCTATTATATGCTGATGATGCGGTGCTAATTTCTAACAGTATAGAAGATCTACAGTCTCTCGTGTCTAGGATGAACGAAGTATGTATGAAGAATGAGTTAATGATGAATGTAAGTAAGTCTAAAGTCATGGTGTTTGAAAGAGAGAGTACGAAAACAGTATGCAATATAGTTGTGAATGATGAATACTTGGAGCAGGTGGATGAGTTTGTGTATCTGGGTAGTATGTTTACGAAAGATGGGAAGGCTGATAGAGATATTGAAAGAAGGGTGAATGCCGGTAACTCCATTAATGGAGGACTGAATGCCGTTGGCGGTAATAAAAAACTGTCCAAAGACGCGAAACTAGCCGTCCATAATGGAGTGCTGGTACCTACCCTGATGTATGGCAGTGAGGCATGGAACTGGCAGAGGAAGGATGAAAGCAGACTGAATGCTGTAGAAATGAGATCCCTGAGGCGAATGTGTGGTAAAACCATGTACGATCGTGAGAGAAACGTGGATATCCGCAAAGAATGCAAGGCTGATGTAAGCGTGATGTGTAAGATTAAGAAAGGGACTCTCCGATGGTTTGGGCATGTAGAGCGAATGAACGAGGAAAGGAGTGTAAGGAGAATATATGATGCAAATGTGAATGGTAGAAGAAGTCGGGGACGCCCGAGGAAGACATGGCACGACCAAGTGAATCAGTTACTTGAGTCGGGCCATGTGAAGAGTCGGAATAATAGAAGAGCATGTATGAGACGATGTATGAATGTGAACGAGGCAAAGAGTGTGTGCCAAGATCGAGTTGTGTGGCGGTCCGTCCTCTCTGCCTACCCCTGCGGGGAAACGGCGTGATGGTTAGTTAGTTAGTTAGTTTTATAAGATATTTTACTGAACCAGTAAAACAATGGCGTGGAAATCGGTGGAACTTTTTTCTAAACTCTAGTTGAAGTAAAGATTAATATTTTTTGCAAATTTAGAGTTCCATAAAACATAGGTAGATATATTATATCTATATTACGTACATTAAGACTGTTATGTTAAAAATAATTTCAAATTGAAGTGCATACCTGAAGCTTTAATATCCATGTTGAAATCTTTTTGATTTTACGATTATAACAGGACGAGCGTAGCTACTCCGTCAACGTATCAGGTGCAACGGTGCAATATTGGCAGCGCTGTTTTCTCATCTTTCACACGCGTCGCGTTCATAAAAATAAAATTACGGATCATTGTAAACTGATTAATTGCGATCGTTTCAAAAATATCTTTAAGATAGAAAAAAAGGGTTAAAATTTTATTAGCAATTTTTGAGCAAGACCTAACCACAACGCATTATTTACACCACATTGATAAAAGAGATGGTGCAATAATATGGTTGTATTTTCCAGGAATGTAATCTAGGAGTACTATTCTCTTTTTTTCCGACCGATGGGGGGCGGTTTGAACCCCCTAAATAATTCCCCCCTTCCTCCTTGCCCATCAACTTAGGTATAGCTAACAGACTGCGTTCACCGGTTCGTCGATCACTAATACAAAACAATATGTAAGTACATAAAATGCATTTGACTAATGAGATGGATATATAGTTTATTTATTTATTTAATACATAAATTATTGAAATTACATATAGTTTTTTTAATGATATTTCACCCTTCATGCTAGGGATGGCCCTGTGTTATGGCGGGTGAAGTTTACAGTTTGCGGATATACATTCATTAGTATAGGTTGAAAAAGAGTTTATGTAGTTATATTGGATTACAAGAATAAGGCGAAGAAGTTATGCACACAGATCTTCTATAAAGAAGAAGATATATAGTTAAATTGGGTTACAAGAAGAAGATGAAGAAGTTAGAGAATTATTAGAAAATGAAAAATTTGAGGAGTTGTTAGATATAGATCACACTAATTAATCTTGTACATACAATGCCGCTAATTTAGAAAATAGAGAAGATATCTATTGTTAAAAAGACAAATAGCTTTTAATAATTGTTGATGATGATCTATGTAATCTTTATGCGTGTAAGGATTAGATAATTATGCATTTTGGATTTTCTATTTTCCATCATAACTTTTACAAATAACCTTCAAAAGTTATAAAAAGTAAGATCTATAAATATAAAAATTTAGGTTCCGTATGTTTGCTTTCGCAAATCTCGGAAAGTAATGGATGGATTTACTCATTTTTTTTCAGAATATTGCGTTTTAGCAGAAGAGGGTTTCTATATAGAATGGTAAGCTCTGGCGTTATGAAATTTGTTTAAAAAAATACTACAAGTGGTGCGCGAATGGTTTGAAAATTTGAGAATTTCATATATTTTAGCGGCAGAGAGGTAAGCAAGGAAGGGGAGGGTAAAGAAGGGGGTGGGGTCGGCCTTCCCCCTTCCTCGTCACCCTTTCCGCGGGAAGGGTGACGAGGAAGGGGGAAGGCGGGAAAGATGGAAAGGGAACGCAGGAGGGGAAAGGGACGCATTTATTTATTAAAGCTAGACATGTAGGGAGAAACAATTTATTTATTTGAATGGCGTAGCAACGCATGCCGGGAACCAGCTAGTATTCTAATAAAAATTGAATATTAATTTAGACTTTTACAAAAATAAATAAATTTTATACATATAGAATCGGATATATTTATCCGAGACACTATCTAGGTTACAAACCGGTTCTTCGAACACTTGTTTCCAATTAAAAAGGTAGCTGCCAATAATATGGAAAAAATAGTCGAAGATAGTATGTAGCATATCATTGAAGATGAAGATAACAATAATAATCTAAACGAAAATATTAAAGAGAACATAACACAGAAAAAGATAATGGTCGCAACTGGGACTCGAACCCAGAACCTCTCGTCTATCCGGGACGTGCGTGTACCAATTTTGCCATTGCCACCTACTGTCAAACCGTCACATTAGTCAATCTCACATTTCAAATTTTAGGATTAACAAAATTATCATCAACTATTTTTTTCCTATTTTCATATTCATATTTAAGGCAACTATCCTTTTAATTGGAAACAATCAATCCAAGAATTAAGATAGTAGATATTGTTAATTCTGAAATTTGAAACATGAGATTGACAAAAAATATGTTTGAATAAGAGGTCTCAGTAGACGAATTTGTAAGGCATTTGTCTTGGTAAGACGAGATATTCTGGGTTGGAGACCCAGTTGCGACCCGTTATTTTTCTATGTCTTGTTCTCTTTCATATTTCGTTTAGATTATTAGTGTTATCATCTTCTTCAATATAGTACTATTATGTTATTCTGACTCTTGACGTGACCCGAATTAAGTAGACTACTAACACCTTAGCTCTATCCAATTTGAAGTTAAAAGCCCAACAATAATAAAAAATATGGCGGAGTCGGTAGGAACTCTAATCTTACCTAACCTAACTACATTATAACCGTAATAATGACTATTCATTCTTTGCTTAACAGATACAGCTGCAATTAGTACTTAATTGAAATTGAATTAAATTAATCAAGGAGTAGGTCTGATGAAAACTTGATTATCAAAAAACGAGGATGCAGGGTAGCGATTAGGCGGGTATGGGTACCGCCGCCCCGGGAATCATTTATTGGATAACCAACACCTATGCCATGGGTCACCCCGGTTTACGTTTGGTGACTTAGCCGGGGTGCCCGGGTTCATGGGATGAGGTTTGTCTTGGCGGCCGTTGTGTCTGCCCACCTTCTGCGTGGCGGGCCGGATCGAGAGAGACTGATTGAGAAGGTGACCAGTCCAGCCAGAATCGCTCGACTCTTCACCTTGCACCGCAGTTGAAGGGATGTACCCGACAAAATATCCTAGGAACACAACATCCTCCAACAAAATATCTACTAAAACCTAACCTAACGTAACTTTGCAGGATGTCTGTATTATTTTTGTCCCATTTTACTATTTTTGAAAAGTAATTTATTGCCTTTATAGGATTTTTGTCCCATTTCTTGTTAGGTTAGGTTAGGTTGGATTAGGTTTGGTTAGGCTAGGTTAGGTTTCAGAAGAGATTTTGTCCGTAGGATATTTGGTCGGGGATATTTTGTCGGGGATATTTTGTGTCGGGATGAAAAGTCGCAGATCCGAAAGTAATACCTGGGTATCTACTACGACCCAACGAGTAAAGCTTTGAATTTGTTTATTCCTAATATTTTATTATTATTCTTTACTCGTTTAGTTTAGTGGTAAATGTAGAAAAAACCCAAGAATCGTTCGATTCAACTTCCAACATTAAAAGTAACTCTAACAATACAAAGCGCGGTAATTAAAACCCGGATTTAATTGGCCATTTAAAGACAATCAGCTGAACAATGGTTATCTGCATAACTGCTCGGGGAACCGCCATGGAGGTTCAGGGCCGCTCACCCAATAAAATGTAATGAAAACCGTCAATCTTTATATTTACCCTACAATTTTTGTTTTACAATTAACCATGTTATTTCAATTATCGGCTGCGCCAATTTTATTCCAATGTGACTTGTTTGTGACTGGACAAAGGCTTAGCTATAGCATTCACATTGTTTTTTTTGTGAAGTGAAAACTTCTTTAGCACCGCTGTGATTTGAAACTCGATGAAACGAAAAAGCGACACTAAAAAGTGATAAATACATATTTGCATAAATCTACAGCAGGGGCCACCAAATTATTTTCATCAGGGGTCCGTTTTTTAAAATAACAGGACAGTCGCGGTCCGGAAAGGAAAAAGCCTAACCCCCCTCCCCTTTATCTGGCTTGACAATTGAAATAATAAACTTTACTATTTAAATATGTGTAGATACAATGTCAATGGACAAATAAAACAATTTGTTCCGGAACATTATTTTGTTAAATAATAAACAAATGTTATGAATAAAAAGAAATACCACCGATTTTTTACAATATTATTGTGAAAAATTACACTTTTTTGCCTTGGATTATCCGTCCTAGTTTGGACTAAAGTTTGTGCAGGCTATTGTCATTAAATCTTGGAGATATTCATCGGTAAGTCTGCCCCGGAATTTATCTTGGAAAATGCTGCTACACAAACATATGTTGACCCAAACAAAATGAGAATTTTCCAGGCAAATTTTTGTAATTCTGACTGTAATTCAAACCCTTGACAAGAAACTTCCTGTTTTCGGTGCGTTAAAACTGTATTTTCTCGGAAATCGATCATTTCCATCTGGAGAGCAGGTTTATTACTCCTGAAAATATTTGCAGTGTCATTGCTTCATTCATCACCAGGATGCAAAGAGTAAATGTTACTGATGATGTCGAAGACATTGTCGATTTTCTTAAAATCTGTGAATCTGTTTTCAAATTCCGATTTAAGAACCATAATGAACGCCTTGTATTGGCCGACGTCAAGCTCGGTGTCACTGCTATATTTTTTTAAATAAGGAAAGTGTTAGTTATTTAGTTCATTATCAAGATCGATGTTGACAAGATCGAGTTTTCGCAAAAAGCTTTTTACTTCTGTCAGGAGCTCCCATACAAGCTTTCCTTTTTAAGGAAAAGAAGGAGAGTAAGTTCTGGGAAGGAAAGGTAAAAGAGGTGGTTAGGATTCTATGGCTCAGTGTGTCCAGGGCATCGGCAGCCCGATCCAGACAAACCTCACCCCATGAACCCGAGCACCCCTGCCAAGTCACCAAACGGAGCGAACCACTTAGGCTGACCTATGGCCAGGTTAATGGTTAGGTTCAGTTTTAATAGACATTTTTTTGGGGGATGTTTTGACCCTAGGATATTTTGTCGAAGGATATTTTGTGAGGGATATTTTATCGCGGGACGAAAACGCGCATTACCACAAATTACATCCTCTTTAGAGTCGCTGTTTGTTGTTTTATAATAAAAAAATAAAAAATAATAATAGTATCGAAAAATTTATGTTTTTTATGCGCGTTTTTTTATAATTTAATTAACAATGTTTTGTTTGCGGGTTTGTGGGCTCTAGCCGCCCCCAACATCGAGCGCCCGTGTACAGCGCACACAATGCTTTCTAAGATGCGGCGTCCCTGTCTGTATTCACAAATATCAGTAAAAAGATAGCTTCAATGTTAATGGATCTCACGAAAATCAATTTACGTTAAACTCAAAATTTTAATTCAACTGTCTTATTAGAATACTACGTTTAACCCGGCTTCACATGAGATGTTATTATTATAATTTTCTGGTAAAAATGTTGAATTGTTTGTATGGAAAAATAAATATTCTTTCACGAAAAACTTTGTTTGCATGGAAAAGTAAGCGACGAAATTTCGAACAAAGTTTTTTTTTCTTTTTTATTCTTACCATCATGTCCAGCCACCTCCCGATGTTAGTACACTTTACCCCCGGACATCCTGTATGTAATGGAGAATATAGATAGTCGATATTCTATCCGTGTGACTTGTTTGTAACCGGTTCCTTTGCTGCACTGGAACAGTTTACATTATTTATTTGAGGAACTGATTATTTTTGGAACCGATTCCTTTTGGAATATTTATTAGAAGCTGAGTGGTTTTAGTTTAGACGAACTGGTTTCAAAAGTAAGAAACTGGATAAATAAATGGTTCCTTAGCGGTCTCTGGTAACTCGAACCGCAGTGACAACTAGAGATGGTATATAGTCACTAGAACCGTCGGTATTATTTCTGTATAACAAACGAAAAAATATAAGAATTATTTTATCGCAATTATTGTAAAATGACACAATATTTAAAATTTTGAGGGGATAGTTTCTTTTTCTAATAATTTACACGAAGCAATAACTGTTTAGATCGGCAGGGACTGGGAGTTTCGGATACCAATACGTAATTTTTTGAGTTAAAATAAACTACAAGAACGAAATCTTCCACCGAATGCACAAATTCTTCAATTTGGTTGGATGATCACCGATCACCGCAAAATACCCAACTCTTGAAAAATTCCCTGCAATTCCTGGGAAATTCCCCGCGAATTGGCTAACCTTAGTATAACAGTATAAGACTTATATTATAAGTAGGGGAGAACAAGTTCCCCCCTTTTCAAGAAAAACCGTGTACACATTCTTAAAATTGCCGAAATGGCACTTTGACAAGTCGCATCTTTGTCGAATGGTTTTTTACTTATGAGGATTTAGGTATTGTTCATATGTGAGCTGCGAACTGATGTGGCGTCATCTTGCGGCGAGTTTTACAAGCTGAGAGCTCAATTGTGACTTTTTACTATACGTATTTTTTATTTATGGTTTAAAACTTCCGTAATAATTATTATCTTTTTTAATAATAATAATTATAACTGGTATCATGCACAGGAATTACTTTGTTAGTTTTTAGGTACATACTACTTACTATTTTTATTTTTATAATTCCTTAATTATATATATAAGAACTTTCAGATTTTTTAATCAAAATGACTCTAGTGTCTCCAACTGACGTAAGTACCTATCTAGGTAAATAAAGTACATAATAATTATGAGTAAATACTAATAAACAATTATAATATTGTAGTAAGTAAATTGTGATGCGAAAGAAGTAGATAATAATAAGTAAATACTTATAACAAAAAGCAAATTAAAAAGTACATAACAATAAATAAGTTAAGTACACACACAGTAATTAAATATGGATTGTATCAAATATATGATTGTATCAGATTTATGATATAAGCGACAACATGGGTAATCCAAAACCATCACTCTCAGTTAGTATACATATTTTCACCATTTTCTTGAATAAATGTAATGTACCAATAGTTTTTATTTTTTCATTGAGCATATTATAAAGGGCTAAAGTTCGGTTTAGTGGCGAAATTCCTAAAAATACAAACTAGTTATTTTTATACTAACTATGGGCCGGGGAATACGAATCTGAAAGAATTAGGCGGCGGCAAGCAATATTAACTGAAATTATACGACTTTAAAATATATTTTTTACACACATAGGAAAATGGTCATTTTGGAAGCATTCTGATTCCTAGAAAATCAAACTAGTTATTTTTATACTAACTTTGGGCTGGGGAATCCGAATCTGAAAGAATTAGGCGGCGGCAAGCAATATTAAATGAATTATACGACTTTAAAATTTGCTATAAACAGACACAAAAATTGACACTATCGAAGTCGCAAGAAAACATAGAAAAAGAATAAAGATGTTACACCACATAAAATTAAGTGTTGCCATTAAGCAGTAATATCAATAACGTAAAATAACATGTTTATAATTTAAGTACTTACTTTTTATAAATTTTACTCACTTTTGTATCACAAACCATGCTACCTAAACCTAGCGTAGCCGCTAAACTACTTGAAAACTGGGATGTTTTTTTAAATTGACGCGAGCAGGCGGTATAAAGGGGCACAAACCATGTGACACAAACCTTGCGTAGCCGCTAAACTACTTGAAAACTGGGATGTTTTTTTTAAATTGACGCGAGCAGGCGGTATAAAGGGGCACAAACCATGTTGGGTTAGGTTAGGTTAGGTTAGCGCGTATTTGCCAAGAACCTTTGGAGACATTAGAGTTTGACAGAGATACGACGGACGACGAAGATGTGTTTGATTTATAAGGTATGTTCGATGATATTATTGTTTAATGGCCACACTTAAATTGTTGTTTTTCTATGGTTTCTATGGTTTTCATGTGTCAAAATGCTTTTAAAATGGCTGTTTTCGTATGTGTGTATTGAAAATTTAAAAGTCGTGTAATTCAGTTAATATTGCTTGCCGCCGCCTAATTCTTTCAGATTCGGATTCCCTGGCCTATAGTTAGTATAAAAATAATTAGTTTGATTTTTTAGGAATTTCGCCACTAAACCGAATTTTTTCCTTAAAAAGCAACGGAGCTTTATATGAAAAACTTCTTTGTCCAAAGGATGTGTTGGTATATACTGGCTGATACATTAGAGAGGAGCCCAATCTAGTGTTGCGCCCTTGTTGAGATCTTTTAGCAGTGATAATGTTGTTGAAAAATTTACAGAGAGCATGTATTATGTACAAGTGCCTTATTGTCATAAATTTGCTTTCGCTATATAATAACTGTGATGAATACATAAAACTTTTCTTGAACATTATTTTTAAAATTAATTTTTGTGCAATATTTAAAGGCTTCTCCGTCTTTTCAAATTGTGTACATATTACCCACTTTTTAATTGACTATTATACTAGACCCAACGAGAGATCGTTCGTTAGGTCGAGCGTCGATGACGTACGTACGAGCGCTCACTGGGACTAGTTTATTACCTAGTAGGTAGCTGTAAAAGAATGTTTAAGCGGCGTTCACAGGTTCGGGCAGACAACAGTCAGATTTGCTCGTAACTTACACAGACGATGTTATCTGCAGTAATTGGATGGCTCATAAAGGCTAGCTGTGGAATCTACAAGAAGAATACTTATAAACTAAACGTAAGTACTCGTAGCCTAGTATAAATAGACGTTGGAGTTATTCCGGCAGATTTTTAATTGAAAGGTTTGCCGATTTAAAAAAAAATATTTCATGAACCATACGCAATTAGCCACAATAAGGAAATCCATAAAACATTTGAAGTGAAAACTTCTTTAGCACCTTTTTGATTTGAAACTCAATGAAACGGAAGCGAGCGACACTAAAAAGAGACAAACACATTCATCTATATTTAGCCTGCGAGAGAATGAGATAGCAATAAAATATTTATTTATTTTACGGGTACTCGGTTCCTATATAATACGAAAATTCAACGGTCCCACGGAGGTTCCTTTTAGTGTAGTGGTATAAAGCGTATGACGAACCTTGTCGGCCAGACATTCAGTAGACCAAGGTGTGAATCCTACGAAATCCAAAAAATTTTTTTTTTGTAAAATATAATATCCAATCTTCAAACCACTCCAAAATGTACAGGAAAAGGTGCACTGTAATTCGACAACAAAAATATGGAAAAATTCATTCTTGACATTGATAAAAAAGTGCTTAGTAGTCTCCCCACTCTTGTCTACTTTAGTTTTCTGAAGGTTTCACTTATACAGCGTGTGAATTGCACAATAATTTTTTTACCTTTCATCATAAATATTTTTTTTTTTTTTTAAATTTCAATTTCATAATTAAAATAATTTTATATAGCCCGCCAAAACGGTAGAAATATGTAATGAAACTTATATATATTCAGAATCAGCGTTTGTTGATCTATATAAATATACATTTTTTATGACGTAATATTTTTCTCCCTACTTTACAGTCAAAATGGAGTGATGCAAAGTTACTCCTCAAGGGACAAAGTTAGCCCTATTTTCGTTTTACTTCTTACACACTCTTGCATCGAGTCGATGATTATTAAGGAAGTGCGTTGTATTTTAGCATTTTTCGAGAAAGCTAGTTTTTAATTTTTTTCAAGTGGTGCCATGTTACCCAGTAATGGTGCAAAGTTACCCAGCAATGAGGCAAAGTTAAGCAGTAATGGTGCAAAGTTACCAAAAAAATGGGGCAAATTTACCCAGCAATGGTGCAAAGTTACCCCAAAATGGGGCAAAGTTACCCAGCAATCTTGAAAAGTTAACCAAAAATGGTGCAAAGTTACCCAAAAATGGGGTAAATTACCCAGCAATGGTGCAAAGTTAACCAACAATGGGCAAAAGTTACCCACTTTTACGATAGGTAGGAATGCTTAGTGTCGACTGATCACCCAATAAAACCATTTTTAAAACGAATGTTCATAATTATTTTTTAAACATAGTGGTGCAAAGTTTCCCCTCAAAAGGCAAAGTCAGTCACTTTTACAGCAATATTTTTGTCGGCTTGATCATCGCCGTGATAACAAATTAACATTTTTAACTTTAATATTCATATTATTATTAACATTTTATATTTAACAATACCTATTTTTTTATGATTGATGCAGAGTTAATGTTGTCCATTTGTTCCCCTATAAGTGGACGAGACACGCTATGGCTAAACCTACTAGAAAACTTACATTGGCAAATTGTAGGTAGGTACCTACTAAAAAAAATAAAGCGATTTAGTATTAATTTATTTATTAATAATTGAAGACTTATTTAGCACCGTTGTGATTTGAAACTTGATGAAACGAAAAAGCCTTCGTTATAATAATAAAATAATAATAATATCTTTATTTGGAAAACAAACAGCTTTACAAAGATACATAAAAATAAAGAGTGCTAAAATAAAACAGTAAGCCTAAAAACACATGTTTTCGCTGATAAATTTTTTTTTTCGGTGACAAGAAAAACTTAGAAAAAAATAGTTAGGAGAAACTAACTACTTAAATATGCATGATGAAATATAGAAAAACACAATAAAGGGTAAGCTTATGATCTTATAGGAGTATATGGATGATATGTATGTAATTAGGGAATATGTAAATATATTGCAAATTAGGAAAAGGAATCTGATTAATAATATAATAAATAATATAATATAATAAATAAATATGAATATGGATGTTAAGTGGTGCGTTGTGATGCATTACATTTATCTGATAGTGTTGCTTTGAATTTGTTGAAAGTTATATTGAAGATGTCTGTATATGTGAGGTGTGTGTTATGATAGTGGCAGGCTCGATGTATGAATTCATTTTGTAAGTAGTTGGTGTTGGAGCGGCTGTTATAAAAAATGGATACGTTTCTGCCATTGTGACCAGGAACTCTAATATCTATTTTTTGTAAAAGATACGGGGAAGATATCGCATTATTTAGGATTCTGTACAATAACAATTGATCAGAAATAATTCTCCTACAATTTAATTTCGGGATTTTAAAGAATTGACGAATATCTTCATTTGATTGGAATGCATAAAACGACCGAAAATTTATGTAGGAGAGAAATTTTTCCTGAACACGTTCTATTCTATGAACGTATGTTATATATCTTGGATTCCAAATTTGTGAGGCGTGTTCTAGGTGCGGACGAACATAGGTATAATATAGCAAAATAAATGTATTGAGAAAATAAAATAGTTTTGATGTTCGTAGTATAAATCCTAACATTTGGGTGGCTTTAGAGACAATGTTATTAATATGTAAATGGAATGTAAGTTTTGAATCTAAGGTAACACCCAGGTCCCGAACTGATTATTTTCTTTTAATATCGACATTGTTTATTGAATATATAATATGATTTAATTCTTTTCTATTGATTTATAAATAAAACACTTGTGTTGCAAAGTTTAACAAAGAAACGACATTTATGTTTATTTATAATAAAATAATAGAAAATAAAACAAGTGACAATTGATAATTACATTCCAAGTATTCCAACTGACACTACAGGATTCAAATTTAAATGGAATATATTGCCATTACATCTCCCCTCCCCCTGGAAAGAAAATTACTGCAAAATTTTCACTCATCTTCGATGTCCTCTTCATGGTTCCTAAATAAAGGTGCTGGAGTTAACTTCGAGATGTGGAAAAAATTTGATTCTAATTTTTTTCGACCAGTGTTTATCTTGTAAATTGAGTTTGATAATTTTTCTATGATTTTGTATGGTCCGATTCTCAATTCGTCGAGCTTCTTCCTGTTAAGTTTGTTTCCATTCTCCACAAAAACAGTATCACCAACTTTGAAGTCAAAGTGTCTCCTGGTTTTATCGTAAATTATCTTGTTGTAATTATGTGACTTCATAGTATTTTCTAGAGCTTTTTTTCTCTCTTGAATCAAATCGATGCCGGTCTTCTTAAGTTTTAACTCATTTGGCAAAATCGTAACATCTGTGCCGTCAAGTAGGTACTGTGGCGCATATCCAGTAATAGTGTGCTCCGTTTCATTATAGTTTTTTACACAATTATGCGCTATAGTTGTCCAAGCTACTTTTGAGTCATTTTCGTTGATTTTGCATCTAATTTTATTGACCAGCGTTTGGTTCAATCTTTCATTTAATCCATTTGAGAAAGGTGAGTTCACTGCAGTAAAAATTATTGGAATATTTTTTTCATCCAAAAATTTTTTGAATTCTCTAGAATTGATACCCGGGTATTGGTCTGAGAGTATCATGCCAATGTCATTAGTTTCTGTGGAGTTTAAGAGTTTGATGAAATCATTGGTATTTTGAGTTCTTGACGTCAAAATATATGCAAACCTCGTGAAATGATCTGATAACAGGTGCAAGTATCTCTTTGTTGATCGTGAACCCCCAAAACCGCCTATTGTATCAATGGAACATATTTCAAAAGGTTTTGTTGCGGGACCCAAGTGGGACATCAATCCATATTTATTTTCACCTCTTGATTTGTTCTTTAAACATACTGCACAACTTTCGCAGGTTCTCTTTATATTATTTGTCATGTTTTCTGCTGTGTACCATGAGCTTATCATTTTTTGCATTTGTGTAATTCCTATGTGACCTAGTTCTGTATGAACATTTCTGATAAAGTCTATGCTGAATTTTTCTGATAGAATTATTTTTTCTCTTTTTTTTACTTTCTTGTAATAAACATTATTTTTCGATATCAATTTATCTCTTCTGCACTGTATCTTCTCATTTTTTACCTGATCTTTTAAGATATCTTCTAATTTTATTAAGTTGACAATTTTTAATTGCTCATCTGTATTTTCATTTGATTCCAGCACTGGGTTTCTGCTTAGACAGTCAGCTTCCAAATTTTGTTTTCCTGGAGCATATTTTATGTTAAAGTCATATTGAGAAAGATAATATGTTAAATCACCTAGCTCTTCATCGGTTCTAGATTTGAGATTCATGTTTTCCAGTGGTTTGTGATCTGAATAAACTGTAAATGGTTTACCTATCAACCAGTATTGCCAGTATCTCACTGCTTCTTTTATAGCTAAGCATTCTAAGTAAATTGCTTTTTTCTTTTTCTGGGCGCCATTTAGTTTTTTCGAAAAGTAAGCTACAGGTTTTTCTTTTCCATCAGACTGTGTTTGTTTTAAAATAGCTCCAAGGCCTTCTAGAGAAGCATCTGTATATATATTAATTGGTAAATCTTGATCAAAAATTTCCAGGATTGGTTGTGAGCATAGTAGGTTTTTCATCGTTTCAAAAGCATTTTGGCATTTATCAGTCCAAATAAACTTTTGGTTTTTCCTTAGTAAGTTATGCAAAGGATCTAGTATTATTGCACTCTTTGGAATGTACTCATGATAAAAGTTGATTTTTCCTAGAAATTGTCTCACATTCTTCTGTGTTTTTGGAATAGGAAAATTCTTTATTGAAATCAAATTATCCTTTACTGGCTTGACTGAATTATTCTGAATTATATGACCCAGATATTTTACCATGTCTGATGCAAATGTGCATTTTGTAAATTTTAATCTAAAACCTTCAGTTTTGATTGCATTCAGCAACTTTGTTAAATGATCGATGTGTTCAGCAAAAGTTTTTGAAAATATAAGTATGTCATCTATGTAATTGACAGCAAAATCGGTTAGTTTATATTTTCTCAATATATTGCTTAATATCATCTGAAAAATTGCCGGAGAGGTCTTTAATCCAAAAGGTAGGCAGGTCCACTGATAATGCCCCTCCTGTGTTACAAATCCTGTTTTTTTTTTGTCTTCAATCCGCAACGGAATAGACCAAAAAGCTGAGTTTATATCCAGCGTTGAAAAAAATTTGCAATTTCTGGTCTTTGTCATTAGGTCTTCAATCAATGGAAATGGTTGAGCTTGAGGTATTACTATTTTATTTAAGTCTCTGAAGTCTATGCATAATCTGGATCTTTTGTTTTCTTCTTTTTTAAATGCTAGAGTGACAGGTGCAGCAAATGGGCTGTACGACTCTTCTATCAGTTTATTGTCTATTAATTTTGCTATTTGCTCTTCTATTTCCTTTTTATCTTCTACGCTGCATCTGTAAGGCCTCTTACTACAATATTTATCCACCAATAAGTCTATCTTCGCTTCATATCCATGAACAGTACCAACATCGTATTTACTTTTCGCAAACACTGATGTGTATTTGCCTATTAGTTCATTTATTTCTGTTTTTTGATCATTATTTAAATGATTTATTGTTATTTTAAAATCTTCTTCTTTAACATGTTCATTAAAATTAATTTGGTGTTTTTCTATAATGTTCTTATTTTCAGAATGTTTAAATTCAGTATTTGTTTTCATATTTGTAGAATTTTCTTCTTTTTTATTTGTATTATTCAGGTAGATTTTCTGTGATATTTGTAAGTCTTCACTTTGGATTAGTTTGAAGTCTTTTATCATGTCTAATCCAATCAAAAAATCATACTTAAAATTGTGTTCATCAATAATGTACACATCAACATTTTTCTCCAATTCAAAAATTTTAATCTTCAACGTTGTCAAACCACTCGTTTTTTTAACACCATTAATCGTTACTAAATTTGCTTCATTCAAATTGTTTCCTTTTCTTTTTAGTTTCAAAAACTTAGAATTAATTAGAGAAACATTTGAACCCGAATCATAAATTCCGTATATTTTTAATTCATCATTTAGTAATAGTTTGACTTTGATTAATGGTGTTACTATTAGATTTTTTGATCATTTTCATTTATCTCAGTCTCTATCACTGAATTGTTTACATGTTTAATGGCATTTCTCTTAAATTTTTCATCCTCTTTTGTTTTGAACCAGCATGTGGCTTCAGGGTGGTAACGAGTGCCCTTATTCAATTTTTCACAAATTTTACATGGCTTTTTATCCTCATTTTTATTATATTCTGCATTCCCAAATGTTCTCCTATTCATGAATCTTTTTTTGTTGACCATATGTTCATACTTGTTTATTTCATTAAATAAATCCACAGTATCTTGTAATCCTTCTCTATCGATCTTGTTAAGTATGAATTCTGGTAGTCCGGAAGCAACAAGATCTATCAAAGTACCGGTGTCGATTGATCTTCTCATATCCAATAGAAGTTTTTCTTTTCTCATAGCATAATCCAACAGAGAACCATCTTTGTATCTAAATAATAGTGCGTAGGTGACAGGGTTCCATCCTTTGTTTGCGAATGATTCACAGAATTTGTTTTTCCATGTTGACCACTCTGAGTTCATTGTTAGTTTAATAATCATGGAACTATACCAATCTACACAACTTTTATCCATGAACAATCTTAGTATTTCTATTTTTTTTTCATCCATGGTCACATCAAATCGCAAACATAACAAAATTCTCAGCAATGTTTTTGAGGCTCTGTTGCTTATCTTCCATTAATTTTACCATCAATCTTCCCAGTGTATCTTCTTTTTGATGTACTTGTAAACTTTCTTCTTCTAATTCTTCGAGGTATTGGTCTCCGAACTGTAGGTTTCCATCTTCGTCTACATATGTTTTTTTTAGTTCTTCTGTCATTGTTACCCAGACTCTTCTAACCTGGTATCTTTTTTTTAAACTATTTTTTACTTTGCCAAAAGCACCACTTTTCATAATCTCCTTGTGATGGCTGGCGGATTGTAACATTTCTGGTATTGTAAACACTTTTTCATCACTTGTGACTATTTTTGTAATGCTAATAATATTTGATTTGCCATCGCCTCCAGGTAGTAGCGTAAATTCAAATTGAAGTTTCTCCATTTGTGGTTACGAAAAATGTCGTTTTATAATATGATTTAATTCTTTTCTATTGATTTATAAATAAAACACTTGTGTTGCAAAGTTTAACAAAGAAACGACATTTATGTTTATTTATAATAAAATAATAGAAAATAAAACAAGTGACAATTGATAATTACATTCCAAGTATTCCAACTGACACTACAGGATTCAAATTTAAATGGAATATATTGCCATTACAAATATTTAAATATTATTTTGGTCCTATTTCTTGTAAACGATATTGAGTAACATTTATCTATTTTTAGAAACCAGCAGTTAATTTTGCAATATTCGCTGAGATTATTAAGGTCCTCCTGTATTTTTAAGCAGCACGCGATATCATCGATTGGAAGGTATAGTTTCATATCTTCTGCATATAAAATTTCCTTGCAGTGTTTAAAACAACTTGTAATGTCATTAATATAGATATTAAACAGGAGAGGACCCAAAATTGATCCTTGTGGAACTCCTGATGTAATATTGACCCAATTTGATTTGAAACCACTTAGCACAACAGCTTGCGAACAGTTTCTGATATATGAGTCTAGTTATTATAAATAGTATATTTGCTTTAATGGAGCTCTTTAATGGAGCTCTATAATTAACAAATCATTACTAAATACTCGTTGTAACTAAACAAAAAAATTGAAACCGTACTTTTTTCATGTATTTTTTGTATTTGAAATTTAAAAAAAATATAATACATATATGTCTATATGCGTACACTATATTTTTCTATTTTTTTTTTTTTGTGAGTACTATCATTTTACTTTTATATACTTTTACTTGTTTTTTTTGAAATTTATTTTATTTATTATTAATGTATATATTATTTCTCGACCCTACGTCTGGTGTATCTCAGTTTTCATCATTATTATAATACATACATATATTAATTCTTTCAACTTTTCTTGTTTTTTTTTCTTATCTTATCTAATCTGTATCTTTTATATATTACACAGTATTAGACAGTATATCTAGATTACGCTTAGACAGTTTATCTAGTTCCTATCTCTATAATATAAGGTAAACAAAAGAAGAAAAAAAAGATAATAACTATTGACTTTTTCATTTACTATTTGGGCATGATGTGAACATTTGTTATTGGATTATCAAAATTATTATAATCTTTAATGCATGTAATGTTACTAATCTGTAAATGTTCCTAAAAAAAGAAAATATTTTTTTTTTAAATTGCGGCACGTTCCAGAGTGGAAGAAACTCTCATTATCGCCCTGGTGTAAGACCACCATTCAGAATTGAAACGTTGCTTGAAATGGCATTAGTCGTGTTTGGTGACCAGATCTGAATAGCCAGGTACTTCCCCAACTTCCTCTTCCCTATCTCCTTTCCCTTCCACTACCCTCAGCCTCACAACAGTTCGGGTGCGCTTTCGGAGCTGCGGGCTGCTTTTTTTTAGTGATCCGAGTTTTATTTGGGAAATGTTTAGAAATTCTAAATTTTTTGGGTGTAAATATAGCTTAAAATATTCGCGTTAATTTTTGCGTGACGTCTATAAAAATAAAATAATTTTAGTGTCGCTGTTTTGAGATTAATTCAAGGATTAAACAACATGTGTTGACAATTATGTCCTCTGCGTGCGAACTCTATCTAAATTTCTTTAAATAGACAATAAACAGTGTTAATTTCAAGTGACCTCCCAGGTAAGTATGGGCCTGTATTAATTCATTTTTAGGCAGCATCGCGTTCATTGGTCAAAATATTGTACATATATTTTCGTATCGGTGATCAATGAACCGGTGTATGCAATTTTTAGCCATAAGTTGTTTTTAATTGTTTGTCTAGCACAGGGGTCTCCAAACTTTTAAGCCGGAGGGCCGTACTGATTACTCCAGAGAGTCCCAAGGGCCAAAACCTATAATTTTAATTTTTCCAATTTATTTTCCTGCCATTATCTATAATTTATAGACAATTTGCCGAGCACGCGCTCTGAGCAAGCACACGTGTGCTAAATTCGCTAGTTCAATTACTAATTGTGTTATATTGTTTTGTCACGACTGCGACGCTTAACGACATCTGGTGGTTAAGCCTCGATGACACACGGCGAGTTTACAAGCTACTATCTACTAAGTTTAAAAGCGGGTGAATCGGCGAGTGAGATTGTCATGATCACACACAAAACTGTCTACTCACTCAGTAGCTCGCGTCATTTTTGTAGGAAACTGGACTCGCACGTAGCTGATAGCGACAGTAGCGGAAATAACGTCATCTAATTCTTCAGACAGTTGACAGTCGAAATCAGCTGTTAATTGGCAGCCATATTGGAAACATAAATAAACCAATCACGAGTTGGCGTGTAGCGGGTAAAGTTGACGACCTCTCAACTTTTTTCGTAGATTGTCAACAATCTGCTAGTTAGCAAGTAACACGATAACACTGCGCGAGTTTACTAACAGATAGTGAATTTCTCAGATAGTAGCTTGTAAACTCGCCGTGTGTCGAAAATAAACGTGTTTGTGTGTTTTTAAAAGACATCTATGTAACGGTGTTTTGGTTTAAATTTGTTTTTTGGGTGTGATTTACTATGGAAAGTATGGCAAAGAAGCTAAAAGTAGACCGTGAATGCAGAACATTCCAAGATCAATGGAACTTTCAATATTTCGTAATGGAGTCCAGTAAGAAAGAACTTTGTTTGATTTGCAATGAAACCATAGCAGTTCTCAAAGAATATAATATTAAACGTCATAATGAAACGAAACATTTTCAAAATTTCTCAAAATATACAGGAAGTTTGCGGACAGAAAAAATTGAAGCTTTGAAGCGTGGATTAAAACCGCAGCAATCTTCGTTTACTAAACTCAATGCTGAATAAGAGGCTGCAACTCGTGCCAGCTTTCGTGTGGCTCTTGAATTCGGCGAATTCAAGAGCCACACGAAAGCAGGCATTCGGTGAGCAAGGTTTTAGACATAAGCTATCGCGGGCCTGATTGATGACACTGGTTCTAAGATGTCGCGGGCCGGATTGATGACACTGGCGGGCCGGATGCGGCCCGCGGGCCGTAGTTTGGAGACCCCTGGTCTAGCATGTAGTCTTTCTAGATTTTAGGCATGTATGGTAAGTTTGTACAGCGCCCTTGAGGTGATTTTTCACAAAAACGGCGCTATATAAATCGTCCAAATATTATTATTATTATTATACCCCAATTGGGGATACCATAGTCTCACTGGCTCTAGACGGGAGCCAATCAATTGTCTGAGGGATCAACAGACAGCCGGATCAGATATGGGGGGGCATTTCTAAACCATATTGGCATATCTAAACCATATCAATATTTATCGTTTATCTCTTGAATTTTTTTTAATAAATAACGTAGACTGTGAACTCACGATGTATGTATGTAGCCAACAATCATACAAATGTAGATAAACGTTTCCTAGTAGTGGAGTTGATCTTAGAATCACAGAGAACAATTATTAATTGTTCCATTGTACTCATTTCCCACGCTATGGCGCCCTGTAAATGCACTTTTTAGCCGAGCTCTTTCTTTATTGACGAATCAAACATATTTTATAACAAAGATTGTTTGCTAGCTAGATTGATAAATTATTTTTATTTTTAACTTTATGAGTAAAACCTTAAATTAAAAAAATATTACCGGAACTCATTCGAAAATCTGGAAACAGAAATATCAGAAAAAGATATTGGCACCTCTGGGACTCGAAGCCATGACCTTCGGCTTTCCGGGCCACTGCAACTGTGCTAAACACTGCACCAAGGTGTCGGTATCCAATTCGGTCATTTTTAACAATATCTTTTTCTGATTTTTCCATTTCCACATTTTTTACTGAGTTTCGCTAATATTGTCTTCATTTAATTCAATATTGCAATTTGAGGTTTTACTCCTAAAGTTAAAAATAAAAATAAATATTCATCCTAGACTTGCAGAAAAGTCAATAGATGTCGCATATTAAAAATAAAATGGATAAAATTTATCCAGACACTATCTAGATACCATTTTGTTCAGTATTAATCCTGCAATCTTATATAAAATGAAGATAATTTTGTCGAGGTTGTCGATAACTAGTCCAAGTATGATACAGTTAAAAATGACCCAATCGGATATCAAAACCTTGGCGCGGTGGACCGAAAAGCCGAAGGTCCTGGGTTCGATATAGTTAGAGGTGCCAATATATTTTTGTGTTTCCAGATTTTTGATTGAGTTTCGTTAATATTGTCTTCATTTAATTAAAGATAAATAATTACTTATTTTATAACTAGCCGAAGTTCCCGGCGTTGCCCATGCTTTATTCTTCTAAGGCTTGGCTTCCCGCATTTCTTCCGATTTATTACATATTTTCCTTAAACACAAGTTTTAAAGCTCATAAAAATATACATGTTATTCTTAAGGATAATATCTATACATTCCCCACACCGTAACGGTAATTATATGAAATTCACTCGCAAAAAAATCGCTAAGTATGCTCCGAAAATTCACAAAGATTCTTTAAATGCTATTTTAGACATTACCTACCCGCGAGATTTTTGCTCTATTTTAAACGAGTCTTGTTTTATTAAACACTTCATTATTTCGCTTAAATATTATCGTTTTTAATATTAGCGCGCTCCCTCTAACATTCTTATATACATACATATCTCTCCTTCTTCTTCACAAAAACGGCGCTCTACAAATTGTCCAATTATTATTATTATTATTATTTCCAGCCTAAATTTCCTATTTGGTTCAGTGTAAAATTAAAGCAGTTGATTATTGAAAAAAAAAGAAAATACACAAGTTATTCAAATTAACGAACAACTTAGTGCTTTATCAAAAAATTTCCCATTTAAGAGAATTATCCAAAATTGAATCTGCCACATGTTACAAATCGTACATTGAACTCACTGAGACAAAATTAAATCTTAACCCTAAACAATTCTGGAAATTTGTTAAACAAAAACGTATTGTTAACGATCTCCCTTCAAGTTTATTCTTTAATGAAACTCACGCTACCAACGATTTCGATATTGCCAATCTTTTTGCTAAACATTTCTCCTCCGTCTATTCCGATAACAAATGTACCATCCCTCCACTTAAATATGCTAATACTATTGACCTTAATAATTGCGAAATCACACTTATTGATGTCTTCAACTACTTAAAAAATCTTCCCAGCAAATCTAGCACTGGTCCTGATGGTATACCTGAAATATTATTGAAAGAATGTAAATCTACTGTATCTGAGCCAATTTGTTTATTATACAACTTATCACTATCATCTGCCACTTTTCCGGATTCCTGGAAGGTTTCCTATATAAGACCTATTTTAAATCGGGTAATAAGTCGAACGTAGAAAACTATAGACCTATATCGATTTTATCTCATATTCCTAAAATCTTTGAGTCTATAATCACAAAGAAAATAACACCTATTTTCAAAAATGTGCTGATTGAGGAACAGCATGGCTTTAGATCTGCTAAATCTACCACTACAAACTTACTCTCCCTCACCAATACCATAGTCAACGGCCTAGAAGATAAATCACAAGTAGATGTTCTATACACCGACTTTTCTAAAGCTTTTGACAGAGTAAAACATGCAATCCTCATGGCCAAGCTATATGCTATAGGTATACGAGACCCATTTCTATCCTTTATTAGTTCTTATTTAAGTAACAGAAAACAAAGAGTTAAAATAAATAACATTATGTCTATTATTATTGAAGTTACATCCGGCGTACCGCAAGGAGCACATTTAGCCCCGCTTCTTTTCAACTTGTTTATAAACGACATTATTAGTATTTTCTCACATACGCGCTTTTGGCTCTTTGCTGATGACAACAAGATCCTAAAAATAATAAATAATTACCATGACTGCCTTCTTTTCCAATCAGATATTGACTCATTCAATGACTGGTGTAAAATTAATTGCTTGGAACTAAATGTCGATAAGTGCAAAATTATGTCCTTCTACAGATCTAAAAATCCGATCGTTTTCGAATACAAACTAAATAATAATTGCCTAACAACTGTTCAATATATTAAAGACCTTGGTGTCATTCTTGATAGCAAGCTTTCTTTTCGGGAACATTTAAATGTGATTATTAATAAATCTCTCAAACTACTTGGTTTCATCACTAGAATCACTTCCGACTTCAAAAACATAAATACCTTAAGAACTCTTTACTGCTCCTTGGTTCGCCCCCATCTTGAATATGCTTGTGTTATATGGTCTCCTTTTTATGCTGTCCATATTCGTCATATTGAATCCGTTCAACATAGGTTCCTAAAAGGGATTGCTAGGAGGCTAGGATTAGAGCGAGGCAATTATTCGTATGCTGAAATCGAAAAAACTCTAAACCTTTCTCCTTTAGAAGACCGTCGGAAAAAATCCGATCTCATCTGTTTCTTCAAAATTATTAACTGCATAATCGATTCACCTACATTACTACAACTCATCCCATTCAATATACCTTCTCGTAGACTCAGAAATAAAGACCTACTCTTCCTCAATCAGCACTCCACTAATTATGGTTACAACTCACCACTGTCCAGAATGTGTAGAATGGTCAACTCACGACAAGACCTTGATTTTTTTGGTATAAGCTTGAATGAATTCTGTCGCTCTTTAAATAAATGATGATATTTTATATTTACTGTAATTTTTGCAAAGTCTTGACTTGACTTGACACTTCTATTTTCTGTTTGTCTTTGCTCTTATGTACCATTTTCACCCTTACAATGTACATTCCCAAATTTTCGTTATACTATGTTGTAAATTGGACGTAAGTCCGTAAATAAATAAATAAATAAATAAATAAATAAATTATTCTTCTTTTTGAGTGGGTACTACCGGGCTTAAAGGACTCCAGATACTAATATCTACAGCCTTTATGTCGGACGAATATCTACAGCTCAAACTGCTGACTAATATCTAAGAGAACCAAAGTGAGGACGAATATTTACAACTCAAACTGCTGACTAATATCTATGGAACAGGTGACGAATATCTACAGCACTGGCAGAGGTTGGTTTTGCAATTATGTATAGGATATTGGCATAACGTAATATTGCGTTATATATAACCTAACCTAACCTAACCTCACCTAACCTAACCTAATCCAACGTAACCTAACTTAACATAAATTAAGTTTTTTAAACTGCAAACGCAATATTACGCCAATATGCTATACGTAATTGCAAATCCAACCTCTGCGAGTGCTGTAGATATTCGTCGACATCACCTGTTCCATATATATTAGTCAGTAGTTTGAGCTGTAGATATTCTTCCTCACTTTGTTTCTCATAGATATTAGTCCGATTTGTTCAATTTTTGGAATTCCTGTAGATATTAGTAGACGCCTCCCCTTAAAAAGTGTGTGAAAAGGGAACGAGGGACCTACTGTATCTATACATAATACAAAGAGGAGTGTACGTTGGAGGGTGTTTTTGTTTTATTATAAAAATTTACATTCTTTTCTGAGATTAGTGAAATTTTGCACACTTTACTTTCAAAACCAGAGGAAGGTCAAGGAAATTTCGACCACCATCTCTTTTACCCTCTCCTTAAAGCAAATGAAATTTTGCAAACCTTACGTTAAAAACAAGAGGGTACCTATAAGAGCGTCTGTCGGTTGGTTTTTTTAAACAAATTTACAGTTTTGATGCTTATTCCGAGATTGATGAAATTTTACACACTTGATCTTTAAAATAAGAGTAAGATGGCTGTCGCATCCCTTTTTTCTAGAAAAGGTCCACTGGAGCGACAGCGCAATTTAAAACTTTTTTCTCCGATTGCTGAAGATTTTTTGATGATCATTTTGAATATTTTCCGCCCACATTTAAAAAAATCATACCTCCGAATTTTAATATAAGACATTCAAACTGATTATAGTTCTATATAGCCAATGAATTCACCTATATACTGTCGATTATCATATATTCGTAGGATTTATAAAAATATTATAAAATCATAAACTTCTAGATACTAATTAATTACTTACAAATAAGGGAAAATTTGCCAAAATTGGCAGCAAAGCACTCCGAGGTATTTTAAATAATGCCGTATTATGGCAAAAATCGCTCCAGTAGTCAAGGCAGATTTAATACTTCATGATGAAATTTTGCACACTTGACGTTCAAAATTAAAGACAATTTTTTTGTCAACTTTCGTTTATCCGGGGAATCATTTATTGGATAACCAACACTTCTGACATAGGTCACCCCAAGAGGTTCACTACGTTTGGTGACAACAATGGTGTCCGAGTTCACGGGGTGAGGTTTGTCCAGTTTGGGATGCGTGGCGGGCTGAAACGAGAGACTGGTTAAGGGAGGTCTTTTGATCTTTCCAGTCGGACTCCCGCAACCCCTCGCCTTGCACCGCAGTTGGAGGGATGGATTCACACGTCCATCACTCCTGGACACACTAACCTCCAGATTCCTACCCACTCCTCATACCTTTTTCCTTCCCAGAACTTTCTATTCTTCCCTTCCTTAAAAAGACCCTCAATACAGCATCCCCTAAGATGACATAGGCCTTGAGGGAAATTATTTTTCTCAGGGCCTCCTGTGTAGTAATCCTGTGTAGTAATCCTGCTCCTGTGGAGCTAATGTAAAAAAAGAGGAAAGCTAATGTCCACATTTGATTTCGAAAAACTCTGCGTTAAGCCCGGGCAACGCTGGGAACTTCAGCTAGTTACTAATAAAGGTGACTACATGAGTACCTACGTATTATGCAGTCGCGGAGTACAGGGGCGTATCGTGCATACTCGTTCTGTGAAATTAGTCGTCAGAGCGGGAGGAATTTCCTAGACTGGGAAAATTTGTTGTGTAAATTTGAAAACTATTGCGGCAACTCTACTTGGAGTTAAGACGTCTCGGGCAGTGGTGGTCGAATCGCTGAAAATATATATGTATATATGTATATGTAGAAATATGTTCCACTTCTTCAAACACCATTTCAATTAAAAATTAATAGATTTCTTTGTTTTAACCACGTTTAAACGAATTTAAATATTATAAATAATTAGAAAATATTTTTAAATGACCCATTATTAAACTTGTTCCCTTTGTAAATTATGCCCTTTTACCCCCCTTCCTCCTTTCCACTCCCATCTTCACAGTTAAGTCTATTGTTGTAATTAGTTTTTTTTATAAACAGTAAACGTGGTTAAGAGGAATATAAACGCTAGAAATATTTCGATTCTCGTGCCTGCAAAATTTACAATCGAGCGTCTTATTTGCGCGAGGCAAGTAAGCGAAAAAGTGTTTTTTTATTTATTTTGTGCATAATTTTATAAGAGTGAAAAAAAGTAAGAACATAAAAAAACCTCAAAAATAGTCTTAGCCATGAAGGGGTATTTTTATAAAAACGTTTCTTGTATTACTAGACCTATGCAAAGCATTTGATACTATCTCACATTCCAAACTAATACAAAAACTATCAAACATTGGAATAAATGGGAATGAACTTAGTATTATTCGTAATTACCTTTCAAACCGTAGACAAAGTGTTAAAATCAATAACTGCCTCGGCAATCAATTGCCAATTAGTTTTGGCGTGCCTCAAGAAAGCGTTATGGGTCCCACTTTATTCCTAATTTACATAAATGAACTGTGTAATCTACCAATAGATGTCAAAATTGTAAGTTTCGCTGATGACAGGATTCTCCTCTTCAAATCAAGTAACTGGTATGATGTTTACATAAAAGCAAACAAGGGCATAGTTATTGTTAAAAGATGGTTAGACAATAATACACTAACAATGAATGTGTCAAAAACCATTAGACAGCACACTAATTATGTAAAATACAAATCAGATACCAAGTCTTGGATCACTAGCAAAGACAAATCATATATTGACAACATTTTTATAACCTCCTAGTGCATGCTTTCCCTTTGGTACAATGCTGATTGCCCTTGTACCTTTAAATGTGTATAACATTGTTGTTGTTATCCTTATTCTTATTTTTATATTAAACTACTTATGTTAAAATGTGCCTGCTCTCAACACAGGAATTCCTAGTGAGACAGGCACAGTACAATCACCTATGTAACTTGATAAATAAAGATTATTAAAAAAAAAAAAAAACTTCATAGTTTAGTCATGAAAAAACATTTTTTTAGTGGTTTACGCTAATATTTTTTGTTATGTAAATAATAATTTTATTGTAATTCCAATACATAGAAAACCTAGTGAAGGCTTCAATTTATCAGTAGCATATTTTTTGATGTTCATACTGTAAACCAATTCGTCGTAAAGATTAATCTAAATAGGATTTCACGTATAACTTCGCCTTAAAACAAATAAATCTACCGATTTTGGATATTTATTTAATAAAACTGCACAAAAGTCTCAACTGCTCCCAACCTACTGATAGAACCTACTACAACTAGAGTGGTGTAGAGGAAAAGCAGATGGGGAAAAAGAAAGTAGCGAAAAATCTTGCTATTCAGAGCTGGTCACCTAACACTGCTAACGCTCCACCCGGAATCTCTTAAACCATCGTTTTGCACCGCAGTGGGAGGGGTGGATTCATAATTCATCCGTCACTCCTGGACACATTGACCCCTAGATTCCTACCTACCACACCTTTTTCTATCTCAGAACGTCCTTTCCCTCACCTTTCCTTTAAAAAACCCTCCACACAGCATCCCCAAAGATGACGTAGACTTTGAGGGATTTATTTCTTGTACAAAATATGTAAAAATATATATTACTTCCGACTTTGCTTGAGTACCGGATTTTTTTAGACCATTTTTTTTTACTAGCCCCCGCCCTCTCCATACCATCTCAACGCTCCTTAGCTTTCCTCAACGACCCCTAGATTTCTCAAAGTCTTCTACCGCCCCCCTGAAAGTCTGAAACGCCCATAACGGGGCGTTATCGTCCACGTTGAGAACCTATGATCTACATGTTTCGAAACCTAAGGTTTCAACGTCTTTCTTTAACATTAAAGTAACAAAAGATATAATCGTTATTTATAAATTTTTTAATTTAATTTCATTTAAAAATTATTTCAGAAGATTGTAAATTTAATTACTTACTTTTAAGTAATCAATCGAGATTCCCAGAATTATTTTTGTCTATAGTTCTTATTTGTCCATAGTTGGTCTTTTGTTATTTCTATTAATGTTAATCATATTCTAACAAAGAAACCTTCGGTTTCAAAATATGTAGATAATTCAGTTTTATAAGAAAAACTTTCTTCTCCTATGATATTATATAGATAATTTTGATTAAATAGTGATATTTTACAATGTGATTTGTTTTCATTAAAATATAATTTTTTTATTTGCTTTCGCCGGTATTCGAACATATGACTTTAGGATTCGTTGCCGAGAATCATTACCGCTCGGTTAAGTTTGTAAAATTTATTCGGAATGTGTTGAAAATATTCTACGCTATTGAAATATTTAGGTACGTCACTGCCCTCTACGCTCTCGACAAAAGCAAGACAACCTCCAAGAAAATTAGCTGTCATGAAGTCCCCAACATTGTAATAGTTTAGTACCATCACTGGTCGGCGTAGCTCGCTGCTACGGCAGCCACATCGTTCTACCACTTCTGTTACCTGAGATAATAGAAATAAAGGAGATGGGTCATGAGCCTTAATAAGTATTAAGCACACGGCACAAAAGTGACGCGAATAATGATCAACTATACTTCTGCAAATAGTATGTAACAGAAGTAGTAAACAGTATAATACACAGCGGCGACACCCCTTTGTTTCTACCTACACCAATATGGGAGGCGAGTTTGGGTACCGCCACCCCTGGAACCATTTATTGGATAACTAACACCTCTGCCACATGTCATAGGAGAGGTCACACAGGTGAGGTTTGTCCGGATCTTGGCGACGGATGCGTCTGTCAACCAACTGCGTAGAAGGCCGGATCGGGACTATCGGTGAAGGGAGACCCTTTGACCTCTCCAGCAGGACACGATAGATTCGTCTACCACTTCAGGATATACTATTTTATTTATTTATTTTTTATTTTTGTTTATTAGGGAAACAAACAGTTATACATATTATAAGGTATTACATGGGTGCATTAACCAGTGAAGTTTCCGCAAAAAAAAATTCCCATAGTAGTGAAGTCCACTCACACATTTTCCCTTACCGGAACTTCCTCTCCTTCCTTTCCTAAAAAGACTCTCAACAATGCTTCCGCAAAGATGACACAGGCCCTGAAGAGAATAATTTTCCTAAGGGTCTCCTGTGTGGAGCTAATGTAAAAAAAAACACACACACTAATTGCATAACTTTCATTGAAGCAATGCACAGCCGATTATAGAAAAATTGTGTTGTTTTTTTTTGTATTTTTGTTATAAACTGCACCTGCTCTCAACACAGGAGTTGCTAGTGAGACAGGCACAGCTCATCTTCAATTGTAATAGAATTAATAAAGATGAATAATGATCATAAAAACATTAAAAAAAAATGGCGAAGGTTCGTTCTTATACCTTCCGACATGTTTACCTACGAGTAGGGGTACCTTCATGAGATTTAACCCCTGGTATGCCAGCGAATCCACAGTGAATTTACTGGTGGTTTACCGCAGCTAGGATCGATTCTATGGCATTTTGAAAGTTCAAAAATGCATCTATTTTTCTTCGGGTGCCCTATCAGGTTCCCTCGACGTTGGCGATCACTCTAGAAAATATATCTCTGTAGAACGAGAAGAGCCGACCCCAACAGCCTACCTTGGCAATGAGTTGGGATAGTGCAAGGAAGCAGAAGATTGACAAACTGAAAAATCTTTGCGTGTATCTTCATCGCTAACAACTTAAAAACATGCAACTTCAACTCTTCTTTCGAAAATTCATTAAAAGAGATGAAAAATAATTTGATATAGGTTAGATACGTTTGGTACGACATTGTTTTTTTTTTCATTTAATAGACGCTTTTATTTTTAGATTTTAGGTTCATAAGATTCATTCTGGTTTTAGATTCTAGATTCAGATATTTTAGATTCATGGTAACGGTACTGTAACGGCAAAAAGGCAATAAACAAACGTTCCTTATCGCTATAAAACTGCAGCTCTTTCTTACACATTAAAAATGATGAGACATACAAAATACGTGTGACTGTTTCCTCCAAAGTACTACGTTTTTGTGACGGGAATTGCATTGCATTTTCTTTATACGTGTGAGGGAGATGTATGAAAATGATTGTATGTTTCCTTTGGGGAAGTGGAACGAACATACGTTCACCGTTTGTCTCATTTTCCACGGTTGCCATTTACTGTAAGAAAGAGCGGTAGAATATATTTAAGAACAAAAGAAAAACCATCAGCCCATTGACATTTGACGTTTTTGAATTTTCATAATTCACTCACACTTTGTAACTATATTCCATACTTTCAAAATTATCGTCACGGCAAGTAGTATTGGTAGGGGTCTACAGAGACTTCACGGTGCGGTGTATGAGAGGGATGCAAGAAAATGATGACATTTTTTCCTTTGCAGGGTATACACAGCCTTTCGTACATTGTGTATCTCATCATTTGAAAGAGCTGCAGCAATATTGTGTTAACGAACGTATGTTTATTGCCTATTTTATACCGTTACGATACCGTTACCGTAAATCGTCACGGTAAATATACAAGGGTACAATGACTTTTAAAAGGGGTGTTGACATACCACTTTGTTGAGTTGTCATGGAATCATCTTCCTCATATTATATATATTTTTTTTATATCATTGTAGAGCCACAAAAAACATTTATCAGAATATAAGTAGCTATCTTGGAAAAATTACATAGGAAAGACATTTTCTATTTTTAGAAATATATAAACACAATACATTATCTGTTAACAAAAACAAACATATTATTTTTGTAAAAATAGGTACTCGTTATAAAAACAGTCTTGGTGGCAGCCGGCGCATGGTGGACACTCGTCTTTACCCTTGCACTCTACGGGTTAAGTAACAAGAGCTTATACAGCGTGCTTGATACTTAATATTCTTACTGCAACACCAGCTATAATGACTACTATACCGCCAACTACTAACATAACTATTAACTACAAAGTCGCGTAAGTTGGTTCAACTCTGTGTGCCTACATGTTTTCTTAGAAAGGTAACCGAGTGTGAAATACTGGCATTATTACCACGCTATTATGTATTACATTTTGTACAGCAACTTGTAACACAAATGTTGGTGTTCGGGCTGTACGAGTTTGTGTAGTGACATATATATTATCTCCGAATCAATTATGGACTGCAATCAATAATTGAACCCTTGCCCGGAAAAATGTTGTATCCAACAATACTATTGTTCCGAGAAAAATTGACTAAACGAAACCAGTTATGTTTCATAACATTTAATATTTAAAATTCATAAAACATACAATTCTTAATAATTTTAAATGAAAAGTGGTCTAAAAAGTCTATTTGATTAGAGTTTATTACTAGAATTTATACTACATTTGTTGAATACCTAATGTTTAATGTTGTATATAAAAATTTCACACCAACGTTATTCCACAAAACTTTTTTTTTACACTTCGTACTGAAAGCAACATGCTCTTCTAACATAAATGTACACAAGTCATTGATGTATTTGAGCTTAAAAGGCAAAAAAAAGATATGAATAAATTAAACCATTTGTGTTCGAGAAATTGTCTTCAGATCAACATACAACATTATTCCATAAAACTGTTTCAACGGCTAAAAAGCAGGCTCGATAATATTTTTCTGTACAAATTCTACTTTCCTGGATTCTTCAGCTTCTAAATTTTTTTAGAAGCTGAAGAATGATTATAAATGTGCCCAACTTTAAAAATAACTTAACAATGACAGTTTTGTTGGATACAACATTATTCCGGGCAAGGGCTGAATTATAAAGGTTTCAAGTTGACACAATTATGTAGGGGTTAATAAAAAATTGGTTATTTGTAAAGAATTAACTTACCCCTTATTTTGGTTAGGCATCAAAATATGTTTTAGTTTTTTTTTTCGATTATAATTTAAAACTATTTACGGTCTCTATGTGATTTAAGGGATGCTAAAATGAATTGTCTCCGTTTGAACTGCGGATTTCACCATGGACCACTGATGGCCTTGAAGTGTCCTTTTCAATACAAAATGTGAATTATGTAAAATATTATCATAATATCATTTTAAATGACCTTCCACTTCTGTGACCCCTAGAGCCGCATCTGCGGACAGTATCTACAACTCTGGTTGACTGTAAATTATAAAAGTTTGTGCACCTCTGAATTTAAAAACACTACAATGTAAGAGGTGCACTTTACACAATTATCTCCTTCAGTTCGTGCCGGTATTTTTATGTGAAATGTTGCGGATGAAGTCAGAAATATTTTGCTTTCAATTATGATCGGGAATAATGAGATAACTTTTTAGATGCATTACCTAATGTCTTTTGCTTTATACAATGGACTTTTAAGTTGACTGTTTTGCATTAACTCTTTCTATGAATTTGTTTGTACGTTCCGGTTCCGTTTCATGAAGTCGGAAATGTTTTGCTTTCAATTACCATCTCGAATAATGAGATATATTTTTAGATGAATTTCTATTTAATGGTTCTTACTTTGTACAATGGACGTTTAACTTGACTGTTTTGCATTAACTCTCTCGATGAATTTGTGTATACGTTCCGGTTCCATTTCATGAAGTCAGAAATGTTTTGCTTTTCACTTATAATCGGGAATAGGAAAGGGAAGAGTAAGGACCGCGCTGGTAGAAACAATTTCTTTATTTAGGCAATACACAACCCTAATAATTTTTGTTTGCTCAAAACTCACATTTTAATCATTTCCGGCGAATTTTTAACTATACCTAATAACTTTTTTATTCCAACAGAACACTGGGAATGTGTTTATATTTAAGATTAATAAAAACAATACCTACTTTACCATTAATATATTTTACGTACAACGCTTTTAAAACTTTATAACCCGTTTTTCAACTATAAAGTTAGCGGTAAGCACCAGATTTTATTTTTCTAGACGATAAATTAATAACTTCGGGAGTGAGACGTGGGGACACATTTTAAATATTTGTAAAATATTTTATATATCCCTTCTTCAAAATTAATTAAAATTAATGCGGTGGAAAGGTCGAATCTCCAGGCCTGCTAGGGTGAATTCGACCGTACTTTAGCCCAATACGCCGTGCCGCGGGCGTACATTTGTTTACACGCTTTCTTTACGTACCTACCTACGTCGTTAAGATTCCCACATTATTAATTTGTATTCTTCTTCTTTTCTTTGATAGGGCAAATTCGACAGTAGGTCCGTCCAATGCACGGGTCGCGAGTCGCAATCTGTATACACGGCTTCTTTACTTACGTCGTTAGATTCTGAATATATTTTAGGGTATATTGTCGTCTTAAGTCGCATAACAACGCATACCGGGAACTTAAAATTGTTTTTTTTTTTTAAATTATGGTGTGTCATTTCTCCCCCATTGCTATAAATTATAAGGTCAGTCTCCTTTAGGTGCTTGCAACCAGTATAGCCAGTTGCGATGTAGGCACTTGTTCAATGTTCACGTGTGGTGTTGCCAGGTTTACACAAATGTAACCAAACAGCATTCTGTGAAACTAATTGCTTACTTCCGGTAGTCCGGCGATAGTTACCTACTTCCTGTAGGGGTTAGGTGACCTAAACCTAAACAACGCAATTTAACACAAATATTTAAACTATTTGCATATGTATTTTTTATAGTAAATGATGACAATATTAGCGAAACTCAATCGAAAATCTGGAAACTGAAAAATCAGAAAAAGATATTGGCACCTCTGCGACTCGAACCCAGGAACCTTCGGCTTTTCGGGCTGGGACTCGGTCATTTTTAACTTATCATACTTCGACTAAGAACTACCAGCATTATCTTCATTTTCTTAACGCATATTTTATTGGCTGCTATCTTTGGCAGATAATATTGGAAGTTCTTAGTTGTGTTACGATACAGTTAAAAATGACCGAATCTGATAAGGACACCTTAGCTCAGGTAGTAGAGTCGCGGCACGGAAAGGCGAAGCTCCTGGGTTCGAGTCCCAGAGGTGCCAATAGCTTTTTCTGATTAGTCAATAGATGTACATATTTTTTAAGTTAACTTCGCAGAGGAGGTCATTTAGGAAATAATTTCCATCTTTGGGGATGCTGTGTGTCTTTGAGGACAGAGAGGAGTGAACCTAAACTGAACCTGAACACTGTACAAGGATATGGGGAAGAGAAAGACGGTGTTGTATCTGGCTATTCAAATCTGGTCACCAAACAAGGCTAAATCCGTTTTAATTTGGGAGGTGGGTGTGGGTATCGCCGCCCCGGGAAACACTTATTGGATAACCAACACTCTTGCTACAGTTCACCACTAGTTATGCGCTATGCTTAGTGACTAAGCAGGTGTGAACGGGTTCATGGGGTGATGTTTATCTAGGTCTTACCTCACATACTGCGTGGCGGGCCGGATCGGGAAAGACTGGTTGAGGGAGACCTGTTGACCTCTGCACCCTGACTGTCTCGACCCATCATCTTGCACTGCAGTGGAAGGGATGGACTCATACGTCCGTCACTCCTAGACACATTTACCCCCAGATTCCTATCTACACCTCATACATTTTTCTTCCCAGAACTTCTTCTCCTACCTTTCCATAAAAAACCTCGACACAGAATCCCCAAAGATGACGTAGGCCATGAGGGAATTTTTGAAGTGAAAACTTCGTTAGCACCGTTTTGATTTGAAACTCGTTGAAACGAAAAATACCGACACTAAAAATAGACAAATAAATAAATCTATCGGATTTAGCCTGCGAGAAAATGAGATAGTATAATCGTTCCCCTCTTTGTGCGGTGCTTCGTAGCCTCTTATCTCTTACTTTAGTTTTCTGAAGGTTTTACTTCTACCGTGTCTGAATTGCACACTCTGATTTTTTTTCCTGTGGAGCATGTAAAAAAAGGAACGTTTCAATTTTAAATACTGGTTTTACACCTGGTGAGAGTATCTTCCGTTCTGAACCGTGTCGCAAATATAGGTATTTACTATAGGTATATTGCGTTCATTTAAATAAATTATGAAATAGAAAAGAATAATCAAATGTCCCACTCGGGCGTCGCATGTTCGATTCCTCGGCTGGCTAAGTCCTCCATCAAGCTGGTGGTAGTAGGAGATTTTCAAACATTGTTGGGTTATTCGTAACCCGGGAATGTTTGTCTATCTTTTAATAAAAAATAAATTAAATAAAAGAGTCGAGAGCCTTCCCCCTCGACCACGGGGGCAGTTTGCGAATGTTAGGCACGCGTTCGGCTTGTCGGTGCCGAAGGCATTTAGTATCAACACTTCAAATAATTATACATTCTGAACATATACAAATTATTACAATGAACGTCTACGATTCTGAATCATTTCCCAAAACTTCAATGACTAGTGGCAAACCTGGAATTATTTTCTTAATAATTATGAATTAATATAGAATCTCACCATTATAAATACAATAATTGAGCATATCATGATAATCGATTACATAGAAGTTTAAAAACATAAAGCTTTTATTAAATTCCGACTTAATAGATACATATCATTAAAAACTGGAATCATTTTTCTTGTGAATGAATTAAATGTATTTTGTGGTCAAATTCACCAGAATTTGAATAAGGAAAAGTTTCTTTATTTAACAAGAAAATAATGTAGACATGACTTGGCAAATTTATAGTATAACGCCCTTTTAGCGAATTTAAACGTAAAATACTTAGATTAACCCCAAAGGCCTTGGCCCTCGGCCTCGGTCAAAATATTTCCACTTTGCAATAAATTTAAAAATAAACTAAAATTTTCTCAACCTATCGAAAAACTAAAAACTGTTTTTGAATGGTGATTAAATAAACATAATTTTGAAATATTTTTTTTTTATACGCAAACATTAGAAAGTATTAAAAATGGCTCAGCTCACTGTTTTTCTAACTAAAATTGCAGATATGGAAAAAAAAAAAAAACACATTTATATTTTATTAGGCAAATGTAGATACTAAATAACGTATTCGCTAACTCACTTTTTTGTCATTGCCTCTTGTGTGGAGCTAATCTAAAAAAAAACTATTTTATATACATATAGGTATACTCGATATATATAAATGTTTCTTCTTTTAAGTCAACATAATTATTTAGTGAGGTGGTAACGAACTTATTTTATCTATATAAATAAAAATTAATCGCCAAAATGTATGTACGCGCATAACTTCCGAACGACTGTACCAAATTGGATAATTATTTTTTGTGTGTTCGTTACTGGTTTGTATAAAACTACTGATGAGCTCTGGCATTATGAAATTTGTATAAAAAATCAAAACAGGTGGCACGCGAGCTGTTTGAAAACTGAATGTACCGGGAATGAATGTATGTAATGCGGGAGGGGGAAGAAAACTCGGGTAGAGGGTTCGCGTGAGGTGGGGAACCAGGGAGGGGGAGGGGTAACTCGGAGGGGGTTCGCGGTAGCGGGGAAGGTGGGGAGTGGAGTGGGGAGAGGGAAGACTGAGGAGGCGGGGTGAGGCGAAGGGGTACGAGACGAATGGGAAAGGACACGCAGGGAGAAACAATTTCTTTATCAAAAGTCATAGTAACGCATGCCGGGAAGCAGCTAGAATAAAATTCAAATGTATCATTATTGCATTTTATCAACCAAATTTCGAATTATTCCGATTGTTGCATTTATGATAATGTGTAAGAAATAATAATTACAAATATTTAGCTCACATTAACCGAATAAACTTAATTTCCTATTTTCGTTTATAATTATAAGGATTATAATTGCCTAAATTTGAATAAATTGCGCAAAACAATCATTATCAGCTGTTTTAGCCGTGTCTACTAATATATAAAAACGCAATTAGCATTTAATGTATGTACATATTTGTGGAATGCAAAGATATTGAAATACAAAAGTGGTAATATGATGTCCGCGCGACTGTCGTCGGACTACTACCTAAAATGAATACTTTGCATACGAAAAGAATTTGTTCATTTAGCTGATTTTTTGAAGGTGTGCAGTAGATAATATTAGTTAACAATATAGTTTGAATACGGAAAGAATTCGTTCATTTAGTTTAACGTTCGTTTAGTTTATTCGTTAATTATTCGTTCAACCATTAAAAACTGCGGATAGCACATCTCTTGTGGAACACATATACCAGGTGTTAAGTCTGTCAAGGGAAGTACTTGATTTACTTTAACTTTTTGAATGACTTTATTTTTAATTAAATGAAGACACTGTGAGCGAAACTCAATCAAAAATCTGGAAACAGAAAAATCAGAAAAAGATATTGGCACCTCTGGAACCTGAATCAGTGTCTTCATTTAATTAAATATTATCTAAAATTTGAGGTTTTACTCGTAAAGTTAAAATAAAAAAAAGACCTTTTTTTTCAGAAATTTTTGCAGTTAAAACTTCTTTAGCACCGTTGTGTTTTGAAACTCGATGAAACGAAAAATAGCGTCACAAAAAGAGAATCAGATAGTATAATCGGTCTTCTCTTTGTTTTTTTACATTAACCCCACAAAGGAGGCCCAGAGGATATGATTTCTCTAAGGGCTTATGTCATCTTTGGGGGTGCTGAGTGGGGGGTCTTTATAAGGAAAGGAAGTAGAGGAAGTTCTGCGAAGGAAAAGGGTATGAGGGGTGGGTAGGAATCTAGGGATCAGTGTGTTCAGGAGTTATGGATTTACGAATCCATTCCTCCCGCTGCCGTGTAAGACCAGCTACAGAGGTTATGAGGTTTCCACAAACCGGCCTCTTCAGTTTCAGCCCACAACGCAGCTGGTGGACAACACATCCGCCGCCAAGACATGAACACACCTCACTCGATGAACCCGGGCACCACTACTAAGTCACCAAACGTAGCGAACCACTAGGGGTGACCTATGGCAGAGATGTTGGTTATCCAATATTTTTGCTGTGCTTCGTAGCCTATTGGTCCCCTATTTGTGCGGTGCTTCGTTGCCTATCGGTTTCCTCTTTGTGCGGTGCTTCGTAGCCTCCCACTGTTGTCTATTTTAGTTTTTTGAAGGTTCCACGTCTATCGCGTTTGAATTGCACATCCTGATTTTATTTTTCAAAATCAAACAAAATTTTCTTCCGCATGTCGTCACTGATCACTCACCCGAGTAACCGCTCAACCTCTTATCCCACCCCCAACTGTCCCATATAAATTATTTTTTTATGTTTTTGTAAAAAAAAAAATCTATATGTGTACATAGATTTTTTTTTTTTACTTGAAATATTTGAAATACTAGCCCAATACTTAGAATCTAGTCAAGAATTATAGCTATATTAAATAGGTACCTATGTTAGCTACCCAATTTGATTGATTGTTCTTATAAGATATAAAAAAATAATACTTGTAAAATATGAAAAATGAAACTTTGAATAAAAAAATTGTAATAATTGGCGGGACGGGGGAACGGGAGACGGGAGAACGAATGCGGGGAAGGTGAAAGGGGACCGCGGGAGGGGAACGGGGACGCACGGGAAAGGACATGCAGGGGGAAACAATTTATTTCTTTGAATATGGCACTTCGACTTCTCACATTTCAACCGATTTATTACATATTTTCCTTAAAACTTAAAAAATTATATTATTCTTGTAGATAATATCTATTTATTCCCCACGCCGAAACGGCAATTAGGTATATGAAATTCCCTCGATAGAAAGCATTTTCCGAAAATTATCATAAACACGTTTTTTAAAGTTTTTTTATAAGTTATATTTATGAAAAAATTCACAGAATTTCTTTAAATGCTATTTTAGACATTTCCCATACGATTTTTGCTTTATTTTAAACGATTCGTGTTTTATTAAACATTTCCACAATTTTTGCTTAAATATTATCGTTTTTAATATTAGCGAACATCCTCTACATAACATTCGTATTTACATATCACCCGTTCTTCTTATTTTTGAGCGGGTACTACCGGCCATTAAATAAGGATGACATAGATTCACTGAATATGGACAATTATGAGTGGTATCATATAAAACCGGCACCGGTATGCGGTATTGTATGATGATGATGCAGTGCTGATATCTAACAGTATGGAAGATCTACAGTCTCTCGTGTCTAGGATGAACCAAGCAAATATGAAGGATGAGTTAATGATGAATGTAAGTAAGTCTAAAGTCATGGTGTTTGAAAGAGAAAGTACGAAAACAAAGCGGAACATAGTTGTGAATGATGAACACTTGGAGCAGGTGGATGAGTTTGTTTACTTGGGAAGTACGTTTACGAGAGATGGGAAGGCTGATAGAGATATTGAAAGAAGGGTAAATGCAGGTAACTCTATTGTGGAGGATTGAACGCCGTTGGCACCAACAAAAAACTGTCCAAAGAAGCGAAGCTAGCCGTCCATAATGGAATACTGGTACCTACCCTGATGAATGGCAGTGAGGCATGGAACTGGAAGAGGAAGGATAAAATGAGACTGAATGCTGTAGAAATGAGATCCCTGAGGTGAATGTGTGTTAAAACCATGTCCGATCGTGTGAGAAACATGGAGATCCTCAAAGAATGCAAGGCTGATGTAAGCGTAATGTGTAAGATTAAGAAAGGTTCGCTCCGATGGTTTGGGCATGTAGAGCGAATGAACGAGAAAAGTAGTGTAAGGAGAATATGTGACGCAAATCTGAATCGTAGAAGAAGTCGAGGACGCCCAAAAAAGATATGGCACGACCTAGTGAATCAGATACTTGAGTCGGGCCATGTCAAGAGTCAGAAATAGAAGATCATGTATGAGACGTTGTATGAATGTAAACGAGGTAAGGAATGTGTGCCAAGACCGAGATGTTTGGCGGTCCGTCCTCTCTGCCTACCCCTGCGGAGAAACGGAGTGATGGTTAGTTGGTTAGATTTTATCATATAAAACAATCTTCTAGCTTTACTACCATAAATGAAAAATAAACAATCATTAATAACATTATTTTAATGGGTATTTTCACCAAGGTGATATTTCATTCTTGGATAAAAAGTAAATTTGCAAAACCATGACGAGTTGGTAGAAATAACTAAACATTATTTTTGTGAATAGTGTTTTAACGCCTTTCTAACTTCCGCTATTCGCTTTTAATTTATTCAGTTAATTTCGCGTATAATTTTAATGATGTTCTTACTCAATTAATTTACTTTGTTAATATTTTGTTTAATTTGCATAATTTGGATAGTACTGAATTTATTTGATTTGCATTTCGAAGTGTGCTTTCTTGCAGTTCTGCGAAATATTTATTTAATCTACTCACTAAGTCGTGACTTGGAACCTTGAAACATTTGTGATTTAAAAGTGAAACAATAAAAGAATAGAAGACCCGCCTTCCCGCATTTCTATCGATCTATTACATATTTTCCAATGGTTACTTTTTTTAAAGTTTTAAAGCTCTCAAATAAATATATGTTATTCTTGAAGATAATAATATGTATACATTCCCTAAGCCGAAACGGCGTATATTAAATTCCCTCGATAGAAAAAAATCGCAATTGGGCTCTGAAAATTATTATAAACACATTTTTTTCTGTTATTTTACAAGTAACATGTATTTAAAAATTCACAATGTTTCTTTAAACTTTGTGAATTTTACTTATAGACAATCTTCATGAGATATTTTAAACGACTCTCTCGCTTAAATATTATCATTTTTAATATTAGCGCGCTCTCTCTACCATTCGTATTTACATATTTCTCCATCTTCTTCTTTTTGAGCGGGTACACCGCGCCTAAAGGTATTATTTGGAACGGGTTAGTGGTTACAATTCTCTGTCTGTAATATAAAAATAATCATTAAAAAAAAAGAAAAACAGTATGTAATGTAAAAAAAATGGGGTTTTTTAAAGGAAAGAAAGAAGCAGAAGTTCTAGGAAAGAAATAGGTATGAGTTATAGGTAGTAATCTATGGGCCAGTGTGTCTAAGATTGATATGATAGACTTACGAGTATGAAACCATTCCTTCAACTGCGGTGCAAGGCGAGCTCTCTGGAGAAGTCAAAAGACCTGCTCAACCAGTCTCTCTCGTTTCAGCCTGCCACGCAGCAGGTGGGCAGACATATCGGCCGCCATGAGCTCAACAAACCTCACCCCATGAACCCGGGCACCTCTGCTAAGTCACCAAACGTAGTTAATAATACCTAATTCTAATACTAGTTAATAATTCCTAATTCTGAGATCACAAGCTTATATGACCAAATATGCATTTATTATCAGTGTTTATTCCAACACAAGTGGTAACAATACTGAGAGTACCTACTGACAGTGGGTATAGCCGCTACAGGAGTACGTTAACGCTATGTTAATTAAACTGCTGTTCCATTTTAATACATAACTAATATGTTAATGGAAATTGTAATTTAACAGCGAGGTAACGGAGGGTGGCCCGCCCGGTGTGACCAGTGACCACCCTAGCTGATTGTTGGCGTGATTGCTCACGACAGTAAAGGTTTTAATTGTTTTGCTGGCTTGATACAAGTTACAAGCACAGTCTGTACTGGAATAATGTAAATTATACGACAATGCAATGGGTTGTTTTCGCATGTTTTTGTCGCTAGGTTCCGCATTTGAAAAGTACCATCAGATTGGGAGAACTGTCAAATCTTGTAACCCGATTGTTGATCCTCCGACAATATGGTGACCCGACAGTTGATCCGCTGAAAATTAAGTGATTCGACAGTTGATCCGCTAACAGTTTGATGACCCGATAGTTGATCCGCCGACAATTTCGTGACCCGACAGTTGATCCACCGACAATTTGGTGACCCGACAGTTGATCCGCCAACAAATTGGTGACCCGACAGTTGATCCGCCGACAATTTGGTGACCCAACAGTTGATCCGCTGACAATTAGGTGACCCGAAATATAAAATTATTAATAATTTTTGTCCATTATTAACCATATTCAAACGTAAAATCAAAAGTTGGTATGAATATCAAACAAATTTATACGCAGTGTCGATTTTTTGTACTTATGTGCTGGTATATACAATATACAGACAATAAGACTTTTCTTTGATGCATTTGAATGAAAACATGTTTTATACTTTTTTATTTGGCGGAACATCCTCTCTGCATATCCGTTCGGGCTCACGTTATATTTTGTGTAATTAGGTATACCATTTTTTCCCTAACTGACTGTATATTGTATTGGGTATTGGGTTGGTAAATTACAGTATACCTACTCATATAAAATATAGTTAAGTGTCCCCGAATGGATATACAGAGAGGATATACCGCCGAATAACAAAAACATAAAAAATATTGTCATTCAAATGCATTAAGAATAAAACTTATTTTAAGATATTTTTAAAGCCGACTTTAGGTTTGAAATTAGTAAATAATGCACAAAAAAAAATATTTTTATTGTAATCATGATTCAGGGGACCAACTTTCGGGGGATTAACTGTCGGGTTACCCTAAAATGCGTACGTCATACCTTAACTGGTCACTTTTCTAACGAGAAAACTGCGTGTTTTCGATATTATTTTATGGAATGGAAGCATGGACGCATGCTGAAGAACTAATTAGGCGACTTGAGGCATTCGAGGTGTGGATCTACAGAAGAATACTTAAAATAAGCTGGATGGACAGGGTTACGAATGAAGATGTTATGGTTCGGATGAATAAAGAAAAATAAATTATTAAATCTATAAAAATCCGAAAACTTCAATATCTTGGACATGTGATGAGACATCCAGAGTAGTATGAGATCTTGCATCTTATTATGAAGGGAAAGATTGCCGGAAGACAGGGTCCTGGCAGAAGGAGAACCTCATGGCTGAAAACCCTGAGACAGTGGTTTGGTCAGTCTACCGTACAGCTGTTCCAGGCCACAGTAAACAAAATCCGCATAGCCAACATGATCGCCAACGTCCGTTGAACGGACAGATCACAAGAAGAAGAAGAACGAGAAAAAACTCCTTACAATTAACGCCAGCAAAAACCTGACAAATATTTTATAGAACGGGTTTTGTTTAATGTGTTTTTAAAATTTCAATTAGACTGAATAAATGTAGTAAAAATTGAGTTCAACCGATTTCCCCCTAGTATTTTATTACCGGTATCAGAATTTTAACTGACAAAAAAACAATTTCTTGAGAATTCTGATAACAATAATTAAGGTGAAACAAACAGGCTATTACTTTAAAGAAACAAGTTTATTATTTATAAGACAATTAAATTAATATTCTGAGAATTATTCTTATAATAGTATTAACCCTTTGAGTGCCAGTACCCTCCTACACCCACACGATTAATCGTTGTTTTGGGGATAAGCGGTAATTGACAACATCGTTCATAGATCAAATATATTTGGCATTTCATCTGTCTGTTATTTTGTTTGTTACGTCCCGGTTTCAGTTCAAGATGGTGGCCGTGCTGTATTATACATTTTATTCCACCAGTGTTAGCACGATCGTGGTCCCTACTACGAGCTAGCTGTTAAATCGGAATTGTAAATTTTATGGTACCTACTGGCCTAAAGAAAGTTTGAAAAAGGATTTTTTTGGAAAAAATGTTTAATTCCTTGTTTGATGTTAAGAAAACTTAAAATATGTATTGTTTATTTATTTCAAATTAATAGATTACTATTTCTAACCACGTTTATTTTCCAAAAACCGACATGTTTTGCAATCAATACTTACTTTATTAAGGTTATATAATTAACTTTTTCCAAATATATCATAAAAACCCTGATGAAGCATTGCTTGCGAAACTTGTCGGTTCTTGAACAATAAACGTGGTAAAACTAAGTAATCTATTAATTTTGAAGTAAAATAGTGCTATAAAATAAGTTTTCTGTATTTAAAGAAGTTTATTTATCAATAACATAGGTATTTAAGAGGGAATAACCAGACATAACGGGAAATCTGTCATTTTAAAATCAAATTTAAGTCTTATTGACTCTTTTCTACAAAAAACATAAATTGATTTCGAAAGACTGTTCTTTTATCTAGTACAGCTATGTTTTAAATTTTGAGAAAATATATGTTTATTTTTAGTACAATAAGGCTGTATCTACCAGATTTGTAAAATTTTCAAACAAAATTTTATATTATTTTAAAATCATATAATGTTGAATTACACAACACATTTCAAATCGTAATATAATCATGCAGTAAAATAAATCAATAAATTATCTGGGAAAGCTACTTATCAGAGTTTTAATATTAGTTTAAATAAAATCTTTTAAAAAAAGATGCGCACCTGTGTTTTGTGACGAAAATACTTCAGTTTGTCTATTTATTTATGGTCTTATAAACTAATGTATTTAAAAAAATAAATTATAGTCTTACTTTGCTTAGACATTATTGAAAAATTATAAATACTTATGATCAAAAAATAATTACAAAAAGTAGGGTAGACTGGGGACGATTGAAACACGTTATGATTGAAACATCTCAATTTACTCGAAAACTATAATACCTAAGAGTGTGATACAATACTCGAAACTCCGTCAGGTCTGTTGGGACGTTTCTACAAAAGCGCAGTAGCCGGCGAGTGACTCAATCGTGCATAGGGGACATTATTGAATTTCGCACTAAAACGTAAATATTTAAGACATTATTGTTTATCTTATAACTCATTTTACTCTCGCAGCTTGACGAAATGTTTCATTACATTCTCTTCTTTATCTATTTAAGAGTATTTATAATGCATTTGCGTGGCGTTAATGTCTATTTAAAAGGCATGTTTTTGACTTTGAAGCAGAAAATGCAGCATGGGGATGTTTGAAACAACTCGTGTGGGGATGATTGCAACGTTTCAATCATAACCATGTTTCAATCGTCCACACTGAGAGAAAATTTAAAAGTTATAATGAAAAAAGGTCAGAAATTTAAATCATTAAGTATTATTCAAATTCAAATCATTAAGTCTGATGTACTTCTGTGATCTTGAATGGTGAACTTCTGTGATCTTGGTTGATGAAGTCGATCTCATTCGACCACATTCGACGTCGCACACCCTCACGTGACAATTTCGTAATAACATATCTTTATTGATTTTCTTACATTTATAACTAAAAAAAATCAACGTTAATAGTATGCATTGTTTTATCAATTATGTAAGTACAAAACAACAGAAAAAAAAATTATGTTATGAAGAAAGTGTGTTACCCTTCTCAAGAAACCGAGGTTGCAAACTATGCTAAAGACAGCCAACATTTACCTATTTTGGGCTATCTTCAAAAGATTTAAGACAATTGGCATTTGATTTGACCACACAAGGCCAGATTCATGGTACACAAATGGGGTGGCCGGAATAGAATGACTCTGAGGATTTTTGCGCGCCATCCAGAATTTATTATCTATAGAATGTGCCCAAGCCACGAGTAGGTATGGCACAAGCAACAAGTTTTAATTGACATAATGTTGATGAATTTTTCAACAATTTAGCGAACGTTATGGATAGTTTTAAATTTGAACCAAAGGACGTCTATAACGTAGATGAGACCGGTGTCACAACTGTTCAAAAACCTAATCGGTTTATAGCCAGGAGAGGAACTCGGCAAGTAGATGCAGTAACGTCGGCCGAACGAGGAACTTTCATAACTGTCTGTAGCGGCAAATGCAATTGGCAACTCAATTCCGCCGATGTTCACATTTCTACGTATCAATTAAGCCATTTCTTAAAAGATAGTCCGATTGGTAGTATCGGTACCACGAACAAATCTGTCTGGATGCAAGAAGAAGATTTTACCAAATTTCTTATTCATTTTCAAAAATTCACCATTTCGTCCTTAGATCGCAAAGTTCTTTTATAACTTGATAATCATTCATCGCGGTCGAATCCTACGAAATCAAAAAAGAATATTATTTTGTAAAATCAATATTTAGTCTTCAAACCATTCCAAAATGAACAGGCAAAAAAAACTACACCTAGAGACTCCGAAGAAGAAACCACAAACAAGATGACCAATGTATAGGAAAAGGTGCACTGGAATCCGAGGACAAAAATATGAAAAAAAATCACCCTTCACATTGATAAAAAAAGTGCTTCGTAGTCTCCACTCTTGTCTACTTTGGTTTTCTGTATATTTCACTTCTACCGCATGTGAATTGCACATCCAGATTTTTCTTTTCTTTTAATAGATAATATTTACTTGTTTAATAGATTTTAATGCCACTTAACAGATTATTTAAAAAAAAAATCTAAAATATTGCGATATTTTGTATAATTATGTCATATCCCAAACCATAAATTCAATAAATTTTTATTTTTTCGACTTCTTAATTGTTGAATTTTACACACAAAAAATGCTCTTAATTCAGAGGTAAATTCTACATTGTTATGATTGAAACAGTGTGATGGTTGAAACAAGCACTTTTGTATGAAAGCAAAAAACTTATTTTTAATACCGTTCTATTCTGCTCCAGGATAATATCGCAGTAAAAGTATGTTGATTATGCCAAATACTCATAATAAGTATAACTAAGAGCACGTAAACATAAATAATAAAAAATATATTTAAAGTTGTTTCATTTCAAGACATCTATGTTTATAATTTTTTAAATACTTGTGATATATTTAATCACTATTCATGATCTCATTGAGTACTATTTTAATAATGAAAATGTTGAACATTGATTAAAATTATTCCAATTATTCCATAGATATTTAGAGTGTTTCAATTATCCCCACATACTGTTTCAATCGTCCACACTATGGGGATAATTGAAACAGTTTTCCCCATCGTCTTTAAGTGGTCATTGTAGCTTACCTGTACGAGTTGTGGCCATACAATAAATTTAATTTGATAACTAGATAGATCATAGAACATCTGGTATAAACATCTTTTCCATAAATACATAAGAAATATTACTACGCCTAGTTAAAGTAAAAGTGTTTCAACCATCCCCAGTCTCCCCTACATAATTTTAAATGTTTTATCATCACGCCTTTCAGCATTTTTGAATGCAGGTATAAATTAAAGCAAATTTTGACTTAAATAAAATTGATATTGAGTTATTATTAAAAAAAGGTGGTACGAAGAATAATTAATCTTTCTCATTGGAACCGCCCTGTATCGTAAGAACATCTTTCGACGAAATATACGGCCTTGTTAATGGCCCTTTAGTACCTACTAACAAAAATCATAATTTCCAAACAAATTTTGGTTTTGTTTTATTAAATAAGAAAAAATAAAACCATACTCTATCAGAAAAGAGGTCTGCTGTTCACAGAACTTCTAGTATCTATTATAAAATATCAATTTTTTCTGACACACAACGTCAGCTTAAAGACCTCCTCGGCACGGAAAGGGTTGAGTACTTCTCGTGAAGGTGGATGTTAATGTGGTATATTCTCACAGGTCGCCTCTGTCGGCGGTAATTATAAGCTGCGTATGTTCTAGAACAAACTGCGCTAATTAGCGGTGAGCGGTTTGCTCACAACTCTCTGGAATCGGTAGAGATTAGCTCACGGAGGTTCACACGAACACACTTAAACATTTGTCGGCTGTTCGGAACTTTGTACCATGCTTCGTGAGTTTGATATGAATCCTTGTGAATTAGATATCTGTACCCGATAAGCATATGGATGCAAGTCGAAAATTTGAAGAAATTTGTTTGTGATGCATATTTGAAGTAAATTATCATGTTTATCAGTGGCAGAAAGATACAGATCTTATCATGAAGAAAAATAGGATTTTTCAAAAATGTTTACAGATGCAACTACCTTTGATGCAACAACTTTCTTAGAAGCAGAAAGATGTTCAAGGACTTGCATCTTTATGATTTAGTTGCATTTTGAGAATTATGACTCAAATCCATTTGTATCCTTCTGCCTCTAACATTACTACGCTTTCTATGGAAGTAAACAATTTTCAAACATTGATCCTTTCATAATATTCCACATGTCATAAAAAAAATATTCAACTTGATTTTGAAGCAGAAGGACTCAAGTCCGTGTTTTTTTTACTCAAGTCAGCATTTTTTTAAACAATATTTTTAAACGCTTTAAATTTAATATATTTCGTTTTATTTGCTGTTTTTTAAAATAAAACTAATTGATTTAATAATTACTATTTTTATCTATCAGTATGGATATCCGAAGAAGTTATGAGACCATAGTTACAGAAAAAATAGTTTTTTGGCTCTCCTGAATATTTGCCTCTTTGGACTTGCATCCGTATACTTCTCGGATACAGATATACACTAAACAGTATATAGGCACTTACCTACATACATTTATTATGATTCTGTTACTAATTAGTGTTTTCATACTTTAGAGTGATGCCATTCCAAAGGTACATACAAGCTAATCTTAAGCTAATCTCTGGTAATATACCCAATCCGCCTCTGTTGAAGGAGATTAACTTATAGTCCCTAACAAGTATACCTACTCGTGGAAGATTCCATGCCTTTTTTATGCTCTGAAAGTGAGGACTTCTACCTACCAGAACGCGCCAATAAACAGAGTGATTCAACTGCTTAACGATTCTGCAATGACCATTGACGATTTTAATGTCACTTACGGCTGCTGTTCCTAATCCTACTAATCGACTGCTAAGCTGAAACTAAGGCTCAACACTGCTCAAATGCACAACTACACTTTTTCCAATACACAAGTATCGCTCAATCTAAGCAAGCCGGACTAGTGGATTAAGCTCGTTTTAGCAAAGCAAAGTTATAAAAAATGTCAACAGAATGGCACCAACGCCACTTACTAGGTACCGACGCGATGGCGGCAAAGGTCAATCTGACGCTTTATTGTTATATATTTTATACGTTTGTTTAAAAAATATAAAATGCCGGTTTATGGATAACAGTATTTTAAAGAAATTATGTGTGTTAATAATAAATACAAACATTAACTCTTTAATACTAATTTGACATCGAAAGTTTTTACTTTGATGGCATTTTATTGGTTGTTAAAGTGGGCTTAAGACTTGCACTTAAGACAATCAACGATAAAATATTTGGGAACAACGCGAATCCAGCGTTGTCTTTAAAATATTTACAAATCGTTTAGCTGATTGCAGACTCTGATTGGTCGGTCTAAAAGTTTAGAACAAAGGAACAGACAGTTAACAGTTAACCCATGTTCGACACATGTCACAAAATAGAAAAACTGCCTCCATGCACTTTTTAATTTGTAATCTTCTCCATGATATATTGGTGTATAACCAATTTACGGAGAACCGAAAAATAAATAAAGAGTTTTATATACCGTTTTTACACTTTTCATATTATACTCGTACCAATCGAAAATTCTTCACATTTGCTTATATTCTCTTCTGGGTAAAGTTTCTGAATTCTGGATCTCTAATAAGCGTTCAAAAAGAAGAAAAGGGTGACTTGAAAAGGAAACTTATAAATATGAATGTTAGAGGGAGCGTGCCAATAAAAAAACGATAAAAAATTTAAAAAATATATATTTTTATGTTTTTAATATCAATATCCAATCTTCAAACCACTCCATAATAAACATGCAAAGAAAATACAAAAGAAAGCGACATCTAGCGACTCAAAAGAAGAAAATTCAAATACTAATAAGATGACCAATTGTATAAGAAAAGGTGTACTGGAAAAAAATCATCCTTCACATTGATAGAAGCTACCCACTCTTGTCTACTTTAATTTTCTGAAGGTTTCATTTCATCCGCTTGTGATTTTTTTTCATAGATCATGTGTTTGTTTTGCAACTAGAATTCAACCGGCCGGGCGTACAATAAAGGGCCAGAATCGGCTCGCGATGCAGGTACGCGGTCATCAGGTGCTCACAGCCCACAGCCGCAGCCGCCGCGTACTCGATCACTCCGACATAATGGCGAGTTAGTATTTTTAATTGCCGCTAACCGGCGGGAAGGCTTTACTGCCGGCTCCTAAACACCGGACACGCTTGCGCGGACACGCCGGAAGCGGCGAGAGTGACTGTGCGAGGCGGCAAGGGACCATTGCAACGCCGGGTAAATCTAAATGATTCTAAGACTGCGGTTCCTTCTTCAGATGAATACATAAGCCAAAAATATGTCTGTGTGTCTTCTGTTATTTTAATTTTATTTATTTTAGAGAAAGTTGACAGCAAATCAGAGATTACAAAATAATACAATAGTAAGATGTTAATTATGCCAAGTATGAGCTTTCCACTGATGGTAGTGAATGATAAAGTGTGATATTATAAAGGTATTTTCTTAAATAATTTATTTTTAGTTACAATATATGAAAAGGGGGGAAGGGGGAGGTGGAACATAGGAATAGGATGAGGCAGAGGAGGGGAATATATAGGGATTGAACTTCCTAGTTTGAGTCATGTTGCTTAGTGAGATTTAGTTTTATTTCACGTAACGTCGAGTTAAAAATGTCGATATGGTGTCACATAAATATTATGTGACTAGTGCAGTTCTTGCCTATTTGGATATTTTGTCTATGGTGTTTTTTTTTTTGGAGACTAGCAATTTTTTTTGGGAAGACAAATTCTTTTTTTGTTTATGGGCACTTCCTCCCGCACAGCGTTGGGCTGGCTGTTCGTGAATTAGTCACTCACCATGGAGGTGTTTTAATCACTGTAAATCATGTGAATCCATGTTGATTATATCTTTAAAAAGGCACAGGGTGTTTTTTCGTAACACGAGTAGTTTGTGTACGGTATTATTTTTAGTGGATGATATGTGAATCCCACTTTTTTCCGGTGTTGGCAGTTGGCCATTTTGTGAAAATGTTTTTTGGACATGTAATTGTAAAGTGATTGGTCCTTGTTGTGGCTAGAATGATATGCTTTTTTTGATCCCGCGTCGCGAAGTCACGGATTGCTTAGAGTTCTTCCGAAAGTCTTGGAGACTGGTTGGGCCACGTGCCTTTCGGATGGAGATTGTTGAGACAGCCTGAGGCTGGTGACGCTCCTTGGAGGTGTAGCGGCCTTCTTCCCAAATAGAAGGAAGACCTAGGATCCCTGGATTCCGCGCCGTCCCCGGTTGATAAGGCCGGAAGTCCCGACCCGGGACCGTTTCTCTCTACGAACCAAGTTTTCGTTCGTCATCCGGTGTTTTCCTACATTATCCGGCTTCGTTTAGTTTGCTTAGCGTGTCCAGGAGTCCATCTGGTATGTTTATGTTTTGTATTCTTATTATTACATTGGTATAAATTTGCACTCCCATGCTTGTTTTTTTGATGGCTACAATATAGTTTTATAAAGTTCATCTTCTGTTATTTACTGATTTCCTACATACTTGACAGAAAACTAGTCCCATAATCCTGACCTGTGGTCTCTGCTCTGCCGTATTAATTACACTTACATTGAACCTGAACATAATCCCATTACAGTGGTAGTAATTTAAGTCAAATGATTGTGTGGATCTGTAGATAAATGAGTTTTGTTTGGAGTTAGTTTTGCAAAGAGGAAGTTTAAAACTAAGCGACTGTCTACTGTTGCAATTAGCGATACATACGGTAGAAGTGAAACATTCAGAAAACAAAAACAGATAAGAGAGGGAAGACTACGAAGCATCGTACAAAGAGGAAACTGATAACCCACGAAGCACCGCACAAAGAAGAGACCGATTATACCATCTCATTCTCCCGCAGGCTAAATCATACTGATGTATGTGTTTGTCTCTCTTTAGAGACGTTTCCGTATCATCAAGTTTCAAATCACAACGGTGCTAAAGAATTTTCACTTCAAAAAATATCGAGCGCAGTTTACACGCGGTAGAAGCAAAAATTTACCAAAACAATCTCAATCAATACTTGAAAAGTGAGGTCATAATCAAAGCGACCAATGAGCGCGGACTTCACGTATTTTCCGTTTCATATCTCAACCAGTAGAAGCCTTTAAAAGTGACATCATTATCAAAGCGGCCAATGAGCGCAGTTGATGCGTCGCAGGTGCAGTAATCGTCATTTCCGTTTCATCCGAAATCCAAATCACAGCGGTGCTATAGAAGTTTCACTTCAAAAACCTGCGTAAAGCCCGGGACAACGCCGGGAACTACAGCAAGTGATATGTGAAATTTCATGTAACTCCCATTTCATGAAGAAAAATTAGTTCACATTGATTTTAATTTGCAAAATTAGAGCCCTTCTTAAGCTTTCCAATTTGGGAGGCGGGTATGGGTACCGTCACCCCGGGAGCCATTTATTGTATAACCAACACCTCTGCCATAGATCACCCCAAGTGGTCCACGACGTTTGATGACTTAATAGAGATGCCCGGGTTCGTGGGGTGAGGTTTGTCCTTGTCTTGGCGGCGGATGCGTCTGCCAAGGTTGGTTGGTTGAGGGAGTTTCTTTTACTTCTCCAACAGTACTCTCTCATAATATCGCCTTGCACCGCAGTGGGAAGGATGGATTCATACGTCCGTCACACTTGGACACACTGACCTACCTTTCATTCCCATTTCCTTCCCAGAACTTCCTCTTCTTCCCCTAAAAAGAGACACACACAGCATCCCCAAATCCGGCATTGCGGAAAATTATTTTCCTCAGGACCTCCTGTGTTTATACTACCCAAAATATTCACAAACTCTTTTCCTAGCACACATTGCATTTTGCCCGGTGGTCATCTTACCCCGCATTTCTCCAAAGTCCCCCACGCATGCTCGACAGCGCTTCATATCACGAAATGTAAGCAACGTTCAGCATTCAGCATTTCTGACAATCTTGTTCGCTTTGGTAAACAGAATCTGATGATTATCGGGAGTGAAGCGCGGCCATGTTTATTTTAATAATCAAGAGTGGAGTGGCCTTTTAGGAGAACGGGACTGTTAATTATTTAGCGATTAAACCGGAGCGGTGTTAAACCGAAAATGATTGCGACGCGGTGGTTAAACGTCGATGTAGACACACTGTATTTTTTACGTGGATTTTGTAAAGAACAGATTATTACCACATGGTAATCTGCAAAAAACTTTATTGGATGTGTTTTTAAAAATGAGCGAATTGTACGTAAGAGAAGATGTAGGTAAAGAGGGAAGAAATAGAGCTTAGGTGATATGAAAGACAAAATTATTAGAATAAGTTAACAATAATAATCTAAACGAAAATATGAAAGAGAACAAGACACAGAAAAACAGAAAAAAGACAATGATTGCAACTGGGACTCAAACCCAGACTTCTCCGTCTAATCGGGACGAGCGCGTTAAACAATTTCGCCATTGCCACCTTCTGTCAAACCATTATATTTATCAATCTCATATTTTCAAATTTTAGAATTAACATTATTATTAACTAATTATTTTTCCATATTACGGGCAACTACCCTTTTCATTGGAAACAATCATTCTAAGAATTGGTTTGTAACCTGGATAGCGTCTCGGATAGATATATCCGAATTTATTTATATGGAACAATTGACTTTTTATAAAAGTCTAAATGAATAAAATAAAATTGAATATTCATTAAATTATTTATTAAATGTTTTGACTGCAAAACTAGGAGCATACCTGTTTTAGGACAGTCAATTATTATTCACATTTTCTGCCAGCTATCCAGACTTGCTATTAGTATTACATTTATTTTTGAAAAGATTATTGGCAAAAGTAGAGTTGATATATTTTTTTAAAGACTGGAGAATTTAGGACTCTTTGGGGCTGGAGAACGTTCATGAAATGACCTTTATAAACGCTTACTAATAGGTTTTTTCCCACATTTTTACAAATTAGTTATATACAATGTCAGGAGCATTGAATGTGAATGTGAAAGATTTTTGATTTTATGGATACGACTGTGTGTGTGAAAAGGTGAGTTTTAAGTTTAGCTCTAAATTCCGCCGAATCTGTGATCATTCTTAAGTAATGTGGCAGTCCATTCCAGGCTTTAGGTCCTGACACTCCGAAAGCGCGCTCACCGAACTTGGTATCTGGTGTGCGCTTTAGTTCCTTGAACCTTCCGATAGCTGATGACGCTGCTGACCTCAGGGTTGACTGTCGAGAATTGGAATTTTCAGGAATACACAAATTCCGATCAGTAAGCCAGAGCCATTCCGTTAATGGACTTACATATCATCCAGCAGAGCTTGAACTGGATTCTTTCAGGACATTTGAGCCAGTGAAGATTTTTAAGATTCTCTGAAATATGGGAATATTTAGAAACGCCGGTTATAAGTCTTGCCGCAGCGTTTAAAACGGATTGTAATTTATTTGATATTTTGGAAGGCTTGCATATATTCCGTTGCAATAATCCAGACGTGAGACAGCATACGAATTGACAAGAACTGACAAGTAATTTTGTGTATAAATGTAAAATATGTTCGCCTTTGTTGCAAAGTTTGAAATGTGCATTCAAAGTTATTGTTGAATTTGAATGTAAGATATTTTATAAATTTGTTTTGAATATGTTCTATGCTATCTATGTGTACTTTTTACTACGGGTTCCAAATTGGCGAGGCATATTCCAGTGTACTTCTGATTAATGCAAAATGTAACATTACTATTGTACGCGGGTTACTGAATTTACTTATACAAAGAACAAAACCAAGCATTTTAAATGACCTGTGAACGATTGAGTTGATGTGCTTATTAAATATAATAAACTTATCATTCAGATTTCTCATCGCCCACGTTTCCTCGTAAGAAATGCGATCGCTCTGTAAAAACACATATTTGTATGGATATAATGTTTACGTTTTGCCTGCAATTTTTAATAAATGCATTCGTATGTCTGTATACCACAAAATGATTAACAATAAACAGCGATGGGGATAATTCGTTTCTAAACGGAACCGTTGAAACAATGACATAGAAGAAAGTACGGTTGCTTTGAATAGAGCCGTTTCTACATCTGATCTGGATATTATAATCGCTAACTAACCTGCTAATGAAACATGCTCTATAGAAGTTATCCCACACAAATTCTGCAGAGAACGCTAGCCGGCAATTAGAGGTTGGCTTGGATTTTTAAAAGTGGTCCTTTTATTTTATTAGAAAAATAACCAGGTTATAAATATTACATAGGTAGCAGTGGCGGTCCGTGAGTTTTCAGTGAGCTAGAGCGCTAGAATTTATTTATTTATTTCAACGCCATAAAATGGCTTTTACGATCCGGTGATACGTGATACACAGTGTTTAGTTATATAATAAAATTATGTTTTACAACCAAAAAAAAAATTATGAGCTCATATAGAGTATACACATTTTATGCAGAATAAAAATAAGTAAATAAAGGTGTCTTCTTTGAAAATTGTCAACATCAAGTATAATATACTATACTTCTATTTGTACATATCGTTGGATTCTAGCGATTGGCTAAAATTGAATAATGATATTATTGTCAGTTAGAGATTCAATAAAAACTTTGATTTAAAAATATTCATTTTGAAAAAAATATACATTTATTAGCTATCACTTAACTAATGTGTCTGATAGTTAATGTAAATGAAGTAAGTAGGACACATAAGTTTTTTAGATTTTCACGGCCAAAAGCATTTTCATTGTTTGTTTTTGGGGTGTTATGCCGTGAGTAGTTTGGAATCTATAGTAGAGTATAATAAAGACGCCGTACAGACGAACACTATCATAACTAACATTGATTTTTGTTATGAAAAAATAATAGGATTAAAATATAAATATTATAATACTGAAAAATATTAGAATTGGAAAATATGACGTTATGACGTTATTGTAGCTGAAAATGATTTTTTTATTTTTTTTATTTCAACTTTTTGTATGAAGATCTTCAGGAATCTTTCAGTCAAGGGATGCGCCGCATCCACATACTGAAAAATCTTCATACAAAAAGTTGAATGTTGAAAAAAAAATTCATTTTCAGCTATAACAACATCAGAAATGTCGTATTTTTCAATCTTAGCACTCTAGTTCACTGAAAACTCATAGACCGCCACTGATAGGTAGGTAATAAAAAAAACAATTGTGATAATTAGGTTCGTTTGCTATGGCAGGCGGGTCTGGGTATCATCGACCCCGAAAACATTTATTGGATAAACCACCACCTCTGCCATAGGTCACCCCAAGTTTAGCTACGTTTGGTGATTTACCAGGTGTGCCCTGGTTCAAGGGATGAGGTCTGTCCGGGTCTCGACGGCGGATGGGTCTGCCACCTGCTGCATGGCGGGCCGGATCGAGAGAGGCCGGTTCGGGGAGACCTTTTGACCTCTCCAGGAGGTCTTTCTCCACCCATCGTCCAGTACCGCAGCGGGAGGGCTGGATTCACATGTCTACCACTTCTGCACACACTGACGCCTATATTCCCACCTACTTCTTCCCTTTTCCTTTCCGGAACATCCTCTCCTCCATTTTCTTACCTCAACACAGCATTCTTAAAGATGACACAGGCTCTGAGTGAAATTATTTTCCACGGGGCCTTATATTTGAAGCCAATATAAAAAAAGACAGACAACTGAAATTGTTATTACGTTGAATGATTTGAAGACTATGATTGAAAAACCCAGCCAGGTAGCGTTTTTCTCGTGAGATTGAGTTTACACAGGTCAGCAGTTCCCAAACGATGGTTGTCTTCTAATGAACCCGCGGGGGGAAACTCAGCAATTATTAAAGTACTGTTTTCTTTATTGCACTTAGTGCTTGAATCACCCATTCACCGCCTGGCGCCAGGGCCGGCTCTGTGCAGGTGTTATTGGAGCCATCCGCTCCGGACGCCGACTTGCCAAGGCGCCAATGGGCCAAGACGCTGGTAATACATAACACCTAATGTAGCGTCCTTGGAGTTCTTAAATGCCCGGTATTAAGATCACCTGATTTGTTGTATTATGTTTTTTAATGTTAAGGTGATCCAATAGTCCAGGAAAAAATCGAAATCGGAATTCACGCCTTTTTGTGGGAGGAGTTTAAAAAAGCTTAAGAAAAATCTTTTGCAAAAGTTGGAAAATGTATTTGAGAATTTTTTTTTGTAAAAATTGTTATCGGTAAGGCCCGTAAAAAACATTAACTCCTTTTTTACGCATTGTTTATTGTAATAACAAGGAAATTAAAATTTTATTTCACGGAACCAAGCGACGCGGAGTCGTAGACGTCTATTCTCCGTCGCGGCCGGGACCCAACTGATACAAAATGGGTGTGGCAATTCTGTAGTTCTTAGGTGGACGGCATAAGGTTCACATTGAACGTCCAAATTCCTCGACTGTCGGCCGTGTTGATTGATGTCAAAAATAACAACGTGAAAAAGCATTTTTTATTTTATTTTCTGAAGTTCGCATGGCTTCATCTAAAGCACTTGCATACTGCTTACTAATAACGCTGCATACGTGGACACTGATAGATTCGTTCAAAATAAATAAATGTAGCTTCGTTTCAAATAAATTAGAATCTTGCGAGAGCATTGAAAGAGTAACCATCTGTTACTTATACCAGGGCGGGTAAATGGTGGATAAACTCCAATGTCGTCATGCATGATTTGGCCCTGCCTAGAGTTGTTTTACAACAATCCCCATGGAGCCTAGCATGATGGGTTCCGTGACAAAATATCCCCGACAAAATATCCTCCGACAAAATATCCTACTGTCTAAATATGCCCCAATAAAATATCCACTAAAACATAACATAACCTTAGTTAACCTAACAAATAAATGGGACAAAAATAATACAGACGTCCTGTAAAAACAATACACTATTGTTCAAAAATAGTAAAATAGACTAAAATATTACAGAAACAATAATGTATTGTCTTTACAGGGTGTCTGTATTATTTTTATTATATGTAAAGACAGGATGTCTGTATAAATTTTATTATCTGTAAAGACAGGATGTCTGTATAACTTTTATTATCTGTAAAGACAGGATGTCTGTATAATTTTTATTATTTGTAAAGACAGGATGTCTGTATAATTTTTATTATCTGTACAGACAGGATATCTGTATTATGTTTTGGGGTATGTTGTGAGGCTGAGGGTAGTGGGGAGGGAAAGGTGATAGGGAAGAGGAAGGTGGGGAAGTACCTGGCTGTTCAGATCTGGTCACAAAACACGGCTAGTGCCATTTCAAGCAACGTTTCAATTCTGAATGGTGGTTTTACACCAGGGCGATACTGAGAGTTTCCGCTCTGGAACGTGCCGCAAATATACTATATATTATTTTTAATTAATAAAATGTGAAATATCATAAATTAATCAAAACATTAATTTAATACGCCGGGATTCGATCCCGCGACCTTCGGTGTGCGAGTCAAGCGCCTGACCACTGCACTACGCCGGCCGTCACTTTTGTAAATAAAAACCATCGCGGGCATGGGCATATCAAATCCCTAAAGTTTCATCGCAATCGGATCAATGGTTAAGCAACGCTTATACACCCAAGCAAGCATATTTTAATTTTCAAATTATTAAATTTATTTAAAAATTTATTTATCTATTTTATATAGATATACTATACATGTTTCTATTTAAGTAGTAGGTACAAATTAACCCCTCGGGCTTCGAACATATTTTGTCAGAGGGTCAAAATATTTCTGCTTTAAAATCCAAATAAATGGAAAAATTCGGAACGTATCCGAACACTAAAAACTGTTTTTGAAAGGTGATAAAGCGGTCTAGCAAACACCATCGACTATTTCCGTAACTGTTCGTGCATCAGACACGACGACGAAGATAAAGACAAACGACGATACAAGACCGTCTTCTAAGTTATTATCTAAATGACATCTGTTGAGACACCTAAAAACTATTTATCTATTCCAGAGTTAAATCATTGAGTTCCAAAACCCTCCCTAATAGAATTTCTTACTTTAGAGTAAATCAAGCATAGTAGGCTGATGAGTTTTCATGATTCCAGTTTTTTTACACGTTAGAACGATCTTGTAATAACTTGATTCAATTATTGTTATTATGTATTTAAAAGTTTAATATATTTTTAAAAATGTGTTTTAATTATTATAGACCCATAATTAACCAGGCAGTGGCCGAGAATTAATATTTCGTCGAAAAATGTTCATAAGATCGTACAGAACGGTTCCAATGAGACAGTTTAATTATTCTCCGTACTAGCTTTTTAAAATAATAACTCAGTATCGATTTAATTTCATTAAAAATTTGCTTTAATTTATACTAACATTCAAAAATGCTGAAAGGCGTTATGATAAAACTATTAAAATTATGTACTTGTAATTATTTTTTAATCATAAGTGTTTATAATTTTTCAATAATGTCCAATAAAGTAAGAATGTAAAAAAAATCTTAAATATATTAATTTGTAAGACCGTAAATAAATGGCAAACTGAAGTATTTTCGTCACAAAACACCTGTGCAGGTCTTTTTTTAAATGATTTTATTTAAACTAAAATTGAAACTCTGAATCATAGCTTTCCCGGATAATTTATTGATATATTTTACTGCATGATTATATTACGATTTGAAATGTGTGTTGTGTAATTTAAAATTTTTGAAAATTTAACAAATCAGCCAACGACCTACGGTAAAACTTTATTGTACTACAAATAAACATATTTTCTCAAGTTTTAAAACATAGCTTTACTTGATAAAGGAACAGTCTTTCTAAATCAATTTATAATTTTTTGTGGGAAAGAGTCAATAAGTCTAAAATTTGATTTAAAAATTATATATCCGGTTTTGTCTGGATATTCCCTCTTTAACACGACGTATAAATAATCCAGAAGATTTTTGGAAATAATAACAACGGCATCGTATTCCTTGGGAGAAACCACATCAGATGGCATTTACACCTAGTTTTTGACGAAAATTCATTAGGGAGGATATTCGAACTCAACGATTCAGTTTCTATTCGTGTTCAAGAGATTGACTGTGTTTTCTCCCTCCTATACGATATGGGTATCTTAAAGACCCGTATTCACTCCTTCCTCTCCTCAAAAATACCCTCCACCGAGCAAAGAATGGAGGGTATTTTTGAGGATGGCATAGGCCATTTCCTCGTAGTCTTCTGCGTGGAGCTAGCTTAAAAAAATCACAACTAGAATAGTTGATATTGGCTTTCATGATAAGACCGATGATTTATGAGATTTTCTTCATCACGAGTAGACTGCCAAACCAAACAGTGGAGCACCATTAAAACTGCCACTTCCGAAGCAAAGAATAATAACAGCAACACTACAAACACAACCAAACCAAACAAAATGATATCAATTCCCTTTTACTCCTGCCATTTAAACCAAACACAAATCATCGATTCCAATAATTATTTCTGAATCACATATTTGACCTCTCGCCGTTGGTTTTTTTGTTGTTTTAATGATCACAGCTATCCAATCGAGGCACAGGGGATCTAAAGCCTCCGTGAGGGGTGTAATTACGATGAGGCTGTATTGCCGTCACGTAGTGGGGTGCTCGCCGCCTATCGAACCCAAGATCTTGAGTTCAAGACGTGAAACCTAAACCACTCGCCTTCCGAGGCAAAGACATATTATTATAACTGCTGTGCGAAACCATTGGTGTACGAACAGCACATGTTTTAAAAGAGACAGTGTCTGAAAAATCAATCCTTACCTAGATAGGCCATGCTTGTAAATCTTGGACTTGTGATGATGGACTTTTTTATGTAAAACTAGCAGACCCGGACTGTGCTGTGCTGTGGCTAACGAAACACAATGCCTCGCCATTACCCAACCTTTATAACCAAAGCCATCTTTTAAATCACATCCACACCGCCCGTTTGCCAGCCCGCTGTCCGCTTGGCCATATTATATTATATATTTCAATAAATTTACACAAAACCTTGACAAATTATATAGCTATCTAAAAACCTTTCTCATGAATCACTCTATTGGTGAAAACCGCATGAAAATCCATTGCGTAGTTTAAAAGATCTTAGCGCACAGACAGCTGGAGCGACTTCATTTTATACGTAAAGACATATGTTTTTGAAATGAAAACTTCTTTAGAACCGTTGTGATTTGGAACTCGATGAAACGAAGAATTGCAAACGATAATAAATCAAATTTTAACAGAAAATTATTTTACTTGTCGTTTTCAAAATTGAAACTAATTTGTCAAGAATTCAAACTTGATTTTTCATAATCGTCCGGTCAGTGTCTCAGTTTGTATCCATCAATTATTTCTGATCAATTGTAATCTTACAGAATCCTAAATAATATCTTTACAAAAATAGTATCTTTTACAAAAAATAGATATTAGAGTTCCTGGTCGCAATGGCAGAAACGCATCCCTTTTTATAACAGCCGCTCCAACACCAACTACTTACAAAATGAATTCATACATCGAGCCTGCCACTATCATAACACACACCTCATATATACAGACATCTTCAATATAACTTTCAACAAATTCAAAGCAACACTATTAGATAAATGTAATGCATATAACACACCCCTTAACATCCACATTTATATTTATTATATTATTAATCAGATTTCTTTTCCTGATTTGCAATATATTTACATATTCATTATATACATATCATCCTTATACTCCTATAAGATCATAAGCTTACCCTTTATTGTGTTTTTCTATATTCTTATCATGCATGTTTAAGTATTTAGCTTCTCCTAACTATTTTTATCTTAGTTTTTCTTTATGCTTTAATTTAGCTTCTCTTAACTACTTTTTTCTTAGTTTTTCTTTATGTTTTTCATGTCTAACTACTAAAAAATTATCTTACTGTTTTATTTTAGCACTCTTTCTTTTTTTATGTATCTTTGTAAAGTTGTTTGTTTTCCAAATAAAGATATTATTATTATTATTTATTATCACGACTCAAGCAACATTTTTCCGCTTACTGTAATGGTAGTAGGTGATTTTCAAAGTTGAGAAATTTGTAACCCGGGAATGTTTGTCTTTCTTTAAAAAACAAAAACAAAATTTAAGTAAGAAACAGAATTCTATATAATAAAGTAACCTTCTTGAGAAATTTATGATTTTATCGTGTTACTTTATTTTAACATTTAGGTTAATAAATTTCTGTGTTCATAATAATAATATGCATTTCTCAGGCCACCAGTTGACAACCCCCGGATTGGATCCACGGAGGCCATTATTTATTTATCATCGATCAATGGGCAGTTATATCCAACTAATTCCACAAATTACCCATAGAAGGACGCTAAAATAAAATCCCTTTTAATATACCCGCTGTAATTTTATTATTACGTTTGTATCCGAATGATTTCCACGATAAAATAATATTATACGTACTTAAAATAATTCCGGTAATTGGACGGACATCGGACAGTCCAATGGGAATAATTCGCAGCCATATTGGTGATGGTCCCCGGACTAAGACGGAATAAAGGTGGACACGAAGTCCTAAATCATTTACAATCATACCTACCAGATACATCCGAAACCTTATAAAGGAAATAACAGTAGATGCTTTGCCTTCACTAAAATTAATGAATTCTCTAAACATAAAAGAAATTAACATTTGTAGAAATAAAATACAAAAAAATATTCCTGATTTTAATGACCCGGCGACCACCCAGGCCGACCAGCGGATAGCCTACCAGCGCACGAACCATCGAAGTCCATTTCTTGTGCGTAGAATCTACCACGCACTTGGGGGACAATCCGAGTTGTCTCCTTTAGGCATTTTAGTTCATTCTTTGCATTTAATTCTCTCCGTGGCAAAATAATGAATCATTTTTTTGCGTAGTTTCGGGCGGGAATCGCTCGCGTTCAAATTGTGCTTTATCTTGCAAGATTATTCTTGCAAGATAAAGCATTATTTATATTGTACTATATTATAAATTGGTATATAACTACAGACATTTTATATTATTTTGTGTTTGGATATTCGATTAACACCATAGGGCCCTCTGTGTGGAGCTAGTGTTAAAAAAACACTTTAATTTTTTATGCAGAGAATGAGATTGAAATAATTCGGTTTGGTAACTACCAGTTTAATTTTTAATTTAATTTATTCTTGGATATTATTTTCGGCTCACGCTCTATTTTAAATGACAAGAAGTCTCGGACCATCATCGATAGTTATTTTCATTAACTTTGAGATGAATAAAACACGCTACAAATACCATCTATTCATCTGTCTACAATAACCCGCACACCAATAGTCGACACGCCGACAGATTATTTATTTATAGTAGGCATAGATCTGTCGATCCGGGATATATCCGTCTGTAATAATAATACCCGCCAATTACCTTTTTTTGAATTTCTTTTATTTAATTTTAAGAAGCTTGTGAAACTCTCACTTATCACAATATTATACCTAATTCGAATCAGACGTGAATTAAATTTCTACGACTTCGTTATTCTTCTTTTTTCAATTTGGGAGGCGGGTATGGGCACCGCCGCTCCGGGAATCATTTATTGGATAACTGTAGTGTATCTAAAAACTTCCGGCTTTTAGACATAGATGGCAGTGCTAAGAGCTGTCATTAGATTCCGCTAGATTGCAGGTACCTGTGGGGACCAACAGACGGTCGAGCAGCTCAGGGAGAGTGTTTACTGGAACCCTCTCATCATCATCAGAATCCATTTAGCCAGCTCCTAGTTAGACTAACGAGGTCAATATTGTAATACGCGAAGTATATAATAAAACCAGATAAACAGAATCTATTATCCCCAAGAAGTAATCTCCATCCATGGTGTTTTGGAGAATCAACAGCGCCCTTCGAAAAACTGTCATAGGTCATCCCAAGTGTTTCGCTACGTTTGGTGACTTAGCAGGGGTGCCCGGGTTCATGGGGCCAGGTTTGTCTGGATCTTGGCGTTCGGATCGGGAGAGACTGGTTGAGGGAGATCTTTTGACCTCTTCAGCAGGACTCTCTCGGAATATTGCCGCATCGCAGTGGGAAGGATGGATTCATTCGTCCGTCACTACTGGACCACTGACCCCCAAATTCCGACCTACCCCTCATACCTTTTTCCTTCCCAGAATTTCCTCTCCTTCCTTCTCTTAAAAATACCCTCCACACAGCGGTGGCGGTACGTGAGTTTTCAGTGAACTAGAGTGCTAAGATTAAAAAATTCGACAAAACTTTTTTTTTTACATTAACTCCACACAGGAGGCCCTGAGGAAAAAATCTACCTTAGGGCAAATGTCATCTGAAATGCTGTGTGGAGGGTCATTTTAAGGAGAGGAAGGAATGAACATTGGTGTTGAAGAGACTCATGTTGCAGGAAGGAGGAAACACATAGGCCGGCAAATCGCAATCCGAGCTGTTGAACACAAGAACGAGTCGAAGAAACGACCCGTTCTCATGTGACAAATGTCAAACGTGTACATACGTTGCAGGTGTTTGGCGTGTTTCCCGACTATGCACCGGTGCTGAAGGGATCAATGACGCTAGTTCCTCGGAGCATCTTCCATTGTAATACTGGTAGAACAAGGATAGCATTCCCACCCGACGCCTGTGCTCTAAAGATTGCAATCCGTCTGTTAAAATGGGAGAATCTATCAAACGGACCGCTCGTTTTTGCACAGAGTCGAGGGTATTTTTCAGATATTTTGGAGATCCAGACCAAAGGTGGCTGTTAAATTCAACCGTGGGGCGCACTTGTGATTTGTACAGGATTAGCAGTTGTGTACTATTACGATTGTAAGTATCTGCGGGCCCTGTACAGTACGCCCAGTTTTTGGGAGGCTAACTTTACTCTGGCTTCGATTACTGATGTTGTAGCTGAAAATATTTTTTTTTTTCAAAATTTCAACTTTTTTTATGAAGATCTTTCATTATGTGGATGCGGCGCATCCCTCGACTGAAAGAATCCTGAATATTTTCATACAAAAAGCTGAAATTTTTAAAAAAAAAAAAAAAAAAATTCAGCTATAACAACGTCAATAACATCATATTTTTCAATTTTAGCGCTCTAGCTCACGGACCGCCATTGCCAAACGGCATCCCCAAAGATGAAATAAGCCCTGAGTGGAATTATTTTCCTTACAGTCTCCTGTGTGGAGCTTATGTAAAAAAAATCTTCAAGCCGGTTCTTCATTGCTGAGGATCGTGACCCCCACTTCGATTTCCTAGGAGGACGAGGTTCTTCGACTTCTCGTTGTTCTGCTCTGTGTGGAGAGCCAAGGATACCGAAACTGATAGGTACTTGGTCACTTCAGCACATTGGTGACTTTTCTCTGATGCATCTCTTGCCTTCCAATTTGTCAGTGACTATGACTTTCTCCAAGTTGGAGTCCTCAGTTTGGCGAGCAACGTGTCAAAAGCATCTATCTCAAAATTCGCTGTAGGCAGACAGTTGACAGTCTATTGCAGATGTCTAAAGCTGAGATCCCATCTAACCTATTTGATGGTATAATAGCTGGTTCCCGGCTTGCGTTGTAATGTCATATTCAAAGAAATACATTGTTTCTCCCTGAATCACCTTTCCCGTGCGTCCCCGTTCCCTTCCGCGTCCCCTTCCTATCTAGCTTTATAAATTATAGCTTCCATGTTGTTATGATGTGTGAGCTATATTATCGTAAAGTTTCATTAAAATCCATTCAGTAGTATTTGCGTGAAAGCGAAACAAACACACATACATCCACACAAACTTTCGTGTTTATGATATTAGTAAGATTTTATAGAACGACGAAAATGTGCATTTTTCGAAAACAAACTCGTCGGATCGCTTTCGACTTTTTTTAAAATAAAAATTATCAACGTTTTTCAAAAGCAAATGTCACAAAAAAGAATAGGTTCTTCGTTTCCTGATGAAAAAACCTTTGATTTTGAAACGTGTTGATTTTTTTTTTAAAAGTGGTGTAAAAAAAGTTGGCTGTAAGTCACTAGTTTTAAGTCAGCTGTTGTAAGTCTAAGTCATAAGTTGCTAGCTATAGGTAAATCTTAGATGTAAGTCACTATTTATAAAATTTATTATAACAAAAACTCTCTTTTTATAACTTTTGAAGGTTATTCTCATCAATGTAATATATCATCGAAGAAGAAGACAACAATAATAATCTAAACGAAAATATGAAAGAGAACAAGACACAGCAAAATAGAAAAAGACAATGGTCGCAACTGGGAAAACTAGGTCTGGGTTCGTGTCCCAGTTGCGATCATTGTCTTTTTCTATTTTCTGTGTCTTGTTCTTTTTCATATTTTCGTTTAGATTATTATTGTTATCTTCTTCTTCAATGATATAACACTATTTATATTTTTAAATCTTAGTTGTAAGCCACTTATTTTAATTATATTGTATTTTTATTTGTACAGCGCCCTTGAGGTGATTTTTCACGGAAATAGCGCTATGTAAATTAGCCAAATATTATTATTATTTTATTTTAATTTTAAAATGATGCCATACAGTAATTTTGCTATTTATTGATTATAAATGAAATTTACTTGCACACGCCAGGCCTTGAACCCGCGTCCTAGATTGGCAGTAGAGCCTGACAAGTCTACCACGAAGACCATCAAATGTAACTAACTTCAATCTGTTGTTTTCGTGTGAAACCCCATAACATACGTAATTATCAAAACCGTCCGTTTACCTGGCGCGGTCAGTCAGTCAGGCAGTCAGGTGGTCCGATGGTCAGGTGATCAGATGGCTCAGTGGTAAGGGGTGAGGCCTGCTTATGGCGTGTCCAGTCCCGGATCACATCCTGCAAGAGAGATGAACCGGCTGATAGCGTCCCCGTCACGCCCGAACTACCACTAACCGCAATGGCGTGATAATTAAATATTTATTCAGATTTGTTCATAATATCAACAATCAACATTTAAGGTGATATTTAAAAGAATTCAAAATCTGCTATTTCACAGATAGCGATAGTTTAATTATTTCACGAAAAATACTTAAGAAGTCTTTTTAGGTCTTTGGTGTAACTCTAAGTGACCAGCTCAGATATGGGGGCTCCATCGAAGCCAGAATTAAATTAGCCTCTCAAAAACTGGGCGTACTGTGCAGGGCCCGCAGATACTTTAATAGTACACAACTGCTAACTCTCTTAACCCTGTACAAATCACAAATGCGCCCCACGGTTGAATTTGGCAGCCAACTTTGGTGTAAAATACCTACCTGAAAAATACCCTCGACTCTGTGCAGAAACGAGCGATCCGTTTGATAGATCTTAACAGATGAATCGCAATCTTATATACCGCACAAGAGTCCCAACCGCTCCCGTCTGGAGCCAGTGAGACTATGGCATACCCAATTGGGGTATGTTGTGAGGCTGTAGGTAGTGGGGAGGGGAAGGAAATAGGGAAGAGGAAGGTGGGGAAGTACCTGGCTATTCAGATCTGGTCACCAAACACGGCTAATGCCATTTCAAGCAACGTTTCAATTCTGAATGATGGCCTTACCTACACCAGGGTGATACTGAGAGTATCTTCCACTCTGGAACGTGCCGCAAATATATTATATATTATTTTAAATGAATAAATTGTAAAATAACACAAATTAATCAAATAACATTTATTTGCCACGCCGGGATTCGATCCCGCGACCTTCGGTTTGCGAGTCAAGAGCCTTAGTGCTGGACTACGCCGGCCGTCTAAGGGACTCCCTCAACCATTCTCTCTCGATCCGGCCTGCCATGCAGCTGGTGGGCAGACGCATCCGCAGCCAAGACAAACCTCACCCCTTGAACCAGGGCACCCCTGCTAAGTCACCACCACGTCGTCGAACCACTTGGGGTGATACAGGGTGGCAGAGGTGTTGGTTATCCAACAAATGGTTCCCTGAGCGGCGGTACCCATACCCCCCAAATTGTATTGTATACATTTTTGTTATTTTATATTTAAGTTATTTTATGAATAAAGAAAAATAAAAAAATAAAAAAAGCATCCCCAATTATTTGTATATGAGGCGGAGAAGGATAGGCTATACGTAGGTACGTATCTATCAAATAGCATATGTGGCAATTAGATAATAATGCACTGACCAAAAAAGAATTAGAAGCATTTATAATGAGCACAAAATTAGATTAAACAAATTATTCAGCAAATCTGTGGCTAATTACAAAGATTTATGTAAATTTCGTGCACTTGTAAAAGAACCACGGAATTGTATGTGTGTTACTATAAAAAAAAACACTTTACAATTGGCCTTGGGAGCCGAGGAACCACGATTAACCCGTATTTATGAATTATAAAGAACGAATTCATTTAACATTCAAGAAATTCACACATTCAAACATCATAGCTGTAATCTGTAATATACAAAGTTTCACGTTGAAGTGACGTGCTTATATTTGTAGTGTTTACAGTTAGGGTTGAGTTAAGAAATAAAAATATTTCAAATGTTAAACTGGTAGAAAAGAAATAGATCGAAGGCATTTTCGTATTTATTATATGGAGCTTTTCAATGAGGTAGATTTACGGTACCTACCGCGCGTTTTCATAACGTGACAAAATAACCCCGAAAAAATATCATCCGATAAAATATCATACGGACAAAACATCTTCCAACAAAACATCTACTAAAACCTAACCTAACCTAAGGTAACCTTATTTTACATTTTACTATTTTTTAACGATACGTTTTTAGATTTTCAAGGCCAAAAGTATTTTCGTTATTTGTTTTTGGGGTGTAATACCGTGGTGCGCTATCTCCTTCTTTAGCCAACGTTTCGGACAGCTTTATATTCCATCATCAGGACACCATTACAACTGCCCTGAGTATGGACACTGTAAAGCTGTCCGAAACGTTGTCTAAAGAAGGACGTAGCCCAACACGTAATAACACCCCAAAAACAAATAACAAAAATAATTGATTGTTTTTACAGGATGTCTGTATTATTTTTGTCCCATTTTCCTATTTTTTAATAATAATGTATTGTCTTTACGGGTTGTCTGTATTAATTTTGTCCTATTTTTTGTTAGGTTAGATTAGGTAAGGTGAGGTTAGGTATTATTAGATATTTTGTTGGGGGATGTTTTGTTCGTAGAATATTTTATCGGAGGATATTTTGTCCAAGACTAAACCAGATTTTACGGTTGACCAAATAAAATTAAATCACTGATTTTTGGTTTTAAAATTATTAGACTGTCCGGAAAACATTATAGACTAGTGTAGACTCATGACTTGTGAAAATCACGGGATATAATAATTGTTTTTAAAGCTGAATTTTATATGAAGAACACATCAGATCAAGGAAAGCTATTGATACAAAATGATCAAGAAAAAATATTTACAGCAGCAGGAACTTTTTTTTACATTAGCTTAAAAACGTTTTCTCAGGGCCTGTCATCTTTGGGAATACTGTGTGAAGGATCTTTTCAGAGAATGGAAGAAGAGGAATTTCGGGAGAGAAAAAAAAAGTATGAGGGGGGGGGGGGTAGTAATCTGGCGGTCAATGTGTCTATAGGAGTGACGGACGTATGAATTCATCCCTCCCACTGCGATGTTATCAATGTAAGGGTTTACTTGAAATCAGTTAGAACAATATACACTGTGACCCGACAATTCGTCCGGCGACAATTCATCCGGCGACAGTTCATCCGGCGACAGTTCATCCTGCCAACAGTGCATCCTGCCGACAGTTCATCCGGCGACAGTTCATCCTGCCGACAGTTCATCCTGCCGACAGTTCATCCTGCCGACAGTTCATCCGGCCGACAATTCATCCTGTGACATTTCATCCGGCCTGATCATTTAGAAGATTTTTTCTTCAAGTAAGTATGCAAAGAGGATATACGGCCCTACAACCAAAATCGATATACTTATATCTGAAGGCATCTTGAGTGGATAATATTTTTATTAACAATAATTTCGACTCTCCGAGAAGCATGCGTGAATAACAAAATACGACATACTTATTCGTGCAGTCGGCTTAGCAAAAAACCGTAAAGATTCCTACTTGCATATAATATAACTTTTTTATCTGAAATCAACACCATCTTTTATAGGGTGAATTGACTTATTTGTTAGGTTAGGTTAGGTTACAGCGGATTTCCACTCAAGATGCCTTCAGATATAAGTATATCAATTTTGGTTGTATGGCCGTATATCCTCTTTGCATACTTACTTGAAGAAAAAATCTTCTAAATGATTAGGCCGGATGAATTGTCGCCGGATGAATTGTCGGCCGGATGAACTGTCGGCAGGATGAACTGTCGACAGGATGAATTGTCGGCCGGATGAACTGTCGCCGGATGAACTGTCGCCGGATGAATTGTCGCAGGATGAACTGTCATGGAACCATATACACAGACCTAAAGGTGCAAACAAATTGGCAAACTCTGAGAAACTATTTTTGCCAATCATTTGTTGGAGACGAGTCACACTTTTGATATTAATAATGGAATTGAGTTACTACATTGTAATTTTAATTGTGTTCATTTGGACAAATTGAAAATCTTAGAAATAAGAAAGAGTGTAAATATGAATTTGAATATTATAAATAAACTAAAAATATTTTTAAATGACCCATTATTGAACTTGTTACCTTTGTAAATTATGTCCTATTACCCCCCCCCCCCCTCCCCCTTCCCACCTTCCCATTGACACCTTCCAGGTCGGTGTCTATTATTGTAATTTGTTTTAAGTAAATCCCGAGGAAGTGAAGTGAGCGATTTCTCACGAAATGTGTGGGTTTTTTCTTCTTCTTGTTGTGTGCCCTATGAGGTCCCCCCGACGTTGGCGATCACTCTTCAAAGGGTCTCTCTGTCTTACGCTGCCCGGAATAGCTCCTCCACACTTCTAATGCCGGTCCACTCTCGTATATTTCGCAGCCAAGACATTTGTCTCCTACCAGGCCCTCGGCAACTCTCTATCTTGCCTTTCAATATTAAATGGAGCAAGTGATACTTCTCCCCTCGAAGTATATGACCCAGATATGAAATTTTCTTGATTTTAAATAATGTAAGCAGTTCTCTATCTGCTCTAGCCCGCCTGAGAATTTCTGTGTTGGTGATCATGTCGATCCATGGGACCTTGAGCATTCTCCGGTGAAGCCACATTTCGAAAGCCACTAACCTGTTCATGGTATTTATTTCCAAGGTCAATGTTTCACAACCATACAGCAAGACCGACCACACATAACATTTTAGCATTCTCTGCCTTAGTTTTAAGCTGATATTGTCATTGCAGAAGAGGGATTTCATTTTACTGAACGCAGTTCTTGCTGCTTCAATTCTGCACCTAATCTCTATATCTGGGTCAAGATTCTCCGTGAGAATACTGCCGAGGTATCTAAATCTCTCCACCTTTTCGACATTACAACCATTTATTGTATCATTGATCCAGAGTGATCTAGTCGTCCAAATGTCATCCATTTAGTTTTATTGACGTTGATTGTTAGGCCCAATTGCTCACCAGCATTATTAAAAAGAATTAATAGGTCTTGGAGGTCACTGATACTGTCAACTAGTAATACAGTATCATCTGCATATCTTATGTTATTAATGACAACGTCGGTTTTTTATAAACATTAAATGTGGTTTAAACTAAGTACCTAATCTATTAATTTTGAATTAAAATAGTGCCGAAAAAAAAGTTTGCTGTGGTTGAAGAAGAAATGTAAAATCCCAATTGAACGTGAAATTCAAAAATAAATAAATTCATCTTGAATTGAATTTTGCAATCATACATAAAGATAGCAGCGAGTAAAATATGCGTTAGTAAAATTAAGATATTTTGGGTGTTTCTTTGTCGAAATCTGATACAGTTAAAAATGACCGCATAGGATATCGACACCTAGGCACAGCGGTTAGCGCATTTGCCCAGAAAGCGAAAGGTCCTGGGAACGAGTCACAGAGGCACAAATATTTTTCGGATTTTTTCTGTTTCCAGACTTTAAGATTGAGTTTCGCTAATATTGTCTTCATTTAATTAAAAAAATAAATTCACTTTACATTAAGCATCCCATCCCTAGACTATGATTTCTTCTAAATGCAGAAGCGTAGCATCTATTTGCCAAAATTAATAAAGAATTATACACTGAATTATTTGAATGTAGCATTTTACTGCGAGCTATTCCCACGCTGGAATTAACGGTAGGACTGTGTCTGTGTGTACCTGTATTATTTACCTGTATTCTGTGTGTATGTTCGACTAACAATATGATAATACTGAAGTGTAATTGTTTTGTACCCCGGTTAGATCTATAGAGATATCGTAAACGTACCACTTCGACCAGCTGTGCGTAAAGGCACCGTTACATTAGACGATTTTAGGCGTAAATATGTATATTTTGGTAATACTCGGCTTCCTGCGTTTCTACAGATTTATTGCATATTTTCCTTAAATAATTCAAATTTTCAAGCTTTTTTAAATATGTCATTCTTGAAGATAATATCTAGACATTCCCCGCGCCGAAAAGAAAATAATTTGAAATTTTCTGTATAGAAAAAAATCACAAAGTATGCTCCACAAATATTATTCTAAACACGTTTGTATCAGTTATTTTACACGTTATATGTGTATGAAAAATTTCACAGTTTCTTTAAATGCTGTTTAGTTATTTATTTATGCCCTTGGAGCATTTACATCAATCGTATAACATAGTATTAATAGAAATAGAAACAATAAAATATCAATTATTTTATAGTATTATTTCGCTTGCTTTACACTAATAGGAAGGAAGCAGAATTAAAAATAAATAACAACAAAAACTATATTAGAAAAATAATAATAAAATTTACATAAGAATTTTAGAAATTTCTGATTTAAATTTAGGTAAGGACTAAATGAAAATATTAACCCAACAGAATTTATTTCCAAGCCTATGTAGTCGTTGAATTGGGGAGTTAATGAAATAGTGTTTCCGTCTCTAAACACGAGAATTTCTCAATTAGAGAGGTATTGTTACCACTAATATTATTTTTTTATTTTTTATTCAAGTTTTTATCCAGGGCTGGGGGGTAGTGCAATCGCAGTCTGCCATATTACATAAATTTAATATAAATATATTTATATTTTTTTTTACATTAACTCCACACAGGAGGCCCTGAGGAAAATAATTTCCCTCAGGGCCTATGTCATCTTTGAGGATGCTGTGTGGAGGGTCTTTTTGAGGAAAGGAAGGAGTGAACATGGGTCTTGAAGAGACCCATGTTGTAGGAGGGAGGAAACACGAGGCTGGTAAATCGTTCCACATCCGAGCTGTTGAACTCAAGAACGAGTCGTAAAAACTATTGGTTAATTGTATATTATATGTATTGGTTGGTTAATAAAAAATAAATTTTAAAAAAAGTTAGTTTTAGACGGATAAGACAACCCCCGCGAGATTTTTGCTCTTTTTAAACGAGTCATATTTTATTAAACATTTTCACAATTTTTGCCTAAATATTATCTTTGAAATATTTGCGCGCTCTCTCCAACATTCATAATTTTCCATTTTCTTCTTTTTGGGCGGCTATACGGCGCCTTTATGGCCGAAAATTGGGTAATGCGCGTTTTCATCCTCCGAAAAAATATCCCTCGACATAATATCCCAAGGAAAAATATCTCCACTACGCTGATTTTTTTCTTATAACTATTTTTGAGCATTGGAGGTTGCTCAACCACTTTCCCACGGTGTTCTAAGGAAACAGATGGTTTCCTCCTTCACCGTACACCTCAGGACTCTAATTTTTTTTATAAAGAAGCTACTTTTTATTTAAAATTATTCTAGACCTCCAATGTCCGGGCATACATTGTTAGCAGGCAGTATGCGAGTGCGTACATGTTGTTAGTTATTTATTTCACAGTATCACGTCTCATCTCCGCCACTTGATGTAGCTGAAATAAAAGTATGTAGGAAGAAAAGTTAATAGAATAAGGAAAAAAACAAATTTTCATATTAGATGAGATTGTTTGACTTAACCAAAGCAGCTGAGCTGCAGTCGTCCGGCGGTCCCGCCAAGAATAAGCGGAGCCTTCAGTCCAGTTGCAAGCGAGACTCGGTGTCCGCGCCCCTAAGCCGACTTCCCGGTAGGCCCTCGAAGAAAGTGTTGGGATTTAGGGGGAAATAAGGATAAAAGTGAGCATCGGGTCACCGGAGGCAGGGCGGAAGGGCACCGGTCTGCTACGGTTGGTCTACTATTTTTGAGCAATATTTTAATGATTTTACAGGATGTCTGTATTATTTACGTCCAATTTTACTATCTGTGAACAATAATTTATTGTCTTTACAGGATGCCAGTATTATTTTTGTCCCATTTTACAATTTTTCAATATATTATTGTATTTACAGGACGTCTGCATTTTTTTCCCATTTTTTTGTTAGGTTAGGTTTTAGTAGATGTTTTGTTAAGGAATGTTTTGCCCACAGAATATTTCATGGGGATATTTGGAACCGAAAATTGTGTGAAAAAATATTTGGTATGAAATTTGGTTTTTCGAACAACTATAAAAATTTAATTTAGCAGCCACTTCGGGTCTGGAGCCCCAAAATACCTAAAAAGAACCTTCGACTCTGTGCAGAAACGAGCGGTTCGTTTGATAGATTCTCCCATTTTAACAGACGTATTGCAATCTTTTGAGCGCTTTAGAGAAGATGCACCGAGGAACTAGCGCCATTGATACCTTCGACGCCGGTGCCTAGTCGAGAAACACGCCAAAGGCATGCCCAGCATATGTACACGGTTGACGCGTTGTACGCGACATGAGAATGGGTCACTTCTTCGACTCGTTCAACAACTTGACTGTGAAACGATTTGCCGGCCTCTGTGTTACTTCCTTTCTACAAAATGGATCTATTCAAGACCAATGTTCATTCTATCTTCTTCTCAAAAATACCCTCCACACAGTATCTCAGATGACGTAGGCCCTGAGGGAAATGAATTTCCTCAGGGCCTCCTGTGTGCAGTTAATGTAAGAAAAAAAAGTCTTACTAATATTATAAACGCGAAAGTCTGTATGGATGTATGCGTATTTGTTACTCTTTCACGCAAAAACTACCAAATGGATTTGAATAAAACTTTACAATAACATAGTTCATACATCAGAATAACATATAGGCTGTAATTTATAAAGCTAGCTAGGAAGGAAGCGCGGGAAAGGTGATTCAGGGGGAAACAATATATTTATTTGAATATGCCATTGCAACGCGTGCCGGAAACCAGCTAGTATGTAATATGTTACAATAGAACCCGCATAAATATTCCGCATAAATTAACAACTTACTTTCTTTTAATTAAATTATTTTTATAATTCGTCAAATATCGCATCAATTTCATTTTTAAAATCCAAACATTCGCACCGTGTAAACCTACCTTTACTTGTACGTATGTGTTCACATAATAAAAGCGGTTGTGTTAAAGCGTTTTAACGACACGACTAATTATGTTCCCGCGCTTTCGGGAAACAGGGCGATACTATCAGTACCGACAGGTATAAAAACCTATACCTACCTACCTAGCGTCAGTTTGGCGAGCGAGTCCCCGGACTACTGATATGTATAGGCCGCACAATTAGAGTCGATGCGGATAACACATAGTTAGGATATTGTGTGTATTGGTGCACATGTGTACATTGACAGAATTTTTTTCTTTATAAATCACCGCTGAGATACTTTTTTTTAAATAACACTTCTTTAGTCCCGTTGTGATTTGGAATTCGGATGAAACGGAAATGACGCACCTGCGAAGCATTAAATGGCGCTCATTGGCCGCTTTGATTATGATGTCACTTTTCAAGGCTCCTATTGGTTGGGATTGACTGACTGACTGATTGAGGTGACTTAGCAGGGGTGCCCGGGTTCACGGGGTGAAGTTTGTCCTGGTTTTTGCGGCGTATGCGTCTACCCACCTGCTGCAAGATAGGGAGAGAGTGGGAGGGATGGATTTATATATCCGACACTCCTGGACACACTGACCCCCAGATTCCTACCCACTCCTAATAAGCTTCTTCTTCCCAGATATTCCCCTCCTTCCTTTCCTAAAACTACCCTCCACACAGCATCCCCAAAGATAACATAGGCCTTGAGAGAATTTTTTTCCTCAGATCCTCCTGTGTAGAGCTAATGTAAAAAAATGTTTGTGATTTTATATTTCTCACAATATTTATTGCTAATTGTGAATAAATAAATACTTCATTAAATTTAAAGACATTTAAAATAGTCCACATCTCTGAGGGTATATATAGGTAAGTTCGTTTGGTGAAATAATTAAAATTTAAACTAAACGTCCAGACAAATGAGCCGTCACAGCCCAGTGGAGGTGTGTAATAAAGGCCTCGCGGTAACACGAACCCAGTGCACCTCATTAACATAACCAAATCAGTTAAATGCCCGCTGTGGCTCTGAGCCACACAGGATGTACCCAGGCCTGTGATACACATTGTTAATTTTATGGTGTGTTTTAAATATACAGGGCGTTGGGTATGTGTTTTTTTTTAGTTAATCTGTTCGAAAAGTGTGGTTTGAAGGAAAATGTTTGTCTGTTGCTTGATATCTTGTTTTATTTAAAAATGTTTTATTTATTTAAAACTAGCTAACCCGGCGAACTTCGTACGATCACAAAATCAATAACTGTTGTGTTAACCTATCAGCTGAATCAAATTGAGTTTTTTTATAGTTGAAAATTACACAATGAAGCAATTATCGATGCGCAACTGTCCGTATTTTGTTTTTGTCAGTATTAAAGATGGTGTTGTGTATGGATTTGTATTTTTGTGATATTCTTACTTTTCAACTTACTTACGGGAATAGGGTATTTCCACAAACAAGGGATTCTGTTGATAATGTACGAAATATTTAAAGATCATTTTTCTGATTTTAATCATCCTACTAAAAATGTTTGTTTTTAATGGTATTATTCAATTTTATTGATTTTAAAAATGCTCTAAAACTGACAAAATCAAAACGGCCCGTTTTTTGCAAATGGGTTTGTGACGTCACAAGCGTAGCTCAGCTGAAAAAGCATAAATAAACACTGTCATTGAGCGTCCTCACTCATGACGTCACACGATAGCCACGCCTCAAAATATCGTTTTAGCGGTAATTCAAAAATGGAAATACCCCATTGCGTTTCATTTTCTTTATACGTATGAGGGAGATTTATTATTTTTTTTCCTTTGGAGGGGTGCAGACTTACATTCTCCGTTTGTCTCATTTTCGACTGTTGACATTTAGTGTGTAAGAAAGAGGGGCAGCATTATATGTTTAAGAACAAAAGCAAAACAATCAGCGCATTGATATTTGACGTTTTAGAATTTTTGGAATTCCCTCACTATTCAACATTATACTTATCACAGTATTGCTGCAGCTCTTTCAAAATATAAGTATTCGTTTCATACAAAATGTATGAGAAAATGAATTTTCTTCATAATTAATTTTTTATTCTGATATTCGGGATGGAGACAAATCCAACAAATCAAAGTTCATAAAAATCCGTCAAGCCGTTCTCGAGTTATAAATGGTGTAAGGTGTAACTAACCTGACTTTGTTTTATATATATATGTATATTATGTATTATATATAATATATAACGTATAATATAAAGCATCCTATATTTAATAAAGCGCGTTAAACGAACAAATCACAATATAGCGAAAACAACGCGGTCTCTATCTAATACAAGATCTAGAACCTCGCTTTATTCATTTAAAGTTTAATTATGACTACATTAAATTATAATATTATTAATATTCTAGACTCATTAATGACTTACATTTCACATTCTACGCAGCGGTGTTTAAGAACTGTGTTCACCTTACAACTGACTCTAATAACTAATTGCTTGGGAATTTTATAAGTATTTCAATTAAGTAACCGTAAACCTTGTTAAGGTTCTATCAAAATTGTTTTTAATGTCTAATTTTATTTGTAATTTCATTTGTAGTACTCAGAAGATGTCATGCGGTTGTTGTCGAAACTAATTGGCAATAATAAAAATATCATAGTGTGCAATTCACACGCAGTAGAAGCTGAAGTAGACATGAATGGGAAGACTACGAAGACCCATTTTTATCAATTTTTTCAAAAGAGTGATTTTTTCCAAATTTTTGTCGTCTAATTCCAGTGCACCTTTTTCTATATATTTGGTCATCTTATTAGTATATGTTTTTTCTTCTTCGGGGTCGCTAGATTTCGCTTTCTTTTTTTGCCTGTTGATTTTTGAGTGGTTTGAAGATTGGATATTGGTTTTAGATTTTTTTTTTCGTAGAATTCGATCCTTGATCTGCTAAATGTCTGCAGAGGTTCGAAGGGCGCTTCATACCACTACAACAAAGGATACTTGCGTGGGACTGTGGATTTATCGTATTATATTGGAACCGAGTATCTACTAGAGAATTAAATAAATACATATATTATTGCTATCTCATTCTCTCGCAGGCTAAATCCTATAGATTTATGTATTTGTCTCTTTTTAGTGTCGTTCGTTTCCGTTTCATCGAGTTGCAAATCACAACGGTGTTAAAGAAATTTTCACTTCAAAATGTGAATTTAACAAAGCAATCATTTGAAAACATTTTGCTTTAAAGGGTTAGTAGTGGTTTTTCGAAATTGTGTATATACAGTGACCTAAATAAGTACCTCATGTTTTGAAGGTCAAAAAATTTTTTTTGGTTAATTTGTGTTATTTCACAATTAATGAATAATAACAACAATAATGTATAGTATCTATATTTGCAGCACGTTCCAGAGTGGAAGATACTCTCAGTATCGCCCTGGTGTAAGATCACCATTCACAATTGAAACGTTGCTTTAAATGGCTTTAGCCGTATTTGGTGACCAGTTCTGAATAGCCAGCTACTTCCCTACCTTCCTCTTCCCCATCTCCTTCACCTTCCCACTACCTTCAGCCTCACAACATACATTGGGGATGCTGTAGTCTTACTAGCTCCAGACGCGAGCAGCTGGGACTCTTGTGAGGTATTCACATAAAAAAGATAACGAACATATTCCAATGAAATAAACTGACGTAAAATGGATGAAAAAGTTTTCGGGTTTGACTGTTTACCATTCGTTGAGATCTTTTTCTTACAATCCCTAAACGTTTCATCCGTTTCAGACAACGACAACCCAATATTATAAATTACATAATATTATAAAAAGGTTAGATTTTTTAAAGATTTGAAACCAGTGTTTCTGTGAACAGTAGATATTACCGAAAAAAGTAGTTATAAATGTCCTTTATTTCAGAAAATAAAACCGAACGCGAGAGAATGAGATAGATAATTGTCGGTGGTCTCTTTGTTCGGTTCTTCGTAGAATAAAATGTAAAATAATTTTTAAACTTGGTAATAATATTATAAATAAATAAAACCTACTAGTATCCTACGCCGGACACCCTACATTCGTCTCATTCTATCGAAGTTTAGTTTTCTGAAGGTTTCACTTATACCGCGTGCAACTGCACACATGATTTTTTTTTAAATTTCATATTAGTAATTTCACAGTTAGTCCAAACCAACATCACTTGCTCGCTGACAATTACTTATTTAAAAAAAAATTCTGGTGGGTGCTATAATATTGAAAAAAAAAACGCTAATAAATACCAAATACAAAACTGGAAGACTACAAATTGAAAAAATCTTTTATGAAACTTCAAATTAGGCGCCACCTTGAAACGGAAAGGGAACTTACAAACAAATTTATAGGCAGACGAAATGCAAAATGGCCTTATTAAAACAGGACTACAGTCAGCCTCAACCATTTCTTAGGTATATGCGTTCATACCTACATTCTAACGAAAAAATACATTTTTAGTACTTTACGCTTACATTTATATAAAGTAACTAGATTTTATCGGCGGCTTCGCTCGCATAGTAATACAAGGTGGAAATACCATTTTCATTCATTCATGCTTCATTCATTCACTGATTGATTATTTAATTCATTCATTCCTTCATTCATTCATCATTCATTAACTGATTAATTATTCATTCATTCATTGCTTCATTCATTCATTCATTCATTCATTCACTCATTTCTCCATTAATTAATTAATTCATTCATTATTCATTCATTTATTGCTTCATTCATTCATTCATTCACTCATTCATCCATTCATTATTCATTCTTTTATTGCTTTATTCATTCATTCATTCACTCATTCATCTATTCATTCATTCATTCATTCATCCATTGTTTCATTCATTCATTGCTTCATTAATTCATTAATTCATCCATTCATTCATTCATTAATTCATTCATTCATTCATCCACTCATTCATTCATTCACTCATTCATTAATTACATATACAAATAATCATAGGTACCTGTACAAAAAGGAAGCAAACATATTTTGATTTAACACCTAATTTCAAGTTACCAAAACTCACTATTATATATAGAAACCATTTTAGGCAGTCACATATCAAATCCCAAAAGTTTCATCGCGATCGGATTAATGGTTAGAAACGCTAATTTCATGATGCCAGAACTCACTATTGTATCTATGTATATACAGACCATTGCAGGCATGCGCACATCAAATCCCCAAAATTTCAATCGGATGAATGGTTTAGCAACGCGTAGGTATCTATGAACCCAGAAACAAACTTATTTTTTTTATTTTATATAAATATAGATTTTTTATCTACAAGGTAAACGGTAGGAAATGCTTCAATTTATCCAAAACATTTTTTTTTGTATTTATAGTGTAAACGATTAATTTAAAATAGTGATTTAGCTTTAACTTTTTGCCTTAAGCGTGCTCGGTGCGTTTTGGGTCTGTGCATGACATCAGTAACTATCCTATATAATTTATTCAAATAAAATATTGGTTAGACAGCTGTCCCAAGAATAAATAATGTGTTCCATAACTAATAGTTGGTACAAAACTATAAGTACAGTTGGTAAAGTGAACATTTTGGCGACCCTAATGAGTAATTATTCTACCGTCACTTTATTCCCTAATTGCACCTGTTAATTCCTCTCCCTGTCGTCATGGTGCTTGAACAGAATACCACCGGTATTAACTACATAACAACCAGGGGCGAATCCACTCTTAAACCAACTCTTTTAAACCTTGTACAACGGTCCCAATTTCATTCTAACTTTACAAATTGAGACATATTATTTGGTTGTGTAATGGGAATATAAATATACATAAATATACACCATCCACCATCAATCACCTTCAACCCGGGTACTCAGTTCTAGACGTAAGAATTGATTTGCACTCACTTAAGTCTTAGCTTCTGGACCGAACAGACATGCGAAAGCTATCAGTTTGAGACAAAAACTCGAGACATAAGGCCTCTAAAGAAGGACAGTGAGATCTGTCCGAAATGTCAGGGTTAAAAAGTCATTTTAAGGACTACGTTATGCGGGTAAACAGAGAAAATCGTTCTACATCTTACACCTGTGAAAACCTTAACCATAACAATTTTTTTTTCTAACGTTTTAATTTCTTACTAGGGCAAACCTGATTAGTTAAAGAACTCATTTTAGAATGGGAGGGACTTAAAATTCATAGGTGGGAGGAAATAGTTACAACTTCACTTAGGTATTTCGATATTAAAAATATAAGTTTCACATACAGTATAGACGAAAAATAAAATTCAGGTTAAGTTGAAACAAACAACAATATGAAAAAAATTAGAGAATAAAAAACAAGGTTATAAAAATATGGATTATTACAGATCCGTGAAATAGAAAATGAGATAAAAAGAAACACGACAGAATAGAACATGACAAGAAAATAACATAGTTTCATCCTTAAACGTACAAAAAATATTATTTTAAAACATTACTCTGATTTTTTTTTGCTGGACTCTCTTCTTCATATCTGGAAGCAAATTATATAGTGTGTAGGCAATATAGTTCAGAGATTTTATCCCATATTTTGTAGTGTGCTTGAGGTACGCGAATTTTATTCGAAATTTTGAGTATTGTGTGTGTGGATGTCTTGATTGTAAAGTGGCTTGATGTTAGTGTGAGTTCGTTGCTGAGTAATTTGTAGGATGGTGCTTGTGATTTCATGTTTATGAAGGATTGTGATTGGAAGAATACCGGAAACAGAATAAATATATTTATTATGGGCGTTTTCTCATGGAAGTCCAAAAACATTTCTGAGAGCTCGGTTTTGAACCACCTGCAGATCAGCAGTTAATTTATTTGAAACAAAGCCCAGATACGGCAGAATATTATTGATAATAATAATAATATTTCCTTTTATACCGTCACGGTAAATATAAAAGCGTTCATTTCCCTATGGACCAGTCCGAACCTGATAACCACCGACAATTAACGACGTACCTACCTACCAAGGCACCAGCCGTTCCATGGCGTTGCAATATACAAAAGCGTAGAACAAACTGGTGCTAATGAATTATGTATGGTAAACGCAGACAAAACCTTACCAGCCAGTCAGGAATAAGATGCACTGATAAATGAAAACTGATAGAAATACCAACAGACCAACAGTGAACTTAAGTGCATTCGGCGTAGGGTTGTATGAGTTACGCTGGCTACGAATAATAATAATAATGGATTTTGAAAGTATGTTACAGTTTGCAATCAACAGATTGCATCATGTTCTACATTAGCTCCACATAGGCGGCTCTGAGGAAGAAAAGTTCCTCAGAGCCTTTGTCGTTTTTGGGAATACTGTGTGAAGAGACTTTTATCAGATGGAAGTAGAGGCAGTTGTAGGAAGGAAAAGGGTATGAGTGGTGGAGAAAAATCTGAGGTCAATGCATCCAGGAATGATTGATGTATAAATGCATTCCTCCCAACGCACAGAAAGGCGATGGGTCGAGAGAGTCCAGCTGTAGAAGTCAAAATACCTCCTTAACCAGTCTCTTTTGATCCGGACCGCAACGCAGGTGGGCAGACACATCGTCAGCCAAGACCTTGACAAACAATGCCTAACTTCTTCAACGTCTAACATTCCATGTTCCAAATCGCAACAGCAGACAGTCGCTTACTTTTAATCTCCCTCTTTGCAAAACCAACTCCAAACAGAACTCGTTTATCTACAGATCCACACACTCATTTAACAAATCTAACTTAAATTATTACCATATTGACATTTTTAAATCGACTTTACGTGACATAAAACGAAAACTCACTAAGCAACATGACTCAAACTAGAAAGTTCAATCCCTATAGATTCCCATCCTTTGCCTCTTAATCCTATTCCTATATTCCTCCCCCCCCCCTTTTTTCATATATTGTAACTAAAAAATAAATTAATTAATAAAACACCCTTACAATGTCACACTTTATCATTCACTATCAGTGGAAAGTTCATAATGGGCATAATTAACTTATTATTGTATTATTATGTAATCTCTGATTTGCTGTCAACTTTCTCTAAAATAAATAAATTTAAATTAAATTAAACCTCAATCCATCAACCCAGTTTCGCCCAACAAGTCTCTCGGATGCATTCGCATGTAGGTGGGCAAACGCATCCGCAGCCAGACCTAGACAAATCTCACCCCATGAATCAGGGCACCACTGTTAAGTTACCATACGTAGCGAAAAACTTGGGGCAACCAATAACAGGGGTGTTAGTCAATAAATAGTTCCCGGGGCGGCGGTACCCATACCCGCTACCCTAATTGAAAATTATTGAAGGAATAAAAGACCAATAGAGGGTAGAACCAAGTAGAACTCAGAAGAAGATCGGAAAACAGATATTAACAACGTCGTCGTTGAAACTCTTAGTAACATTCAGGTGGAAGTCCACAATAATTCTTAATCGAAACATTGTGTGAAATGGCTTTAGTTGTGTTTGTTGACTAGGCATGATTAGCCAGGTATGTATTTTCCAACGTATCTGCCATCTCCTTCCCTCTACCACACACTTCAGCCTCAGAATATTCCCAAATTAGGGTTGCAATAGTCCCATTGGCTTTGGACAATTGGCACTTTTTTGCGGGACTAACATAAAAAAAATCTGGTAATTTTGGCGGAATTTTTTAATTACTTAACTATTTTGCTTTACTACACTATTTTAATCAGATAAGTATCTATCTACGGCATTCCACAGGGACGAGAGTTAGGCCCTGTTAAATTTCTAACACCAATTCCCACATTAAAAATTTAAAGTTACCATACAAATTAGTATAATTTACTTACAGCTTACCCCGAATCGCACTTGCCTGGCTTCTTTATAAAGTAAACGATTTGCATTTCTAATTCTTTCAATGACCCTCTCTTACACTCGGACAAACAATTTTGATGCCATAGAAGATAAGTTAACCGATTCCTTTTGTAAAGCCAACTCACAATCTTCGTAACGGTTGGGTTAACACCGACTCTTAACACCAGCGGTGTCAAACTCAAACTTGTAATGTGGAAAATTTAATAAAAAACGAGAAAGTAAAACTTCACTAAATTATAAAAGAACATATGACATTGGGGTGACACTGACATTGACATTGGGGTGACATATGATCATGGGGTGACCTATGATCCCGGGGTGACCAACGACCGTGGGGTGACCTACGACCTTGAGGTGACCTACGACCTTGGGGTGACCTACGAATGTGGGGTGACCTACGACCTTGGGGTGACCTATGGCATGGTTATTCAACAAATCTTTTGCTCGCACCTCTCCATAACACTTTTCGTAACGCATTCACCAGCTTACCACCCAAGTCGAGCGTGCGTTAAGAAGTTTTACTTCAATTAATAAATATATCAGTGGGTCATGATCGCATTAGAAATTTTTTTTGACAAGAAAAGTCTTTTTAAAAGAGTTTATGCATATCATAAAAATTAAAATTGCATTATTAACGACTTAAAAACAAACATAGTTTCTAAGATCCAGGTACTAAACTTGATATTCTTCTCTAGGTTCCAACCTTCCTCTACCTGATCTCCTTCCCTCTCCCAACTTCAGCCTCACGACATACCCTAATTAGGGATGTCATGATGCCATTGGCTTCAGACGGTTGGAAGCAGTTGGGACTCTTGTGCAGTTTTCAAACAAAAAACACAATTATTTAAACCAATATCGAGGTGTCAAGATTTTTTAAATATTTCTCTTAAAAGATAGACTAAAAAATAAATAAATTTTAAATATTTTTCTTAAAAGAAAGATTCCAGGGTTACGAATAACCCAACAATTTTTGAAAATCTCCTACTACCACAACGTGCTCGTGTCGTGATGGAAGACTAAGCCAGCTGAGGAATCGAACACGAGGCGCCCGGATGAGACCCAAACGCGAAGCCAACCAGCCACTGACCGGCCTAACTCAACACACGAGGAATATCCTAAGGATAAGCATTTCCCGTAGGACTTTTGTCATCTTTGGGGATGCTGTGTGGACGGTATTTTCGAGGAAAAGAAGAAGTGAACTATTGAAAGTCTTGAAGATATCGGTGTTGTAGGTAGGAGAAACACAGGGGCAGGCAAATCATTCCACAGCCGAAATTTTGAATCAAACAACGAGACGTAGAAACGACCCGTTCTCATCTGCTTTTTTATAATTTTTATTCTTGAAGTTTAATTTTTGTTAGCGTAGTCCAGCGGTAAGGCTCTTGCCAATCCCGGCGTGGCAAAGAAATTTTATTTGTGTTATTTCACAATTTATTCATTTTTTTATTTTTTTTTATTTGTAAGAAATAAAATTTAAAATAATATATAGTATATTTGCAGCACGTTCCATAGTGGAAGATACTCTCAGTATCGCCCTGGTGTAAGACCACCATTCAGAATTGAACCGTTGCTTGCAATGGCTTTAACTGTGTTTGATACCCAGATCTGAATAGCCAGGTACTTCCCCATCTTCCACTTCCCTATCTCCTCCCCCTCCCCACAACCATCAACCTTACAACATACCCTAGTTGGGGATGCCATAGTCGCACTGGCTCCAGACGGGAGCAGTTGAGAATCTTGTGTGGGATTCATTTAAAAAAAATCGTATCATTTATTTGAGGTCACGTCTAAATAGAAGCCTCGCGGTCCGCGAATAGCTCGCGGGCCGAGCATTTATCATGACTGCTTTACACCATCACTTATAATTATATTACTGTGTAGGTATGTATAATATCATCATTCTAGTCGTATTTTATGTTGATTTTATGAGGAACTGGGGAGAATTTGACATTTGTAAATTGCCACTACGGATGGATTGTGGAAGGAAAAATAAACATTAAACTTTACCAGCTTTTTTACCTTTCTAAGCAATAATAATATATTCCAATCAGCATTAAAAATAATAATTTATGCGTTTCGTACATAGCTGTAAATTAATAAACTTGCAATTTTTATCCATGGTTAAATTACCTATTAATTAACAGGTGCTTTTGAAATGTGGCTTCACCGGAGAATGCTCAAAGTCCCATGGACCGATATGATCACCAACATAGTAATTCTCAGGCGGGCTGGAGCAGATAGAGAGCAGCTGCTTACATTGGTGAAAGTCAGGAAAATTTCATATCTGGGTCACATACTTCGAGGGGAGAAGTATTACTTGCTCCAATTGGTATTGAAAGGAAAGATAGAGGGTCGCCGAGGGCCTGGTAGGAAACAAATGTCTTGACTGCGAAATGTACGAGAGTTGATCGGCATTAGAAGTATGGAGGACTATGGCATCCCCATAATTGGGGTATGTTGTGAGGCTGAAGGTAGTAGGGAGGGAAGGAGATGGGGAAGAGGAAGGTGGGGAAGTACCTGGCTATTCAGATCTGGTCACCAAACACGGCTAACGCCATTTCAAGCAAAGTTTCAATTCTGAATGGTGGTTTTACACAAGGGCGATACTGAAAGTATCTTCCATTCTGAAACGTGCCGTAATACTATATATTATTTAAAAAATGAATTAATTGTGAAATAACCAAAAAAAATCGAATTATTAAAATAAAATTTATCTGCTTATATTTTAGAGTCAAGAGCCTTACTGCTTGACCACACCGGCCGTCAAACATACACATTACATTACAATGCAAGTTATAAGGTATGTTAAATTAAATTATTACATGGTTATGTACCTTCTTATGCACCTATTACGCAAGTCCATAGAATGTCATTTAGTAGTTTCCCCTAAAATATGAACGGGTCTTAATACTTAACTAGTGAATGATTGAATATTAATAAAAAAAGAAGAAAATGGAAGAAAAGTGGGGGGGGGGGGGGAGGGGGAGTAGATAAAGAGACATTTTAAGTAAAGAATTATATAATCACTAATTGGAATTGACTGATTAAAGTTTAATGAAAAGTTAAGTGTAAGTAGTTTTAAAATTATTTATTTATTTGGTGCATTACTGTTGTAAGCTTCTATGTGAAAAAGGAGATTGAGAGTGAATTTATTAAATTCATATAAAATAATGTTTAAAATCATATGTAGGTATATATTTATTATACACTAACTTTCCACTGGTGAGGGTTTTTTTTATGAAAGGAAGGAGTATAGCTTGGTTTTGAAGAGACCCTTATTGTAGGAAGGAGGAAACCCAGAGGCCTGAAAATCATTTCATAAGCTGAGCTATTGAACTAAACGACCCCTTCTCACGTGAGAAATGTCGGCTGTGTAAATGTTGCCAAATGGATCAATGATACTAATTCATCGGTACACCGTCCATTTAAATACCTGTAGAACAAGGTCAGGCTTTCCACCTGATGCTTGCACTTTAATGGTTGCCTTAGTTAAGATGGGAGAATCAGATCGCTCGTTTCTGTACAGATTAATGCTTTTTTAAATTTGAATACTGAATAAATGAATTCTTCTATTTCTAACACCGTTCAGATTATATTTTTCATCTTGATAGTTAGGGAGACCTATATGAGCTGTTACCAAAAGCGAAAAAATTAGCCTGGGGGTTACATCAGAACTATGGTTTTTGAGTTGTTAACTGTGGTATCTAAATATGTAACAAAATATTGCAGTCCAACTTAACAGTTACATCACACTAAAACACAAAGGCATAAGTTATTCCACTATCCCACCACATAATGAATAGTAATGATGCTATCCTTCCTTTGATAAGTTGTTTAATTAAACGCTCAGTAATCACGCGCGGTTTTATGTTAATCGGACCACATAAGCATGGAGAAGGTAGGTTGAACGAGGAGGAACAGTCTGGCAAGAAAGTGTACACAAAAATTGGTGGCGTTGCAATCGTTTATATGGTTTTAGGTTCGTATTGTTGGAAGTGTTTGTTAGTCGGTATAGGAGTGGATGGAGAGTGTTTGGTGTGGAGATCCTCTCCACGTCAGGCAGGATTGCCTTCATACCTTAACAATATTGAGGTTTAAAATGCTCCTTGAGATCACGGCACTTCCAAGCCGTGATCCTGTGTTCAGGCTTATAATAATGATGATGTTTAATTGAAAACACTTAGTTGTCCGCGATATTAACTTTTATTTAAAAATATTATTTATAACAAATATGCGTTCGCGTACGAACGGGTAGAGAGGTAAATTGCCGTGCAACCGGATTGATCGAGTACTAGAAGCGGAATAATAATATAATTGCATTTCGGAGCAATCGGTGAGATTTAGTGCGGGTCATCTGGGATACCATACGCGTGAAAAAGTGTTGTGAATAAGTACTGCCATATACCTCCCTACCAGCGTTGCACGCGAATAACAAAATATGGCATTCGAAAAGAAAATAATTATATAATTGCATTTCGGAACAATCGGTGAGATTTAGTGCGGGTCATCTGGGATACCATACGCGTGAAAAAGTGTTGTGAATAAGTACTGCCATAGTATAAAATGCGTTTATGGCGCTATATCCCAACTCATAGAGAAGAAAATGGAGAGATATGTAATTACGAATGTTGGAGAGAGCGTGCGAGAGAGAAAACGATAAAATTGAAGCCAAAATCGCTGTCTAAAACAGCATTTCAAGAAACTCTGTGAATTTCATATATATAACTTGTAAAATAACTGAAACAAACGTGTTTATAATATTTTTCGGAGCATACTTTGTGATTTTTTTCCATCGAGGGAATTTCATATAATTTGCCTTTCGGCGTAAGGAATGTATAAATTTTATGTATATTTTTTAAAGAGCTTAAAAACTTCAAAATTTTAAAGGAGATATGAAAGAAATCGGTAGAAATTCGGGTAGCAGCGGCTTAACAAGGTTAGTTCATCGAGGGGGTAGAGCGGTGATTGGCTAAAAATTCGTGACGTAGCTTGAAGTCCATGCTCCACTTAGAGTTTTGAATTAACCGCAGTATAAGTGGCAGTCCTTTACTTGATTTCGAAAGCGGCTCGACAAGTTTTTGGGTCTTATGGCTATACCGTGTGGTCGGAAAATTCGAAGGAAAAATTTTCACATCAACTAAAAGAGGGTGTGGATACCGCCGTCCCGAAAACCATTTATTAAATAACTAACACCTCTGCAATAGGTCATCCCAAGTGATTGATTCAGCGGGGATGTCCGTTTTCTTGGGGTAAGGTTCATCTAGGTCTTGGTGGCGGAAGTCTCTGGCCACATACCGCGCGGCAGGCCGGATCGGGATAATCTGGTTGAGAGAGGCCCTTTGACCTCTTCACCTAGACTATCTCGATCGAATATTTTCTGTTTCACATATTTATTTGAGATTTGTTATAATTATCTACGATGATTAATATATAAGATGTCCGGGGGTAAAGTGCATTAACTTCGGGAGGTGATTCTACGTGATAGTATAAGTAAAAAAGATAAATAAAGTTTTCGAAATTCCAACATTTAGGGATAGTTTTGTGATAAAAATATAAAATTAGTCCGGCTTGTGCGGCCAGTTTTGTTATTTTCCGCTGTTACGCTACGGCCCAATCACAACCATCTAACGTTGCCACAATCGTGCCCGGCAGGCTCCAAGTACTATCATACCTCACACTAACCGGTCAGTGGTTGAGTGTGCATAGCGCTTGGGTCCCACCCGAGCGTCGCGTGTTCGATGGCTAAGTCCTCCATCACAACACAAGCAACATTTTCGGCTTTCTGTGGTGGTAGTAGGAGATTTTCAAACATTGTTTGATTATTCGTAACCCGGGAATGTTTGTCTTTCTTTTAAAGTAAAAAAAAAGGATTTTTTGTAGGCACGTCTTTTTGTATGGGAAAAAAAAGTTGTAATTTCGGAAAAAGTTCTTAATCTTTTTTACTCCTACCATCAATAATAATAATAATAATAATTGGATGTCTTCTATAGCGTCATTTTCGTGAGAAAATCACCTCAAGGGCGCGTTATAAATTCATTTATAATACATTTAATCTATACCTATATACTACAAGTGGCTTATAACTAAGATTGATAACCAATGACTTACAACTAAGACTTATATCACTAGTGACTTAGAACTATACTTATTTTTATAACCAAGCTTGTACTTGCAAGTCATAATACGAACAGAGCAGTATTTCTATTCGCATCATGACTTTCGACGGTCTTTCAATTAGTTATTTACGACTAACATACTTATTTACATTTATAATCACATATTGTAATGGTTACTGCCATAATACGAATAGAGCAGTATTGTAACTGCTCCATTCGTATTATGACTTGCAACTGTCTTAAAATTAGTTATATTCAAAAATAAAATATTTATATCGCATTGCTTGGTCATAAAAATCTTGGGTTTTTATTCTTTGGGATATTTAATTAAATGGTTCATGTCTATGGTGAGTGACTAATTCGCCCAACAGCTCGCCGCACATTGTACACTTTTTTTTAATAATGTTTATTGATTAGGTACCGTGACTAACATACTTATTTACATTTATTAAAACATATTGATATGATTACTGCCCGTGCTGTCAGTATAAGAAATGTATTATGTAGAATCACCTCCCGAAGTTGATGCACTTTACCCCCAATAAAATTTATACGGACACCCCGTATATATATACTCGGGAGCCTATCATAATCTCACATTGCATTTTTTTTTCTAAAATATATGTTACTCGGTGTCGCAATAGTAATAAAAGTTTTTGGTATAAATTTTATTAAATTTCTACATTTTCATGACGGACTGTGGTAGTGCCTACCTATATTTTACGAATCACAGCACTTGGTTTCGCGTAAGCGTGAACAGCGCGAACACTCGGCACACTGTGTGAACTGGTAAACGTTAAAATAGGAAATGGGAAGTAGTTAAATTTGCGAGACATTTGATTGATTGATTGATTACTCATCTTAATATATAAAACAAAGTCGGGTTAGTTACACAATTTATAACTCGAGAACGGCCCCACCGTTTTTGATGATCTTTGATTTGTTGGATTTGTCTCCGCTCCGGATAGGATAATAACTATTAAAATTTCACAAAAATTAATGAAAAATATAGTTATTAAGAAAATTCTTTTCCCCATACATTTGGTATGGATCGAATTCTCATATTTAAAAGTGCTGCGGTCATTTTGTGATAAGTACCTATAATATTGAACTGTGCGTGAATTCCAAAAATTCAAAAACGTCAAATGTCAATGCGCTAATTGTTTTGCATTTGTTCTTAATCGTATAATGCTGCCCCTCTTTCTTACACACTAAGTATCAATAGCCGAAAATGAGACAAGCGGTGAACGTATGTCTGCACCCATTCAAATGAAAGTTACCTACAGTAATTATAATAAAAATCCCTCACACGTATAAAGAAAAGAAAGGCATTTTTTTTTTAATCAGCTCCAAAACACATCTCCGGAGGCTCCGAAGAAAAATACCTATGTCATCTTAGGGGATGCTGTGTGGAGGGTCTTTTTATGGAAGGAAGGATAGGAAGTTCTGGAAAGGAAAAAGGTATGATGGGTGGGTGAGGGAAGAATCTGGGGTCAGTGTGTCCGGGAGTGACGGAAGTATGAATTCATCCGTCCAACTGGGGTGCAAGGCGATGGGTCGGGAGAGTCCTGCTGGAAAGCTTAATAGGCCTCCCTCAACCAGTTTCTCTCTATCCGGTCCACCACGCAGCAGATGGGCAGACGCATCCGCCGCCAAGACCCGGACAAACGTCACCCCATGAACCCGGGCACCCCTGCTAAATCAACAAACGTAGGGAACCACTTGGGGTGACGTATGACAGAGGTGTTGGTTATCCAATAAATGGTTCCCATGGGGCGGCGGCACCGACACCCGCCTCCCGAATTCCCGTAAGTAGGTGGAAGAATAAGAAAAATCACTAAAAATATAAATCCGTGCACAAAGCCATCTCCAAAACACGGACAGTTGCGCATTGATGATTGCTTCTTTGTGTAATTTTTAACTTATTGATTTGACAGTTATTGATTCTGAGGCGGTACGAAGTTCGTCGGGTCAGCTAGTTATTATTAATTTTAACTTGCTTACTTCAGATAGCTGTACAGTTCTTTCCTATTTCACTTCCGACTATCCGATTATTTTGATTGCAAATATCGTTCTAATTCTTCCGGTTAATGATTAAATGATGGACCCAAAAACCCCAACTCTCTCGTTTGGAAAATTTTGAAACGTTACCAAGATTTACATACCTAGGCTCCCTGAAAACAAACAGCAATGATATCCAGAAGCGCATAGTGAGCATAAATCGCTGTTTTTTCCACCTACAACAGCAGATAAAATCCAGACTGCTGTCCAGAAATACCAAGATATTAGTGTACAAAACACTTATTATGCCAAAAGTCAACATTTTTCACTTTTCGTGATCGCTATTTTCATATGTACGATTTCAATTGTCATCACTGTCACACATGAACCATGCAGTTTGCTGTGATGCCAACTGAAATCGTAGATATGAAAATATAGATGAAAATAGCGATCGCGTAAAGCGAAAAATGTTGACTTTGGTATCTAATTGGAATCGGGCTGAAAAAAGATGTCGTGTATTGGTCTTTAGGCCAGTGCTCACGCACACAGCTGAGACGTGGATACTAAGAGAAATGAGCGAGCACTGGACGTTTTTTTAAAGGAAAATTTTGAGGCGTTCTTGAAGATGGATTTTGGCGCAGATGTTACGACAAAGAGCTCTATACTCTATTTAAGGAGCTAAACGTCACAAAGTTTATAAAACTGCTAAGACTTCGGTGGCTGGGTCATTTGGAGAAAATGACCCAGCATCAAGCAGCGAAGTCCCTGCTGAACTCAAGACTGACAGGTCGAAGGAGCCCGGGAAGGCCAAGATTAAGATCGAGCGACAACGTCCTCAAAGACAAATCTATCTTGGAGCTTCTAAACTGCAGCGATCTGGCACAAAACCGAAATGAGTGGAGGAAGACTCTTGAGGAGGATAAGACCCACCAGGGATTATAGAGCCAAGAATGACCGAGTATCAAGCACCAAAGTCCCTGCTGAACTCAATACCGATAGGGTGAACGAGCCTGGGAAGGCCAAGATTAAGATGGAGCGACAACGTCCTCAAAGACATATCTACCTTGGAGCTTCTAAACTGGAGAGAGCTGGCACAAAACCGAGATAAGCAGAGGAAGACTCTTGAGGAAGCCAAGACCCACCAGGGATAGTAGAGCCAAGAGTGATGATGATGAAGTTTCTTATTACAATAAGATCTACACAATTAATATTATAATGTACAATCTCTTTGCATTAAACTTTATATTCAAGTTGCAATAAACTTTATATTCAAGATGCAATAAACTTTATATTCTATTAACATATTTTAACTTCAAAATGATTGACATTTCATTGAATGATTGATATTTTATTTCATGCTTCATAATATTCCTTAAACATTTAATTTATTATACGAGTATATACTACAAGTTATCAGGGCCAGGAGCTTACCGCTCTCGCACGGAGGTCTTGTATGAATTTTGAAAAATATTTTTGATTGTGGTTATTGCATTAATTTGGTACAAAGACCACTTGATACAAGCAAATCTCTCGCTAAGCCTACACTCGGTCCATAAGATTTAGATAAGTAATCGTTGGGAATGTACCTGTATACAAACACCTCTCACCCGAACCAGTCGGCAATAAAAACCACGGCTAACACACAGAACACTTAACATAAATTAGGCACAATTGATAAAGAAAGAATTCGAGATATAAATATTTATAAACGATTTTTGGTGTTTTATTCGTTGTATTTTTTTTCCGAGCGAGATAAACACAAGGCGTCGGAGGAATGTTGTAATATTGAAACTCTGGAGATTATACAAAACCTTTTGGTGGTTGCTTAAAAATCTGCGTGAATTTCTACTTTTTTAAATTTATTTATTTACTAACTTACCCGACGAACTTCGTATCGCCTCAGAATCAATAACTGTTGTATTAACGTATTAGCATAATTAAATTCAGTTTTTTTTAAAGTTAAAAATTACACATTGAAGCAATTATCGATGAACAACTGTCCGTGTTTTGTTTTTGTCAATATCAGAGATGGCGTAGTGTACGGATTTATATTTTTTCTTTTATCTTTCTTTTCCACTTACTTACGGGAAATGCGTTTCATTTTCTTTATACGTGTGAGGAAAATATTATTATAATTATTGTATTTTACCTTTGTCTCATTTTCGACTTTTGACATTTAGTGTGTAAGAAAGAGGGGCAGCTTTATAATGTATGTGAACAAAAGCAAAACAATCAGCGTATTGACATTTGCCGTTTTTGAATTTTTGGAATTCACTCACTCCTCAATATTATACTTATAACAATATTCCTGCAGCTCTTTCAAAATATGAGAGTTCGTTCCATACAAAATTTATGAGAAAAGAATTTACTTAATAATTTTTTTTTCGTGAATTTTCCGATGTTTTAGTAGTTATTCCGCTATTCGGGGTAGAGACAAATCCAACAAATCAAAGATCATAAAAATCGGTCTAGCCGTTCTTTAGCTATAAATGGTGTAACTAATCCGACATTGTTATATATATTAAGATTTATTTGAACGCCAAAGAATGGCTTTTACATTCATGTGATACATAAGATTACACAGTGGCACACAGAAAGGTATCAGCATTACAAAAATAACAAAATAAGAATGTACATTTAACAAAGTATTTATGATAAAAGCAAGTATTTAGGTACATGATGCTATTACTGATACTCTTACTAAACTACTGTAACTATACTAAAAATGTCTATGTTAAGCAGATCAAAAATATGTGAATCACAAGGGTCCCAACTGCTCCCGTTTGGGGCCAGTGAGAATATGGCATTCCCAAATTATGGTTACGTTGTGTGGCTGAAGGTAGTGGGGAGGAGAATGAGAGGGGGAAGAGAAAGGTTGTAAATTCTTGGCTGCTCAGATCTGGTCACCAAACAAAGCCATTTCAAGAAACGTTTCAATTTTGGGAGTATGTTCCACTCTGGAACGTGCCGCAATATATTATTTGGAATTAATTAATTGTGAATAACATAAATTAATCAAATAAAATTTATTTGAGCACGCCGGGATTCGATCCACTTCGGATTACGAGTCAAGAGCCTTACCCTTGATCACGGATGTCATCAAAAAAAGTACTTATAAGTGATAAAGTATAGATAATAAATGTTGATTAGTATAAATTCACATCCGTGGGTATAATAAATATACAATATTATTTATTATTTTTAATTGATAAACTAACGTATTTAAGACAAGATTTTTATGCATAGCAAAAAGGGTAACAATTATTATAATTTGCCGCCATAGCTCAGTAGTCAAGAGCACTTGACTGGCAATCAGAAGGGCACGGGTTCAAGTCCCGTTGGCGGCAAGTATCTTTTCTCGGAAGATTTTTTCAATGTAGATGAGTGTTTCAGGCTGATAATTATTGCTTATAAAAATTGTTATAATATAATATTAAACTTTTTTTTTTCTCAATTTAGTAGGCGGGAATAGGCACCACCTCCCCGGGAATCATTTATTAGTATTAGATAACCAACACCACTGCCATAGGTCACCCCATGTGGAAATCGACCTTTGATGACTTGGCAGGGGTGCCCGGGTTCATCGGGTGAGGTGTGTTTAGGACATGGCGCCGGATGCGCTTATCTACCTGGTGTGTCAGGCCGGATCGGTAGAGGCCAGTTTGGGAGACCCTTTGATCTCTCTCGACCTATCGTCTTGCACCGCAGTGGGGGGGGATTGTATTCGTACGTCCGTCACTCCTAGATGCACTTCCCCAAGATTTCTACCCACATACCTGATATTTTCCTTCCCAGATCTTCCTCTTCTTTCTTTCCTAAAAACAACCCTTCACAAAGCATCCCCAAAAATGAAATTGTACGGAAAACCAATTTTACCTATTCATTCTTGAAATTTTTTAATTTGCCATTGTTTATTTATTTTCATCTCCTTAAAACGGTTATACACCAATATGAAAAAATTAAAAATTTGCGGTGTATATGCAGATATATACATACAAAAATCTCGCTTCACAATGTTCGTTCGAGATAAAATCCGAAACTACTTAACCGATTTTGATCAAATTTAGCTTACTAGGCTTACTGTTGGTCCAACTTAAAAAAGGATAGAATTATCCCGATTATTGACTTCAGCATTTATAATCGCGAATTAAATGCTCATTATATGTTTATATTATTAAATTATTTGTAATTTCCATAAGTTTCTAACAGATTGCGTTGTGTTTCGTTAGCCACAGCAACCCGTGGTCAGGTCAGCTAGTGTGATATGCATCAAAAGGTAGTTGTTGAAATGTATGTAAGTGACCTTCAAAATGTCGATGGTCAATGCAGAATTGTTAAGCAGTTGAGTAGCTCTGTTGATTGGCACATTCTGATAAGCAGAAGTCCTCGATTTTGGAGCACAAAAAGTACATGGTGTCTCTCACGAGTTTGCTTGTCAATAAAAAGTATTTTTCAACTCCTGCTAAGGCGTTGAAAGCTGTCATTCCTGTTAAGAACAATGATAGATACAGGAATAGATCGTATATATAATCTAATTAAGCCAAAGATGACGTAGTTGGGAAATTATTTTCCTCAGCTCCTTTTGTATGGAGCCTAATGTTAAAAAAGGACTTTAATAAATAATAAATAAATCAACATCATCACTCTTGGCTCTATAACCTCTGGTGGGTCTTGGCCTCCTCAAGAGTCTTCCTCCACTCGTCTCGGTTTTGTGCCAGCTCTTTCCAGTTAAGAAGCTCCAAGGTAGATATATCTTTGTGGATGTCGTTCCATCTTAATTTTGGCCTTCCAGGCTCCTTCGCCCTATCGGTCTTGAGTTCAGCAGGGACTTTGGTGCTTGATGCTCGGTCATTCTCTCCACATGACCCAGCCACCGAAGCCTTCCCAGTTTTATAATTGTTGTGTTGTTTAGCAACTTAAACAGAGTATAGAGCTCATTGTTGTAACATCTGCGCTAAAATCCATTTATTAAAACCGTCTGAAGATACGCCTCAAAATTTTCCTTTCAAAAACATCCAATGCTCGCTCATTCCTCTTAGAACCCACGTATCAGCTGCATACATGAGCACTGGTCTAATAAGTATTTTGTACACTAATATCTTGGTGTTTCTGGACAGCAGTCTGGATTTTATTTGCTTTTGTAGACGGAAAAATTTATAAAATAAATAAAAAAGCAACTCACCATTATGCTTCCTTTGACGCATAGGTCACGCTTACAAAAGACATTTTACATCTGAATGAACCAATAACCACTTGCCAAAGCAATAATAATAATTTTATAATGATAAATAAAACTCTGTCGTGTTAAAATGATGAAGGCACCTAAACTAATGGAATTATTGCATTAAAACGTAGTATCGAACCAACCACGATAATGGCCGAATGTAAATCAATCAATTACTCTAACATGTTGTTAAGGCCTAGTATTTAAATAAATATCCCATAACGAACATTGTAAAATAGATAAAAGCAACATATATTACCAGAATTATCTTCTTTAAATTATTATTTCAATAGGCTTTCGTATTTATTTTAAAACCTGTCTAAACACTTTATATTTTTTTTTATCTCAATTCAATAAAAACGAGTTTTTAAAGGTGTTTACTTTGATTTTTATTAAGACGGATTAAATTTAGTCAAAACCTATTATGTTTAATTTTTTTTAATGTAATGCCTTAATCTTTTGATAACGTTAAACTATTATTTAATCGATTTAGATGAAGTTTGAATGTTTAGGAATATTACAGTTTTGTCAGCCTTTTAATATCTTTAAAAATAAGAAGGCATCGTGACACCTCCTTTCAGAATGTGTTTTAGAAGATTATTCAAAAAATGCAACACAAATAATGTGAAGAAAAATCGCTGAGTTTTGCTCATCGATGGTCAAAGCACAATTATGAAGCAGTTGAGTCGCTCTATTTTTTGTTGTCTCATTCTGATATGCAGAATTCTTCACTTTTGGAGCACAAAAAGTGCATTTGATCTTCCATAAGAATGCTTGTTAACAATAAAAAATAAAAGAGGTGTTTACAAAGTTATTGTTTTATTTTAAATTATAATGTTACATCCCAAAGTATTTGCATCATATATGAACAACAACAACAAAAAAATTCGGTGGGCTTCTAAAGTCGAAATGAAATCGGGCATTCCTGTTAACAGCAAGGATGGAAACAGGAAAGAATAGTACATATTATATTCCAGTACCAAATGTCAATGACATATTGAAGCAAGCTTCCATCATAAAAATGTGTAAAGAAAAAAATAACAAAGAATATCAAGAATTTTACAGACTATTGAGAAATGGAAACCAATTTAAAACACCTAATTTTAAAACAACTCAGCAAAATCATTATATTTTCCAAGCCATAAAAAACTGTAATAACCTCCCTTCTGAATTGCGCTGTATCATCAACCGATAAGAACAAATAAATAAAATTAAACAATTTTTCAAAAAAAACTTTGAGTAAATATTTAATACAAAACATATTATAACTTACATCCAACTACAACTATTACAACTATTACAAAGTTAGAATCGTAGCTCCCTTATCAGGTACAAGAGCGCCCCTTTTCTGTTTTCCCTTTTTTTTAATAATATTTTGTAAAATATATATGCATATATTATGTAATTCATATTTTTTTATACTACAATAATAAAAAAATATATATTCTCTCATATATGCACAGGTAACGCGCAAACCTTTTTTGTACTTTTTCTATTTCTAGGATATGGTTTTGTTCAGAAGGGGCCCAAATAATGGAGCTGTATTCCAGGATGCTGCGAACAAGTGCTTCATATGTTCTCCGTAACGCAATTCCATTTGTAAATGATCTCGCATTACCAAGAACTAATCCAAACATTTAAATAGAGCGGGTGACAATGTCAGATACGTGGGATTTGAAATAGAGATTTGTTTCGAAAATCATGCCAAGGCCTCTCTCAAGAATCTCATTTTTATTAATGTGGTAGGGGAAAAGGAATTTATCTTTGGATCTTGTAAATGTTCATTTTTGGATGCTAAAGGGTAAGTTGTTCAGTTCCGCCCATTTGACAGGAAAATCAAAATCATTCTGCAGAAGATTGAAGTCGGTGCGAATTTTAATAGGAATATAAACGCTAGAAATATTTCGATTTTCACGCCTTCAAAATTTAAAGCGCCAAAGTGTTTTTTTTTATATTTATTTTGTGCATAATTTTATATGACTGTAAAAAGTTAGATCATTCAAAACGACAATAATTGTCTTAGCCATAAAGGGGCATTATTTTAATGGTTTCTTATATTACTTTTTAGTAGCTTACGCTTATATTTTTTGTTATGAAAATAATAATTTTATTGTAATTCCAATTCACACAAAAGGTAGTAAAAGCTTCAATTTATCCGTAGCATATTTTTTGTTGTTCATAATGTTAACTGATTGGTAGTAAAAATTAATCTAAACAGTATCTAAATAAGATTTCACGTATAATAATAATAATAATAATATTTGGCTAGATACGTTTTTAGATTTTCACGGCCAAAAGATCACACATCGTCGGATCTGCCCTGATGATGAACACTGCAACGCTGTCCGAAACGTCGGCTAAAGAAGGAGCTAATTTATATAGCGCCTTTTTCGTGAAAAATCACCTCAAAGGCACTGTACAAATATAAGAAATGTAGCTTCATTTTAAAATTACTGAAAAAAAATTATCATCAAGGAAGAGGCGATATTTTGAGCGGTTAGTGGTCAATCAATAAAAGCAAGAGGTGGGGTCCTAGGACCTTTAAAATTAAAATTTAAAAATATTGGTAGGACACTCACTAATATTATGGTCCAGAAGTTGTGTAAAAGCAATTTCGGTAGTTATTCAGGATATCGTGGGTTATGCCTAACTGCCACCATTAGTAAAAAAAATATCTAAAATAAAGAAAAAAATCAGTATGCAATCTTATACATAAAAATCAAAATTAATTTTTCGTTCATATTCGAAGCGCTGCCATACCGTTCATCCGATTGCGGTGAAACTTTGGTGATTTGTTATGCGCATGCCCGCAAAGGTTTCTATGTATAATAGTAAGCTCTGGCTTTATGAAATTTGCATTATAAAAATTACTGCAGGTAGTGCGCGAGCGGTTTGAAAATATATTCATATATTTTAGCGGCAGGGATGGAAGGCAGAAGGGGGAGGGTAACGAATGATATGGGGTTCGCGGTAAGGGTTACGAGGGAGGGGAAGGGGATGCGGGAGGGGAACGCGGACGCATGGGAAAGGACATGCAGGGAGAATTTTTTTTTCTTTGAATGGCATTTCAAAGCATGCCGAGTACCAGCTAGTAAATCATATAATGTATGTTTTGAGGATTTTGAGCAAAGCGTCACGAAATACGACAGTGTTGCCATCTATATTGATTAATTTATCGATCACCGTTCATACTCGCTTCGTCCCGGTAATCCACATTTTCATCCCGCGACAATATATCCCCGACAAAATATCCTGCGGACAAAACATCCTCCAACCAAATAACTCATAAAACCTAACCTTACGTAAGAATTTATGTATTATGTTTGTCCCATTTTACTATTTTTGAATAATCATTTATTGTCTTTACAGGACGTATGTATTCTTTTTTCCCATTTTACTATTTTTAAACTATCATTTATTGTCTTTACAGGATGTCTGTATTCTTTTTGTCCCATTTTACTATTTTTTAAAAATAATTTATTGCCTTTGTAGGATCTCTGTATTTTTTTTGTCCCAATTTTTGTTACGTTGGTTTAGGTTAGGTTAGGTTAGGTTAGGTTTTTGGTAGATATTTTGTTGGGGGATGTTTTGTACGTAGGATATTTTGTCGGGAATATTTTGTCGGGTATATTTTGTTACGGGTTGAAAAGTCGCGGAACCGTTCGTCCCGCGTCGTATCGATCAAGGTAGAAAGCTAAGTTTATCTAAACGATATTATATTATCTATTGCTCCATTGTATATATGGCCCAACTTCATAATAAACTGGTAGGTAACTAACCTTAATGACGACCGCATATTATTATGTCTATCTAGTCCCGTAAAAGACGAATAATATAATTTATGTACGCTGATGACACAACAAAATTGTGTTCTTGTTTTAACGGAGATAAATTTCGCTCCGCGGAGGTGATAAAGTCATTAATTGAACTTTTTACGATGGTGTCAGGTAAACACGACAAGATTTTTTTGCAATTCATACTTAAAGCTTTATAAACATAAGTAGGTTTTATGAATTGACACATTTATTTATATTATCATCTTCCTAATAATATTCGTGGTATTTATTACAGAAAGAGAGACTACGAAAACACAATATTTATTGTTCTGGGCTAATCGAAATTATACATATTATAAAATTATAATTTTTTACCAATTTCAAACCTAAAATCGATATCAAAAATACCTTTAATAATGAGTTGGGTTCCTTGACAGTTGATCCGCCGACAATTGGTCCCCCGGAGTACTTATATAAAATGTGCAGTCGCTTTAGTCGCTCTATAAAAAATACGTTATACCTAATTACACAAAATATAACTAAGTGACCTCGTAAGGATATGCAGAGAAGATGTACATTGTACAGCCAAATAACAAAAGAATAAAACATATTTTCATTCAAATGCTTCAAGGAAAATCTACCTCTCTATTTACTGTATATACCAGCGCATAAGTACAAAAAAATCGACACTGTTTATAAATTCCTTTAATATTCATACCAACTTATTATTAAGGGTATTTTTAAAGCCAAACTGAATATGTTATATGTTTAAAATTGGTGAATAATTTATAATTCACCATTAGTTTTTCCTTGGTGTAGGTATTTGATTGAAAATATGTTTAATTATTTTGTCATTCGGCGACACATCCTCTCCCCACACCCGTTAGGAGACACGTAGGTAGATAGTTATATTTTGTAAAACTAGGTATACCATATTTTCCCTAAGCCGACTGTGTCCCGGTTTTGTCCCAACTGTCTGACGATCAACCGAAATGGAACCATACTTGTGAACTATGAATACTTGGAACAGGTGGGTGAGTTTGTTATTTGGGAAGTAAATTAACTGGAGATGGATAGTCTGGAAGAAGGGTAAAATTTTCAAAATTTTATGCAACCCCCGACCCTTAAAAGAGCTGATGACCTTGAAACGCCTGAAAAGATTTTAATGAATTGTAACTAAGAACCATCACGACCGGTCAGTGGTTGAGTGGGCATAGCGCTTGGGTCCCACCCGGCCGTCGCATGTTCAATTCCTCGGCTGGCTAAGTTCTCCATCACAACACAAGCAAAATTTTCGGCTTTCTGTGGTGGTAGTAGGAGATTTTTAAACATTGTTGGGTTATTCGTAACCCGGGAATGTTTGTCTTTCTTTTTAAGTTTTAAAAAAAAATCACGTCAGCTTTGAAACAAAAAAATCCGCATTACAATCGGTCCATTCGTTTAGGAGCTACGATGCCACAGCCAGACACACAGACAGACAGACAATCACACAGAAAATCATACTTATAAGAACGCTTCTTGCTTCGGGGGTTAAAAATTGAATTCAGGAAACAAAATTAATGTAGGATTGAACGCGGTAGTCGCTATTGAAAAGCTGTCCAAAGCAGCGAGGCTAGCAGTTCACAACAGAGTGATAATACCAACCCTGATCCCTGCTGTATGGCATTGGATATCATGATATTTGGTCCCCCGGCAGTTGATCTTCAGACAGTTGGTCCCCAGACAGTTGATCTCCCGGACAGTTGAACTCCCAGATAGTTTATCCACGGATAGTTGATCTCCCAGGCAGTTGACCCCCCGGGTAATTCACCCCCGAACAATTGATCCCCCAGACATTTGATCACCAGAAAGTTGATTGGATAGTTGATCTCCGAACAGTTGATCCCCGGACAGTTGACCCCCTAGACATTTGATCCCCAGACAATTGATCACCTAACATTTGATCCCCGGATAACATCAATTTTTGTTTTACGGTCGTATATTTCTTCTGCAATCAGGGAGGAAGTACAACAGAATTAACCCTTTGAGCATTCAAGTATTCGAAGGATACAGTGTCCGAGTATCTGAGGATCAACTGTCCGGGGATCAACTGGAAGATAAATCAACTGTCAGGGGGATAACTGAAAGAAGGATCAACTGTCAAGTGGGAAAACTGAAAGATGGGGGATCAAAAATCGGGTCGCCATGGCAGTGAGACATGGAACTGGCATGGAACTGAGAAAGGTTGAAAGTAGACCGAATGTACCTATCTATGTGTGGTAAAATCGTGTTTGACTGCTTTACAAATTGTAGATATACAAATAGAATGGTTCCTCAGCTTTTCATCCCCCGACAAAAAATCCTTCGACAGAATATCTACTAAAACCTAACCTAACAAAAAATGGGATAAAAATAATGCAGACATCGTAAAGACACAAAATAATACAGACATCCTGTAAAGACAATAAATAATTGTTCAAAAATAGTAAAATGTGACAAAAATAATACAGATCACAATAATTTATTGTCTTTATGATGTCTGTATTATTTTTGTCCCATTTTTTTGTTACGTTAGGTTAGGTCAGGTTTGGATTAAGTTAGGTTAAGTTTTGGTAGATATTTTGTTGGAGGATGTTTTGTCTGTAGGATATTTTTTCGGAGGATATTTTGTCGGAGATATTTTGTCGCGCGATGAAAACACGCATTACCGATAGAATAGTACCTTACAATAGTATTACCTAGGCGGGACTTGAAGTCGAATAAGCCTTACAATCTTATAATTCTTACAATCAAACTGATTTTCTTACAATAAAACTGATTTTCTTATCAGTTTTTTTAAGATTTGTAAGATCAAATATTGTAAAATTAAAAACTGACTAAACATACTTTAAAAAAATATTAAAATTAAGTCACTACATACGGCTGGTATTAGACTGACCACTCCCTTTTTGACGCTTTTGACGACCTCCGTGGCCGAGCGGTAAAGATTCTCGACTTCGAATCCCGGCGTATACACAAATTTCATTTTATTCTAAACAAATCGAACTCTTTCCTTGAGCAGTGAGCTTCAAGCACATAATAATAATATGTATAAATACAAACACTGATAGCGGTAAAATGGGGTGAACTCAGTCGGGCGAGGTGGAGTTATATTTTTTTTCTTGCACTTTTTATACCACTACTACCAATTTACGGTTTCAATTAAAGCTTCATTACATATCGGCTGACGTGTTGCCGTTCATTATTCTAGGTTTTGTTTTTTTTTGACGCGTTGGAAGATCATTTTGAGAATAAATATAATATTCGGCATTTCGCAGGGGAAAGTCTACCATGCCACACACACATAATGCGATAGATACTGTTAAGATTATAATTTAAATTAGCGCAGTCACTGGCCTCTGTAGGTTTTTATCTGGTCTACTTGCCGACAGGTTGTATGTCGATAATACAGGTTTCTGTTATGCGTCCAGATGGCGCTAGTGTCAGTTCTATCAAATGACAGTGCATACTGCATTGCTATGAAGCAGCGTTTTTTAAAATATAAATGCCGGTTCTTGTATATACTATCTCCTTTTTTCGCTAATCGTAGAACACTAAACTAGGCTTGTTTAGATTTTTAGTTAACGAACGAGGAACCGGGCTGTACAAATAATTGTCGCATATCGAAGTGTTTTTATCGTGTTGTTAACCTGAAAGTCTGTAAATAAATTATCTCATTGAAACTTGTCAGTGTTTTTTAAATTGAAGAAAGGACCTACAAATCCTAACAGAATACTTTGGAAAAAATTGTAAAATGATACATTTTTATCATTATCATCTTTCATCTTTATAAATTGTATTACAATTGGTGATGTGTGGTGCCTGTCTCACTAGGAACTCCTGTGTTGAGAGCAGGCGCAATTTAAAATAAGCAGTTTATAACAAAAATCAAATAACACAATAATACTATTAAAATAAAAGACAATCAACATCGTAGCATTGGAAATGCATACTTATAAGTTTAGGCGCAGATTATAACATAAGCAAATTTACAAGAAAAACACAAATAATAATACAATGTTACTGTTAAAATAAAAGACAGTCAACATCGTAGCGTTGGAAATGCGTTCTTCTTATTATAATCATAATAATGTTACATTTGTATAGAGCAGTTTTGTGTCATTTCACTTCAAGTGCGCTCTTCTTGTGCCCTGTCCGTTTAACGGACGTTGGCTATCATGTTGGCTATGCGAATTTTTGTTTACTTCAGCCCGGAACAGCTCTACAGTAGACTTGCCAAACCACTGTCGCAAGTTTTTCAGCCATGAGGTTCTCCTTCTTTGAGGGCCCCGTCTTCCAACAATATTTCCCTGCGTTATGAGATGCAAGATCTCGTACTTCTCTGGATGCGCACTTTCAAATTGATTTTGATAAAATCTTTGATGTTAGATCTTTTGTTGAAAATGATTCAGACTCGGTGTCTGATTTTAATGTAAAATAATTTGTGTGCTGTTTAATGGTCAGTGGAAGTGCATTGCATAGCTTTGACTTTGATTTTATTTAGCCCATAGGTTCTCAACGTGGGCGATAACGCCCTCTTGGGGGCGTTTCAGACCTTCAGGGGGGCGGTGGAAGACCAAGAGCAAATTGGGGGGCGTTTCAGACTTTCAGGGGGGCGGTAGAAGACCCAGAGAAACCCATCTTACCCCTTCAGTGCTCCAGATAGTTCGCCGGCAGGACGTACGTCTTGTTCGCTGCGCGCCGTAATTTTAAAATTATTAAAATGATTTACAAGTTTATCCTAATTGATATTAACGAGAAAACTAGTATCTGAGAAGTGGTTCTCGAGAGAAGTCATCTCGAATATAGAGATCAAACACGCTCTTCATAAGCGTTGGAAAACTGGAGACCTTCAGAGTGAATACAATCTGTTTAGTTCTTACCGAGTGTTAGTTAGGCGCGAGTTTCGAGTGGCCTATCGAGCCTACGTGTCTGAAATCGAGGAAAACATCACGCATGATCCCAAGATGTTTTGGCACTATATAAAATCCCTTCTGAAGGATGGTGGTCTTGAACACACTATGATGAAAGGTAATCAAGAATTTCGTGGCTTGAGTGTGGCTAACGCATTTGCTGATCATTTTCAATCGGTCTACAATAAAGACCCTCCACTTTTAGACATTAATAATACGGCCACATTTACTACAAGAGGAGCTTCAAACTTTGATTTTGATATATTTACGGAATCTGACCTTATGAGTGCCATAAGTCTCATGAAGAACTCACCCTCTATCGGAACAGACTTCGTTCCCGTATTTTTTATTAAAGGGTGCACCGAGTTCCTAAAACACCATTATGTGTCTTATCATTAACTTCGCTATTAGAACTTCCAATTTTTCTGAACTATGGAAAGCTTTAAAAAATATGCCCTATTTTTAAGAAAGGTTCGAAAAAGTTAATCGAAAATTATAGACCAGTTGCCATACTATCAGCTCCTGCTAACACTAAACTATTTCAACAATTAATTTATAAATTCCTTATGCCTCAGATAGCTGCATACATTATCCCCGAACAGCATAGTTTCAGGAAAGGAAGATCCACTGAAACCAATCTGATGGTTTTCACCGACTATGTTGCTAGGTCCCTAGATAGTGGATACCAAGTAGACTGTTCGTATAACGACTTCCCCAAAGACTTTGATACTGTGAATCATGATATCTTACTCATAAAACTTGCCCAGTTGGATTTTTCCCTTCGGATGTTAAAGTTTTTTTAAATTTACCTCAAGAACAGAAAGCAATTTGTCACACACGGAATCTTCCAATCTGCTGAATTTTTCGTTTTTTCTGGGGTTCCCTAAGGATCGATCCTACGGCCTCTTCTCTTTTCTATTTTCATTAATGACATTGCTGGAGTCCTCCGTTTTTCTCGCTTTTTGCTGTTCGCTGACGATCTAAAATTATTTCTTCTAATAAGAAATATTGAGGACTGCTAGCGCCTTCAAGCTGATGTTGATAACATTTCAGAATGGAGTCAACGAAATATAAAGGATCTTGGTAGTATGTATGAAAGTAAGCTTTATTAGTAATTTTGTCCTCATATAACCGTCAGTGTTTTTAGAATTTTTTGAAAGTAAGCTTTATTAGTAATTTCGTCCTCATATAACCGTCAGAGTTTTTCGCGATACCCGTGCTCGGAAGATTTTATACTTCTCCCTGGTACGCAATAGGTTGGAGAGTGGTTCGCTTATCTAGAATCCTCATAAGATGGGATGATCCCTTATGTTTGAAAGGGTTCAAAAAAGTTTCTAAGATTTCTCTACATGAGAGAGTACGACCACTATCTATGGATCTACCTGGCGAACTTTCTTCTGGGCATGCTGGGACTTCACTTCCTGCAGTTCAGAAGAGAGGGGTATGCCGCCACCCACTTATTCAGACTGCTGCGAGGCTATATTGAGAACTCAGCCATTTTGGAGCGCGTGAGTCTCTATGTTCCAGATGACTAACTTAGACAGCGTCATCATAGATTATTCGATCTTCCTGCCTGTAGGACTAACTTGCCAATGGTTCTCCCGGTAGGGAGGAGTATATTGCTCCTGAACCAAATCTTCTCCGAGATTGATATATTTGGCGTCAGTGAGGAGAGATTCAAAAGGGAAATTCTTTTGATTCTTGAAAGAGTCTCTCCACATTGACGAAATCTTCACCACCGCCTGAATTTTGTTTGAAATTGCCATATTTCTTGCCTTATTTCTTATAAATAAAAAAGTCAAATTTGTAATGGTGTAAGAAATTAATAAAAAAATATTATTCTTATATCCCATTTCGCCCCATCCCATTATTAGAAGAAATAATTTTAGATCGTCAGCGAACAGCAAAAAGCGATAAAAACGGATGACTCCAGCAATGTCTTTCAATTTTTTTGAAATTGTCATATATCTTGAAAATCATTTTATGTATATACTCCCCCCCCCCTCCCCCCATCCCTCCCCTCCCACCACCACCGTTGTGGTAAATATAATCGTGACGACAATTGTTGTTTTAGATTCACGAGTTGGGGGGGCGCTAGAAAAATTAATATCCTTAAAGTGGGCGGTGGGCAAAAAAAGGTTGAGAATCTATGATTTAGCCAATAGTTGTTTTAGCGAAAGGGTTAAGTAAGATATTATGCCCTATAAATTGAAAAATTGAAAAGTGAAAAACTTTATACCTGTTATTACATTAATTTATTTATTTGTTATTCACCAATGATATTAAATGAGATTCTTCAATGATATATAATGTATTTTACATTCAAAACATTTTGGTCATCCTATTAAACCATCAAAGCCGTTATTTAAAAAAAAAACCTCAAGAATCACGAAATCACCCCACCCATGTAAAAGCAATGAAAAGTGGCATTACCCCCCGCCCACGCCTTTCTCCATCGCACTATGTTTTTACGCATCTTTCTCTTTCGCTTACGTTCATTGTAAAGTCATTAGCTGCGCGAGAATGAATCGTATCATGTTCAGATCGGTCTTAAAATTTATGCTTTACCAAGGCCGTAGCCAGAGGGGGGATCGAGGGGGTTTGATCCCCCCCCGAAATTGACTGTACGGTGCGCCGAAGATTTTTAAATTTTTAACCTTTTACCTTTTTTTAACAGTTGAGAATACAACAGGAAAGTATTTCGCTAATGCAATTTTATCTGAATTAAAATTCCGCAACATATTGTCCCGAAACTTACGTTAGAGTTACTGTCATGATTTCACTTTTTGATGATTCGATTGAACAGTGTCGTTCTAGATTCCAAAGTCATAAATCCAAAATATCATCTCTCAACGTTGCAAAAACCAACTTAATGATCAATAATACTACTTTGAGCTCTATAAAAAAATATTTGGAATGGGACTCTGTAAAGGCTGAATTAGAAATGTGGAGGATAAAATGGCTGAAATAATCTTAACTAAATCGACTAACATGTGCTTTTGCAGCTTTTGGAGAATGCAACCAGCCCTTATTTCCAAACATTCACAAACATTAAAAAATCTTGGTGACACTGCCTGTTTCCTCATGTACCCTTGAAAGGACTTTTCTTCTCTGAAACGCCTCAAAACTTATTTAAGACATTCCACAGGCCAGGAAAGTCAACGCAGAATTAACATTTTTTTTATTTTTTTATTCATGGCATAAATATTATGGTTACATTATTTGTGGATTTTTCGACCACCATTATAGGCTGATGCCTGTGTTATGGTGGTCCATTCATTGACACCGACGAGGTAATTGATTTGCTCGTTGCAAAGAAGAGATTAAATTTAATTTTGTAGTTATAAAAATATGTGATAAGATTTATACATAACACCATTTAGTTTCTTTTACCAATTAAAAAAAAAACTTCACGTATTTCCAGTGGCGGACTATGCCCGTCAGAGGCCCGGGGCGCCAAAGCTGAAATCTTCAGCATTACCACCCCCATTAATGGCTGATTTACCACCCTCTCGAGTGCAACAGAGCCGTGTTTTTTCTCGAGTCGGGATTGATTTTGGAGGTCATTTCACTTTGAAAGATCATAAACGAAGGGGAGCCAAAACGTCAAAGGGTTATTTATGTTTATTTGTGTGTATGGCGACAAAGGCAGTTCATTTAGAAATCGTGTCTGATTTATTTTCCGAAGCCTTTATCGCAACCCTTAGCCGATTTACGGATCGTCGAGGGTTATGCTCAGAAATTATAAGCGACAACGGAACCAACTTCGTAGGTACAAATCGGTACCTATTCGATATAAATAAATTCTTGGCATCACAGCGTGATGTTATATCGAATCATCGAGCTCAAAGTGGCATTATTTGGTCGTTTAACCCTCCAGCTAGTCCTCATTTTGGAGGCCTTTTCGAAGCAGGGATAAAATCTGTGAAATACCATTTGAAGCGGGTAATAGGTGAGACAGTTCTAAATTACGAAAAATTTGCGTCACAGTTCTCACCAGAATTGAGGCCATTCTCAACTCCCGCCCTTTATTTTCATTGAGCTCAGACCCTGAGGATTTAAATGGACTTACCCCAGGCCATTTCTTAATCGGTGGATTCCTATTGGGGTTGCCTGAATATGACTTTCTTGACAGCGCATCTAATCGATTAAGTAGGTGGCAACATCTCCAAAAGATGTCGCAACATTTCTGGAAACGTTGGCATTTAGAATACTTAAATACGCTTCAACAACGAGCAAAGTGGTGCAAAATTAATCAAAACATTAAGTTAGGACAATTAGTGTTAATTAAAGACGATCGTCTTCCATCTATGAAGTGGGGGTTAGGACGAATTATTCATGTTCATCCCGGTAAGGATGTGATAGTTAGGGTAGCTACTCTTAAGGCTCAAACTGGCTCGTTGGTTCGACCAGAATTGAAACTGTGTCCGCTACCGGTAGAATAAAATTAGTATTAATATTAATTCAGGTGTATATCTAAAATAGAAATACTTATTTCTTTTTTTGTTTTGCTTGGCGACCATTGGGGTCTATGCCTTCTATTGTTGTTATTATATTTATTTATGTTTTTGGATGCTTATGCTCAATTTGTTTTAATTTCAAACTTCAATTGTTCGTTGAAAAAAATCGCATCGCTTTTCTTTTTTTTGTATTTGTCTTTTTTTGACCACTTGGTCAAGGCGGGGGGGCATGTTCACGCTTTTATTGTTGTATTTTGCTTTTATTGTTGTATGTTGCACTTTTTGAACTGCCGATTGTGTGCCCTCTGCCTTACTCTCGCTGGTCCGCCATTTTTTCTTTTTTTTAGACATCAAAATTACCTTACGTGGTGCCAAAGACACTTGATTTTCGGACAGTATAAGACTTGGTGCATGCAAATCGCATCATTAAGAAGTAAATCTTTCAGCAAATGAAATTTAAAAAATAACAAAAAATTACATTGTCCTGGTGCCTTAAAGCCTTGTTTAAGAATTGATCAAGGCAACATGGAGGCGTTTGGGGGCGCCCCAGGATCAGGGGCCCGGGCAGGTCAGCCCCTCCGCCCCCCTCCCCCACCTTAGTCCACCACTGCGTATTTCTATAAACACTGTTCCACCAAACAAAACCTCCCCCGAAATTTTTCTCTGGCTACGGCCTTGTGCTTTACCTAATTCTAGAAACGAAAAAAGTATTTCCATAACTTATTTGTGGATGTATTTAAAATGATTTTTGACCAACTTCACACCAGTTTACTGTACCTAAGAGTATCGGCTCTCCAGCCGGACACTGGACAGGCGAACAGACCGGCAGTGGTGGCTCGTGGCGCATCCATCACCCGATCTCTATCGACGCAACAAGGAGAATCAATTACCGCATCACTCCGGAACGGTTAGGGCGCGGGCGGCCCGATTCCGACTGCCCTGTGTTAGGTGTTGATGTCGATCATGGCGATACTGATAGTACCGTAATGGATTCACATTCAAAAGGAGGATAACTTACGAAATAATAGGGCTTCTGTTAGTTCAAAATTAAACTAAATCCACCTTACTTATCCCGTTTGCTTGGTTCATTATATTCGCACCTCACAATCCGGAAGCCTCGGTTTCGTCAAACCGAAGTCAAACCGTCACTTTGGATCGAGATTTTTAAAATATCTATGCAAGATAGCTTTCATATTTCAAAAACAACAAGAAGCATTATTTCGTTCTCTTTCTGGTTAAAAGAAAAATACATATGTTTGCATGAGAGGACGAGAGATGCGAGAGAGGTAAGGTCGCTCTGGGACGTTTTTGGTCTTATGAAAGTATAACGCGATCACGTGTTTTGGGATGTATTTATTCCTAAACAAGCAGACGATTCGCAGTTACAACTTTTTTAAAAGGTCCTATGATAAGGTTCCTCCAGAGTTAGCGATGAAGATAAAAGAGTTAGCGTTTGTCTCTTATGCGGTACCTAAACCATTCATCCGATTGCGATGAAACTTTAGTGAGTTGTTGTGCGCACACCCGCGTGTTTCTATATATAGTGATGAGCTCTGGCGTTATGAAATCATTTCCCATAGATACTATTCATCCGATTGCGGTGAATCTTTGGTGAGTTGTTCTGTGCACTCCCACGAACCTATCAATATATACTGCTGAGCTTTGGCATTATGAAATATGTATAAAAATTGCAATACGTGGCACGAGAGCTGTTTGAAATCTGAATTCTTAAATTCTTAGCTCATTTTCTTAATTAAAAGAAAGACAACCAAGGTTACGAATAACCCGACAATATTTGAAAATCTTCTACTACCACCACAGTAAGCGGAAAATGATGCTTGGAGGACTTAGCCAGCCAAGGAATCAAACACGGGACGCCTGGGTGCGATCCAAACGCGATGCCAACTCAGATACTGACCGGGAGTGGGGAGGGGAACGCGGGAAGGAGTTCGCGAGACGGGGGAAGTGGGAGACCGGAGAGGAAAGGCGGGGAAGGTGGAAGGGGACGCGGGAGAAGAAGGGGAGGTGGAAGGGGAACGGGACGAATAGGAAAGGACACGCAGGGAAAAAAACTTTATTAAACGGCAATGCAATGCATGGCGGAAACTCGCTTTTTTCATTAGCTCCACACAGGAGGCCCTGAGGAAAAAATCCATAAGGAACTATGTCATCTTAGGGGATACTGTGTGGAGGGTCTTTTAAGGAAGGGAAGGATAGGAAGTTCTGGGAAGGAAAAAGATGAGAGTGGGTAGGAATTTGGGGGTTAGTGTTTCCAGGAGTGACGGACATATGAATCCACCTCTCCCACTGCAGTTCAAGGCGATGGATCAAGAGTATCCGGCTGGAGAGGTCAAAGGCCTCGCTCAACCAGTCTCTCTCAATCGGCCCGCCACGCGGCAGGAGGGCAGAAGCATCCACCGCCAAGACCTGGACAACCTCACCCCGTGCACGTGGGCACCCCTGTTAAGTCATCAAACGGAGACCTATGGCAGAGATGTTGGTTATCCAATAAATGGTTCCCAGGGTGGCGGTACCCATACCCGCCTCCCAAATTTCAAAATATTTGTATAATAAAAATTAATGAACTAATCGACATACTTCCTTAATAATATGTAACTTGACTAATCTATTTAATACAGCGGCCGATGTAATCAAGTGTCGTATCAATTAATTGGAGCCTAAGCGCCGTGCGCAACGAACAAATAAAAGAAAGGGATCCTTGGATGGGAGATACGAGATTAATTAGCGTCCATTCTGGACCAATCGGTGCCATTAGGCCTGTACAAATTTGTCCCACAAGAGATAACGGCTGTGTTAGATATTGGATGCTGTAGCAGTGGTTGTCAACCTTTGAAATATTTAACCCCACGTGCCTAGACAAAATAAAATCATGTCATATAATATTTCCGGTTGGATTCAATTTTTTTTTTCATGTTGTGTGGAGGGTATTTTAGGGAAAGGATACAGAGGAAGTTCCGGGAAAGAAAAATGTATGAGGGGTGGATAGAAATCTGGGGATTTATGTATCCAGGAGTGACGGACATATGAATCCATCTTTCCATCTGCGGTGCAAGGCGATAGGTCGATAGAGTCTGGCTGGAGAGGTCAAAAGATCTCCCTCACCCCGGCCCGCTACGCAGCAGGTGGGCAGACGCATCCGCCGCTAAGTTCTGGATACAGCTCACCCCATGAACCCAGGCACTGTTAAGTCACCAAAAGAGCGAACCACTTGGCAAGTGACCTATGGCAGAGGTGTTGGTTATCTAATAAATGGTTCCTGGGGGCGGCGGCACCCATACCAGCCTCCCAAATTGCAAAACACCTACTCTTTCTGCCTTGAGGTAGTATACGGCAGAACTTTTGCGTACCAAAACGCCGCCCGGTCTCCATTATTTATTCTTCATACTTCATAAATTTGGGAGGCGGGTAGGGATACCGTCGCCCTGGAAACCATTTATTTGATAACCAATACCTCGGCCATAGGTCACCCCAAGTGGTTCCCTACGTTTGGTGACTTAGCAGGGGTGCCGGGATCATGTGGTGAGTTTGCCCACCAACTGCTTGGTAGGCCGGATCGGGAGAGACGTATTGAGGGAGACATTTTAATCTACGACATACTGATCCCCAGATTCCTACCCATTACTTTTACCTTTTCCTTCCAGAACTTCCTCTCCTTCTTTTCACAGCATCTCCAAAGATGACATAGGTCCTGAGGGGATTTTTTTCCCCAGGGCCGAAATTGTGTGGAGTTAAATTTAAAAAAAAAAAACGCACATATTCTTTAAATGTTGGCATACATGAACAACGTTTGAATTAATAATTTACTGGTAACATAAGAGTATTTCTTACTTGCCGAATTTTATCTTGTTTTTTAGACGATAGCAAGTCTAGATGTATCGTATTTATCAACGTTCATCTTATTGTGTAATCTAGTTAAATAAGTGAAATTTATTTAAGAATTTAAAAAAACGCCATTTGGTTTACAATCACTTATACTAAAAAACAAACAGAAAGCGGGCAGGTCTTTATAAAACACGAACTAAGGTCTAGTGCTATAAAAAACGGTCAATTAAGGAAGAACAAGTTTCTTAAGGCGGACATTGTACAATATACCCGTGGCTTTATTGTGTTCTTATAATATAACTACAACAAATGGACTGAATGGACTTTAAACCTGTTAATACAAATATAATATATAGGGATAAGGATGAAGTAGGCTGAATGATGTAGAAGTAAAATCCCTAAAGATTGCTTGCAAAGACGGGCAATTCCTAAACACATGCCTTCTCTACATTGCTCACATAAAAATATAAATAGGTATGTTGTGGGACAATAAAGACCTTCGCTGATGAAGAAACCGAAAATGGGTTGACAACTCAATTCAACTCATTTTTAGCGCAACTCAACTTTGCGATTTTAGTAATTAAATCTGCTTGTTTAACTAAAATGTAATTTATTAGTAATTTGGTAACGGCGCCGCATCCACGCTCAAAAAGAAGAAGATGGAGAGATATGTAATTACGAATGTTAGAGCAGCGCGCTAATATTTAAAGCGATATAAATTTGAAAATGTTTAATAAAACATGACTCGTTTAAAATAGAGTAGGGATGTTATGGAGATCCGTAACCGTATCCGAAACTATCGGATATCCGAAATTAAAAAAATATCCGTATCCGTAACCGAAACCGATATAAAAGTTTCGGATAAAGGCGGAGTCTAAATGACATGGCCGACATTTGTCATAAAAGCCGCGCGTGACTGATTGTAAAAACAAATTATAATATAGACTAGAAATAAAAGTCAAATCTTGCCATTTGTATTTTACTTTTATAATTTTAAAATTCTAATATCCGTAACCGAAATTATCCGAAACTAGCGGATAATCCGAAATAATTTCATATCCGTAACCGTATCCGAAACCGGTATAATATTATTTCTATATCCGTATCCATATCCAGATCCGAAATTGCATATCCATAACATCCCTAAAATAGAGCCAAAATCTAGTCGAAAGCGTCTTAAGTATCATTTAAAGAAATATTGTGATTTTTTTTACAACAATAACTTGTAAAATAAACGTGTTTATTATAATTTTCGGAGCATGCTTTGCGATTTTTTTCTATCGAGGGAATTTCATATAATTTGCGTTTCGGCATGGAACGCGTTTAGATATTAGGTATTTTAAAAAGTAACATTAACAAATAATATTTTTTTAAGGGGTTAAGAACAACTTCAAATGTTTAAGTGAGATATGTAAAAAATCGGAATGTGTGATTCACACGCGGTAGAAATTAAACCAGAAAGTTGCTAGATGTCGCTTTCTCTTCTTTTGCCTGTTTATTTTAAAGTGGTTTGAAGATTGGAGATTTGATTTCACAAAAATTAAAATATTTTTTTTTGGATTTCGTAGGATTCGAACCTCCGTTCGCTTGATGTCTGTCTCTCTGGCCGCTGAGACTTATCAGGCACCTTGCCCACTGCGTTATCGTAGGCCCGCGCTTAAGCGTGAATTTACCGCGTTATATTAGAACCTATTATTTGTGTAGAACTGAGTTGCGACGCATTTCCGTTTCATCCGAATTACAAATCACTAACGGGGCTATTGAAGTTTCACTTCAATAATAATTTGACGGCCGGCGTAGCTCAACGGTAAGGCTCTTGATTCGCACTCCGTAAGTCGCGGGATCGAATCCCGGCGTGGCAATAAATTTTATTTGATTAATTTGTGTTACTTCACAATTTATTCGTTTAAAATAATATACCTATAGTAGATAAATTTGCGGCACGTTCCAAAGTAGAAGATCCTCTCAGTATCACCCTGGTGTAAGACCACCATTCGGAATTAAAACTTTGCTTGAAATGGCATAAGCCTTGTTTGGTGACCAGATCTGAATAGCCAGGTACTTCTCCACCTTCCTCTTCTCTATCGCCTTCCCCTCCCCACTACCTTCAGCCTCACAACATACCCCAATTGATGCCATAGTCACGCACCAGACGGGAGTAATTGGGACTCTTGTGCGGTAATCATGTTTAAAAAAATCAACCTCCTGAAAAAATCGATATTTTCCTGCTCTGACATATTGCAAATTACTCTAAAACTTGACAGGTTGAGAGGTGCTACTATGGCAACCTGTCAACCTGGCAACTGAAATGTGCCGGCCGCAGCACTGCGAGTTGCAGCATCGCCCTTGACAAACTGTTGCCAGTGTGCGGACCGCCAATGAAATTCGCAAGTTCCTTTCCCGTGGATAGCAATTGAGTTGCTTAAGGTGAAACAGATGTGACCATTCCCATACAATCTATTTTTCAACCGCATTTGAAAACTACAGATAATATTTTATTTATTTTAATGTCGAAAAATAATACTAATAATGAAATATTCGCTAACGAAAATTTCACAGTTCTATCACTTATAATAACCCAGTAATTAAATTAACAAAATTGATTATTTTGTGCAGAAACTGCTAGCCAAAATGCCCTAATCTGCGTTAGAAGGAGACAAACCTATGTGCGAGCCATACGTTTCACGTGCACGCTTTCAACCCATTCCTATGGTGTTAAAGTGGTCAGTATATTTGTAGTAAAAATGTCAATTTGCGTGGCGCGATTTGTTATTCTGATAGAATGTTCGTTTTGCTTTTTTATGAATGTTCCAGTATTACTCGGCGCAAGGAACATTTGCGGGTTTGGCACGCAGTAAAAAAGGACAAACTAACTATAAAATTATAGTGAGAACGACTGTAATTATTTAGAACTTTCATAAATCTCCAACTATCACTAGACGCCCGCCTAGTTATTTTGTTATTGAGACTTGCTAAACAATAAAATGCATAGATCGAGCTGGGTACCTACATTCTGTCCGATTCTTGTCCGTCTGCCACGAGTTTGAAGCTTTTTTCGACTTTGTACAACGCTTTATTGTTATTCCATAAAAATGAGGCGTGCTCTTTATAAGAATCAAAAGTATTATTAGAGAGCATACTTGATCGAAGGTAGAGAGTGAATCCAAGACTAAGTTACAAATTTTTTTACATATTTTCTCGGTAACTACCTAACTAACCATCACGCCGGTTCCCCGCAGGGGAAGGCAGAGAGGACGGACCGCCAAACAACTCGGTCTTGGCACACACTATTTGCCTCACTCACATTCATACATCGTCTCATACATAGTCTTCTATTATTCTGACTTTTGACATGACCTGACTCAAGTATCTGATTCATTTGATCGTGCCATGTCTACCTCGTGCGTCCCCAACTTCTTCTACCATTCATATTTGCGTCATATATTCTTCTTATACTACCTAGGTACTTTCTTCATTAATTCGCTCTATATCCACATTTTCTAGGTACATTCTGTAGTAATTTATATAAAATTAAAATTAAATAATAAAATTTTGATTACTAATAAATATTTTAATTACTATTTTAATTTTAACAATTAAATTATTTTATTCTGCAGTAATTATTACATTCTGTAGTAATCGTGTAATTTTTACTAATTATCTATCACCGTTTTCTCGCTGAGAGGATGGGTCACAAGTCACAACTAAGAGTTGAAAGAGAATGTGAGGAATACGATTATTCACATTCATACACATCTCTTCTATTATTCCGACTGACTGTTCCCAAATAATTAATTCGCTTGATTGCGCCGTTTTTTGCGAAAAATGATCTCAAGAGACACTATACTATAATGTTAGTTGGTATCACAATAACAGAAAAAAAAATTGTTAGATTTCGCAGAACGAAAGTTGAAGTCGATTTTGTGTTTCTATTGTACAGAAATCGGGTTCTCACCGATATTTTTCATAGATTCTATGAAATAGATGATGTGGGATCCCAGTTTTAGCCTTGCATTCTTTCTTGATACAGTACACATATTATATTATCTATTTGACGCTTGTAGAACAATCATACACGGATTTACCACTCATACCCCTCAAGGATCTCATTTCTACTTGTCTTGTACCCCTTCCTCTGCCAGATTGAGTGTCAACAATTTTATGAAATCACACCACATACTATATTATTATGTATTGTGATGTTGTCGAATGAACGATGATTATGGAAGCCGTGGTATCCTGACTTGAGCACACGACAAATTTGTTTCTCCATCTGGCAATTCTAACCACTTCGTTGGTTTGACAAATGCGCCCCATAGAAATGTAAGAATTAAATGTAACTTTTTGACTTATTCGCGAAATATTAGCGAGCAAGCAACCGAGAGAATGCATGGTTAATGAGTAGGTATGTACCTACATCGCTTGTTATGAAGCCCGTTTAGCAAAAGCGGCCTCTAAAAAAAGGTCCAGTTAACACCAGCTCCCGCCACACATGCCGTTGTTCCCAGCCGGTTCCTTTTATAAATTTATTCAATCTTCCCAGGCGTTGATTTAATTTACTGAATACAACAAACCTCTATCTCGCGTCTCTCTTCCACGCATGCGGAACATCGTAAAATTTTTGAAATACATCGTTTTCGCGAATGTTTTTTGGTTGGGTAAATAAAAATGTTCTTTACCAACGCGCGCGGAGCTGTGGAAAATGTCTTTTGTGCATATTTTTTGCTATGAAATTGTGTATTTTTCACCCGTTTTCTACGATTATGTAATTATAGGTACCAATTTTTTTTTTATATAGATTAATATTACTAATATACGTTCGCGAACCAATAATTCATCTCAATATTAAAAAAGCATAACGTGTTAAAAGTGTTTTATTAGACGATATTGAAAATAGCACCATCTATCGGCATAAAGTTTCTAAAAATATTTTAAGAATACCCTTAATGTTTTTTTTCAGTTTTTCCATGAGCGGAGCGCCTAAGAGTCGAGAGCCTTGCTCTTCAACCACGTAGGCAGTATGAACGTACCTACCTACAAATTTTGGTAGGTGTACCTACGTATATATTTTGTTATTAAGTGGTAAGTACAATACAATAAATTATAAAATAATGTAGTCCTCTCTATCACAAATACCTAATTCGTTTTTTAATAAATTAATCACAGAAAAAAATTAGAGTGCGCAAACCACACGCGGAAGAAGTGAAACCTTCAGCAAACTAAAGTAGTCAATAGTGGGTAGGCTACAAAACACCCCAAAAAGAGGAAACCGATAGGCTACGAAGCACCGCACAAAGAGGATGCACAATTTGGGAGGCGGGAATGGGTACCGCCGCCCCGAGAACCTTTATTGGATAACCAACACCTCTGCCATAGGTCACCCCAAGTGGTTCGCTACGTTTGGTGATTTAGCAGGGGCTCCCGGGTTCATGGGGCTAGGTTTGTCTACGACTTGGAGGTGAATGACCAGGACACACTGAACCCCAGATTCCTACCCACCCCTTAAACCCTTTTCGTTCCCAGAACTCTCCTCTCCTTCTTTTCCTTAAAAAATCCTCCACACAGCATACCCAAAGATGACATAGGCCCTGACGGAAATTATTTTTCTCAGGGCCTCCTGCGTGGAGCTCATGTAAAAAAGAGAGGAGTCTGATTGTTCTATCTCATTCTCCCGCTGGTTAAATCCTATAGATGTACGTGTTTGTCTCCTTTTAAGTTTACAAAAAAAAATCTGCATGTTTTATGGATAAATGGCTTCGTTACATTACGAAGAGGGCAAAATATTATGCAAAATATTATAAATGTAATCGATTGGATTTTTTGTAATTATATCAAGTAGAAAATATGAAAAAAAATATTTTCCATTCACGGTTCTTGCTCCGTTCACCAAATGGACATATCAGTCTGAATGAACTAGCACTCAGTGGTCGGTGACAAAGCACAGCGTCGTGAAACTCGTTATTTATAATATATCTACCTATCAATTATTATTGAAAGAGAATCAACAATTATTGTCTAAGAACATGAATAATGGAAAATTGAAAGAAAATAAAATGATGCGGTTGTGATCGAGACTTGAATTCGGATCCGGAGTGACTTTACAGAATTTAAACAATTCATCAAATTTCAAAGATTTTTTCAAGTTCTGTGAACGTTGTACTCAAGTTCTGTTTCATAACGGGCAAGTTGCTTCACATTACTTGGATGGTAAAATAACTCGAATAGTACTTACACAGAACTCAAATATTCAATTTTTCATTTTGAAATTTGAGTTTTTTCTTCTGTAAGAAGTAACTTATCAAAAAAGCAAAACGTACCGACCGCTGGTTGTCGATCTCTATTTTATTTTATAAAAAATCGAGTGCAGTTCACACGCAGTAGAAGTGAAGTCTCCACCCACAAAATCTCAACCAATAGGAGCCTTGAAAACTAATAAAATAATCAAAGCGGCCAATGTGCTCGGCTTGACAAAGCGCAACGCTTCGTACGTACTATACGTTGTTGGTAAGGTCTCCTTCTCTCGTAGGCTAAATCCTATAGATGTATGTATTTGTCTCTTTTTGGTGTTTCTTGTTTCAGTTTCATCATGTTTCAAATCACAACGGTGCTAAAGAAGTTTCCCTATTTAATATTTGCATTAGTGTCAAAATTCAGAGAGGAAATCAGGGAATACTTTTGAATGGAGAAAACAAGGCTGGTTTCCTAATAATTTCAAGAAATTAACAGTGATGTATATACCTCGTGTTTCCGGACACTGTATACACACGCCCCCGTCTATCGTCTCTATACACTTGCCCGGGACTGAAGAGTGAAGAGTCCATTCAGTAGGTATTGACTATGTCCGCGCCGCAAGATTGATCTTTTAATAATATCTGAGATACCATCTTACAACTAACTCCGACATCCCACTAAGGTGTGCTCATGATCGCAACACAAACAGAGGTGTACTCGGAAATTTAAATTGTATTATAAATTTGTAATGAATGTAGGTCAGAGATTATGGATTAATACTTGACGTGTATGTCTCTGATGAATGAACGTGCGAACGAAGGGTATAGGAGTAGATATATTAATATATAATAGTATCTATAATTTGAATATAAAGTATTTTAAAATTACCAACTATCATTGTAAACATTGTTATTGAACATTAACATTGTGATTAAAAATTACCAACAATATTTGTGAACGTTATAATTGAAAATTAACATCATAATTGAAAATTACCAACAATAATTGTAAACATTGTAATTGAAAATTACCTACAATAATATTAAACATTGTAATTGAACACTAACATTGTAATTAAAAATTACCAGAAATAAAATTGTAATTAAACATAAACATTCATAATTTTAAACATTGTAATTGAACATTAACATCCTATTGACAAACTGCTTAGCTGCGGTTAGTTCGGTAACGGTATAGTTCTTTTAAAAACAATTTTTCAAAAAATCGTTTTACATATGCATTTTCCAATTTTTATTATTATCGTTTATATAAAAATTCTTATTTTTGTTGTGTGTTTCCTGCGTAACTCTGGTTTAATGAACTCAATTTGCTTTGAATTTATGCGTCATTTTCAAAATTATAACTGATTATGTGAAGAATGCAGACAAATGATAAAGTACCTGCCTATAATATAATATTTTTACCAATTTTTTTTTGATTGCCATTTTAAAATTTTAAACTGTTTTTTCAAAAATTTATACTATTCCGTAGCAGGATCCAAAATCAATAAAAATATGAACGTAGATATGATAGGTATTAATTGATACACATAAAAATATTGAATGTATTTCCAATTCGCCCACTATATCTTAATAATCAATAGGTAGGTCTGTTGGCGCCAAGTGACCCCGTCAATTACACGCCATTAGTCCACCTCTCCCCACCGGTCAAACTTACCCTGTGTTCCGCTACCCCACCCCGGACCTAACCCAACCGGCCCATAGACACTGCAAATCTTATAGGATGGCCCTTCCAAAGTTTAGTGGGTTCTAGTGAAACAAGACATGAGATAAGGCATGTAAGACTAACGATTACCGCCGAACTACGACCAAACTGCACGGATTATCGAAACGTCTATGCAATAGAAAGTTGGAGTTTGTAGAAAGAAAGGTGCTGTGCGTAGATGCGATTTTCTGTATGGGTGAACTACGCTTTTTTGTGTGAATACATCACAAGAGTCTCAGCTGCTCCCGTCTGGAACCAGTGAGACTATGGCATCCCCAATTAGGGTATGTTGTTCGGCTGAAGGTAGTGGGGAGGGGAATGAAATGGGGAAGAGAAAGATGGCTATTCAGATCTGGTCACCAAACACGGCTAAAGCCATTTCAATCAAATTTTCAATTCTGAATGGTGGTCTTACACCAGGGCGATACTGAGAGTATCGTCCAATTAGGAACGTGCCGCAAATATACTATATATTATGTTTAAATGAATTAAATGTGAAATAACACAAATTAATTAATTTTATTTGCCCACGCCGGGTTTCGATCCAGCGATCTTCGGATTGCGAGTCAAGAGCTCTTAACCCTAGACCAAGCCGGTCATCAATACTGGCTAATAGCTAATAATAATAATAATAATAATTAATTCCAGGAAGTATACAGGGATAGTGCAATGCAATACAATCCATATTTTGAAATAACAAAAGAAATTAGACAAATAATAAGTTAAGGTTAAAAGTAAATAATAGCTCATAAATAAAATAATAAACAATAAATTTAACAAAACAAAAAACGACTTAAAAAAATGCACTGAAAAGCAAAAAAATAATTTCGTACGATTGTTATTTTTGGAGTCGGTGTCAGCCAAGGTAACTACATACATAGATAGTTATAGGTAGTATATAACCGACTCCAAAAATAACAATCGTACTAAAAAAAAAAATTGCTTTTTAGTGCATTTTTTTAAGTCGTTTTTTGTTTTGTTAAAATCTTTGTTTATTTTTTGATTTTTAGTGACGAGCGTGCGTAAAGAAGTTTTACTTCAAAAAAAGAATCATCGAAATCTGTTGGCGTAATATTGAGTCCATTTGTCGCGCACATACTTATTGCAAATTTAAGGCATACATATATGGTTTTCTCATAGATCCCATTGTCAGAACTGGACCAAATTAAAATGGGACCACACAGGAAGCACCAGCTTTCTAATAAAAAAGAATTATCAATATCGGTTCACCCAATCGAAAGTTCTGAGGTAACAACATAAATTTCTTTTTCAAAAATACCATCGAATAACATAAAAAAAAAATATCAAAAATACCGTTGAATTGATAACCTCCTCCTTTTCGAAGTCGTTTAAAAACGAATAAGCATGAAAAACATGAGAAATGAAACTGAAAATATAATAAACACTATAATAAATAAACACTGAAATACTGTTTTTAATGGTTCCGCGAAAATATCCCCTACAAAATATCCACCGACAAAATATCTACTAAAACCTAACCTAACAAAAGCATGGGACAAAAATAATTTAGACATCCTGTAAATACAATAAATTATTCATATTAGAATAAGTTAACAATAATAATCTAAACGAAAATATGAAAGAGAAAAAGACACAGAAAAACGACAATGGTCGCAACTGGGACTCGAACCCAGAACTCTCCGTCTAACCGGGACGAGCGCGTTAACCAATTTCGCTATTGCCACCTTCTGTCAAACCGTCATATTTGTCAATCTCATATTTTCAAATTTTAGAATTACATTTTTATCAACTAATTATTTTTCTCCATATTGCGGGCAACTATCCTTTTCATTGGAAACAATCATTCTAAGAATTGGTTTGTAACCTGGATAGCGTCTCGGATAGATATGTATATCCGAATTTATTTATATGGTAGGTACAATTGACTTTTATAGAAGTTGAATAAATTATTCTTATCTGTATTATTTTTTGTCCCATTTTACTATTTTTGATAGATGTCTGTATTATTTTAGTTTCATTTTTTTGTTAGGTTAGGTTAGGTTAGGTTGGGTTAGGTTATTTTAAGTTATATTTTAGTTTTAGTAGATATTTTGTTTGGGGATGTTTTGTCGGTAGGATATTTTGTCAAGGATATTTCTACCGAGCCTTAGCGGTCCGGTCTAAGAGACACTCCCTCTCTATTAAATTAGTAGTACTGGACAGTACGGCGCTTCAGTGGACTAGGGCAATTAGGCGCAGGTATCAATCAATGGACAGTGGACAGCGGGGTAACAATGGACTTGGTCCATATTAGAGCCGAGTTATCAATGAGAGGAGTTGAAGTCAGAATATGAAGGATTTGTAGGAATGATCCTTTTAGATACTTTAATGTCTAGTCATTAAATACCAGTCTTCTATGAATGAACGACTGCATTCAGGTAGATGACTTCAAAAATTATTTTATACTAGCTGAAATAGTCCCCGTCGATGCCCGGGCTTTCCACAGAGTTTTAGAAATCAAATGTAGACAGTGACCTTCCTCTTGTTTTGAAGATCTCATGTGCAAAATTTCATCAACCACGGCATAAAACTTTATTTTGATTTGCTTGCAAATCAAATCCACACACCCCGCTTGCCAGCCCGCTCGTCCACCACATACAGATATTCTCCTTTATATATTATATATTTCAACCAATTTACACAAAACCTTGACAAATTATATACTCAAACCTTCCGCATAAATCACTCTTTGGTGAAAACTGAAAACCGCATGAAAATCCGTTCAGTATAGTTTTTGAAATTATAGCGAACAGACAGACGCGGCGAAGGTTAATGGTCAAAATACGGAACATTTTTATAGACTTTTCTTTTTTTATTTATTGTTCTTAAGTAAAAATTTTTGGAACTCCATTTTAATTTAAAATTTCTTTTTTATATTCAACTAGCTGACCTGGCGAACTTCATATTATTAGCTGAAATAAATTCAGTTTTTTTATTAAGTTAAAAATTACACAATGAAGTCATTATTGATGCGCAACTGTCCGTGTTTTGTTTTTGTCAGTATCAGAGATGGCGTTGTGATCGGTTTTATATTTTTTGTGATTTTCTTACTTTTCCACTTACTTACGGGAATTACGTTTTATTTTCTTTATACGTGTGGAGAGATATATTAAAATTATTGTATTTTTCCTTTGGAGGGGTGCAGACATACGTTCACCGTTTGTCCCATTTTCGACTGACATTAAGTGTGTAAGAAATAGGGGCAGTATTATATGTTTAAGAATGAAAGCAAAACAATCAGCGCATTGACATTTGACGTTTTTGAATTTTTGGAATTCACTCACTACTCAATATCATACTAAGACATTATCAAACTGTGGTCTTATCACTTAGTTAATTGGGGAAACTTAACCTTAAATATAAAAGCACAATAACCATTTAAAATTTCCATAATTTTACTCAGACATTAATAAGGGCGTATATAATTAGCACCAATTTTTTTAATCGTGCATACCTATCGAGAAATAATATGTCTGTAAGTCGAATGACGCCTTTAGAAGGTGAAATAGCTGTCACACGTAATAATAATTGTGATGACCGTGGCCGGTTATCCCATATATGTCTGGACTCCTTTCTATGGATCCAGATTCCTCTGACTATGATGATCTCAGTACAGGGTATTACTTCAATAATGATACGTAGGTAGTCTAGTGATGTTTATTCCGGGATAAGGTACAATGTTATTCTAAGGAAGTCTGATGGTAAGAGGACGAATGGACAACAATCACACCCTTTTATACGTTCCTCATGTTGTCTCACTCATACACGCATGTCTCTCTCATACCGCAAGACATACGTTCACCACAATAATAACATAGCAGAACATGTTTATTTAAAAACTGTTTTTATAAATTGAATAATAATATTTTTGAATAGGTATATAAAAGAATTGTAAACTTTTTTTTCTTACATTTCTTCAATAATATGAATACGTGCTTTGTCGCTTCATTTTAAATTAATGAAAATATATAAATTGGTTCATTATTAAATATTTTACCAAAATTATGTTTATTTTATAAATAACATATTGTTAACGTAGATACTATTTAATGAAAATAATCGACCAAGGATCGAATCCTGCAAAATCAAAAAAAAAAGTTTATTTTTATTTTTGTAAAATCAGTATCCAAATATTTACTCTACAAGTAACTCCAAAATAAACAGGCAAAATAAAACACAAAAAAAAAGAAAGCGACATCCAGCTACTCCGAAGAAGAAACACAAAAACTAATAAGATGACCAAATGTATTGAAAAAAAGGTGCACTGGAATTCGACGACAAGGTTTTGAAAAAAATCATGCTTCGTATAGTCTCCCCACTCTTTTCTACTTTAGTTTTCTGAAGGTTTCACTTATATCACGTGTAAATTGCACTCTGATTTTTTTGTATACACCTCATTTTCGGAAAGTCATTACAAGTTGTAGAAAGATATGTATTTATTGAAGGGTGTTTACATTATTTAATTAAGTAGATATGTAGGTACAGGCAAATAAATTTAAAGAGAAACTTAATTTTGTAGTGGTGATCTGGATAATAAAAAACAAAAAAAGTGATTTAATTTTTTTTTAAAGATGGTTTTTTTACATTGGCTCCACACAGGAGACCTTGAGGAAAACAATTCCCCTCAGTACCTGTGTCATCTTTAGGGACGCTCTGTGGGGGGTGTTTTAGGAAAAGAATTAGAGTAATTTCTGGGTAGAAAAAAGGAGTGGGTATGAATCTGGGGTCCATGTGTCTAGGAGTGGCGGACTTATGTACGATTGTCCCTCTCGATCCGGCCTGCCAAGCAGTTGGTGGGCAGATGCATCGGGCACCAAACGATTCGAACCACTTGTGGTAAAAAAGGTAAGAGATTGAAGTGTTGAAGAATAACACAAAAACAAAAGAAGATAGTCGGATAGAATCGCGAGTCTTACGGAAACGGATCTTTGGGTATTTTAGGGGTAAGAGGGGACTGCAGGCGAGTGTTTCAAACTAGTTTCGACTATCATAATACGGGCATGTCCCTAGTGTGGTACCTACTCGAGAAGCATGTAAAAAACTTTTTTTTATATATATTTGGCAATACTGATTAAAAATACATATAAAGTTACGTCGGTTACATAGTTACATAAGTTTTTAACAAAGAAACAAAAAATTGCCTTTCCTCACCATAAAGAGCAATGCTCTTGTATTTGGTGAGGGAATTCTAGCTCAATTAGTAAATTAAAATGTCGTGTAAGGTAGTAATAATGGCTATTGTAAATAATAAGTAAGGTTAGAAAATCATGTATAAATTTAAAAATAAAAATCATGATAAGTTTACAAAATCATAATATAAATTTTTAAAATCATTATAAATTAATGAATCCTGTAAGTTAGTAACAAAAATTATTGTTAAGTAAAGGATACGTAAGAAAGAACGCAAGATTTATTCAATGGTAGACTCAAAGATATTGAAACTAAGAAAAAATGATAAAGAATGAAGGAATGAACGATTTATACATTAGCAGACTTTAATTAGATATAAAAAGTAAACATATTTGGGACTCTTATAGCAGTTTAAGGGAATTTTATAATTTGGCTTAAATTTCTGCATATTTTCGATACTTTTTAATTTTAATGGGAGGTTGTTATAATAGATTATGCCTAGATAGGAATTTTGAATTTGCTTAGTATTAAATTTTAGGATTTTAATAGTTTTCTGGTATCTTCCTGATGTATTGAATTGTAAGTTACGAGTATTTAACTGTATTTCTTTGTAAATTTGAAGTATTGAACAGTATACATATACTAAAATTATTTAATAAATTAAAAAAAACGCTTGAAATAATGCGTTCAAAGGTATTCTCTTTAAAGTGATTTGCCTGTACTGAGACTGATTTTCCTTGTTTATTTATTTATCAATGAAAACCATCGTATCAGTTTCTGGAACACGACTCTACCGCTCGTCAGTCTAAATTAACAATTGGAAACGAATTCGCTTAATCTCGTAGATTAGTTCTCCGCCGGGGCAGGCAGAGAAACACCTCCGTCTCGATATGGGCACTGGGCAGTTGGGCACTCGAAGCGGGTATTGAGAGATCAATCGTCGCTCAAGGTGTGAGGAGTAGATAAAATGGAAGAAGGAGAATACAGAGAGGGATTGGGAATCATTGCAGGGGACCCCACCACTTTCCCAACGGCGTTATAAGGAAACATATGGTTTCCTCCTTCACCGCATACGTCAAGACTCTATTTTTTCATTAAACGAAACTACATTTATTTAAACGACTCTAGACCCTCCAACGTCCATGCATACGGGGTTAGTAAGCAGTATGCAAGTACTTACATTAACATTATACAAAAGATTGGGAATCAGATTAGTAATGTAGGTTCTCCAAATCTATATTCATCATTATTTATTCAAACCTTGAAGAATGTTATAATTCGTATACACACACGAGCCGAATTGCCGAGCCGAACCATGACCTACTGGAAAAGAACGAAGTAACAGCTAATGCAGTGAAACGCCAAAAATTTCAATTGTGGCTTACAACTAAGATCAATAACTATTGACTTACAACTAAGGTTTGTAACTAGTGACTTACAACTAAGGCTTGTAACTAGAGACTTACAACTAAGGCTTGTAACTAGTGACTTACAACTAAGGCTTGTAACTAGTGACTTGCAACTAAGACTTGTAACAAGTGACTTACAACTAAGGCATGTATCTAGCGACTTACAACTAAGGCTTGTAACTAGTGACTTACAACTAAGGTTTTAAATAGTAATATACAACTAAGGCTTGTAACTTACAACTAACGTTTATAACTAGTGATTTATAACTAAGGCTTGTAACTAGTGACTTACAACTAAGGCTTGTAACTTGCCATTAAGGCTTATAACTAGTGACTTACAACTAAGGCTTGTAACTAGTGACTTACAACTAGGGCTTGTAACTAGTGATCCAGAGTGAAATATACTTTCAGTATCGCCCTGGTGTAAGACCACCATTCCAAATTGAAACGTTGCCTGAAATGGCTTTAGCTGTGTTTGGTGACCAGATCTGAATAGCCAGGTAATTCCCCACCTTCCTCTTAACCATCTTCGTCACCTCCCCCATGCCTTCAGCCTCACAACATACCCCAATTGGGGATGCCATAGTCTCACTGGCTCTAGACGGGAGCCGTTGGTGACTCTTGTGCGGTATTCATGTAAAAAAAAGTGACTTAAAACTATACTTAAGACTAAGTGTAATCATTTATTAATTTGAAATACCTAATGTTAATATTATTACGCAAATCGATAAACATAAAGTTTTTAGTATGAAAAACATTTTTTATACATTTTCAAAATTAATATAGGATTAGCATATTTTTATGACTGAGTAGGTATTTAACCTAACATAACCAATAAAAAATTACAAAAATAATACAGATATCATGTAAAGACAATAAATTATTTTTTATTACGGTGCTCCAGATTTCATGTCCGGGTTGAATCTTTCCCAAATGAAAGACTAAACCCTTCCACACACTTTTCCACAAATGAATATCTAGTAAATTATCGCAATGTAATTGCACTACATAAGAATAAAACAATACAAGAACAATACGTCAATCCACCAGAAACATAATGGGAAAATATTTCACCGACTCCAGATATTTTCATATCAGAGGGTTCGGCTCTGATGAAATCCTAACTGGTCCGATAAATCCTACTGATCCCTCAATATAAATATTAAAAAAATCTTTCGTAATCCTACATGTATTTAAAATGACCGACTTTTGCATTTTTATGTACAAATTTTTTGACAAATCTAATACGCCTAAATTTTGAATGAGAGAGCTTGGTATAATGCCAGTAGCCGAAATAACAAATGGTAATATTTTTATAGTCTGAGAATGCCAAATTCTTTTAATTTCATTTCCTAAATCTGTATATTTTCTTATTTTTTCAGAAACAGTTTTCTGAATATTACAAGAATTTGGTATAGCGACATCAATGATATAAGTTATTTTCTTAATTATGTCATGTAAAACTATATCGGGTCTATTATGACTAATTGTTCTGTCTGTCAGAATAGTTTTATCATAATAAATTTTATAAAATTCATTTTCTAAAAATGAATTTGGTTCATATTCATAATATGGTACATTACGGCAGTCAATCAAGTAATGTTTAGTTACCAAACTTTGGTGAATTATTTTTAAAACTTGATTGTGCCTAAATGTATACTCGGACGGCGCTAATACAGAACATCCCGATATAATATGTTCTATAGTTTCCGGAAAAGCCAAACATTTTCTACATAAATCATCAATTTGATTTGCATCTTTGATGATATGCTTCCTATAATTTTTAGTATTAATGACTCTATCTTGTATGGCAAGCATAAAGCCTTCTATTTCTGCGCTCAACTCTCCAATACTCAACCATTTGTTTGACGAAAATTTGTCAACATATGTTTGGTTGAGATAATTGAAGTGTTTTGCGTGAAGAATTTTATTTGACCAGGAATCTAATAATTCCTGGTTGGTATTTATAAGAATGCTGGCATTCTCGTCGTATAAATTTAATGGTGAAATATTTCTATCTGCCTTGCATATTATTTTGTGCATTTCTGAACTATCAGCTTTCCTATGGAAAAAATTTCTTAGCATTTCTACCTGATTATGTTTTAAAGATGTTATTTTGACTATACCTCTACCCCCTAAATTTCTGGGTAAATTAATACGTTCTATAGCTGAATTTGGATGATGGCAATGAAATTTAGTTAATGTAGTTCTAATTAATCGTTCTAAGCTATCTAAATCTGTATTAGACCATTTAATTATGCCAAATGAGTAAGTTAATAGAGGTATTGCCCAAGTATTTATCGCCTTTACTAAATTTTTAGCAGATAGATTGCATTTCAAAATTTTTCTGATCCTAGTTTTAAATTTAATCCTAATATCATTTTTAATACTAGTATGATCTAATCTATTTGATTGCGGATATCCTAAATATTTATAAACCTCACCCCCTTTCATACTTTCAATTTTGAAATTTCTAAATATACCCTCGTCTCCATCTACAATTTTACCTTTCTCTATATGGATCGTTCTACATTTATCTAAACCAAAAGTCATTTTAATATCATCTGAAAAATTTTTAACTACTTTAATCATTTTCTCTAAATTTGGTTCAGAATTTGAATATAATTTTAAATCATCCATAAATAATAAATGAGAAATTATATTTCTCTCTCTAGTATTACCTTTAATTTTTATTCCAAACTTGCTTTTAATTAACATTTTAGATAGAGGATTTAATGCTAAGCAAAACCAAAGAGGACTCAATGAGTCTCCTTGAAAAATCCCTCTTTTTATTGAAATGCCCGGTACTATAATTTTCTTATCTTTCAAATTCAAAAGCAAATCGGTATTCCAAAATGCCATAATTTTTTCCAAAAAGCTAATAATAATTGGGTTAATTTTGTATATATTTAAAACTTTTATCAGCCACGAGTGCGGGACACTATCATAAGCTTTTTGGTAATCTATATAACAAATATGTAAATTACGTTTTTGGGTTTGAATCTGTTTTAGAATTACAGAATCAATAACTAATTGTTCTTTACATCCCATATGTTTTCTGCGACAACCTTTTTGTTGTTCAGATAAAACATTTTTTTCATCTAAATGAGTGTATATTAAATCTGTCAAGCAAGAGGTTAAAATTTTATATATTGTCGGTAAACATGTAATGGGTCTATACTGAGAGGGATTATTAATATGTTCGCTTTTAGGCAACATATAAGTAATGCCCTTAGTTAGAAAATTTGGAAAATTTTGAGGTTCTCTGACAAATTTTGAAAGATTTTTTGCCAAAAGGGGATGTAAAGTAGTCAGACGTTTATACCAAAAATTATGTATCCAATCGCAACCCGTGGCTTTCCAATTATGAGTACTTTTTATAATTTTGGCTAACAATTCAACCGATATATCAGAAAAACTCATTTGTTCAATGTCTGAACAATTGAGTTCTTCATTTTCTATCCACGGACCTGACTCATTATGTTTTATATCTTTACTCCAAATATTTGTCCAAAAATCGCGCATATCTGATTCAGATGGCAACGGATTATTATTATTCGAAATAATATTTTGTTTATCGTCAAGTTTGGAATAAAATATTTTCTCATTTTTCTGAAATAATCTATTATTATTTTTTTTATTATACGTATAATTATATCTTTTTAATCTACTAGCTTTTACACCTAATTTTTGTTTTAACAAATCTAATAAATCATTGATTAAATTTTCATTATTATTACTACCAATGCTATAACCAAATTTTCTCCCAATTACATCTACATGTCTCAAAATATTCCTACTTCTATTTCCATTTTTATACTCTATTACTCTAGCTATGCTACTTCTTAAAAATACTACATCATTTTCTAATCTACTCTGCCATTCTGGTTTTCTATAATTATATGATCTATCATCAGAAGACGTTAATTTAACTCCTAACTTGTTACATATAGTGATAGCACTAGCATACACTATTGTATGAAGATCTAAAAAACTAATGTCATCAAATATAATTTTTGGTAAAATTATATTATTTAATTCAGAAATTAATTTAGATAATTTCTTTGACGTATGTAATTTTGGTAATTTTGGTCTAACTGTGGGCTCTATATCTATATATCTATTTATATTATTATGAAGTAAGTTAGCTAATTCTATAATATTTTCATCTAGTAAGTTTAAATTTGCAATGTTGATTTCCCTAAGATTATAAATAACGTCAACAAGTTATTTGAGTCTACTGTAATATCATTGGATTCTTCGACTAGAATATTATCTGAACTATCTACGTTCAATGTATCTGATATAACATTACTACTCGTATTAACTTGCTCTAAATTATTTTCTAATTGCAATCTATCTGCTACTTCCTTTTTTATCTGATCTAATGTTACTACAGGAATTAAATTATTTTTGAAAATTGCCCTCTTTTGGTCTGCTAATCTTTGTTCGTTTACTTGGGCAATCGGATAATTTTGTGAGAAAATTAAATGTAATTTTTTCCTATACAATAACATATCTGTTTCTAATTTAGTTACATAAAAATATGAACGAACGATGAACATATTGACATCGTTCGTCCATTTCATACGCTGCCTAGGAATACCTGCTTTTGTTTTTGGTGGTCTTAGACTATCATTGTTCATCTGTGTAGATGACATAACAGACCGCTCTTCATTTCGGTTGGTTGTAAATGACATATTATCAATTTACAAAACAACACGAAAATGATTATTATTATTAGTTCCTACATTGTTATCTGTATTATTTGGTCCCATTTTACTATTTTTGAACAATAATATATTGTCTTTGCAGGATGTCGTATTATTTTTGTGCCATTTTTTGTTAGGTTAGGTTGGTTAAGTTTTAGTAGATATTTGTTGGGGGATATTTTTTCCGTAGGATATTTAGTCAGGGGATATTTTGTCGGGGATATTTTGATATAGAGCCCCGGCCCTGAAGCGATGACCACAGTTCGTGTTTTTCGTTTACTATCTTATCAAAAAGACCGGACGTGGCTTGTAAGGACTCAAAAAACCACTAACAACAATGATAAGAAGTCTAAAGAAACAACCAGAGTAAAAAATCCTCAACATTTTCGTAATAAGTCAATATAACAAAGGGATTTTAAATTTACCTTTTTGATTAGTTGATATATACTTAATTGATGTTTCATTTGAACAGGGATGGTTTATTGGCTATTTTAAATGTTGTTTGTTTAATATAAGGGATTTTAAAACGAATGCAGTCGCACTCTTATATAAATATTAGTCATTTTATAATCATAACGAACGAATTTTCAGGTTGTTTTGAAAATCAAGAGGTATTTTTATCTTAATTGGGGAGTTTAATGCTTTATTTCGACTTGGAACTAAATAAAGTTAGTCACAATTCATGGACAGGGTTGTGGAATGGACAGGAATGAAGATGTTATGGTTCGGATGAATAAAGAAAAATAAGTTATTAAAACTATAAAAATCCGAAAACTTCAATATCTTGGACATGTGATAAGACACCCAGAGAAGTGTGAGATGCAGGGAAAGATTGCCGGAAGACGCGGCCCTTGAAGAAGGAGAACCTCATGGCTGAAAAACCCGAGACTGTGGTTTGGCCAGTCTACCGTAGAGCTGTTCCATAGCCAACATGATAGCCAACGTCCGTTGAACGGATAGGGCACAGGAAGAAGAAGGCAATTCAGAGTAGAAGACGCTTGTAAAGAGAAGAAATGCGAATTGAGTCGTTACGACACGCTTTTTAAATCACCTTATTCTTGAGGCGCCTTCTCCTGTTGTAGGTTGGATATCATAGTTCGTTCCAGTCAGCTCAAAATCAGAACCGAGAGTAAAAAACATCGGTGTTCCGCAGGGATCGGTATTAGATCCAATTTTATTCATAATTTATATAAATGATATAATTTAAACCATAAAACACTGCAAAATTAGAATATTTGCAGACGATACGTTAATCTGTATTTCGTGTGAAGATTACATAGATGTCATTGACAACATAAACGAAGACCTGCAAAATGGCTGAATTTAAACGTAAACAAAACAAAATATATGGAAATAAGCAATAAAACACCTAAAACAGGGTTAAATTTGACAATTAATAATGAAATTTTTTAAAAAGTAAATGAAATCAATTACCTGGGTGCAATAATCGATGCAAAACTAACTTTCACAGCAAATATTGAATTTAAAAAAAAAGTCACAAAGATTTCGAAGCAATACAATGCGGTAGTGTTTGGAAAGTGATTTATGCATACCAAATCCTAACGCATTTCAGTCGGTAGAGCGACTGAATCGCGGTAGGGATTGGGAATACGCAACCCGGGCACCCCTGCTAAGTCACCAAATGTAGCGAACCACTTGGGGTATTTTAACCTATGGCAGAGGTGTTGGTTATCAAATAAATGGTTCCCGGGTGACGGTATCCATACCTGCCACCAAAATTGAAAATTGGATTTGTTTTCTTCAATGAATGCAAATCTTGGGAGTGGAATTTAACCCATTTTAATTAAAGATTTAATTAAAAATGAATATTTTTCCAAGCTGAATGCACATGGATCTATATGCACGTTTATGTATGATTTAAAATATATCCTATATAAATACTTCCCTTTTAAATACGATAAACTAAAATAGTTTGCACAAGATTCAAGAACAAAATCAGAAATTGGTAAATAGAGTATTACGAGTACCTCATATCTCAGAACATGGTGAAGTGAAGTTAGAATCCTGTCCAACCAAAGAGTTATATTTATTTATTTATTATGAATTAACGCCGATTAACGGCTTTTACATAGGAATTACAATAATTTTAAATGAATACAGAATGTACAAAGTTAGGGAAAAAAATGATTTGACAAAAAATTAAAAGGTACATATTGAAGTGGCAGCATAAAGTACAAATAGTAAAGCCATTATAAATACAAATATGAAGAAAAAGAAAACCTCATACACGTGTATACAAGATATTTTTAACTAAAAAATAACCAATGTAAACGCAACGAAAATATTTTTTTTAAATCCAGCATTGATAAAGAATATAAATATTTAAAGTATATTTGATTATAATCCAACTGAGAAACGCTGACCAACAGCTTTAATTAAATAATGTTTGTATGTTGTTTAATCTTTCAATATTTATCACATCATCAACAACATATTTATTACCAAGCAAGCAATTTATTATGGAATATAATTCAGCATTTGATGCTGTATTGGGTCAATGATGAGGTAATTTGTGAAACAAACTGATCTACTCGGTAAATGAAATAAGATTTGTTTATTTAATTAAATGAAGACAATGTAAGCGAAACTCAATCGAAAATCTGGAAACAGAAAAATCAGAAAAAGATATTGGCACCTCTGGGACTCGAACCCAGCTAAATGCTATCTAGATAGTGTCTGGATAAATTTTAATCCATTTTATTTTTAATATGCGACATCTATTGACTTTCCTGCAAGTCTATGAGTTGGTAGAGTCACGGCCCGGAAAGCTGAAGGTCCTGGGTTCGAGTCCAAGAGGTGCCAATATCTTTTTCTGATTTTTCTGTTTCCAGATTTTCGATTGAGTTTCGCTTACATTGTCTTCATTTAATTAAATGTTACAATTTAAGGTTTTACTCATAAAGTTAAAAATAAAAATTATATAAAGATTTGTTTAGTTCGTGTGACTCTATTAGGAACATGAAATGAAATCAATTGATATAATGCCAGGACTGTCAGAGAGGAAAAAAAAATAATTTAGAGATAAAAATGACATAAGATACCAATCTTTTGTCGGACAGCTTTGTTCATTTTTTTTCATTAAGCATTAATTTTTTTTAATTTCATTTTATGTTAACACCGCAGAGTATCAATTCAATTCATTCATTTTAAAAACAGTACAAAATTTAAATTGTAAGGCGTTTTAAAAAGAGAAAAATATTAATATTAGAAAAGCAGATTTAAGCAATTTAAATATCAATGAAGCACAATCAGACTAACAGCAACAAAGCTTGCCGTCTAAATGGTGCTTCATTGATGTTAAACTAATCGATAGTCAAAGTGATTCTATTTAACAAAAAGACAGCTCTCCCGACTGGCATGACCATTGGCAAGTTAGTTCTACAAGCCAGAGATAAAACAGTCTTTGCTGTCGATGATGGAGATAACAAATAACATTTCAACATGGAGACTCAGGTAAATGTATCTCTATCTTGCGCTGCCTGGAATAGCTCCTCCACACTTCCAATACCGGTCCAATCTCGTACATTTCCCTCTATATTGCCTTTTAATATTAACACAGATTAATAATATAAAATGTTTTTTTTTTGCGCACGCCGGGATTCAATCCCATGACCTTCGGATTGTGATTCGAGAGTTTTACCCATCGACTATGGTGGCCTTAAAAAAGGTTTTAGTGTATGTGGGTATATTTTCAAAAGAAGTATTAAGTTTATAATTTGCAAGTCTTAAAAAGGTGTGCTGTATTTTTTTGGGTACAATGATCACATATGCCAGTTAAAACGCTTTTAGTGAGACAAATGAGAGATTGAATTAGGCGCCATCTAGCGCCATAAGCCCATAAAACAAAGGGTGAAACCTTCATTCACCGGTCTCATTGATATCTTCATTCAACCTTATCGTCAGACCGCGTCGTCCAATTAGCGACGTGTCGACTCATACGTCCCGTGTCCCCTGCCCTGGGTCCTGTATCAGTGTCCGCCATAGAGATTGTAATTCGAAAAAACCGGATTTTAAAAAATCCGAATCCACGGAGCCGTGAAATCAGAATTTTAAACAAAAAATCCGTATTTAAAATTATAAAAAGAATATAGTCAAATTAGCAGTTAGGTCTATTTGGAAGGCGAGAATGGGTACCGCCGCCCCGGGAACCTTTATTATATAACCAACACCTCTGCCATAGGTCACCCCAAGTGGTTCGCTACGTTTGGTGATTTAGTAGGAGTGCCCAGGATGAGGTTTGTCTAGGTCTTGGAGGTGTATGACCAGGACACACCGAACCTCAGAACTCCTTTCCAGAACTCTCCTTTCTTTCCTTTTCCCTAAAAAAACCCTCCACACAACATCCCCAAAGATGAGATAGGCCCTCAAGGAAATTATTTTCTTCAGGGCCTTCTGTTTGGATCTCATGTATAAAAAGAAATCCGATTTGATAGCTGGTAGTAGGAACCAGGATGATGGGAACCCCAGCGGAATAAAAAGGTAGCATCCAACAAGGCCACCCTCTTGAATCGGATCCAAATGGTCGAGTTAAAACGGGACTTCGCTACGAAGGCTAGCTGTGAGCATTTTTCTTAAACTAGAGATTGAAATTAAGCATAAGAAAGAGAAATATTAAATATTAGAAAGAAAAAAATAATCATACAAAAAGCACAAGAAGAGGGAATAAAATTTATAAAAATCAACATGTTTCATGAGCAACGCTCACTTCTTCAGGGTTTAATAAAAAGTTTTAAGTGAACCTTGAAGAAGTGAACATTGCTCATGAAACGTGTTGGTTTTTATAAACAACTGGCTGACCCGTTAAACTTCGTACCGCCTCAGAATCAATAACTGTTGTGTTAACTTATCAGCTGAATTAAATTAAGTTAAAAATACACAATGAACCAATTATTATCGATGCGCAACTATCCGTGATTTTCTTACTTTTCCGCTTACGGGAATTGCATTTCATTTTATTTATATACGTGTGAGGGAGATTTACTATTAGATTTATTAATTATGGACATACTTTTACCTTTTGTTTCATTTTCGACAAATGAAATTTGGTGTGTAAGAAAGAGCGGCAGCATTATATGTTTCAGAACAAAAGCAAAACAATCAGCGCATTGACATTTTGACGTTTATGAATTTTTGGAAATCACCAACTATTCAATATTACATTTATCACAATATTCCTGCAGCTCTTTCAAAATATGATAATTCGTTACATACAAAATGTAATAGGAAAATAATAATTTTCGTAAGTCTTCAAAAATTTTTATTTCGAGAAATTTTCCGATGTTTTAATAGCTTTCCTGCTATTTCGGGGCGGAGACAAATCCAACAAATCAAAGATCATAAAAATCTGTCCATCCGTTCTTGAGTTATAAACAGTGTAACTAACCCGACTTCATTTTATATATTAAGATAAAGGCGGTAAAAACTAAGTATTCTATTAATTTCGAATTAAAATGATGCCACTAAATAAGTTTGCTGTGTTTGAAGAAATTATTATTTGTATTTATTTTGTTATAGATACTTAATACCAAAATATACTAATTTTTACTTCATTTTGCAATGATCTTGAGAAGAAAAGGATTATTTTGTTTTATATTTTCTTCTTTTAATTGAGAGATTTTTAATATAATTAAAATATTATAATACGATTTGGAGACAAAATTCCTAAAAATAAATTCATCTACTTCGTGAGATGACGAGATTGCTTGTTAATTTAAATGGTTTTATTTTTCTTTCTGTGCAAATCACAGAAATATGATCGGTACGTAGATGCAGACAGTTTTAATTTTAAGAATTTCAAACGGTGAAATAATTTTCTAAAATTCCGATTCTGAGTTTCGATAAATCCGAAAATCCGGATTTTCCAAAAGCAGCTTCGGATTTGCAATCCCTATTCCGACTAACCTGTACCCCGTGTCCTGTGCTTGCCTGGCAGTCCCTGTCCCTGTTCCCCAAATTGAGTTTCGGTGTCGCGGCTGAACGATTCTATTCATTTTGAGCGGCGGAGGTGTCGGACGACCGTTGTTTTGTGGATGGCGGACTTTAGGAGTGGATTTCACTCAACGTTCAAGAATAATTATTGTAATTAAAGCAGAGAGGTATTATTAAATTTTCAAAATTTTAAGCAACCACAAAAAAGATCTGATGACCTTGAAACGCCTGAACAGATTTTCATGAATTGTAACTAAGAACCATCTTGATCACGTCAGCTTTCAAACATCAACAAAAAACGTCATAATCGGTCCACTCATTTAGGATCTACGATACCACAGACAGACATACAGGCACACATATGGCGGTCAAATTTACTTAACACCGCTCCTTGCGTTGGGGGTTCAAAAATAGAGCGGTCAGGCTCAAACGAAAGCGGAATCAAAGCGTATTTCATTCAGTTATTGGTGTGAGGGGACCGTGAATCCGTTGTGGTTTGGCTGTTTTCAACTTACCGCGAGTATGCTGGTTTCGCGACTTTTCATGCCACGACAAAATATGCCCCAAAAAATATCATCCGACAAAATATCCTCCGACAAAATATCCTACGGACAAAACATCCCCCAAAACATACTAAAACCTAACCAAACCTAACCTAACCTAACCTAACCCAACATAACTTAACAATAAATGGTTAAAAGTAATACAGACACCATGTAAAGACAGTAAATTATTAATATCTGTATTATTTTTTTTAGGTTAGGTTTTTGTAGATATTTTGTCGGTGATATTTTGACGCGGATGAAAACGCGCATTTACCGAGTATGCCGCACTGCTGTAGTGGTTGTATGTAAACTAAACTCTCCGTTGATTTTCTTGGAATATCTTGGTACTTAACCCATTTTAGTGGGTTATTCATAGACGGTCAGCAGAAGTCGGTCGGCAGTCGATTAAGTGGTGACTGCACTAAGATATGTTAATGGTATTTCGCGTGACTCTATAAGGACCATGAAATCAAATCAGTTGCAATTTTTTTTATGTTACGACTTTATGTCCGGGTTAAATCTTCCCCACAGGAAAAACTAAACCCTTCCACACACTTTTCCACAAATTATCATCTAGTCAATGTATAATAAATACAAAACAATACAAGAACAACATATCAATCTACCAGAGACCAAATGGGAAAATAATTCACTGACTCCAGATATTTTCATATCAGAGGGTTCGGCTCGGTAGAACTCCTAACTGGACCGATAGGTCCTACTGATCCCTCAATATAAATATTAAAAAAATCTTTCGTAATCCTACATGTATCTAAAATGACTGATTTTTGCATTTTTATATATAAATTCTTTGACAATGAGAGAGCTAGGTATAATGCCAGTAGCCGAAATAACAAATGGTAATATATTCTTAGAATGCCAAATTCTTTTAATCTCATTTCCTAAATCTGCATATTTTCTTGTTTTTTCAGAAACATTTTTTTGAATTTATTTTTTTTATTATTATTGTACAACAAAATATTATTTCAATTACAGTACAATTTAGTTACCATATTGGCATTTAGGCAGGTGACTCTTCGTTGACATACTTGAGGAATTTCTTCTGGATTTGCTCCAACATATCCAACTTATTTAACTGCTCTAACATATCCAAATTCTTCCGGATTTGTTCCGACATAAAATATGAACTTCTGGTAATGCAGTGGCCAAATATCACACGCGTACTCCAGCTTGCTTCTCAGTACGCCATCGAACAATGCTAGCATAGCTTCTTGGTAAATTAAACTGCTTACAAATCCTGATGATGAACCCAAGAAGTTTGTAACACGACGTCAATTAATTTTTAATATAAAATCAGCTTTCTTCCTTCGTCTCGGGTGAGAAAGTAAGCAAAAACAACACACGACGCTACAAAATAGTGCGTGGGCTTCGGTAAAGGCAAGATGTGAATTTTATTCGTTTTTAAGTGCATATTTAAATAGTTGATATTCAGATTTAAATATTTATGGAACACGCATTTGGGTGGGCAAATTTTCAATACTAATATATTGTAATCTCTTATCTGCTCCGTGGCGTATGGGTGTGAAACAGTCCAGGTATCCGACATTAAATTGGGTATAATATTGAAGCTATTGGTGATGTAACGATTATGATTTCGACGCATCGTTCCCGCCGGATATAAGAATCGATGAGGTTTCGTATAATTTGTTGATTCTTTAACCTAGTGTCTTTATCTTTTGACGTGAAATTAATTAATGAAGTGAAATCGTTGAGGTTTCGTTTTCGACGATTCATTAACTGAATCATCTTTAGCATTTGAGGTGAAATTAATTCATCCAGTGGAATCGTTGAGGTTTCGCATAATTTATTGATTCTTTGACCTTAATATTTAGCATTTGAGTTGAATTGAATGTATAGGGTAGAACCGTTAAGACTTTGTTTTAATTTGTTGATTCTTTAACCGAGTCATATTTAGTATTTGAGGAGAAATTAATGAATGGGGTCGAAAAGCTGAAGGTTCGTTTTTTGAGTCTTTAACCAAATCATCTTTAGCATTGGAGAAATTAATGAAGAAGTTGGAATCGTGTTTGCTGATTCTTTAACCGAACTATCTTTAGCATTTGAGCTAAAATTAATGATCGAAATGCAATCGTTGATGTGTTTTCGAATTTATTGATTCTTTAACAGAGTCATGTTTAGTTTTGAGGTGAAATTAATAAATGAAATGGAATCGTTGAGGTTTCGTGTTTGTTGATTCTTTAACCGAACTGTCTTTAGAATTTGTGGTGAAATTAATGACCAAGTGCAATCGTTGATGTTGTTTCGAATTTGTTGATTCTTTTACCGAGTCATCTTTAGCATTTGAGGTGAAATTAACGAATAAAGTGGAATCGTTGAGGTTTCGAATTTGTTGATTTTTTGACCGAGTCATCTTTAGAATTTCGGGTTAAATTAATGAATGAAGAGGAATCGATGAGGTTTCGTATTTGATAATTTTTCTACACAGTAATCTTAAGTATTAAATGTGATAACTTGAAAGTTGGCAGATATGTTCCATTATGAATTTTTGGCACTTCCAAAATGCGACTTCTTCATCCGTTTACAGTAATTTTCTCGAAAAATATTAGAGTCGTTTGTCTGTTGGAAACATCGAAGTGAAATGAATCAGTATTGAGAATTTTATCAAGGTATAATTTTATGATTGTGTTTTTAACGTTTAATTTTCGGTTCCCTTATCAAAGTTGTCCCCGAACAATTAAAATGTATAAGAAATAATGTCAATTCATTTTAGTAGACGTCACACAACATTGCCGATTTTTTCAATGTGAATATCGAAAATTCCCAACCACCCGGAGCCAGTGAAACTACGACATCCACGGGTTTTTTATTACATCCGTTCCACACAGGAGACCCTGAGGAAAATAATATCTCTCAGGGCCTATGTCATCTTAGGGGATGCTGTGTGTGGAGTTTTTTTAAAGAAAGGAAGAAGAGGAAGTTTCGGGAAGTAAATAGGTATGAGCGGGGTAGGAATCTGGGGAATCTCTTTAACTGCGGTGCAAGGCGATAGGCCGAGAGATTCTGGCTGGAGAGGTCAAAATACCTCCTCAACCAGTCTCTCGATCCGGTTTGCTACGCAGCAGGTTGCAGACCGTCGGCCGCCAAGACCTTGACAAACAAATCTCACCCCATGCACCCGGGCTCTCCTGCTAAGTCACCAAACTTAACGAACCACTTGGGGTGACCTATGGCAGAGGTGTTGGTTATCCAGTAAATGGTTCCCGTGGCGACGGTTCTCATACGCCTCCACCTGCCAAAATGAAATGAAGCATGTAGTGACCCTGAAGGGAGTGCGGAGAAGAAGGAGATAGGTAAGAGAAAGGTTGGGATGCCGATTGCGGGCGTTCAAGCGAGAACCAACAATTATGAAAAACATTTTTTTAATATAACACTAACGTGGCTAACGAAATACAACGCCATCTACTGGATGGTTACCCAATTTTTTAACTCACACCGCCATCTGTTAATTTGCACACAAATCAAATCCACACCACATACAGACATTCTCATTTAATTATATATTTCAACCAATTTACACAATATCTTGACAAATTATAAACCTAAACCTTCTTCATGAATCACTCTATTGGTGAAAACCGCAAGAAAATCCGTTCACTAGTTATCGAGTTTATTGCGAACAGACGCGGTGGAGGACTCTAATTAAAAATAATATGTCAAAATTGTCCATAATCCAAGTAATAAAATAATTATTCCTGTTACGTTTTAAGAAAGTTATTCACAAACTACTTATCATACCGTTATCTACTTGTATTTTAATAAATAAAAGTTATACCTACTATTGATTTCGTTGCAGTTAGATAATGGGTAAAGAAGAGAATAATAAATGTCCGCCCCTGTCGCGTTAAGAGATATTTACTTGATTAATTGGTTCCATTTATCGGACCGTTGTTTTCAAGGTGTCTCAGTTATCTCCTAATATTCCAGTGGCGTGCTGCTTTCAAGTAATTTAAATGACTCAAAATTAAAAATATGATATGTGGCATTTTTTTTTCGGTAAATTTAGATACTGTATCGAGGGTGACCGGACAACTCAGAATGAAACCAACTCAAAACCACCTCAGAAAGTTCATTAAGAGTGATGATAAAAAAAAAATAATGGTTAAGCAGGTTAAGTTAGGTTAGGGATGCTGGCTATTTTAAAATTATTTTTTCATAGCTTTTAATGACCTTTCTGAGGTGGTTCTGAGTTGGTTTCATTCTGAGTTGGCATGGAACCTGTATCGAGTAATTAACTACTACTGTAAATTTGTAAATATTTCATTAACTAGCTGAAATCCCCGGCCATGCCCGAGCTTTACACAGAGTTTTCGAAATCATATGTAGATAGTGACCTTCTTCCTGTTTTGAAGATCACACGTGCAAAATTTTATCAACCTCGACATAAAACTGTAGATTTTAATACAAATCAAATCCACTCCGCCCGCCTAGCTGACCCGGCCACACTTTGCTGTGGCTAAGGAAACACAACGCTATATACTGAATGGTTACAATATTTTCTTACATATTGTTGAACACCGTTATTTGGAAGGCGGGTTTGGGTACCGCCGCCCCAGTAACTATTTATTGGATAATCAACACCTCTGCCACAGTTCACCCCAAGTGGTCCGCTACGTTTGGTGATGTGGGGTGCCCGCGTTTATGGAGTGAGGTTTGTCCAGGCTTTGGCGGCGGATGAGTCTGCCCACCAGCTGCATGGCAGGTCCGATCGAGAGAGAATGGTTGAGGGAGTCCTTTTTGACTTCTCCAACCGTACTCTCTCAGAATATTGCATTGCAATGCAGTGCGACGGATGGATTCATACGACCATCACTCCTGGACACACTGACCCCCAAATTCCTATCCATCCCTCTTACCCTTTTCCTTCCCAGGATTTCCTCTCCTTCCTTTCCCAAAAAGACCCTCCACACAGCATTCCCAAAGATGAAATAGGCCCTGAGGAGAATTATTTTCCTCAGGGCCTACTGTGTGGAGCTAATATAAAATTAAAAAACTGGACGGTTGGTGTTCATTATTACTTATTTCTTTGTAATTGTTTTTTAATGTTAACTCTATGTCTGTTCTATTACATTATAAATAAAATAAAACTTTTTTCATCTATTTCTTCAGCCGCCGCTACCCGAATTTTTAACGATTTCTTACACATCTCCCTTAAATATTTGAAGTTTTTAAGCTCTTAAAAAAATATACGCTATTTTTGAAGATAATATCTATACATTACCCGCGCCGAAATGAAAATTATATGAAATTCCCCCGATTGAAAAAAAATCGCAAAGTATGGGTCGAAAATTATTATATACACGTTAATTTCACTTATTTTAGAAGTTATATGCATGAAAAAATTCACAGTGTTTCTTAGAATGCTGTTTTAGACAACCTCTTCGATATTTTTGCTCTTTTTTAAACGAGTCGTCAAATTTTTCGCTTCAATTTAATCGTTTTAAATATAAGCGCGCTCTCTCCAACATTCGTAATTACATATCTTTCCATCTTCTTCTTTTTGAGCGGAGATACGGCGCCTTCAGTACCTACCAACAAGTTTTGGTTTTTAGTCCTTATTTTAAGATTTTTTCGCACGCCACTGTCAACCTGAGCAGTCTAGACAAGCCCTACCCAATCTACTAATAATTTATAGTAAAATGAGTAAAAGTGTATGGTGACGCTCTCCCATATAACAAGCAACAAAGAACCATGACTCGTAGTCTATAAGAGCGACACCTAGCGGAGATCGGCCGATACACTCCCTATTCACCTGACCGGTCAATTAGCCGGGCATAATCTTACCTAATATGGCGTCATTCATGGCTCTGTTTTTATTAGCTCCACACAGGATAATAATAATAATACATGACCGCTAACCCTGTACAGCGACACTGCCATCTCAGGAGACACACAGCTATTGGGAGTGGAAAGCACCAATAGATGTAGAAAATGTGAAGAGGATGAAGAGACTCCAATTCACTTGTGGTGCCAATGTCCTGCCCTGGTGGGAACTAGGCTCAGATACCTGGGGAGACACATAGTGGAACCAGAAGACTTAGCCACATATCCAATGACCACTCTGGTGAACTTCATTAAAGGGACTGGTGTATTGTTAAAGGATTGAGGTAAAATGGGAGATAGTACAATGGGCCTATGGCCTAAGTACTCACGGGAACTCACTATAAACCGTCTCCGCAAAAAAAATAACCCTGTACAAATCACGATTGAATTTGGCAGCCACCTCTGGTCTGGAGCTCCAAGATACCTGAAAAATACCCTCGACTCTGCGCAGAACCGGGCCATCCGTTTGATAGATTCTCCCATCTTAACAGACGGATTATAATCTTTAGAGCACAGGCGTCGCGTGGGAATGCTATCCTTGTTCGACCGGTATTACAATGGAAGATGCTCCGAGGAACTAGGGTCATTGATCCCTTCGGCACCGGGGCATAGTCGGGAAACACGCATTACATGTCACAAAATCATAGTAGAAATAATAAAAAAGAGTTTAACAGATGAATGAGAAATGTCACCATAGATACAATTACGTACAAAAATCTATAGTTAGACTTTTACAAGAGGATTACACTATCAAATCTTTTCAATCAATATTAATTCGATTTGTACTATAGATTTTTGTACGTAATTGTATCTCTGGTGTTATTTCTCATTCATCTGTTATACTCTTTTTTATTATTTCTCATATTATTCCTATAATTTTTGAGTGATTATGATATATGTATACCGTTGATATTAAATAAATGAAAATACAACACAGACGGTTCTGAAAATTATTTTGGGTACAGAAATGAGCAAAAAATGCATTCAAAGGTCATTTTTGAAAAAAATGACAGTTAAAACCGTATCCAAATAAAGATATATCCCATACATCAGGGTTGGTATAATGCGAAAACAATTTATATTTAACCCTTCAGCAACAATATCCATCAATTAGAGCATTACATTACTGTACACATATCAAATTCAACCCTTTTACGCCCAAGGGAACTTTCCCAACACCTATTTTTGATTAATCCATTAGCTAAGCTGTAAAAACAATGATAACCCCCTCCCTCATAATTTTCCATATCCTATATTATTAATTGGTATTGTGAAATTTGCCACGATGATGAAATAATTTATAAAGGATTATTATTTGGAGTGATATAACGGGAAATATAAAAAAAGAGAGGAATTAATTTTCTATATATTATGTACGACAGTTTACACCAAAAACATACCGACATAACTACTCGAATAAATAACTAATCTATATGTTTTGATAATCTCCAAACTGAAAGTGCTAATAGAATCGAATGACGTAATCTCTCATTTTTTAACCCTCGACGCAAGGAGCAGTGTTATAAGTTTGACTTTCTGTGTGTCTGTGCTGTGTCTGTCTGTGGCATTGTAGCTCCTAAACGAATGGACCGATTATGATGCGATTTTTTTTTGTTTGAAAGCTGACGTGATCAAGATGGTTCTTAGCTACAATTTATGAAAATCTGTTCAGGCGTTTCAAGTTTCTCTCTCTCTCTGGATTCAATCCTGGGATTGGTTTGCAGCAATTTCCTCTAATCTTCTCTTATACGTTCTTCCCTGTCTTGTGCGGCTCTTCTGATGTCTGCATGTGATGAGCAACGCACGTCCACCAGCAGGTCCTCCAGGTACTATCGGCGTGGGCGTCCCCTAGAGTTTGTCCCCTGGGTTATACCCTCCATTATGGCATGCAAGAGGCCTTCTTGTCGTATTACATGGCCGATCCATCTTGCACGCCTTTCGGACAAGGTCCTGAGCAGGTGCCTTCCTCCTTCGATTCTTTGGAGAACCTCCTCATTTGTAATGTGGTCTCTCCAGGAAATTCCTAATAGTCTTCTATAGGACCACATCTCAAAAGCGTCTAGTCTCCGTTTATCTCTTTAGGGACCATGTTTCGCAGCCGTACATCAAGATGCTCCATACATAGGTCTTGATGAGGAGTATTCTCAATTTTAGGTCTATATTAGGTATTATTTCAAGTTTATCAGCTCTTTTTTGAGTCGGGGGTTGATTCAAATTTTATATTTTTACTTATTTTATTTAAGAAATTAAGGAAGCAGAGTCTATAGGCTCTTCGAGTCACATGGTCTCGTTGCCGAGTTCTGCCGAAGGGGACCGAAGGGGACCGAAGATAAATGTAAGGAGGGTTCAGGAGCTTCGACAGATCAAAACTCGCTTCCATTCTCGTAGAAGAACGTCTGTCCTGATAAGTATTATCATATTAACAATACGCTAATAAACATACACTGTGTTATAAGTTATAAATAACCTGACACTTTCAATAAGCATTCTGTAGTTACAGGAGTATACAGGTCACAGTTCTTACTATATTACGAATGTCTCAACAGAGAATAATAAAAGAGAAATTGCAATATGACTGTTAAAAACACCGACCAAGCTGTGCGTTACAAGATACGTTAAATGTAAAATCTGCATTTATTTATTTACGGCAAAAAAATGATCGTTTTTAAGTAATTGCTCATAATTTAAAAAAAAAACCTAATCGAAAGCGATGAAACTATTTTTCCAAATGGCTATATATCCTCCACCTTTATACCATCCTCTATATAAACCTCCGTGACGTCAGCACTTTGCCATTGCTCGCCTGCTGCTGTCACGCCTGTCATCTGTCATTCTTCGCGCGCAAACATGGCCGCCAAATGGGGCAAATGACATGGCTAAATTTTGAGGTTATTACTGAAATTATTACTCCGGCTGTGGTTTTAAGAGTCAATTAATAATTTTCGGTTCCCTTTCGTCCACTTTACGGGCTTTTCGCTGCATTTGTCGTGAAACCCGCTAAAATAACACCTTTTTCATATTTTAAATTGATCAACTAATAAGGTGAATTATCAGGATACCACACATAACAGGAGAAATAATATTTCTATTCTGCGTGAGTTAGGCATCCCAGGCTGTCATCTTCTTACTATAAAATACCTGTCCCAAAATATGTAGGAATCTATAAAAATAATACATTTCAACGTAAATTCCAAATTAATTAAAAAAATTACCTGAAACAACTGTAAGAGTAGGTATATTTCTATTAAATAGTAGTATATTTCATTTAATAGTATAACAATAATAGTATATTTCATTTAAATCTTGAAATCTGTTTATTGATATATCTCAAGTTTTTCTTACATATCTATTGTTATTAGTTGCAATATTATTATTTCCCTTACTCAAATGATAACATTGATAACATAATTAAGCATTAATTCACTCACCGAACAGAAGAGCCTTGTCTCTTTATGGCCAGGAAAAGCTTTTATTATATTCATATTACAAATCTGTTTAACATGTATTTTTATTGTAAAAACATACAAATATAAATTTCTCTCCACACTGACGAAATCTTCACCACTGCCTGAGATTTTTTTGAAATTGCTATATTTCTTTAAATTTCTTTTATGTACATATAAATATTTGTAAGCAATTTTTTTTAAATATTTATATGACGTTATTTCTTACATGTAATAAATATTTGTAATGGTGTAAGAAATTATTTTATTTTTATTTTTTATTGGTGCTTCAGATTTTATGTCCGGGTTAAATCTTCCCCACAGGAAAGACTACACCTTTCCACACACTTTTCCACAAATGTTTATCTAGTCAATCCACGCTATACCTAAGTATAATAAATACAAAACAATACAAGAACAATACGTCAATCCACCAGCGACCAAATAGGAAAAAAATTCACCTACTCCAGATATTTTCATATCAGAGGGTTCGGCTCGGTAAAACTCCTAACTGGACCGATATTATTATTATTGAATAAAAACCATAGTTTAGGAGCATTGCTCGTAATGCACATTAATTGTAATATTTAATCATTAAAGACAATATTAACGGCTCTAAAAGACAGAAAAGAATGCAGTCGCATAGAGGCATTGAACCCAGGACCTCTTCCTCGCCGGGAAGTAGTCTGACCACTGAGCTAATTTGACAGTAGCATTTGAACTGCATCATGAGTGAGTGCCACCAACATTATCTTCAATTTCTTTGCATTGTTTGGCAGCTATCTTTATACATTATTCCAAGATTCTAAATTACTAAAAAGTTGATTGACTTGGGTAGAGTGGAATCTGAAAAACTATTAAATAATATCACTTAAAATTTTACATGGTTACCTATTAATGGCACATCTAGTAAAAACTTTGAAAATATATAAAAATATTTAACAAAAAATAAGATAAAAGCATTTTTTTTAAGGAATAAATTTTTGGTATTTTCACCAGAATTTGGTTCCTCAGAATGGGCAGTCTGCCTAGCTAGGAACTAATATTGACCTATAATAACAAGAAATACAAGACATAACACTTGTATAAGACATAACAATACTTTTTCAATACATAATAACACTTGTACAAGACATAATAACACTTGTACAAGACTTAATAACACTTGTGGAAGATATAATAACACGTGTAAAAGACATAATAACACTTGTTTAAGACATAATAACTTTTGTAGAAGACATAATAACACGTGTACAAGACATAATAACACTTGTACAAGATATAATTACACTTGTACAAGACATAATAACACTTGTAGAAGACATAATAACACGTGTACAAGACATAATTACACTTGTACAAGACATAATACTTCTACAAGACATAATAACACTTATACAAGACATAATAACAATTTTACAAGATATAACAACACTAGTATCTACACTTCTACACATTTTTAAATATTTTTAGTTATCATGCAATATTATAACTATGTTATTTTTTACTATATAAATGTATCTAATGTAAAGCAATCTATCTATCTATCTTTATATCTATCTTCTATCTATCTATCTTCTATATCCATAAATAAAAATGAATCGCCGAAATGTATGTACGCGCATAACTTCCAAACGACTGCACCAAATTGGATATTTCTATTTTTTTGTTCTTTATTGTCAGGACAAGGTTTGTATAGCTGTACTGTATCACTGGTGAGGTCTGGCATGATGAAATTTGTATAAAAAGATTGCAATAAGGGGCACGAAAACTGAATGTACCAAAACTGAATGTATGGAATGCGGGAAGGGGAAGGGGAACCCGGGAAGGGGAACCCGGGAAGGGGAACCCGGGAAGGGGAAGGGGAATCTGGGAGGGGGAAGGGGAACTCGGAAGGGGGGTTCGCCGGACGGGGGATGGGGGGGGGGGGAATGGAGTGGGGAGAGGGAATGTGGAAGAAGCGGAGTAGGAACGCGAGAGAAGGGGACGCGGGAAAGGACGGGGAGGCGGAAGGGGAACGGGATGAATGGGAAAGGACACGCAGGGAGAAACAATTTCTTTATTAAATTTGCATAACAACGCATGCCGGGTACCAGCTAGTAAATAAATAAAATAAAAAATACATTGATTCATTCAAATAGTAGGCGAAATTCAACAGCTGATAAAATTTAATGTAGGTAGTTACTTAAAACTTTTTTACCTTCCCACAAACATAAGCACTACAATTTCTTCTTCCCCTTTCTCTGTAAGTTCCCACTTACCGTTTTGCCAAGGGCTTAATTATTCATAATAATTGGAGTTGTCACGCGGCTTGGTTTTGAACCCTTGGATATAGAGTTACGACAGTTGGTCAAGTGGATAAGTGTCCATCGGTTCAATTTTAATCGTCCCAACTGGTTGTCTGTGGGAAAATATTTCTCATTTCGTCTTACGAATCCCAAATGTACGGAGCTAATGGAACTATGGCATCCCCAATTGGGGTATGTCGTCTCGATTGAATGGGGAAGGGAAGGAGATGGAGAGGGGGAGGGTTGCAAAGTACTTGACTATTTAGATCTGGCCGCCAAATACGGCTAAAGCTATTTCAAAAGTACCTACATGCCTACCATTCCGTGAAAATTAACATTATTTCCTCTACAATCATTTATTTCAGAGAATTCAGCAGTTTACCAATGTCTACCAAAGATGAATTTACATAGAATCTATTAAAAATTATGATTTTACAAAGATGATGATGTCTACCAAAGATGATTTTACATAGAATCTACTAAAAAGATATATTAACAGAAACAGTTAGTTAAAACACAAAAGGTTATTATTAAAATAATTATAAAAGTACCCATAAGAACTCCATCTAAGGAAAATTTTCAAAACTTTAATGTGTTCAGCATTATTAAACTATACTCGAAAAATGCAGTAGATGCTTACTAAAATTTAAAGAAAAATATGAGTACCTTGCTGACCAACACACCTACACTATAAGGCAAAATCCTTAGAACATCCCGAAATTAAATACATCTTTTGGCCAGAAAAACCATAATTTTAATGCTACAAAATTATATAATGGCCTTCCAATTGAAATTAAGATCACCATGGAGACACACTAGTTTAAAAAAGAAATCAAATTATGGCAAAGTTATGAAGATGAGAAAATCATTAAAATTATGAAGTAGGTAACCCCAATGCAACCTACAGACAACAAACATAAATTCTTTTTATTTAATTTATTGTTTATTTTGTGAAAATCAACATACTAGAAGATGATGAAATCAACACCCTTATAACAACCTACAGACCGCTTCGGAACAGGTATATTTATTGAGGAGGACTCTGAACAAACCACTTTACTTTGTATTTTTACTTATTTTGTAATTTTAGTTAATTTTATATTGTCATTAAATATTTAAAAAAAAAAACAGAATGATCAAGAGTCATTTTTGACGGGTCTGCGCTAGTTTGTAACAATAACTGTAAAAACAAATTAAATACACCCATAATGTATAATGTACGAGTAGGTATATGTGAAATAGAAAAAAACCTTTAGATATATTAGGTACGTTATATTAAAATGAATTTAATAACATCGAATCATTATAAATTACCATTAACAAGTGAAAAGGAGTCTATTATGAATTTTAAAAAGCGGGAAGTGAAACAATTAAGTAGTCGGTGGCATCCAATCCGAATTATAACTCAATACACACCTGTGGTGAGGGGCATTAGGTTCACAACGGGTAACAATTCTTTCTGTAATTATGGGTAGTTTTATGTTTTTTCACAGAGGTATGCACCGACTACCATTTTGTTGACCAAGGGGGTCCTTTGTAACCTTAACACCTTTTCTAAAAATATTAACTGATGAGATGTTGTAATATTTTTAATACAAGTTAAAATTTAATAATGTGATCTATATATGAATGTGTAAAGATATTTTTGAATACAAGTTAAAATTTAGGTAATAATGTGATCCATGCATGAATGTGTAAAGATATTTTTGAATGAAGGCACATGAAAGATCTATCGTGTGTCTATCTTTTATCTTTTATCTATCCTTTATCCATATTTTACTTACCTTTAATCTATCTTAAAACCTTCGAAATTTGGCGTATTTTTCAGATGGTCAAAATATTCCGCATTACAATAAAATGCAAATAATAATAAATCGAAAATTTGGAAACAGAAATATCAGAAAAAAGATATTGGCAACTCTGGGACTCGAACCCAGGACCTTCGGCTTTCCGGGCCACAGCTCTACCAACTGTGCTAAGGTGTCCCTATCCGATTCAGTCATTGAGATTTTATTTCAGATTTTCTTTAACTGTATCATACTTCAACTAATAACAACCAACATTATCTTCATTTTCTTAACGCATATTTTATTGGGTGCTGTCTTTATGTGTGATTGCAATATTCAACTCGAACTAAATGCTATCTAGATAGTGTATGAATGCATTTTTATCGGTTTTATTTCTAATATGCGACATCTATTGACTTTTCTGCAAGTCTAGAATGATTTTCCTAAATTGGGGTTCGCTAATATTATCTTCATTTGAGGATTCACTCATAAAAATGAAAGTTTCTTTGTTTGTCCATTGTGCGTTCCTAAACCATGCATTCGATTACAATGAAACTTTGGTGATTTGTCGTGCGTACGCACGCGATGATTTCTATATATAATAGTGAGCTCTGGTGTTGTGAAATTATTTCATATAGGTACCATTCATCTTTCCAACCATTTATTGGATTACAAATACCTCTGCCATAGGTCACCCCAAGTAGTTCGCTACGTTTGGTGACTTAGCAGGAGTGCCCGGCTTCATGGGTTGAGGTTTGTTCGGGTATTGGCGGCGGATGCGTCTGCCCATTAGTTGCATGGCAGGCCGGATCGGGAGGGAATGATTGAGGGAGTCCCTTTGACTGCTCCAGCCGTATTCTCTCGGAACATCACCTTGCACCGTAGTGGGAGGATTCATATATCCGTCACTCCTAGACACACTGACCCCCAGATTCCTACCCACCCTTAATACCCTTTTCCTTCCCAGAAATTTCTCTTCTTCCTTTCTTAAAAAGACCCCCCACATAGCGTCCCCAAAGATGACATAGGCCCTGAGGGGAATTATTTTTCTCGGGGCCTCCTGTGTGGAACTAATGTAAAAAAAAAAAAAAAATTGGTCTTATTCTTGGACATCAACAAAAAACGTGCACATTTCAACAGTAAAGTTATCTGAGCTGTCCTACACATTGTTTGATTGTCGATCATTATTTATTTTTCCAAAATTGGTGACCAGCCACCACTGCAGTTAATAATAATCACAAGGCTGCGTGCACACATGCAATGCAGCAACATGTAAAAGTACCTACGGAATATTATTAATAATTATGATTGTACGGCCGCGTTGAGCGCCCAGCGGCCCGCGACTCAAAGGGGAAGGGACACGTAATCAATCATGGCGGGCCTCATTGATCGAATGTGGCGGAATTAGTTCAAGAAGCTGGATATCATTAATATCCCCCGTCTGTCAGTCGGCCGCCATTGTTCCCGCCAAATTGTTATTAGTGTTTAAAGATGGCGGCCGCGGGAAAAGCGCTCTATTATGACGTAACGAATCGCCGAACAGAGGTGACGGAACTGAAGCCAATAAATTATGTGCTTAAAGACTTGGGTTGGTAGATTTGGAGACGATTAAATTGTAATATATTTAAATTCTATTTTTCTTTTGCCCATAGATACTTTCTGCGATGGTGTCATCCAGAGCGATAGACACCCAAAGAGTTCCAGCGAAGTCATCGAGTTCAAGTGGTTCCGTGGTAAGACTCTCGACTCACAATCCGAAGGTCGAGGGTTCGAATTTTTATTTGATTAATTGGTGGTGTTTCACAATTAATTAATAAAAAATAATGTAAAGTATATTTGCAGCACGTTCCAGAGTGGAAGATACACTCAGTATTTTTTAACTCTTAAAAGAAGTATCTTATCAAAAAAGCAAAACTTACCGATACGCTACTGGTTGATAACTATGCACTATACTGTGTTATTTCACAAATAATTCATTTAAAATAATGCCTATAGTATATTTGCGGCACGTTCCAGAATGGAAGATACTCTCACTATCGCCCTGGTGTAAGACCACCGTTCAGAATTGAAATTATTGCTTGAAATGACTTCAGCCGTGTTTGGTGACCAGATCTGAATAGCCACATTCCTCTTTCCCATCTCCTTCACCTCCCACTACCTTCACCCTCACAACATACCCTAATTGGGGATACCATAAACTCACTGGCTCCAGAAGGGAGCAGTTGGGGACTCTTGTGCGGTTTTCATATAAAAATAAAGAAAAAAAAGTTAACCTCTCAGAAGCTGGACACACTGTACAGGGCCCGCACACAACTGCTGACCTTGTACGCTCCGCTATTGAATTTGGCAGCCACCTCGGTCTGGAGCCTCAAAATATTTGAAAAAAACATTGACTGTGCAAACACGGGCGGTTTATGATAGATTCCTTTGTCATAACAAACGGATTGCAATCTTTAGAACACAGACGTCAGGTCAGAATTCTAGCGGATTTTCAATTTAAGATGCTCCGAGGAAATAGCGTCATTGATCCCTTGGCATCGGTGCATAATTGGAAAGTACACCAAATGCGCACTCAACATTAGCACCCATTGTCATTTTTGTCACAGGAGAACGGTTCGTTTCTAGGACTCGTTCTTGGACAATTTACCGGCATGTGTGTTTGCTCTTTCCTACAACAAAAATTTCTTCAAGACCCATTCATATTCACACCTTTCTCTCCTCAAAAAGCCCTTCCATACATCATCACAGAAGGAAATTATTTTCCTCAGGCCCTCCTCTCATTATTTTATATACCTACCTTAATTTTAGTTTGTACTATCTTGATTCGGGCGTTGATGTCATCAGCGATAGATTTAAAGATATTAGAGATACATAATACATTGATTTAGATTCATAATAAATCTTAAATTAACTGGGGATTACATGGCCCCACCGGCTATGTGCTAGTTGGAACTCTTTTGCGGTACCTACTCACGCAAAGAAAAATAATAATCCCACGATTGTAAATATGAAAGAATTAATTGCATTTTATAATAATTCGTACGAGTTTATTGTAACCATGCCGAATACAAAAGGTCGAGCCATTAATTAAAGAGCAAAGGATATTGCAATGGGTCCAATTACAGATGAATAGATATCCCACTGTTTGACATAAACACAATATAATTTAATACGAAATGGTAGCTATTTGACTACCATTTCCTATTAGATTGTAAAAAACAGGCAGATGACTGAGCTTCCCATAGTTCTAACACAGTGGCGTAGCTAGGGGGTGGGGGTCGGGGGACACCCGACCGTGAAAAAAAAACTTACGAAGGTAGAATATTGCCAGAAAAATATTTTACCCAAGAACACTGTTTTGTCATCTGTGTCATTCTCATTTCTTTCGTACAATGTGATTGATTTCGACGATTGAAGTAAATTGTTACCTATTGATTGAAGTAAATTAGGAAAAGAGTGGTTATTTTGTTAGGTAATTTTTAAAAGTGTTGAAAATCATCCTTAAAAAACCAGGATAAGTGGATTGGATTGTTCATTTTTGGCAATAAACGATAACTAATAAATGCAAAACCTGAATACAATTAATTGTATCAGAATCGTTCGATAACTAACTGAAAAAAATGTAGGTGTTTTTCTGTATTTCTCTATTGTTGTGGGTAAATCTTTACATTAATATAGCTGTCTTAGATCTTTTAAACTACGCAAGGGATTTTCATGCGGTTTTCACCAATCGATAGAGTGTTTCATTTATCAAGGTTTTGTGTAAATTGGTTGAAATATATAATATATAAAGCGAGCGGCTGGCAAGTGGGCGGTATGGATTTTATATGTATGCAAGGCTTTGGCTATGAAGGTTGGGTATTGGCGTTGTCAGATGGCGTAGTGTTTCGTTAGCCACAGCAACGTGTGGCCGGGTCTGCTAATAAATAAATATTTAAGGATTAAGGAAATCTACTTTGAGGATTACTAATTCTTGGGGTGACATCATATTAATTCTTGGGGTGAAACCACGTTATTCGCACCGGGTGCCACTCAGGCTACTCGTAGCTACGCCACTGCTCTGAGATACAAAACAGCTTCTAGAGTGAATAACTTCCAATTTGCAGTGTAAAAAATTAACTCTGCGGGGTGTTAGGCTTCCTAAAGCTGTTTTTTCTTCGTCCCTAGTATCTTATAGAGTGGTATCTATTAATTTTTTAAAGTATTTTATTGTATTGTCTGCTTTTGTTAGTAAGATAGGTTTTTGATCATTTGATGTTGACTACCGGCATCTGTAAAAGGTGAGAGCAAGCAAGTTTGTGATTTCATAATGGAAATATGAAATTAATTTTTAGATCGATGCAGTGCAGATATTACAGCGTGTAATGCATTGCAAATTTTGTTGTGGTTCTGACAAAATAAGGCAAGTTAGTTTGTATTCAATTACTAGTGAGTTCCCGGCATGCTTTGATATGCCACTTAATAAAGAAATTGTTTCTCCCTGCGTCTCCTATCCCATTCGTCCCGTTCCCCTCTCTCTTCCGCGTCCCCTTCCCCTCACACACCCCCACTCCGCCTTCCTTCTTCCCACTCCCCCGTCCCGCATTCCATACATTCAGTCCCGAAACATTCACTTTTCAAACAGCTCGCGTGCCACCTATTGCAGTTTTTGTATACAAATTTCATAATGCCAGAGCTCACCAGTATATATATAGAAATCTTCGCAGGCGTGCTCACAACAACTCACCAAAGTTTGATTAGTTACAACATTTATAACTCGAGAACGGCTGGACCGATTTTTATGATCTTTAATAGTTGGATTTGTCTCCGCCTCTTTTAGCAGAATAGCTATTAAAACATCGCAAAAACTCACGAAAAAAAATTTATGAAGACATTTTTTTTCCTCATACATTTTGTATAGAAAGAATCTTTTGAAAGAGCTGCAGCAATATTGTGATAAGTACCTACCTATAATATTGAACAGTGAGTGAATTCCAAAATTTCGAAAACGTCAAATGTCAATGCGTTGATTGTTTTGCTTTTGTTCTTAAACATAAATATAATGCTGCCCCTCTTTCTTACATACTATGTGTCAACTGTCGAAAATAGGACAAACGGTGAACGTATGTCTATGTCCTTTCAAAGGAAAAATAAAATAATTTTAATAAATCTCCCTTAAACGTACGAGTATAAAGAAAATGAAACGTAAGTAAGCGAAAAAGTAAGAAAATCATAAAAATATATACCCTTACAGAACGCCATCTCTGATAATGACATAAACAAAACACGGATAGTTGCGTATCGATAATTGCTTCATTGTGTAATTTTTAATTTAATAAATTGTATTTAGTATCTACAGCTAATAAGTTAACACAACAGTTATTGATTTTGAGGCGGTACGAAGTTCACCGGATCAGCTAGTAATAATATAAAGTATGAGATACAAAAAAGCAGTTGAAATGAAACCACAAATGACATTAAGGAGACTTCATTAGCGCGAGTAATTGACGTTCCCTTGACCGGCACCGGCACTGTCCGGTGTCCGGACTCACTCAAGCGTGCCAATATGTACCGTGTGCCAGTCGGGCTATCCTTTGGCGAGCCATTACCGTGGCCAGTCGTTTAGACACTAAACTTGTACCTATTATTATAACTGTAGGGCGGTTTGTGTCCTTGCAAAAACAATGGGATATTGGAGTGAATTTCATGCGGCTTTTATAACTTTTTTGAACTGTTTAATTTTGGTTCTAAAAAATAATTGTAATGAAAAGTTGCGTAGATCGGTAAATTACTCAGTCCGTATCCTCGCAATGTAAGACATTCCTAGCTCAAATTTAAGCGGGATAAATCTGACGATCAAGCCTCGATAAGCCGGAGAATAGTTCCTTTTTTAGACGCCGTCGAGGTACTAGCAGTTACATATCAAATCTGACATCTACGTAAATAAATATTGAATTCTTATTTTACTTTCATACCTACCTAATTTTTAAAAGAAAGACAAACGTTCTCGGGTAACGAATAACCCGACAATATTTTAAAATATCTTACTACCACCACAGTAAGCGTAAAATGTTGATTGTGTCGTGATGGAGGACTTAGCCAGCCGAGGAATCGAACACGGGACGTCTGGGTGGGACTAAAACGCGTTGCCTACTCAGCCACTGACCGGTTACGTATATCATCGAAGTTTAGGTTAATTTCATAATTTATAATTATGGACTATTATATTCATCGAGCGCTGAGGAATGTCGATTTTAATATGATAATAATCTATCTAAAATAATCTGATAAGGATTTTAAAAGTTTCAACGTCAGGATTTTTTTTTCAGCGGTGAATAGGTCACTTGCATGGATTTCATAACGATTTGGAAAAAATCGTGTGGATAGATTTTTTACTAACATTACGAAAATGTTAGTAAAAATTTTTAGAAATATAAAGTTTTTTTTATTTTTTAATTTATAAATCCATTATTTGAGCTCTTCACTACATGGAAATGTTCCGTCTCTGATTAGATTCATTTTTGAATTTGCGTTTAACGTTCACTAGATTTATTGTTTGTTCTAAGCGAACTTATCCTTTGGTTTGATTTTTTGGTAAAGATGGCGGTGTTTTTACAGATGTTACGAAGAGAATCCCGTACAATGTATTGCTATTCGTGTGGAAAACGTTATTTTTTTAAAACGATTTTCGGCTATTTAATTATCGTTTTTTCGCACGCATAAAATTATGTCCCGTATTTCCGGTTTATAAAAAATGGTCTGATTTTTCGGATTGAAATTTTCAAAAAATCGCCAGGGTTTCAAAAATACGATTTAAAAATTTAAAAAAATACAGATTGTCTTAGAATATTTGCCTAAACCGGATTTTTTTTTAAATTTTATAAGTGGCCTATTTCAAGAATAGTGCACAACTCCGGAAAAATAAATACTGTTTAAAATTGGAATCCTCGCGTATAGCACCATGTTGATGGAGGTGGGGAAATTTAACAAAAATCGACATACTCGCACCTAAAATTATTTTAGTTTAATCTAATTATCTATCGAAATGATTGCTAGTCGAGAACCTTTGTTTCTAACTATAGGTACTCACATAATTTTCACTGATTTATAAACGCTTTTTAATATAAATAGCTCACAAGAGTCCCCGCTGCTTCCAACTGGAGCCAGTGAGACTTTGGCATCCACAATTTTTTTTGTATTTAAGCGTCTATATAAAATAATTCAATAAGTATACAAAATATAATGGTTATGTTAGGAAACATATTGTGTTTCTTAGTCCTCCTCACTAGGGGTTCCTGTGCCGAGGCGGACTAAAATTGTTTATTTATAGTTTATTTGTCTTCTATGTCGTTTTTAGTGTCTTTATTAGGGTGTTTTCATTAACTTCTTTCAGCCATGTTTTTATTCTTGATTCGTACTCATAATTTTTTTTATTAGTTTTATGTCTTGGGGTAGAATATTATGGAGTTTAGTTGCAGAATAAGTCTAAGCTTTAACTTTATCTTTTATAAATGTAGTTTCTTTGTCCGAATGTGGTTTTATAATTTGTAATGTTTTTTTATGTCATTTTTATTCGAACTAGTGTGATGGATACGCGGTCTAGTAGAGGATTCAGTATTTTTGAATAACTTCATAATATATTTTGGCGTATATTCGTTGTACATTTGGTACGTCAAAGCTATTGAAAATTTCAATCGAAGGTGTTCTAAATGTTCTAATAGGTACTTTCAGTATTGTCTTTATGATTCCTTTTTGAATTGTATTTAGGTTGTGTATGTATTTATGTGTAGTAGATCCTCATCCTATAATTCCATACTCAATTCGAGAATGACAGTATTCAATTCGAGAAGTATTTTAAAGGTGCCTTTCGATCGTGTTGTTCCCAAATATTGTGTCGTTGATTATCTTAAGTGACCCCGCCCACTTTAATAGGCAACAAAATGGCTTCAAAGTAAAAACTTTCGATGTTAAATTAATATTAAAGAGTTAAATATTCTATTTATTATTAACACATATAATTTCTTTTAAATATTGTTATCAATACTGGCATTTTATATATACATTTAATCAAACGTAAAAAATATTTAAAAAAAGTTTGACCTTCGCCGCCACCCGCCGCATCGGTATGTAGGACGGAGGCTCTCCAGTGCAAATCGCTTCTGCGTACCGCCTTTTTTTCTACCTCCACCAATACTTCATTTTCATTGCATTATAAATAAGTCTTCGATAGTCCGTACTGTTTAGTTATAATTCGGCACATTCGGCACAGTTTCATGCCACATCTCCTTTTTTCTAAGGAGAAAGTTTTTCAACACCCTACAAAAATTGTTCAAGAAAGTAAAAATATAAAAGAAAAAAAACGCAATGAAATGGCGACTAATGTTACCGCAGCACTAATAACAATCACTAATTGAATTTTAACTCGTTGTTTCCGGTGACCGGTCCTTGGTCTCCCCTGCCGCCCGGCTCCCTGCTGGGCCGCGGCCGTTTGGCGGTTTCTGCGGCGCTTGCACACCCCTGGAGGGTAGAACAGGGGTGCCCAGACCGGGGACGGGAACAGATGTGGTATTGCGTTTACTTCGTCCTTTTTTATAGGAGAGTTGATTTTTTTCTGCATTTAGAACAATACAGACTATCACAACGTTTTTCAAATCAATATATTGTTTTAAAAACATTTTTTATAGAGAATTTTATAAAAAAATAAGCAGTAGGTAAATCTACTACACTAGTGGTAATAGAACTCGCATTTTATAGGCAGCTTCCACATTGTATATATTTTTTACTTTAACTCCAAACAGGAGACCCTGAAAAAATAGTTTCCCTCAGGACCTATGACATCTGAGATGCTTTGTGGAGGGTTCAGAGATTTTCATTTCGCTACAAAATATCCCCGACAAAATATCCTACGGACAAAACATCCCTCAACAAAGTACATACTAAAATCCAACCGACCCTAAAAATGGGACAAAAATAATACAGACATCCTATAAAAACAATAAATTTTTATTTAATTAATAACAGATCACTTTGTATAAACCACTTTTTTATAAACAATATCGACATGTTTCAATAACAATGTTATCTTCATCAGGATATGTAACATAACATATATTTATTAATATATCCTGATGAAGATAACATTGTTATTGAAACATGCCGATATTGTTTATGAAATAGTGGTTTATACAAAGTGATCTATTATTAATTAAATAATAAATAATGCCACAAAGTAATTTTGCGAAGTTTGAAGAAATAAATTTTTGTTCAAAAATACTAAAATGGGACAAAACTAATCCCGTATGTTCAAAAATAGTAACATTTGACAAAAATAATACAGAAATCCTGTAAAGCTAGGTTAGGTTAGGTTTTAGGAGATATTTTGTTGGAGGATGTTTTATCCGTAGGATATTTTGTAATATCTAGCTCACCCGACGAACTTCGTACCTCTTCAAAATCAATAATTGTTGTGTTAACTTATTAGCCGAATAAAATTCAGTTTTTTTATTAAGTTAAAAATTACACAATGAAGCAATTATCTATGCGCAACTGTGTGTTTGGTTTTTGTCAGTACCTATGAGAGATAGCGTTGTGTACGGATTTATAATTTTTGTGATTTTCTTACATTTCCACTTACTTATGTTTCATTTTCTTTATGCCTACTCGTACGTTTGAGGGAGATTTATTATAATTATTATATTTTTCCTTTGGAGAGGTGCTACATTTCCTTTTAAAAAACCTCTACACACCTCATTCCCTAAGATGACATAGGCCCTGAGGGGAATTATTTTTCTCAGGGCCTCCTGTGTAGCGCTAACGTAAAAAAGCCATATTTAGTGACCAGATCTGAACAGCCAGGCACTTCCCAATCTTCCTCTTCCTATCTCATTCCCTTTCCCAAACCATTCACCCACACAACATACCACAATAATAATCTGTCATGCCGGAAAATCGGGAGCAATAAGGGACCCAAAGCAAGTCCCCAAGGGACACCTGCGAACCCTTCTTTTGAGTTAATATATATTAAATTGTACCATTCTTTGTCACATTATGTCGCATTACATCTAATCCACATTAAAAAACGATCTAATTTGTATCCCAATTCTAATAAATAGACTGTAAAATAATTCGTATTTAATACGCTGGCATACTCGGAACCAACTTAAGGTAGGTTATAAAAAAAACATTAAATTGGTATTATTGTCGACAATGACAAGATGGCGACAGGGAGGAAACCAAGTGACGGCACCTGACCGCATTAGATCGGGTCCCTGCCGCTCCAATGACATACATTAATATTATTTAGGATTCATTTGATTACAGCAGAGACGAAATGTCGGGTCGGAAGGTTCTCGAATTAATTATCTCAATTTGTGGTTACTCATAGACCGGTGATCGTATTTTAGGGGTGCAGAACCATTTGGCTGAGCACAGATGCGTTATAAATATGGTATCTTCCGATAAATTTTGCTAAGGGGGCATACAATAATAACGTAACCTCAAAATGGGCGGAAAGGGTCCAGTAAAATCTCATCAAATCTCATTTAAAGTGAGGGTAAAGGGGGGGGGGGGGGTTAATAAAAATCTCACGTCAACTTTAAAAGAATACATATTGCACTGTAGAGCTTCTGTGCATCATGGACGAAAATCTGGAGTAGGTGCACGAGGAGGATATAGGTACTTCTGATGACTGCCTTCCTATACTACCAAAAAGCATGGACGTCATGCGTCCAATTATTTCAATAGAAAAAATACATGAATGTCCATGGAGTGAGTAAAAAAATGAGTATAAAAATGAGTGAGTAGAAAAATAAGGAAGGTGGTGATGTCGTCTGCTTTTACTTTTAATTATATTAAATTAAAAAAATTTTGCTATAGTATACTTGAAAGTTGTATTATTTTTATTTTTTATTAAAAAAAATCTAGTTCTTTAACAACCGAAGCGTAAATCACCATTTAATAAAAAATCACCTTATTGGGAATATTATGAAATTTGTAGTGAAGACAATAAATATTAAATTCATAAGTTTTTTTTTCATAATTTGGTATTCGGTATTCGGCTGAATGGTTCGCAATATTCGACCGAATATTGAATAGTAAAAAAAGTAGCCGAATACGGAATAGTAGCCGAATATTCGTGGCACGTGGCATATACGTGGCATCAAACACTTTAAACACTATTGAAAACCTTTTATGCTAATGATTCTGATATTTTTACCTCTCTGAAGTATAAAGCTGTACTAATTAAACAATTTAACAGTACATACATATTTAAACAAGGTGACTGTATAACAGGTATTTTCTCTTTGTTTCTTCTTCACTGCTTTCACCAACTTTGTACTAATATGTATTATTCTTTTGGTTTATTTACAAGTAATCTTTTGATTTATTTATGTATTATGTATGTACTATTTTTCTTTGGTTTATTTGGAAGTAATCTTAAAATTTTACATTTCTTTATTCTTTCTATATTGAAAAAAAAACATGTACGTAAAGGACACTGTGCCGTTAATTATAAATTATCAAATATTTTTTTGCCTGAGCTTCAGTAAGAAAGATAAAGTTATTTGGCGATGATTTTTTGATTTGTTTCCCAATATAAATCGGTCATCTGTAAATAAAATTTACGCTTATCAAAATGTTTCTGTCAATTTGACTGTCCTAGAACGGGAGACTCCTAGTTGGACAGTCAAAGCTTCTTTGTACTGATGTATTCTTTGTAACAAAAACAAATAAATAAAATCTCTAGTGCCCACTCACATCCAAAATTATAATGTTTAATTGTTATATTTATTATAATTATTCCTCAATCTACTGTACACAAATGTGTACAGTAGATTGAGGAAGCAACACCTACATGAGTGCATCGGAAGTAGGAAAACAAACAGAAAATAGGAAATTTATTTCATGTCTAATCTTGTATTGTATTGTATTTTAATCTAAACCAGTCCACGAAGAAATGGTCAGGAAGCACGAAGATCGAACTAACAGTAGGTTCCTCTACATTCATGCACGCTTACTGGTAGTCTTCTTTGATCCTATAGATAATAGAAACAAAGGGGGAGATATAGCATAGAAGCGTGTCGATTGTCGCCGAGTTACGACTATACTGCACGGATAATCAAAGCGGCTATTGAATGAAAAGTATTTGTTTGTTTGTAGGTAGAAACATAGGCTAGCAATCGCTGTGTGAATTGCTTTTTCTCGAGGCCTTTGGCATCTTTGGGGATGCTGTGTGGAGGGTCTTTTTAGGAAAGGAAGGAGAGGAAGTTCTGAAAAGGAGAGGGTATGAGGGGTGGGTAGGAATCTGGAGGTCAGTGTGTCCAGGACGTATGAATACATCCCTCCCACCGCGGTGTTCCGAAAGAGTACGGTTGGAGAAGTCAAAGAGACTCCCTCACTAATTCTCTTCCGATCCGGCCCACCACTCAGCAGGTGGGCAGACGTATCCGCCGCCAATACCTGGACACTTTCGCGCACCCCTAAACGTAGCGAACCACTTGGGGTGACCTACGGCAGAGGTGTTGATTATCCATTAAATGGTTCCCGGGTGGCGCTACCGATACACGCCTCTCAAATTGAAAATACATCTGATTTAGAGAAACTCTGCACACAATCCGGGCAACGAGCGGGCTGGCAAGCAGGCGGTGTGGGTTTGATTTGTAAGCAAAGGAAGGTCACTGTCTACATTTGATTTTGATAAGACAGCTATCTAGAAATAAAGAAAGGGGATGTCACGTCACTATTTTTATATGTTGCACATCACTAGTGATGAACTACTTCTTATAATAATTGTCGTCTATGGTGACTCTGGAGGTAATGTCAATGTTGTGAACACCTGATCAATAAAAGTCTTAATTATAATAACAGTGTTTTCTATTACACATCCATCTTACTAATATTATAAATGCGAAAGGTTGTATGGATGGATGGTTGGTTGAATGGTCCTTACTCTTTCACGCAATAAATATCGAATGGAATTTAAAAATTCTTTCACTAATCGAAAGCTACATTATTTGCGAGTAACAACGGCTTTATATATTGGTAAGCTCTGGCGTTATGAATGAGCTGTGGCGTTATGAAATTATGTATCATACGTTTTCTGTCCCTAACAAAATCGAGTTATTACAAACGTCAAACAAATTGTTACCTTGGAAACAATGTTTTTTTTTTTTAATTTTAGGATTAAAATGAGTACTTTGTTGTGATTAAAAAGAGTACTTTTTTGGCGTCGTAGATATGTAGATATATCAGATATATCTACATATCTCTAAAAATGTTTATTCTCCGAACAAAAAGCATAACGTTGCTATAAAGCATAGCGTTTGAAGTGGACTGTCATTTTCTCATTTTTTAGGTTACTCTGGATTCAAATGTGTTTAAAATACTAATAAAGGGAGTAGGTAATTAAAATAAATTTCTATTTCTATAATTCAACTATTTTCTAAAATAGAATTTTTATTTGCGAAATGTCATTCTCAAATTTTGAAATTTTCTATTCAACAATAATTATTTTCTATTAGACAAAATAGCAAGAATAATAACAATTATGCCAGTAATTTCCCACTAATACTATGCGAGCGAAGCCGTGGGTAAAAGCTAGTAATTAATAATTTGATTATTTATAATCATTAATATTTAATACTTCCAAATGTTTGCCACGCCAATACTTTTAATTCCCACAGCAATACAAAATTGAACATCGTCATTTCCCGCAATCGTTTCATTTCATTCTGTAAAGGGCAAATAACAGGTAACTGGCAATCCAGACCTAGCATTTTATCAATGAACTAGTATTTTTTGTTTATCCTAATTTTACGGTTGTGTCTTTGGATGTGCACCTTGCTGATTACCTGCGACACATTCAGGGTTGGCAGACTTACTATGTATTTTACGACAGCTGTGAACATCGCTAATATAAACAAGGTAGATGGGTTATGAACGGTTTTTAGTATTAAATTGCCAGCTCAACGCGTGTCGTCAACATCGTTCATCCACACTCGTGTGTCCAGGTCTTGGCGGCGGATGTTATGTGGCCGGCCTGACTGTGTGGAGTTCGGATTTGGAGAGATCCTTCGACTTCTCCAGCCGGTCTCTCTCGACCCATCGCCTTGCATAGTAGCGGGAGAGATGGGTTCATACATAGACCTCATGGACACATTATTTACCAATTCCAAACGTAAAATCGACTTCAAAAATACCCTTAATAATAAATTCGAATGAATATCAAGCGAATTTATACACAGTGTCGATTTTTTTGTAATTATACACTGGTATACACAGTATATAGAGAGTAGATTATTCCTTGATGCATTTAAATATGTTTTATATTCTACTAGCAGACCCGGCCACACGTTTCTGTGGCTAACGAAACACAACGCCATTACCCAACCTTTATAAAATCCACACCACCCGCCTGCCAGCTGCCCACTGCCCGCTGCTCGCTGCCTATTGAATATATTATAGAATTTTTCTATTATATTAAGCATGTATTATACATACAAACCTTCCTCTTGAATCACTCTATCTATTGGTGAAAACCGCATGAAAATCCGTAGAGTAGTTTAAAAGATATAAGCGCATATACATTTTGAGCGACTTCATTTTATACTATGTAATGATTATTTATTTTGTTATTCGACGGTATATCCTCTCTGCGCATCCCTTCGGGGTTACTGAGTTATATTTTATGTAATTAGGTATACTGTATTTTCCCTAAACCGACGCCTTTATATAAGAACGCCGGAGGGCCAATTAATGGTATGGTAACGTTCCTAGCCACCCCTCCGCACCTTTTTCCTTCCCAAAACTTCATCTCCTTCCTTTCCTTAAAAAGATTCTCCCCACAACAAGTTTAAAGATAGGGACAGGTCTCGTGTGTGGAGTTAATACTAATAAAACATATAAAAGTTGTTTGTTTATTATAAATAAATGAATAACTTTCATAAGCTCCGCTGCTTTTAGAGTTCATGCGGTTTGGTTGTAGATCGGCGACAGTCGACTCGCTTCCACAATATCTCTTTGTTTCCATTATCCACGTACAGGCCTTTGAAAATAATGTGACAGCCCTGCCTTATATTCAAAGTGCCAAAAAGGTTTTTGTCTTTGTGGGAATTCATATCCCTCGATAAAAAAGGTAAAACCCACCCACATTTGGTACAGTAATCTGTCAATTAGGTGTCCAACTTAAGAGTTAATAACCAGACAAAGCTGAAAAATGACATTTTTGAATGAGCTCATAGACGTGTCGAAGCTTTTTACAGAAAAACGATAAATTGATTTCGAAAGATCGTTATTTTATGTGGTAAACTTATATTTTAAATTTTGAAAAAGTTAACATTTTTTTAATAAAAAAATAGTTTTACTGTTGGTCGATGGCAATATTTGTTAATTTTCAAACGAGTAAAGTTATTATACAATACATATATCATACCAAATAGTAATACAGTATTATAAAACTGTTCATTATCTAGGCAAAATATGATTTAGAATTTTAATTTAATTTCAAATAAAATCATTAAAATAAAAATCCAAGCACCCGTTTTGTGCCGAAAATACTACAACTTGACTTATTTATTACACACTTACAAATTGATTTCTCTCGGAATTTTTAACACAGAAATTTAACTTAAGACGTTATTGAAATATTAGAAATAATTTTTAACCAAAAATATTTTCTCGAGTATATAATTCTGTTGAATTTGCGACACGCTTTTGTGAATATTTTATTCTGTATTTTGACGCGCACGGCGCTAAACCAAAACTCTTAGTATCTGTCGATTCACGGCAGCGAGCGGTCGTGTTGTCCGCGCCGGTCCAGTTCATAACATTTTTAATTTATTCGTCCGCTTAAAATGGGGAGAAAAATCAATAAAGAGAGAACTTTCATAAAAAAATCAAAATTACCACACCAAAAACATAACTGGGAGAAATATAACGAGAAAAAACAAAGATTAGTAATATTTAATTATCAATTTACGTTGTACATACCTTATATGCTACAGGGTCGTTGGAACGAATCTGTCAGATTTATTGTGTATTTTTTATAACATGTTGTTTAATTTTTAGAGAAAAGAATCAACATTCTAAAGTAAATAATGACTGTAAAGTTTCATCGGTATGTGCAATTCAAATTTTTATTATATATATATTATTATGTACGCGTAAATGGGCTTCGACAAAGTATATTTGATCAATGAAAATGGGTAATAACTTCAATACATTGTGATTCATGGATATTACGGTGACCGATTTATCCGTTTATGCCGCGGAAATTATAAACTAGCAATACTACCCAGCCTTACCGTGTATAGGTACACGGTGTCGGGAAATACGTGGTACATTACGGTGACCGATTCAATTGTAATTACCGCGGTAATTATAAACGATAATTTACTAGCATTAATACACGCAAGCAACATTGCCTTTTATACACGGTGGCGGGAAACCCGTGGTACATTCCGGTGACGTAATTATAAACAATAATTCACTAACACTAATACCCGGCGTTGTGCGAATTATACGCTCGCAACATTACCTTGCATATATATGTCGTAGGCCGATCGTAAAATCAGGCAGATCATGTTGCGCCTAGCCACATCATGATCTGCTGCATCGTGAAATGGCGGCAGATCGTGATGTGCCTGAGGCACATCGTGATCTGTCTGTTTTTAGGATTGGCCTGCGACATATACAAGGTGTCGAAAAATATGTGGTACATTACGGTGACAGGTTCATTGTTATTACCGTGGTAATTATAAACAATAATTTACTTGCATACCCGGCGTTGCGCGAATTACACGCATACTTCATTGCCTTATATATGTCGGCGGTCGATCGTAAAATCAGGCAGATCATGTTGCGCCTAGTTACTTCGTGAAGTGCCTGGCAGCAGATCGTGAAGTGCCTCAGACGCATCAAGAACGGCCTGATTTTACGGTTTGCCTGCGACATATACACGGTGGCGGGAAACCCGTGGTACATTACGGTGACCTAATTATGAACAATAATTTACTAGCATTAATACCAAACGTTGCGCAAATTATAGACATGCAACATTACCTTGTACACACGGTATCAGGAAATCGTGGTAGAAGCGGAAAACTGAGGACTCAAATTTCACCACGGGAACAGAAGCTTTTTACCATACTTTTTCTTCTATTTTTAACTTATTTATTTTTCTTTTTACGAACATATTAATTTTTAAACAATAATCTGCGTAAATCGTCCTCAAATTCAATTTGATTCTGAATCTACTTTGCTTAAGACAAGTTCGTCCAGTCAATGAATGATCCAAAAGGTTTTAGGGTGCGTGAGCAGGAACCTAAGCGATTCCTTCAAAAAATTGTTTAGGGTGCTTAGGGTGTAAACATACTAAAAGTCCTGACGTCTAGGTGGTGAGTTAAGGAGTGGGGGGGAGGTCCCAATTTTCAGGTTTCCGCTTATATCTCGAAAACGGTGCGTTGCAGAGGAAAATTTTCTGAAATTAAGTAAAAGCTCATAAAATCATCTCCAACTTTTATTCTTTATGTAATTTTCGAAATCCCAGCCGTTTTTGAGTTACACGTTCTACAAACGTAGACATTTTTGAAAAAAATCATTTTACCTCACATTTTTCATCAAACATTCCTTCATGTCGTCTAAAATATTCAACAAAGAAAATAAATTTATATTAAAGAAGTTGTAAAGAATTTAATTTACTTTTATTATATAATTATATATATATATATATATTTAGATGCAAATTAATCTCCAACCAGTAAATATTTACAACAATTTTAAGTTTTTTCTTAAAATATCATTTTCAAACAAAGCTGTTTTTATCTCATTACTGACACACATTTTGTTCGTTCGCCTAATAATACGTGTGACCACAGTTTAAAGCCAATTTTTAAAGAAAGTAGAAAAAAATAATATCACTTGAAAAATTTTATAATGAAAATTATAATTATCTCATGACAAAATTTTACGAAAAAACTTAAAATTGCAGTAAATGTTGACCGGTTTGAGATTAATTTGCATTTGTATATATATATATATATTTTAAAAGGGAATTAATTTCTTTATAACTTCCTTAAAATAAATGTATTTCTTTGATGAATATTTTAGACGATATGAAGGAATGTTTGATGAAAAATGTAAGGTTAAATGATTTTTTCGAAAATGTCTACATTTGTGGAGCGTGTAACTTAAAAACGGCTGAAATTTCGAGAATTACGTATAAAACAAAAGTTGTAGATAATTTTACAAGCTTTTACTTATTTTAAGAAAAAAATTCTCTGTGACGCACCGTTTTCGAGATATAAGCGGAAATCCGAACATTGGGACCTTCTCCCCCTCCCCCCGCTAGCTCACACCTGACGTCAGTACTTTTAGTATGTTCAGACCCTAAGCACCCTAAACAAGTTTCTGGAGGAATCGCTTAGGGTCCTGCTCGCGCACTCTACACCTCCTTCCTTGACTGGACTAAATGTACACATCAGCATGGAAAATGAGACAAATATTCCTATTATCGTTTTCCAGTGATTTCGAAAGTTTACCCACATCCATTCACATTTTATTTTTATAAGATCTTTATTTGCTTTTAGCAAGCATTCATTTGTCATTTTCTATTTTTCTTTAGCTCTCCGGTAGGTTGTTTCTTTTTTTACCCTTAGATTAATTGAACACACTAATTTCGGTAATAATTATATATTAGAAATGTGTACTCGCTTTATTTAATTTTTTGACAGATGATTTTTGAGCTTACTAACGACGTTCATTCGAAATGTAAATTTCTGACGCCTCTCTAATTTGTCAAAAAAATATATTATAAAGAAATTTGATACTGTGTCTTTGAATGGTTATGGATCGTGTTTTATATTAAGAACGACTGGTGAATCCAAATCAATATTTAAAAAAAATTAAAACGCTCTTTAGAAGTTACTTTCTGTTAAAAGAACTTAAACTTTCTCTGGTTAGAAGTTACTTTCTGTTAAACAGTGTTTTAGTAACACATTTAATAAATACTGTACAATTTCTGTTTTGAACTATTAGTAATAAAAAATGTCTTTAACTGGCTGCGAAAGAGAGGCTAGACATATGCATGCACCATGCGCGTGAATTTCCCGTAAAAATTATGGTTTTAATTTGTGATTGTGTAATTCAAATCGTGTTTTTGTTAATAATTTCTGTTATAATGACCAAGTCTCTAATATAATAGTATATTCAGTATATTTTATATTATTTTCAGTTTTATTCTATTAATAATGCCATAGAGACATAGTCCCTGTTACGATCAATACACTAGGTGAGCCGTGGAACCAGGTCTTCATTCCCTTATCGTTCAACTCCGCCGTCAAAAATGCTATCAACTCTCCCTCCGCATCCTGGTCGGTCTCCAAAGATTTTTCGTCCATGTGTTGCTTCAGGTGAAGAAAGAGGTGTAATTCATGTCATTCTTTGCCCTTTTTGTAGGGTTAGGTGGTGAACCCATTTTTCAACCCAAAAAAGTTTCGCCTTGGTTGGAAAAACAGTTCGAAGAGATCCGAGCGCATTTGCGCAACGAGCATTAATTTGCATACTCCATTTTTCCCTCAAAATCATTTGTGTGGTAGACTTACTGACATCTGGGATTAAAATTGCAAGCTTATGAACTTCAACAGGGCTAACTCCCTCTAAATTGAAAAAGCGAATAATTGAGCGCACCTCGCAGGGGGCGGGATTCGACAACGGAGCGTCTTTCTCAAACGAACGCAAAGATCGCACTGAAGCAGCTACCAAGCCGGATCACCGCTCGGTTTTTTGGGAAAGTCTGAGCTAACGCTAGTGCCACCATATTTTGAGAAACAACAAGCAAAGGTAGTTAATTCTTGGACAACCTTCACATTATTCTATTGCGGTCTGTTTTCACTGTACAACTACTAACAGTCCTACTGTTTTTATATTTTCAAGTTCTGTACATATATTATGTAGACTATACTAAAATATATGCTTGTTGATATATATTACATATTTTTTATTATAATGCTGCTGTTTTTTTGGTTATCTTTATTTATAGTTGAATTACATAATTTTGGTAAAAATATAAATGTTAAAAATACATTTTACTTTTTTTGACATTAGCTCCATACAGGAAAATATTTCATAATAAGAATAAATATGTCATCTTTGGGGATGTTGTGTCGAAGGTCTTTTTAGAAAAAGGAAGGAGAGGAAGTTCTTGGAAGGAAAAAAGGTATGAGGGGTGGGTAGGAATCTGGGATCGGTGTATCCAAGAGGATGTATGAGTCTATCCTCACCACTGCAGTGCAAGGCTTCCGAGAGAATCCTGCAGGAGAGGTCAAAAGATCTCCCTCAACCAGTCTCTTCCGATCCGGCCTGCCACACAGTTGGTGGGCAGACGCATCCGCCGTCAAGATTCGAACAAACCTTATCCCTTGAACCCGGGCAAGTAAGTCACCAAACGAAACGAACCCCTTGGGGTGACCTATGGCAGAGGTGTTGGTTATCCAATAAATGGTTTCCTGGGCGGCGGTACCCATACCCGCCTCCCAAATTGGGTTCTGGATTCTGGGAAGGAAAAAGGTACCAGGAGTGGTAGGAATCTAGGGGTATGAGGTAGGTAAAAGATCTCCCAGGTCCAACCAGTCTCTCCTGATCCGGCCTGCCATGCAGTTGGTGGGCAGGTGCATCCGCCGCCAAGATCCGGACAAATAAATGAACCCAGGTACATGGGGTGAGGTTTTTGAAATTCAATTTAATTTAGATTACCAACAATAATCTCCCTGGTTCCCGGGCGGTAGTACCCATACCCGCCTCCCAAATTACTGATAATACCTATTGTGAGAAGAATAAATATGTAAAAATGAGATATTTCTTACAATCAAACTGAATATCACTCAGTAGAAATACAATTAAAAAACAACAACAGAATACTCGTAAAAACATTTCAAAAATCAAGAAATTTGTATATTACGTAAGTACCTATTTTATACCCACTATTTTTACGCATTTCACTTGTATCTATTTATGTTTATGCACTTCGGTAAACAAATTACAAATAACTACTTATTCGGAAAAAGCTGGAACCGAGAATTCAATATCGATGTCGTCTGAACCATCCTATAGATATCGCCAGTTGAGTGGGATATGCTGCTTGCGGCGGAGCGAATGTGGTATTTCTATCTCGTTCTAAAAAACTTCCGATCGCGAGGCCGTCTTTTGATGAAATTTGAATTTTCGGCCGCTGGTAATGCCCTCTTAACAAATTGCGTCCTGAGAAGGTCGCTCAGGTACTAGATCTGACTAGCCAGGTACCTCCGGTCCATTGTCTGCGGTACCTAATCTGCGGTTTCATTGATGAAACATTTTCCCTTATTTTTTTGCGGAAATGATTCCTAATGTGTTTGGTTTTAAAGTTTAATGATAAAATGGTTGTAAATCGTAAATTAGAACAAAAAAATGCAACATGTGTTTAGAGAATGATTGTCAGTTATGCGTTTTTTGCGTGTTGCTAAAATGTTGCTGTTAATGATTGTAAATGGTCAGGAAATCGTTTTTTAGTCATTCACTTTGGGAATAATCGTAAGTGGACAGAATGAGAGGAACCAACGGAAGAACAACTTTTCGGAAATGTGTATTCCAGAAATTCCAACCCTCGACAGTCAACACTCAGGTCAGCAGCGTCGGCTATAACGGAAGGTTGAAAGAACCAAAGATCGGTGAGCGTGCTTTTGGAGAGTCAGGATCTAAGGCCTGGAATGGACTGCCATATGATTTAAGAATAATCACTGAATCGGTAGAATTTAGAGCTAAACTTAAATCTCAACTTTTCAGATGTATCCATAATGTCAAAAACCTTTCACCTTTATCATCGCATCCTGCAACATTTTATGTAACTAATTGTGCAAAAATATAAGCAAATAAGAACTTATAAACTTTTTAAGGTTATTTCATTAAAATTAAAAAAGTCCTTATTCTTCAAGCCTTCAAAATAAATATCAACTCTATCTACTTTTGCCACCAATATTCTAATAAATGTAATAACAATAGTAATAGAGGGTAGCAAAAATAAAATTATTCAATGTCCAGTGTTTTAAATATAGTGTCATCTGCATGCAAAGTCGTATCTTCTCCAAGCATAAACTTTCTGATAAAAGTGTGTTTATCGGAAGTTATCTGCCAGATAAATATGTTTTCTGTATCTGTTCGTAAATAATAAAATTGAAGGAGAGTAAGAATTCCTAATAAATTATCATTCGCCCTTGAGGTGATTTTTTTCAAGAAACCGGCGCTCTAAAAAAGTCCACTTACTACTATTAAGTTGATAAACTCGAAAACAACATTCAGTGAAATCACTCCCATCTTTCACCGGGCTCAATTGACCAACTATGAATAGGTGCCGTTAAAACGTGCGGAAGATTTCAATTATATTGTTCTCATTATGCGTAAAAAGCATTATGCAGGTTTTCCCTGTCTAAACAAATAAGCTCTCTTCTATCAAGCCTTATCTTAAATTGCCCCCCTTCATTCAACATCTCATCTCTTCTTAGTCTGAACTCAACTCCAATCTTCCACGTAACTAGCTAACTAACTAATCATTACGCCGTTTCCCCGCAGGGGTACATGGGGTACTTGGCACATACTCTTAGCCTCATTCACATTCATACGGCTCTGACTCAGGCGTCCATGACTTCTTCTACCATTCACATTTGCGTCATATATTCTCCTTACACTCCTCTCCTCGTTCATTCGCTCTACATACCCAAACCACTGAGAATCCAGCACCCCATTGTGGACTGCAAGCTTCGATTCTTTTGACAGTTTTTTTTGTTAGCGCCAACGGCACTCAGTTCTAATGGAGTTAGATAATTATAAAATTTGCCCATTTAAATAAAATTAACATAATAAAAAATCACCCTCCTTCTCACCATAATTTCAATTTGTTGCTTAAAACACCCTTGGAGGGTGAATATAAACAGAAATAGAAAAAAATATTTTAAAATAAAACAAAAATTCCTTGTTAATCGGAAATTTCCTCGATAATGAAAAACCAGTGAATTTACACATGATTTGTAAAAGCTGTAGCTTGGGTTTACTCTCTCCCATTTCCCTTGATGTTTGGATAATTTCCATAGAGCCGTTTTCGTGAAAAAGTCACCTAAAGGGCCAATCACTTTCTCTATTATATCACCTTCTTCTATCTTCTTCTTCTAATATATAAAGTTCATTGTCTGTGGCGGGCGGCGTGGATTTGATTTGAATGCAATTCTACAGTTTTATTTCGAGGTTGATGAAATTTTGCAAAACATGCAATTTCATACAATTTACATGCAATTTCGAAAAACAAACCTCATCTTTTTTTCCCACCCCTTAAGGTCGTGAAGAAATTTTGTACACTTGATGTTAAAAATAAGAGAATAATTACTAATTAATAATTACAAAATAAGAGCCTACATCTGAAATCGAAAAACTCTGCGTAAAGTCCAGGCAACGCCGGGGAGTTCAGCTAGTTTTAGTGTAAAACAAATCTAATGACGATCTTTAAATAGGTATTCGAGGAAAATAATCTGACAAAAGAATTTTTGTTTAAAAACTAAAAATAAATAATTGCGTTTGTTATATTATCTTAAAATAAAATGAATTTACTGAAGATCTTTTAATCGTTCATTATCTTCAGATGGTTTCTATATTTCCGACTAGCTGCAGTTCCCGGCGGTATCTGGGCTTTGTACAGAATTTTCCGAAATCAGACGTAGACAGTTACATTTTTAATAATGTCGTTCAATTAATGAATGGATGTGGATGGCGATTTTTTGAAAATTTCAATCCGAAAAATCAGACCATTTTTTATAAACCGGAAAGACGGGACATAATTTTATGGGTGCGAAAAATCGATAATTACATTGCCGAAAATCATTTTAAAAAAAGAACGTTTTCCATACGAATAGCAATAAATTGTACGGGGTTCTCTTCGTAACATCTGTTAAAAACACCGCCATCTTTATCAAAAAATCAAACCAAAGGATAAGTTCGCATAGAACTAACAATTAATCTAGTGAACGTTAAACGCAAATTCAAAAATTCGCCGGAAATCAAAGTGTTGCTATATAAAAAAAAATTAATCAGTGTGGAATTTATAAAATTAAGGGAACATAATCGGAGACGGGACATTTTCATTTAGTGACGTCACGAGCTCAAATACTGGATTTATTTATTTAAAAATAAAAAAACTATACATTTCTAAAATTTTTTTAACATTTTCGTAATGTTAGTAAAAAAATCTATCCACACGATTTTTTCCAAGTCGTTATGAAATCCATGCAAGTGGCCTATTCAGCAAAAGACCTCATGATCTAATTAACACCCGTTTAGTCTCAAAAAGTACATGCGAAGCGCCAATGTATAGTATTTCGATTCGAAATTATCAATTTATCAGTATTTTTAAGTTACATGAAGTCGTTAGGTATTTAGGAATGCAAATTCTTAGACAGATTCGCCAGTGTTGCCATCGTACATTGATTTCTTATTTATTCCATGTATGATTGTGTGAGAAATGTGGAGATCCGCAAAGAACGCAAGGCTGATGTAAGCTTAAGATGAAGCCATACTAAATAATCCAAAATCATACAAAATCGTATGTTTTAGTTTTGAAAATTCGACCGCTTAGAAGTATTATAGATGCTTCAATTAAATACTGCGTGTATCTTGGCCCTTAAAAATATCGGTCATTTTTTTAATAAGTCTTTTAATAAGCTTAGAAAAAAATAAAGTATTAGGTCTATAAAAATTTTTTTTAACTGAAAACTCTCCTACTTATAAACACTTTTTCGGATATGGTTTTATTGCATAATGTGGCAAATTCAGTTTCTTATATAATTATCGCGAAAAAAAATGATATTTACGCCCGAACCTCACAAAATAAAATATAATATGCATTTTCGCGTTGGTATTTTTGACATCACGGCGACAATACGGCAGTCGACGAATTTGTTATATCAAAGTGAACCTTATACCGTCCACCGAAGAACGACTGGCAGCCGCCCCTCTGTCTTCCGCCATTACTCCTCCGAACCGAGCGGAAAGCAGTCGTGTTATGCTCCGCGCCGCTTATTTTCGTGAAATCAATTTAAAAATTCCGTTTTATTACAATAAACAATGCATAAAAAAGGAATTAATGTTTTTTACAGGCCTTTACGAAATCAACATGTAAAAAAAAAACTCAAATATCTTTTCCAACCTTTCCAAAAGCTTTTTCTCAAGTATTTTTAAACTCCTCCCGTAAAAGGGCGTGAATTCCGATCTCGATTTTTTCCTGTACTAGTGGATCGCCTTAATGGGTGAGATTAAGAAAGGGATCCTCAGATAGTTTGGGCATGTAGAGCGAATGAACGAAGAAAGTAGAGTGTATTAAGAAAAATATGTAACGCAAATGTGAATGGTAGAAGTAGGAAAACATGGCACGATCAAATGTATCTTATACTCGACTCGGGTCATCTCAAAATCAGTACAATAGAAGAGTATGTATGATACGATGTATGAATGTGAATGAGGCAAAGAGTGTGCGCCAAGACCGAGTTATTTCATGTTTGGCAGTCCATCCTCTTGACGGCCGGCGCGGTCTGGCGGTAAGGCTTAAGATTCGCAATCCAAAGGTCGCCCGAACATTCAGAATTGAAGCGTTACTTGAAATGTTTTTAGCCGTGTTTGGTGACCATATCTGAATAGCCAGGTACTTCCCTACCTTCCTCTCCCCCATCTCCTTCCCTTCCCCACTACCTTCAGCCTCACAACATATCCCAATCGGGGATGCAATAGACCCACTGGCTCTAGACGGGAGCAGCTGGGACTCTTGTGAGGTATTCATATAAATAAATAAAATAATAAAATCCTCCAACAAAATACACCTGCGGGGAAACGGTACCGCACGTTTTCATCCGGCGACAAAATATCCTCCAACAAAATATCCCTCGACATAATATCCCAAGAACAAAATATCAAATGACAAAACATCCCCCAACAAGGAAGAAAGGAGACAGAGCAAGGAACTCACAGTTTCGATTTAAATTTAAATTTTGGCGCTGAAAGGTTGTGTTGGGTTAGGTTAGGTTAGGTTTAAATTTTAAATTTGGCACTGAAAGGTTTTTTTAGGTTAGGTTAGGATATTTTGTCGGGGGATATTTAAAGGTAGTTAATTAAACATACGTCCGAAAGACGTATGCTTACCTTTTGTGAAACTTTCAGAATTGTCCGTATAAATGTGCTTTAGCGAAATAATAATAAAAAAATTACAAGTTTTAGTGTACAACGGCTGATTAATATTGAAACGTTCATAACATATAAATATAATACGATTTATACATAAAATGAAACATAATTTTTCATATAAAAAAAGACTTAATATTTTCTAATTGATTGGTAAGAGGTTTACAGAATTTTGTTATTTTTTAAATTAAAGTATATTTTTTATAATTATTTTGGTTTTATTTTAAGTACAAAACCCTAAAATAATTATTTAACTACCTTTAAACTGTGTAAATATGGTAATATGTAAAATATTCACTTTAAAATTCAGTATGTCTCTAAGACGTATGATTATCTTTAAGGTAGGTAAAATAAGATTATCTTTCAATAGTGCGGCCGTGATCGGGAAAACGGTCTAAAATCAACGATAGTTAGTATGCCTATCGATCCGATATTGTAAAGTTATCGATTTCACTGTTTGACATTTCGCTTCATCATCTGACTGAATGTCGAACAGTCGTCCGTAGAAAGCACAAAACACCAGAAACAAAAAACAATACATGTGCTTCAGGAGTAAAAAAATAATACAAACCGTATCCTACGATCTTCTATTATTCTGAAAAAAAGTATGAACATGACAAACTAAAGCGGACACAAAGTAGATCCTTGCGAAAAATCATTGGAGGGGACCCCACCACTTTCCCAACGGCGTTATAAGAAAACATATAGTTTCCTCCTTCACCGTACACGTCAAGACTCTATTTTATTGGGCGAAGCTACATTTATTTTAACGACTCTAGACATTCTAATGTCCATGCATACGGGGTTAGAAAGCAGTATACAAGTACTTACATTAACATAATACAAAAGAATAATAAATGTGGCAGCCCGTGGAATAATTCTTGTGAAAAATCAAGTCCTTGGAATAATTCTTGTGAAAAAGCCCGTGGAATAATTCTTGTGAAAAATCAAGTCCTTGGGTAAAGACGATAATTTCAATGCTAGTGTATTTGAGTTGTTCGCCGATGAAGAAGTTCTCTATAATTTGTCTGCAGCCGTTCGGCCGCGGCGTCAGGCGAAACCAAATGGTGCACTCCATTATTTGTATCACCGAACATTTGAGCAAAAGATTGACAAAAAATCATAGTATCAAATGCGATGATACGAACATTATACGATTGCCCCTTGCTAATGACATATGCGAGACGCAGGCAGCAGTTGTTCTCAAAATATGCAATATTCATAATATAATATTGAAGAATATTGATTGAAAGGGTAAGAATGGAAACAAAGGATAAAATATGGGATGTGCAAGGTGCCTTTATGAGTGGAAAGGGGTGCATGGACCAGATTTTCTCCTTGCGTATGCTCACTGAGAAGTTTATTGCGAAAAACCAGAAACTTTTCTGCGCCTTTGTAGATCTACAAAAAGCATACGACCGAGTCGACAGGAAAAAGATATGGAAGGTGTTGTCCAAGTATGGGGTGAATACAAATCTCATACAGGCAATTGCGTCTCTGTACGAGGGAAGTGTTGCATGTGTTAGGGTGAACGGTGGTTTTACGGGGTGGTTTGACATCACAAAAGGTGTTAAGCAAGGCTGCGTAATGTCACCATGGTTATTCAATCTGTACATGGATAATTGTATGCAAGAATTGAAAGAAGTAGGATTGGGCGCGAAATTGAGTAATCTGAAAGTATGTTGCCTGTTGTATGCTGATGATGCGGTGCTGATTTATAACACTATGGAAGATCTACAGTCTCTCGTATCTAGGATGAACGAAGTGTGTATGAAGAATGAGTTAATTATGAATGTAAGTGTCTAAAGTCATGGTGTTTGAAAGAGAGAGTACGAAAACAGTATGAAATATAGTTGTGAATGATGAATACTTGGAGCAGGTGGATGAGTTTGTGTATCTGGATAGTATGTTTACGAGAGATGGGAAGGCTGATAGAGATATTGAAAGAAGGGTGAATGCCGGTAACTCCATTAATGGAGGACTGAATGCCGTTGGCGCTAATAAAAAAACTGTCAAAAGAAGCGAAACTAGCAGTCCACAATGGAGTCCTGGTACCTACCCTGATGTATGGCAGTGAGGCATGGAACTGGCATAGGAAGGATGAAAGTAAACTGAATGCTGTTGAAATGAGATCCCTGAGGCGTATGTGTAGTAAAACAATGTATGATCATGTGAGAAATGTGAATATCCACAAAGAATGTAAGGATAATGTAAGCATAATGAGTAAGATTAAGAAAGGGACCCTCAGATGGTTTGGGCATGTAGAGCGAATGAACGAAGAAAGTAGTGTAAGAAGAATATAAGACGCAAATGTGAATGGTAGAAGAAGTCGGGGACGTCCGAGGAAGACATGGCACGATCAAGTGAATCAGATACTGGAGTCGGGCCATGTCAAAAGTCAGAATAATAGAAGAGAATGTACGAGACGATGTATGAATGTGAGTGAGGCAAAGAGTGTGTGCCAAGGCTGAGTTGTTTGGCGGTCCGTCCTCTTTGCCTACCCCTGCGAGGAAACGGCGTGATGGTTAGTTAGTTAGTAATATTGAATCGTTGAAAACAATATCAGCGACTCTCACCCGAAAATTTGAAACGGAGAAATCAGAAAAAATAGGTCCTATAGATTCTATAGGTATTTTAATAGCCTTACCTCTAACCTTTAACCTTTTCTCTAACCTGTGTGTCATATTTAACTGTATCATACTTCGACTAAGAACTACCAACGTTATCTTAAGGTAATTAAGCATCCAAAAAGCAGGACAAGGGGAGATATTATGTAAATATGAATGTTAGAGGAAGCGCGCTAATTAAAAACGATAATAATTATGTGAAAATTGTGATTTTTTAAAATAAAATAATGCTCATTTAAAATAGAGCAAAAATCTCGTGGGAAATGTCTATAAATTAAACGCTTTGAATTTTTGTAAAGTAAAAGAAAAAACGTGTTTTTAATAATTTTCGTATCATAGTTATTTTGCGATTTTTTTTAATCAAGGGAATTTCAAATAATTTAATAGTTTAGGTGTGGCAAATGTAAATATAGATACTATTTTCAATAATAACACATATATTTAAGCTTAAAAACTTAAAATGTCATAAATTGGTAGAAATACAGGAGGCATATTTTTATTGGCTGCTATCTTCATATGGTTTTCTTGGCCTGTACTTTGTATATTTTATGGTTTTTTAAATTTTTTGATGCATTATTAATGTTTTATTCATTAATGTAAACATATTCCAATTTGGAGGCGGGTATGATTACCGCCACCTAGAGTAATGTTTATTAGATAACCAACACCTCTGCCATAGGTCACTTCAAGTGGTTCGCTACGTTTGGAAACATACCAGGAGTACCCGGCTTAATTTATTTATTTATTTCTATACATTACAGTTTTTACCTTATATATTTAATATTTTAACATAATATATTTTGGAAATCATTTTTACATATTAATTAATATAAAATTTTATTATGTTGGGTGTATGGTAGGTTTGAGAAGGTGAAACTGTTGTTTTAAAATGTTGTATGTTTCGTGAACACCTCACTAGGAGAACCTGTGCTGAGGTGTTTACGTGTTTATGATTCAGTGTGACAAGTACAGGTGTTAATGGGATGAGGTTTGTCCGGGTCTTGGCAGCAGAGGCATCTGCTCACGAGCTGCGTGGCGGGGATCGAGAGAGAGAGCGGTTGAGGAAAGCCATTTGACTTCTGCAGCCGGATTCATCGCCTTGAAACGCAATTGGAGGGATGGATTCATACGTCTGTCACTCCTGGACACTGACCCCCATATTCCTACACAACCCTCAAACCTTTTTCCTTATTAAACTTCCTCTCCTTCCTTTCCTTAAAAAAACCCTCCACACAACATCTCCTAAGATGACATAGGCCCTAAGGGAAATTATTTTCCTCAGTTCCTCCTGTGTGGAGCTAACGTAAAAATACATACCTATTATCTCTACCTATATATTTATAAAATAAAGTCCTATGCCGCGTCTGTCTGTCTGTCTGTTCGCGATAAACTCAAAAACACTGATCGAATTTTCATGCGGTGTTCACCAATAGATAGAGTGATTCATGAGGAAGGTTTAGGTATATAATTGGTCAAGATTTTGTGTAAATTGGTTGAAATATATAATATATAAAGGAAAATGTCATTATGGAAAATGGCGTTGAGTTTCGTTAGCCACAGCAACGCCTGACTGGGTCAGCTCGTTTAAATTAATTTATTAATGATTTACAGTGATCCAAGTTCGTAAAACTGTTGTGATCTAGCTAAATTCTAAATGAGTGAAAGAAAATCATTTTTTCGTTTTTGTTATAAATTCAAATTACCGAGGATTCGTGATAGTCACAATTATTTACTATGCGAAACGTTGTGCATTCCCTGGGAAGTCTCGATGATGGAGTTAGTAATTGGGCAAAATGTATTTCAGTTGAACATCCCTGACAAGCTTTTGGTATGACTATCAAATGATAATATTCATTTCGACGATTGGGCAGGGCTGCCAAAAATTATGACGATTGATGAATTGGTTATTAAAAAAAATTATAATATTTATTTGTTTTTTTTCTTCTGAATAGTATCTACGTACTACACTTCCAAGGGTTGCAACCGCTCTGGACGACTGGGATTATGACTTTTTTTTGTATTTGGGCTGTGTTGAAGGGTTGTAAGATGTCCCACCCAGGCGTTCCGTGTTCGATTCCTCGACTGGCTAAGTCCTCCATCACGACTCAAGTAAAATTTTTGGTTTACTGTGGTGGTAGTAGGAGATTTTCAAATATTATCGGGTTATTAACGATTTTTTAAAAGTGCTTTGATTTGTGGCCATGAAGTAAAAGCCAACCCTACATCTGCAGTTGTAGGTAGTAACAGACCGCATCTGCCTAATGCTGGCTTTTATTAGAAAATCGTGTCTCCGGCCTTACAATTATCTGGCGGCCATCAAACCAAATACCCTTCGTCTTGTAAAATGTCATTATGGACCATTTCATTTTGGTCTTCGTGATCGCCCCATTGAGGAAAAATGCCATTTAATTCCTCACCAATTGTATACAGATAAAGAGTAAAGGGTATCGTCTATCGTTATTAGTAGTCATTTTGGAAGATTTAAGAGGATCTGTTATACAAATTTTCAAGACAAGACAGAAAAATGAAGAAAAATAACAAATTAAAAAAGCATCTAACCTGTTAATGTGCGTTTTCATCCCGTGACAAAATATCCTCCAAAAAATTATCCAAGGAAAAAACTCCCAACAAAATATCTACTAAATCTTAACCTAACCTAACCTAATAAAAAATGGGACAAAAATAATACAGACAAAAAAAATGTTCAAAAATAGTAAAATGGGACAAAAATAATACAGATAACAATAATTTATTGTCTTTACAGAATGTCTGTATTATTTTTGTTCCGTTTTTTTGTTAGGTTAGGTAAGGTTAGGTTAAGTTTAAGTAGATATTTTGTTGCGGGTAAAGACAATAAATTATTTTTCAATAATTGCGTTGACATATCTAACACTAAAACATGTCTCCATACTTCCGCTTCTCAAAATACACTGGATAAATTCAACGACCTCAAACTTGCGCTTACGTATAGAGGACGAATTTCACTTTCATACACCTGAAGCGATTCTGAATGTCATTTAGTAGATAGTTCGCGCTGTACAAGCTTGTGTGCATTGCTTTTTAGCCTACCCAAGTAGTAAAAAGGGACAAAAGTAATACACATAACCATAATTTATTGTCTTTAAGGATCTCTGTATTATTTTTGTCCCATTTTTTCGTTAGGTTAGGTTAAGTTAGGTTTTAGTAGATATTTTGTTGGGGGATGTGTTGTCCGTAGGATATTTGGTCGGAGGATATTTTGTCGGGGATATTTTGTCGCGGGATGAAATGTCGTGGAACCACTGTTTTTGCTCTCCTGTAAAACTAACTTTTTTGTCTTACTTCAATTTTCTACGGGATGTGTGACATATATTAAAAAAATAACATCTTCCATCGTTCGAATTCTCTTCCCTTATATAATCTGTACTACGTATAACGATTGTTGTAATTTGTGAAACCGGGTACAAATCGCATAATAATTATATTTTATATAATTACACTTCGGAATGAGTAGATAAGTAGTTATATATTCTGTAGTTTAATAGGCAAGTAACCACCTCGTATCTAAGTATAGTTGTAGGCCTAATGTTTTTAATAGGCGCACATTGGTCGAATGACATAAGGCTGTATAATTTGAACGAATTAAATAGTTTTTATTGGCCCAATGGTTTAAATATCAGCCATGTTTAAACTCTACAAGATGTTGAGTTTAAAAATAATAAGATAGGTACTCTGTAAGACGATAATTATTTGGATCATGTATAAAACGTGTATAAATTTATGTTAAAATAAAACACTTATGTTTATTCTTATTGTTATTACATGTTATTCACACTTTTGGTGTGAAAAGCTTTTATTTTCAATAAATTCGATATTCTTCCAGGATCACAAATTAAAAAATCTCTGTCGTCAGTAAATTTGCACATCTTTTTGGCGTCGAGATTTAAAATTCCAATTTATTTTGAACTCTTTTTATGTGAATACCGCACAAAAAAAAACAAAGTCTCAACTGTTTCCGTTGGGAACTGTGAAACTATGGCATCCGCAATAGGCCACTTGCATGGATTTCATAACGGCTTAGAAAAAATCGTGTCGATAGATTTTTTTACTAAGATTACAAAAACGCTAGTAATTTTTTTTAGAAATGTATAGTTTTTTTTTTAATAAATAAATCCATTAATTGAGCTCCTGACGTCACTACATGAAAATGTCCCATCTCCGATTATGTTCTACTAATTTTGTAAAATTCCACACTGATTTTTTTTTTTATATGGCAACATTTTGAATTCAGGTGATTTTTAAATATATCATATTAAATATATAATATCCATTCATTCAGACTTTTATAAAAAGGCCAATACATGTTCCATATAAATAAAATCTGATATATTTATCCGAGACGCTATCTAGGTTACGAACAAGTTCCTAAAAAGATTGTTTCCAATTAAAAAGGTAGTTGTCTAAATAGGTTATCTCTATGATATGGAAAAATTAGTCGAAGATAATATTGTTAATTCTAAAATTTGAAATATGAGATTGACAATTATGACGGTTTCTTAGAAGGTGGTAATGGCTGAATTGGTAAAAGCGCACGTCCCGGTTAGACGTGAGGTTCTGGTTTCGAGTCCCAGTTACGACTATTATCTTTTTCTATTTTGTCTTGATTTCATTAATATTTTCGTTTAAATTATTAGTGTTATCTTCTTCTTCAATGATATATTACATTGATAGGAATAACTTTCAAAAGTTATAAGAAGAGAGTTGTTCTTATAAAAAAATGAAAATATTTATTATTTCATATCTTTGAAGTGCATTTTCTCATTAATTAGAACCGCTCAACCTTCAAGACTTTAGATCTATTATATTAAATTTTCAAAGAATTTCCATGACGTGGCGTTATTTCATAAACGCCCCCTAATTGACTTTATATTTATCCTTTGGCAAGGCTTAATTTTATGAAATTACAAAAGCCTTTAAGTTCAGCCTTCGGAACTTATTCCATTTCCACAAATAAATCGATTAAGTTCGTTGAAAGCGGTTGACAGCACTTTCAAAGACAATATATTCTAAATTACCATTTATTAATTGATTCCTTCAAGTTTCAAAGATATCGTTAAAGAAGCTTTAATGCCTTTGAGCTTTTCGGTTTTATATTGTTACTCACTTACTGATATTATAGAGGTGTCATTTAATTTTAGGGTGAAATAGATTAAAAGTTCTAAGTTTCCCGATGGTGACCAAAACGGTTCTACGACAACTCAACAAAGTGGCATTTCAATATCCCTTATTAAAAGTCGTTAAAAGTTTCTAAAAAAACCAAAAATAGCCCAAATCCTAACCTATTCAATCATTTTCTTTTTATCACTTTTAATCGATATCCGCGTTAGAGCAGGTATGCTTTCAAGACGTTTTCACTTATGCAGTCCAAACGTAAAAAGATTACTGTTTGACGCTTTCTACACATCGCTGTAAACATCAGAACTGTGGGTTGACTATACTGCATCCCAATGGCATAAGATAAAAGTCGCCTACAATAACGCTTATGGTCAACTTTTGCGCCTACCGAGATACTGCAGTGCTACGGAAATGTTCCTGGAGGAACGAGTGCACACTTTTCTAGCACTTCTCCGCCACCGCATGGGAAGTTTATGACGCAGACTACGCCAATCGAAGAATGCGATCATCACCGCCATGACTACCTGGATGGAGTCCCCCCTGATGGCCCTATGGAGACGGGAGACGATGAAATACTTTCCATAAACAGTTGCTTGCCTTCATTTTAGAGTTTTTAATATTTTTTTCAGTTTCATTTCTCATGTTTCTTCATGCTTATTAGTTTATTTTATTTTTGTGTTGTTATTTACTTTTTACCTCATATTGTTATTTGTCTTTATTTTGTTATTTTGAAATATGGAATGTATTGCATTACACTACCCCTGCATAAATTCTGGAATAAACTATTATTATTATTAATGACTTTTCAAAGAAGGTGTTGAAATTGCATGATTCTGAGTCGTCCGGTCACAGATAAAACACACATTTCCGGTTATAAAATTAAAATTATTTCAGTATAAAATGAAGTCACTTAAATGTTTGTGCGCTTGGATCTTTAAACTACGCAACGGATTTTCATGCAGTTTTCACCAATAGATAGGGTCATTCAAGAGGAAGGTTTATATGTATAATACATGCTTATTATAGTAGAGACAAGCCGAGAAATTCAAATATTCAATTCAGGCATCTTTACATAGTATAAAATGAAGTCGCTCAAAATGTATTTGCGCTTAGTTTTGTTAAATTACGCAACGGATTTTCATGCGGTTTTCACCAAGAGATAGAGTGATTCAAGAGGAAGGTTTATATGTCAATTATTCAATTCAGGCAGCTGGAAAGCGGGTGGTGTGGATTTTATAAAGGTTGGGTAATGGCGTTGTGTTTCGTTAGCCACAGCAACGTGTGGCCGGGTCCGCTAGTTATGTATAATTTGAAAAGCAGTGAAGGCAATTTCGAATGTTTTACCTAAAATTCTACTATGTAACTTAAAAGCTTGCAAAACGTCCCAATGGCCGAGTTGGCTAATGCGTTTGTTCCGGTAAGACAATAGATCCTGGGTTCGTGTCCCAGTTGCGACCGTTACCTTGTTATGATCTGTGTCTTAAACTTAACATTCGTAGTTTTTCTTGCGTTAGTAGACGACAAAATGTGTACTTTTGGGTTTGACCATTAAAAAAACGCTTCGGCATCAAAGATAAAAAATGCGTTTCATTATTTGCAAGTGAAATAGAAGGTAACTATGTAGGTACAATACGCGTTTCAATTTGTACCGCCCGCGCCGCCCCGAGAACCATTTATTGGATAACCAACACGTCTGCTATAGGTCACCCCAAGTGGTTCGCTACGTTTGGCAATTTAACAGGGGTGCCCGGGTCCATGGGGTTGGTTTTTTGTCCGGGTCATGGCGGCGGATGTGTCTGCCCACCAGCTCCATGGCAGACCGGATCGAGATAGTCTGGCTGGAAAGGTCAAAAGGCTTCCTTCACCCAGTCTCTCGATCCGGCCCGCCACGCAGCAGATGGGCAGATGCATCCAAGACCTGGACAAACCTCAGCCCTTGAACCATGAATAATAATGGAAGGAAAATTAAAACGGTTTTGGTCTTTGGAACTTACTGGAGTACCTAATCAGTACGGCCCTAAGGCCGGAAAGTTTGGAGACCCCTGGTCTATGCCAAACCGAATGCACATTCATACACATTATTATTATTTTCATTATATTTCATTATTTTATCTCCAATAAGAGCAATTTTCCATTGAAGTACGTATCCTATACAAAACAAGACAAATTATTTTGACCAATGAGTTTTTCAACCAATTTCGTAAAATTAACGAATTTAGAAAGTGAAACGCGTACAATATGAACCCAATTAAATGGCTTTATTCGAGGCGCAACAAAATACAATATTCCTTTATAAGTCTGAATGGAAATCAATCAATTACTCACTACGGTCTATTAATTCCAGGATAATTTGGGGGCACAATGCCGCGGCGAGGGTACAAAGCCGCTCCCAGGGCACATGGCTAAAGTGCCCAAGATCAGTGGCGCACTGTTCCGCGACTTTTCATCCCGCGACAAAATATCCCCTGACAAAATATCCCTGAAAAAATATCCTACGGACAACTAATCCCCCGACAAAATATCCCCGATATATATTTTTAATTTTTATAAGAAAGACTCACATTCCCGGGTTACGAATAACCTGACAATATCTGAAAATCTTCTGCTACCACCATAGTAAGCCGAAGCTTGAGTCGTGATGGAGGACTTGGCCAGCTGAGGAATTGAACACGGAACGCCCGGGTAGGACCCAAACGCGATGCCCACTCAACCACTGATCGGTCAAAATCAATATCCTAACCTAACCTTACCTAACCTAACCTAACCTAACCTAACCCAACAAAACCTTTCTTCATGAAATTTAACATTTAAGCCTAACCTAACCTAACCCAATAGAAACTTTTGGCGCCAAATTTAAAATTTAGATCGAAACTGTAAGTCCCTGCTCTGTCTACTTCCTTTCTTGTTGGGGGATGTTTTGTACGTAGGGTATTTTGTCCTTGGGATATTATGTCGAAGGATATGTTGTCGGAGAATATTTTGTCGGCGATACCGGGGCGCACATTCTATAAAGCCTGAAAAGTGGTACCTACCGTAAATATGTTAAGCTTTATTAATAAATAAAACACTTCCCAACCGTTAAATGGTGTTTTAGTTACACATTGCATAATGACTACATAAACTCAGATACGATTTGGTACTAATAAAAAAATGTCTTTAACTGTGCTCCAAAAGAGCTGGCAACGTAGCATTTCAGCAGACCGATACGTGAATTATCTTCTTAACAAAATGACTCTCGACCAGCGATCCGGAGGTCACGGTTTCAAATCCCGGCGTGTGCAAGTAAATTTTTTTTTAATTGATTTTTGTTTTCACAACTTAATAATTTTAAAATAATATTATTTATATTTGCGTTATTTCACAATTAATTAATTTTAAATATTTTATAGTATATTTGCGGCACGTTCCAGAGTGGAAGATACTCCCAATATCGGCCTGGTGCAAGACCACCATTCAGAATTGTAACGTTGCTTGAAGTGGCTTAAACCGTATTTGGTGACCAGATCTGAATAGCCAGGTAATTCCAAACCTTCCTCCTACCCATATTCTTCCCTTCCCTACTTACCTTCAACCTCACAACATACATACATACAAGTTTTTAGATTTTCACGGCCAAAAGCATTTTCGTTGTTAGTTTTTGGGGTGTTATGCCGTGTTATGCTACCTCCTACTATAGCCGACGTTTCGGACAGCGTTGCATTGTCCATCATCAGGAGAGATCCGGTAGATCCGACGATGTGGGAAATTGGAAGGACCGACTACGACCACGGACACACAGATGAGTCAATGAAGACAGGACTCAGCTCTCGACTCAACATGAAAATGAATTACTTACTGTAAATAATGAATATTTGTATGTATTGTAATTATTATTATCATAAATCATGTTGTGTAACTGTCTTCAGATTTAAGTGTGGAGGGATGTGGTGAACGTATGTCTTGCGGTATGAAAGAGACATGCGTGTATGAGTGAGACAACATGAGGAACGTATAAAAGGGTGTGATTGTTGTCCATTCGTCCTCTTACCATCAGACTTCCTAAGAATTACCATTGTACCTTATCCCGGAATAAACATCACGAGACTACCTACGTCTTCTTATTGTATTGAAACCCTGTACTGAGATCATCATATACAGAGGAATCTGGATCCATCAAAGGGAGTCCAGATTATTATGGGATAACCGGCCACGGCCTTCACATTGGCTCACATCGTCGGATCTACCGGATCTGCCCTGATGATGGACACTGCAACGCTATCCGAAACGTCGGCTATAGTAGGAGGTAGCACAACACGGCATAACACCCCAAAAACTAACAACGAAAATACATACATACAATTTATTAAGTATGTGGTTGGGAACAGTGAGGACACTTGTGCGGTATTCATTTGAAAATAAAAAAATAAATATACGCCACTGGCCTAATATTATTATAGCGTTACAAACTAATTCCACTTATGGCGGGCAAAGTCACCCTTCCGCGTTCATTTTACTGTTTTTTGTATTGCTTTATTTTTCATCGGTAATTATAGAAAATTGTCGGCACCACTTGTCTGTTACAGGGTTGAACTTATAGATAGTATGAAACGCGTGTCGCCAACATCGTTCACAGATACTTCAATTTATTGCATTACTTTCAATTTGGGAGGCGGATATGGGTTCAAGTTATTTGACGACCAACACCCCTACCATAGGTCACCCCAAGTGGTTCGCTACATTTGGTGACTTAGCAGGGGTGCCTGGGTTCATGGGTTGAGGTCTATCTAGGTCTTGGCGGCGGATACGTTTGACCACCTAATGTGTGGCGGGCCGGATCAGATGATACTGGTTGAGGGAGACCTTTTGATTTATCCAGCCGTACTCTCTTGACCCATCGCCTTACACCGCAGTAGGAGGATGGGATCCATACGTCCGTCACTCCTGGACACATCATTCTCAAGACTCCTACCCACCCCTCTTACCTTTTTCTCTCCTAGAACTAACCTAACGCAACAAAACCTTCCGTCACCAATTTTTAAATAAAAAATTTAAATCTAACCTAACCTAAACTAACCTAACTTAACCCAACCCAACAAAACCTTTCGGCGCCAAATTAAAAATTTAAATCGAAACTCTAAGTTCCTTACTCTGTCCCATTCCTTCCTTGTCGGGGGATTTTTCGGCCGTAAGATATTTTGTCCTTGAGATATTATGTCGACTGATATTTTGTCGGAGTATATGTCGGAGATTATTTTGTCTGAGGATATTTTGTCGGGGATATTTTATCACAGGATTAAAACGCGCGGTACCATTTAATAAATTTACCTACACAAACTGTTGGATGCAATATTTTTATTGACACAAATGAAACCCTATGAAACGGTGTTCGATTCCTACCCTGGCCAAATTGATTAATAATTACACAAAATAAGTGTAACACTTGACATCGGCGAGGTGTGACCGGGTTTTGTTGTATTGTGGACAAGGGGTGGAGGAGACACAGGGTGGGCAGGGAGGGTGGGAATGCCAGGGAAAATATTATTTATAAAATGGATCGAGTCCGGTAATCTAAATAATTTTTTTGTTTTTGTGAAATATCACTTGCTGCAATTAATATTAAAAGGCAAGATAGAGGGTCGCCGAGAGCATGGTAGTAGACAAATGTCTTGGCTGCGAAATGTACGAGAGTGGACCGGTATTAGAAGTGTGGAGGAGCTATTCCGGATTCCGGGCAGCGCAAGATGGAGACACATTGACCATGTGATCGCCAAGTCGGGGAGACCTGATAGGGCACACGAAGAAGAAGAAGTTTAGTCGTAACGGCTGTATTTGGTTGTACTTTAATACATACCGGGCAGACTTTAACCAGCGATACTTTGTACCACTTGATGTACACCACAAGGACATAGTTAATGTTGTCACCGTTCGCAGAAAGACAATGCCCATACAAAGATTAATATTGCATTTGAGGCAAATTTAAAACGAACCAATTTTAAAAAAAAAATCAAAATATCTAAAACGGTTGTGAGCTATTTGTGTTTTAAAATATGAGCCAATAAAGAATTAGATTTTTCATGGTTTTAAAGGCAACTTTGGTATTAACTACTTATATAATATTGTGAAATTATTTCATAAAAGTGTATATATGTTTCTATACAAGGTGTTAATGAACGCACTTGATTTACCCTAACCAGTGATTTCAGTCTTCAGAATTTTGGCGTATTTTTCAGATGGTCAAAATATTTCCGCTCTACAATAAAATGCAAATAAATGGAATATTTCTGAACATTTCCCAAAACTAAAAACTGTAATACGCTTTAAAATTGTATAATTCAAAATAATATCTAATTTTTTTTAAACATAAAAATTTTGCATGCAAACATAAAAAGTTTTTAAAATGACTCACTCTACGTTTTTTCGAACTAAAATTACTAATAACGAAAAAAAACACATATTTATTGTCTTATACAAATGTATTATAAACATTATTGTAATCTCACTTTTTTATCGTTCCATATAAAAATAAATAATCGACAATTCCCACAATTTCATTTTTTTTTCCACATTGCATTTTCCATATTTTGTAGATTTAAATATAAAGCGTGGTGTTTTGCCTTTCTAACACCGCTTAGAACACATTTCTCAATATGATAGTGAGGGAGTTACAGCGATTTATATGAGACCTTTGTGAGCTGGGACAAATATGGTCTCCTATGATTAAACGGGCAGGAGTAAAAGATATAAATGAAATTTTGGTCACCGGTGACATTTTTTTTAACTACACGGAGAGAGGTGTTGGCGGTTACTCGGCTAAGACCAGCGTCGACGTAATGTGGAAGATTTTTAAAGTAAGTAAAGTACGTCCCTTAACACCCTATAAAGATTATAGAAAAGTATATTTAATTTCTTTTTTGTTGTAAGCTGACTCCATTAGAACAGCTGATCCAACCAAGGTGTATAATTTAATTCTGGTCAGGGGTGAATGCACCGGAGCAGGGGTGGTGGAAGGGTTATTGCTTGATGGTTGATTAGTAATGATTAGTGAAGTCATCGAGGGGCCGATATTGGTTGTTCCGCCCAGTAAGGTAACTCGTTACTTATTGTTTTATCACTTATCACCGGCGCGGCGGATGTTTGTAGGGGTACTACTGGTTTTCATCCCTCGACGAAATATTTCCGACAAAATATCCTACGACAAAATTTCCAACGGACAAAACATCCCCCCAGCACAATAACTTCTAAAACCCTGATCTAATCTAACCTCACCTAACCTAACCTAACCTAACCTAATCTAGCCTAGCCTAACCTAACCTAACAAAAAAACGGGACAAAAAAAATACGGACATTCTGTTAAGACAATAAATTATTGTTGAAAAATAGTAAAATGGGACAAAAATAATACAGACATTCTGTAAAGACAAAAAATTATTGTTGAAAAATAGTAAAATGGGACAAAAATATTACAGACGTTCTGTAAAGACAATAAATTATTGTTCAAAAATAGTAAAATGGGACAAAAATAATACAGACAACAAAATTATTGTTCAAAAATAGTAAAATGGGACAAAAATAATACAGACAACAATAATTTATTGTCTTTACAGGTTTTCTGTATTATTTTTGATTCATTTTTTGTTAGGTTATGTTAGGTTAGGTTAGATTTTAGTAGATATTTTGTTGGGGGATGTTTTGTCTGAAGTATATTTTTTCAGGATATTGTGTCGGGAAAATTTTGCCAGGGATTATTTGTCGGGGATATTTTGTCGCGGGAGGAAAAGTTGCGGAACCGTTTGGAAGAACGTACAATCTGTACAGAATTAAAAGAGCGTTAGGGCTTGGACACATTAGGTTAAATTTTTTGTTTTCTCTTTTGTATTTCTAACCAGAATGTTTTTGTGTGACTAGGTAAATATATATTTTTTCTTTTTTTATGTGAAATACATCATTAGAGTCCCAGATGCTCCCGTTTAGAGCCAGTGAGATTATGGCATCCCCAATTGGAGTGTGTTTTGAGGCTGAAGGTAGTACGGAGGAAGAGATGGGAAAGAGGAAGGTGGGGAAGTACCTGGCTATTCAGATTTGTTCACAAACACGGCTAAATCCTTTTTAAGCAATATTTCAATTCTGAATGGTGGTCTTACACCAGGGCGAAACTGAGAGATATTATTTTTAGATGAATTAATTGTTTACCCACGCCGGGATTCGATACCGCGACCTTCGGATTGAAAGTCAAGAAGGCCCTTCCACCACGTCGGTCGTCATATTTAAGGTGTGCTATAAATCGGTGAAAATTCGGAATGCGGGGTCTTAATCTACGTTCACAATCTACCGTCGTCGACCAATTTACGTTGTTTATGGTCACGTTGCGATGACGTCACGCTCTGACGTCACCACAAGGCGCACGGTTAATCGACAAGGCGCTCAATCGAGAGTTAATTCGATTAGTACCTACGCACCGTTACATCGTGCAATTGCCCATTGTAAGCAAGGAGACTCCAGTGTTTCCATAGCTGAATTTAGTATCTAGCAAATTAATTGCATTTTCTCAATCTATATCTATATATAAATCAAAATGTGCTTGCTTGGGTGTACATATATACCTACATGAGTATGTATATTAGATGTCTATTTATTGCTATATTAAGCATAGGAAATGTTTGAAACTTACAAAATACCTTCTTTATGGTCCAGTAACTTTGTCGCCTGAATGTATGGGGTAGTATGCGTTAAATCCGGTAGTTCTGATTTTTTGCAGGCTTGTTTATAATGTTGGCCTAATGAATAATCCAAGTTTTTGACCTCGACCGCCGAACGCAACTTTGTCAAAAATCGAAAAAACCGCAAAAAAATCGTTATTTTTTCAAATTTTGGCGATTATAACCCTAAAGGACTAGTTTTTTAAAAAACTTTTTATCACCTTTTTAAAGTAAACTAAATTTGCTACAAAATGATACTATAATTGTCTCTGTTTACTCAATAGTTTTTGAGATTAAGCCTTTCAAAGTTTGTGACCTCGAGCGCAAACCGCGAAAAAAACGTTATTTTTTTCAAATTTTGGTGATTATAACCCTAAGGGACTAGTTTTAGAAAAAACTTTTATAAAATATTTTTAAAGACGACTAAATTTGCTACAATATGATACTAGAATTGTCTCTTAAGACCCAATAGTTTCCGAGATTAAGCCTTTCAAAATGTATCATTTTTTTTGAACTTCGCAATTTTTTGCAATTCTGTCTTTCTGAATGAATTTTGACCCTGATTATTCTATCGAAGCCCTGTACTTTTATGATGGGGTCATGATGTATAAGCTAAGCTACGAATAATGAAGTAAAAAAGATAAAAAACAAAGCATTTTCTTTTTATTTTTTTATTTATTTAAAAAAAGATAAGTACAACCAAAGTTAATAAGTTTATTTGTTAGGAAACTGAGTAATATTTAAAATCAAAAAATTAAATTAATTTAGCCCTCGTGGAAGGTCCCGGTTGAGGTTCGTCCGTATCTGGATCGACGTATTGGGATGGCATATCCCCATCAGCATCAGGAGATGGTGATGAATCGTCGACGTCTTGTGCCCACAAGTCATCCTCCATTTCGACATCGGACAGATCGTCGCCTTCTGGGATATGTATTACTTCAACATCGGGTATATTGTCACAAGAGGCCCCGCTACAGTGCCTGCAGACTGATGAGCATTTTAATCCTGCCTTCCTGCAGCTGCACGCGTTCCCACAACTCTTCGTGCAGCCGCAAGAAATCATCCGCTAGAGGTGTTGTGGGGCTGCATCTCTGGTCATCATTTTAGGGTTGAGGCCTTGTGGCGTGGATATCCACACCCAGGAGAGAGGGTTCAGTGTGACTCCCAACCACGCCTGAACCTGTAAGAAGATTGTACATGAGAATAGAAAATGATGAATGATATGTAACTGTTGCAAGGACATATTTTTACATGATGGTATGTCCGCAAGGAGTGAAAACGAGCAGAGTCTCGTGTAGGAGGTAACCTGGCTAGATTGAAGCTGGTTTTGGTCGCAGCCCTGGCGAATAGTTGGTACCGCAGCTCGTCAAGGTTATGGGTTTTGGAGTTGCCTCCGTATAGAGCAATTATGACTCGTTCTCCTGCTGCTGTTATATCATCAGGCGTAGAGTTGGTGTCGAGAAAAATCGCAGCTTGCTTTTCAACGTCCGGATTTTTTTCGACTATGGACATCGTTTGTATCTTCCCTAAGCCAAAGATGCAGGATGTCGAGTCACAACCACTAAATGCATGGATGAAGAGAAAAAGCTCTGTTTTCAAAGAGGATTTTGAAGAAGCGATGCTGGAATACATGTTGACATGCGACCATCTCGTGTCACCAGAGATGAATCAGATACTGAAAAACTCTATATATGGTTTGCACAGCACCCTTACATTCCTTACAAACAGAGCTTTCATCCATGCCTTTAGTGGTTGTGACTCGACATCCAGGTTACCTCCTACACGAGACTGCTCGATTTCACTCCTTGCGGATATACCATCAGGTAAAAATTTGTCCTTGCATCAGTTACATATCATTCATCATTTTCTATTCTCATGTACAATCTTCTTACAGGTTCAGGTGTGGTTGGGAGTCACACTGAACCCTCTCTCCTGGGGATGGATATCCACGCCACAAGGCCTCAACCCCAAAATGATCACCAGAGATGCAGCCCCACAACACCTCTTGCGGATGATTTCTTGCGGCTGCACGAAGGGTTGTGGGAACGCGTGCAGCTGCATGAAGGCAGGATTAAAATGCTCATCAGTCTGCAGGCACTGTAGAGGGGCCTCTTGTGACAATATACCCGATGTTGAAGTAATACATATCCCAGAAGGCGACGATCTGTCCGATGTCGAAATGGAGAATGACTTGTGGGCACAAGACGTCGACGATTCATCACCATCTCCTGATGCTGATGGGGATATGCCATCCCAATACGTCGATCCAGATACGGACGAACCTCAACCGGGACCTTCCAAGAGAGCTAAATTATTTTTTTTGATTTTGAATATTACTTAGTTTCCTAACAAATAAACTTATTAACTTTTTCAAACTTCGCAAAATTACTGTGTGGCATCATTAATTATTATATAATGAATAACAGATCTATAAATAATAAATAATTATTGCATAACTATTTTTATTATTTTTAAGCAATTAATCACCTCTACTTTTTAATATTTTGTCTATGTTATAGTTTATTCTAATTTGTCTATACTTGTTTGTCATTTATTTTTCTTTATATTAACATATCCTGATGAAGATAACATTGTTATCAAAACATGTAGATATTGTTTATAATATAGTGGTTTATACAAAGTGATCTGTTATTCATTATGTTATTAACTTTTGTTGTACTTATCTTTTTTTAAATAAATAAAATAATTAAAAGAAAATACTTTTTTTAATCTTTTTTACTTCATTATTCGAAGCTTAGCTTATACATCATCATCACATCATAAAAGTACAGGGCTTCGATAGAATAATCAGGGTCAAAATTCATTCAGAAAGACAGAATTGCAAAAAATTGCGAAGTTCGAAAAAAATGATAAATTTTGAAAGGCTTAATCTCGGAAACTATTGGGTCTACAGAGACAATTTTAGTATCATATTGTAGCAAATTTAGTCTTCTTTAAAAACATTGCAGAAAAGTTTTTTATAAAACTAGCCCTTTAGGGTTATAATCGCCAAAATTTGAAAAAAATAACGTTTTTTTCGCGGTTTGCGCTCGAGGTCACAAACTTTGAAAGGCTTAATCTCAAAAAATATTGGGTTTACAGAGACAGTTATAGTATCATTTTGTAGCAAATTTAGTTTACTTTAAAAATTTGACAAAAATTTTTTTTAAAAAACTAGTCCTTTAGGGTTATAATCGCCAAAATTTGAAAAAATAACGATTTTTTCGCGGTTTTTTCGATTTTTGACCAAGTTGCGTATGGCGGTCGAGGTCAAAAACTTGGATTATTCATCAGGCCAAAATTATAAACAAGCCTGCAAAAAATCAGAACTACCGGATTTAACGCATACTGTGATGTATAAAGTTACTGGACTATTAAGCCCCCGCGAAGGTTTCTGGATTATTACAACCACATGACAATATATCTGAAAAGTTTTTAATCATTACAAAAACTCTTGCGAAACTGTCAAAAATGTCAAAATTTGAGAATGACATTCTGCAAAACAGTGATTGTTAAATCAAAATCCAATTTTCTAAACTCTTTCAAATAATTTATTTATTTGAAGTACTCGCCTAATACTTTGAATTGAGTCCAGAATTACAGATATTTTAAATAGGTACCAAATTTGATTGATTGTTCTTGTAATACACAAAAATTAATATTTGTAATGTATGAAAAATGAAAATATGAATAAAAAAAATTGTAACAGGTGGCACGCGAGTTGTTTGAAGTTTGAATGCACTGGGACTGAATATACGGAACGCGGGGTAGGGTCGGCGGAACGGGTCAGGAGGCCCTGAGGAAAATAATGTCATCCTAGGGGATGCTGTGTGGAGGTTTTTTTTAAGGAAACGAAGGAGAGGAAGTTCTAGGAAGGAAAATGTATGAGGAGTGGGTAGAAATCTGGGGGTTAGCGTGTCTAGTGACAGACGTATGAATCCGTTCCTCCAACTGCGGTGCAAGGCGATGGGTTGAGGGATTCTGGCTGGAGAGGTCATAATACCTCTCTCGACAGTCTCTCTCGATTCAGCCTGCCACTCAGCAGGTGGGCATACGACTTGGACAAACTTCACCCCATAAACCCGGGCAGCCCTGCTAAGTCACCTAACGTAGCGAACCACTTTGGGTGACCTATGGCAGAGGTGTTGGCATACCCGCCTCCCAAAATGATTCAAGTTGATTTTAGGTGTGAAATCGGTAAATAATTCAAAAAAATATAATTTTATAATAATTTTTTTCTGGGTGCCCTTTTCCTTGTCAGACTGTGGATTTATTGTGATGACATTTGGCATTTTATTCAAAATGTATTTAGGTACAGCAAATGTCAGTGATAATGGTATCAATCATCTTCATCAAACAGTAGTTAATAGCCTAGAGAATGTACGGTTGAAATTTAAGAATCCGGCTAAGAACACAACCCTGACGCCGCACCTTACGCAAAACCATTTTCGTACTTGAAGTTTGTATACAAATCTACGTTTGCAATATAAAAGAATTGAAACAATGCCAAAAGAAGGCGTAACTTACTTTAACAGCTAGCGGGAGGAGCGTGGCCGGGTAGGCGTAAGTACTTCTGGATTTGTAAATTCGTGGATCTCTCCAGATATGGACAGATTGATGATAATATGATTATTATTGTGACTGGCAGTTGTGAATAATAATACCACGCGTCTATATAATATAAATGACGTCATTGCCTGTCGCGGTTACTTCGTCCCGGTGACTAGCTGTCACTGGGTAACAGTGGATCCGAGGAACCGGCTACTTTTGGAACCAGTTCTTACCGGATTTTTAAAATGGTCACCACCACTCAAACTGGGCGAAGCTGAAACGCCGTCCGCAGGGCCTGGCAGCAAAAACCTGCTTAGCGGGTTTTAATTGCTAGTTTAATATAATACATTAAATGTGTACGTAACGGGAGGCTAGGCGTGAAATGTGACAGCTATTGTCAATAACAGGAAACGCGGACATTGTGCACACGCCACGAGGAAATGGCAACTAATTGAATGGATTCATCATTTAACATTTTACATTTCCATCATTATTTGGAGATATCCGGCGACCAGTGACTCCACTGATTTTGTAACAAATAATTAAATCATCCATTAAAAATGATAATATGTGGATGCTTTTTGTGTAGATAGTGAATTACAATTTGAAAAGCAAGTAGGTATTCGTACCTACCGCCACCGCCCGGGAACCATTTATTGGATAACCAATACCTCTGTCATAAGTCATCACAAGGGGTTCACAGGGGTGAGATTTATCCAGGACTTGGTGGCGGATGAATCAGTCCACAATCTGCGTGGCAGGCCGGATCGGGATATACTGGTTGAGGAAGACGTTTTGACCTCTTCTGCAAGACTTCGCCTTGCGCCGCAGTAGGATGGATGGATTCATACGTCACAAATTCCTTCTATCTTCACAGAACTTCCTCTCCTTCCTTATCCTAAAAATACCCTTCCCAAAGCATCCCCAAAGATGATACAGGCCCTGAAGGACCTAATCCTCGGAGTAGAGTAAATGTAAAAAAACTATCACTAATACTAACTTTTGATTGAGAAAACCTTTATAAAAATAATGTATTTGTTTTTCTCGACCACCATACTAGGCTCATGATAGTCATAAATGGTTACCCGACATTTATATAAAATAATTATAATTATTATAAAAATTATAATTTTTTATGTATTATTTACGAACTTCAAACATAAAATCGACTTCGAAAATATCTTTAATACGAATAATAGGTTGGTATGAATATCAAACGAATTTATACCCAGTGTCGATTTTTTTGTACTTATACAATAGTGGACACAGTATAGTAGACAGCTAGATTTTTCCTTGATGGATTTGAATGAAAACATGTTTTATACTTTTTTTATTCAGTGGTACATCCTCTCTGCACACCCTACGGGGTCATTTAGTTATATTTTGTGTAAGTAGGTGTACCGTATTTTTCCTAAACCGGCAGCATATTAAATATAAGCAACAGGCCAACTGTCATGGAATCGTCGTAAATTGAATGAAATATAACATTTAAATATAAAAAAGTTCGTATTACATTTTACAAATTCGTCCGGTGACATTAGACGCTTTTATAATTAATACCGTCACGGGAAAAGACAATATCTGTTCCTTATCGTTATAATGCTGCAGCCATTGATATATATACATATCTCTATGGCTGCAGCTCTTTCTTACACAATTCAGTAATGGTGAGACAAAAGATGAGATACATAAAATACGTGAGTTCTTCAAAAGTACTACTTTTTATTCTTTTTTAATTGATAAACTAATGTTTAAGACAAGATTTTCATGCATAGCACAAAGGGTAACAATTATTATAAGCAATAATTATTAGCCAGAAATACTCATCTACATTGAAAAAATCTCAGGTTCAGGTTTGCAGGTGGAAACATGTAATAAGCAGAAATTGTTGAATGAAACACTAGTATATATTGAATAATTTGGTGGGCAGGAGATAAGCCGACGCAGCTCAGTGGTCAGAGCATTTGACCGGAAATCAGAAGGACGCTGGTTCAAGTCCCGTCAGCGGCATGTATCTTTTCTCGGGAAATTTTTTCAATGTAGATGAGTGTTTCAAGCTAATAATTATTGCTTCCAATAATTGTTACTACTTTTTCATATGTTTATTGCCTTTTTTATGCCGTCACGGTACCGTAACCGTGAATCGTCACAGTAATTATAGGAGCGTCTATTAGCTTATTTAAATTGTCATTTAATTCGCCGTGACATTCTAATACCTGTAGATAACGTGTCGATTATTTCAGAACAAAGCCACCTAACTACCCACACAGATGTTGTAATGATGAATTTGTTTTGTAACGGAGAGAATAAATGGCACAATTGAAACGACAAAATGCCACAAAACCTGTGTTGACGGTTTGTAAAAGTGCGTGTCATGCTGTATGCGACGGGTGTAATACTCGATTCAAAACTAACTTTCACAGCAAATTTTGAATCTGCGCTGAAGAAGGTATAAAAAAAGTTAATTTCCTTAGAAGACTAAGAAGTAAATTAAATATAAACACTACAGAGCTCATTTATAAAACTATAAATACTCCACATTTAGATTACTGCTCTACGGTGTTATATTTGGCCAATGAAGGAAACCTGAAGAAGCTAGAAGATATACAAAACAGAGCTATGAGATGTATGCTGGAGTAATGCAAATACGCAAAGGTTTATCAAATGATAGAGGAGTTAAATTGGATTCCAATAAAAAAGAGACTGCTATTTAAAAGCGTTTAACCAGAGAACACCAGTAATATGACGTCATTTTTAAATCAGTGTTCATACGTATTGACTCTTTTCCACAAAAAATTATAAATTCGTTTCGAAAGATTGTTCTTTTATCTAGTAAACGTTAGTTTTAAATTTTCAGAAAAAATGAAAATTTTTAGTATAATAAAGTTGTACCATAGGTCGTTGGCGGATTTGTTAAATTTTCAAAAAAGTACATTTATTATACAACACCCATTTCAAATCATGTAATCATGCATTAAAATAAATCAATACATTATCTGGTAAACATATGTAACAGAATTTTAATTTTAGTTTAAATAAAATCATAAATATATATATATAAGTACATGTGTTTTATTTGCGCACTTACAGACTAATATATTTCAAATTTTTTTACATTCTTATTTTGCTGAGACATTATTGAAAAATGATAAATACTTATGATCAAAAAATACATAATTTTAATAGTTTTATCAACACGCCTTTCAGCATTTTTGTATGTAGGTATAAATTAAAGCAAATTTGGAATTAAATTAAATCGATATTGAGTTATAATTTTAAAAAGCTGGTACGGAGAGTAACTAATCATTCTCATTTAAACCACCCTGTACGATCGTAAGAACCTCTTTCGACGAAATATGGATTTTCGGCCGCTGCAGCGCTGGCTGGTTATACGCTCTTAATGTGTTAATTTTTGTGCATAAAACAAACTTAGGAAACACCAAGTGCCAAAATACTTCTTAGGATGAAATTGTTTTTAATAGAGATGTATATAATTACGACACAAGAAATATAAATATAGTTAGATTGATTGATTTTAGACAAAAAATCAAATTCACAGAACTGCCTAATGTAAAGAGGACTAGAGATGTATGATCAAATGCCTGAAAGTATGAAGAATGAAGAAAGAATTAATGTCTTTAAAAAGAAATGTTATACTCACTGTAAAAATATTTAAATTTATCAAATGAAATGTTACATTGGGCATATTAATTTATATTCTAATGTAGTATAAACTCAATAAAAAATAAATAAAGAATTTGGAAAAATTTTCTCGTCCAAAGCATCGAAATTTGAGAAAAGAAACGATAGTTTCGAAATTAGATTAAATTTGACGACTCTACTACACATCTAGATGTCGCGGTTTCGGATCCCGGCGTAAGCAAAATAAATTTAATTGTGTTGATCCATATTTTAGTATTAAAAAATATTTTGCCATTAAAACTCCAATTTTCGAAAGTTCTAGAGTTCATTGAACTGGTGTTACTGACAGACAACCGAAATTCGTATTTTTAGTTATACGCCTCATACTGTACTTAGTTATTAATTAAGATTCATAGTATGAAATAGAAAAATAATAAAATCTTTTTTTATTATTTAAATTTAATTTAGTAATGTTATTGTTAAATTTAATTAAAATTAAAGTTTTTGAAAATTACTTGGATTTCTACGAATTAAACACAAAAACCATTATTAATAACAACTTGCTCTTTATCAAAATATTCTTCCAATGTTATACTGTTTTAGTAATTAGGGTGGGGATGTCACAGAACTTACAATTCATCAAATTTCAATGTTTTTTTTCATATTAACTCCACACAGACACAGGACACTGTGTCATATTTGAAGATGCTGAGTGGAGCTTCTTTTTGAGGAGACGATGGAGGGAACATGGATCTATAATATTGTAGGAAGAGGGAAACAAAGAAGCCGGCAAATCATTCCACAGCCGAGCTGTTGAACTCAAGAACGAATCGTAGAAACGACCCGTTATCATGGGACAAATGTCAACCTCTCGCTTTTGGACTATGCAGTTAATTTTCATTTACTGAAAAGGTTATATTCAAATTCTGTTGCGCATTTTAAAACTTTTTTCTCCGTTTGCTCGACATTTACTCGATTAGAAGATCATTTTTTAAATTTTTCGCCAACATTAAAAAAATCATACCTTCGAAGTTTGACATGGAGACATAAAAACTTATTATAGTGTTAAATAATATAGCCAATGAATTAACCAGTATTTTACCATTTATCTCATATTTGTAGGATTTATAATTTTTTTTTTTTAAATCGTAAAGTTTATAACCGTGCGAATCCTGCATGGTTGTTGCGTGTGCCATGAGAGGTTCTTATTCGAGACAACATAGAATATTTTCGATTTCTGCATATTTTCTGTGGTATACTTGATAATGAAAGGTGCATATCTATGGAAAAAGGACTTGATTTTAACCGTAAACTGCTGATCAGAAATTCTGCGTGAAAATATATTTTTAGCATCGTTATTAAATAGTCTGAATTTCGGACTTGCGATATCTGTAGTCATAATAGATAAAGCTTTTCAAAAGCTTTGTTTTAAGTCCAACGTAACAAACATGTGAGCTACAAATACATATATTTTTTTGCCTTTTTTATCCGAAAGGCAATCGGAAACATTTAAAATGGTGCCAATATATGGCAAAAATCGCTCCAGTTGTTAGTATAGGTATCATAATTGGCTAATGGTTTCACATAATTGAAATTGTAAAACAACTTGAATAGAACTTTGACGGAACTTGATTTTTAACTTTTAAATTAGATGAATTGTTCTATTAAATGAAACAAATATTTATATTTTCTGCTAAGATTTTTCCTTTCACCATGTTTTCAGTAATTATTTTCTATTTCATTTAATTATTTTACTTTTTAATTAATTTTTTTTTGCTTCTTATAACTTTTATATTTTATAACTTTTTATAATTTATATTTAAAACTTTGTACCATTTAAAGATATCTTATATTTCTATATTTTTCTATTTTATTTTACTTTTCATCATATTATTTTTTTTCTTTTTATTTTACTTTTTACTAAAAACTTTATACTTTGTACTCTTTACTTTAAATTTTATACTAAGTATATGTATAAAATGTACTTTATAATATATGTATATGTTAATTATGTTAATGGCACATGTGGTGCCGTGTATTTCGAAATAAATAAATAAACTACCCGAAAAATAAAATATTTTCCTTGAAATGCTCTGATAGAAAAGATATCGTGTTTATGAATTCAGATTGGTTGGGTTTGATATGTCGATCAGTTTTCCATATCTATGTAAAATAGCAAAGTAGATAATGAAATATGATTATGGGGGTCCAAGGTCCAAGTGTCCAGCCAGGAGTGGCCAAAATACCAACAATTATTTTCATTGCATTGTAAAGATTGTTTTTTCTCGGAATGAACCATCTACTGATGGTCAATGTGTCCAGGAATGACGTACGTATGAATTTATCCCGGCCACTGCGGTGCAAGGCGATTGGTCGAGATAATCCGGCTGGAAAGGTTGAAAGACCTCCTTCAACCGGCCCTCGCCTGGACAAACCTTACTTCGATGAACCTGGGCACCCCTACTGGTTACCAAACGTAGCGAACTACTTAATGGTTATCCAATTAATGGTTATTGTAATGAAAGAAAAATAAAATAATTTTCTAATAAAATCTTGTATTATATGTCGGTAGGTACCTACCTACTTTATCTTTATTTAGTAATTTTATAGTTTATATGATTTAAAATTATATAATTTTCTGAGGTAAAATAAAATAATTGGAGGTACCTACTTTATCGCTTGTCTGAATTCTTCAAGCAAGGATAATAGTATGCAAGAATTAAAAGAGAATCGAGGAATCTGCTAATAATCTGAAATTGAGTAAACTGCAGTTTACTCAATTTCAGATTATTATATAACGCGGTGCTGACTTCTAACAGTATGGAAGATCTTCAGTCTCTCTTGGAGGATGGTAGGATGGACGAAGAATTTATGAAGAATGAGTTAATGATGAATGAAAGTCTTAAGTCATGGTATTTGAAAGAGAGAATACGAAACTGTTTTCAAAATAGTTGTGAACGATGAATACTTAGGTAGTACTCGTAGGTGGATGAGTTTGTGTATCTGGGACGTATGTTGTGAACTCAACATTTCAACCAAGCCGAGCTTATAATAATTATATTAACTGATATACTGGGCCTAAAACAGATACAAATCACAGGCAAAGTACAAAATAGATGTATGACGATTACTCGGTTAGTTTTTTTTTAAATTTGATCGAGCTTTTTTATGAAAAGGACAGAATCGTTTTTTTTTTAAGATGGTTTCTATTTCAAAACCAAAAATTTTGTTCATTGGTACCAAAAAGGTTACTTACCTCATATCTTCGGGGAATTCTACAATGTCCTTTGGAGGGATAAACTAGTATTTTTATTTGGTGTGATTTAAATAATCTAGGGATTTCCGGTTGGGGATGATTTGAATGTTTTTGGTCAATATTTTATATTTGGGTTACTTCTGTAGAAGAGTGACCAAAAATTTTTTTATGTTTAATATGGATTCTACATTAAAGGGCTAACTGCCCGTAGGACCCTGTAATTCCTGTTAGAGTATTATCATTGTTTTTTTTTATTCTTGAAAAAAATAACGATAGTGAGATAATAAGGAAAGCAATATTTTAATGCTCACCATAAATCAAATACTATGTATACTTCAGGCGTGGTTCCTCCATACATACTGTGGATGCGGCGCTTCTCTTCCTTTTGAGGCGTATAATAAGTATAATAATTATTGTTATTTATTTATTCAGAATTAAAAAGCTTTGAGCTTATTTTTTCTAGCCGTAAACAGGAATAAATACTACAATTTAACGACACCGTCCCAACCTTAGCGGCCAAAAACAACAAAAAGCTACGTGCGGACTATAACAATTCCAATCTCGATGCTTGTGTATCGAACAGTGGATTCTATGCTCCATTCCGCATTCACGATGTTAGAAAAAGTTTTATATTTGCGCATGCGCGTTTAGTTCTGCCTGCCAAGTTTTGCGTGAAGCAGTATACGCATTCTATGGGAGCATCCAACGCGCAGAAAACGACTTTAATGCGCCTAGGCATAGTGCACAAAATTGATTAATTCGGTACGTTTTAGAGAAATTGTTCGCGCGACCATTTTGACAATTTAGCTTGAATAACGGCTGCCGATTGATATCTACGTTAAATATCTATTTAATTTTAGAATTAATAATTTATGTGAAGCAAAAAGGATTTAAAGAGCTAATTTGACATACTATTTTTGCTGGCAATCGCATTTGTTCGTGGGCTAGTCTAGAGGTATTTATATTTGACATTAGGTAGGTATATTCTTCAGCATCCCTTATACAAATAGTCACCGACCGCCACTGGTACACGTGTTTGTGCTTTACATATTAAATATGCGGGCAAACGCATCCGCCTCCAGGACCTAGACAAATCTCACCCGTGAACCCGGGCACCCCTTCTAAGTCACCAAACACGAGCAAATCACTTGTGGTGACCTATGTCAGTACCAGATTACACATGCAATACGGTCCTCTTTAAAATGATTTGCCTATGTATCTAGTCGCAAGGTAAAAAATCATCGTACAAAATAGTAGTTGCGCAAGAATTCCCTTCAAAAGTGGCTGTTTACCATTTCACCCCAGGAACCCTCGACACCGTCTGGTGGTGGGTGAAGGGGGGAGGGGGGTGGCAGGCGGTGGCGGGTGTCGATAAGAAGCCAATAAGTGTCCGCGAAATAGTTCATCCCCCGCGGCGGGGAGGGGGTGGGAGAGGGGTTGGGAGGGGGTTCAAAGGAAGGGAAGGAAACATAATATACATGCAAATACGGGGAAATCTTCAAGTCAGTGGCGAACGAAAAATTGTTATGTTTCATTTGAAACATAGATTTCTTATCAACACATTGACTGTATACATATTGTTGTATTGTAATTATAATAACTAGCAGTTAAAAACCTATTCCGCAGCCTTTTGCTCTAGCCCCTGCGGGCGGCTTTTGGTTTGATAATTTGTCTCCTTTAGCAGTTCCACGTGATGCATGAATTTCGAATATATTCCGTATGATCGCATGTAAACATACCTTAGGAATTTTTTTTGAATTTGTTCAATCATATTTGTGTATTTAAGTTGATAAGGTATCCAGACAGTATTAGCGTACTCCAGCTTGCTTCTGACCACTCCGTTGAACATGGCGGTCATTGCTTCTATGTTATTGAATTGTTTGCAAGTTCTAATTACAAAACCAAGAATTTTGGAGCAAGCTGAAGTAAGCTGCACTATATGATTTGAAAATGTCAACCTGGGATCAAAGATCACCCCAAGATCCTTGATGATATTAACGCGTGTTAGTACTTCTCCATTCATTCTTTACTGGTAGAATAACGGATTTTGTGAACGACTATAAGTCAAAGCGGCGCATTTTTTTGTATTGAAATTAGGTTTATTATCTAACGACCATTTCATGATTGAATCGAGGTCAGCCTGCAGTTTGAAATAATCGTATAGAGGAATTCAATAAATTAAATATAAGAGTAAAACAGAAGTTCTTAAGTGTAATGTCCTTGTTAGACTTTGAATCAAGACAAAACTAATGTTTTTCTAATAATGAGATTAGGATCGTAATACGAAGAGTTTATAGACGTTATAATGTACACAGTATAATAGTATGTCCTAAGCAACGCTCTAGGAGAGAATCAACGCTGAACGGCCGATACACCGCGCGCTGCCTGCCTCACCGACCACCGACTTCGGGTGCCATCGGAAGCGTTCGGCTACTTACGTTAATGTTGCCACTGTAAGTATGTAGTTATAGAGGAATTTGTAAAGTTTCAAAGAAACTAACTAACTAACTAACTAACCATCACGCCGTTTCCCCGCAGGGGTAGGCAGAGAGGACGGACCGCCACATAACTCGATCTTGGCACACACTCCTTGCCTCGTTCACATTCATACGTCTCATACATGCTCTTCTATTATTCCGACTCTTCACATGGCCCGACTCAAGTATCTGATTCACTTGGTCGTGCCATGTCTTCCTCGGGCGTCCCCGACTTCTTCCACCATTCACATTTGCGTCATATATTCTCCTTACACTAATTTCCTCGTTCATCCGCTCTACATGCCCAAACCATCGGAGAGTCCCTTTCTTAATCTTACACATCACGCTTACATCAGCCTTGCATTCTTTGCGGATCTCCACATTTCTCTCACGATCGTACATGGTTTTACCACAAATATGGTTTTAAAGAACACAGCTAAATTTGAGCGACAAATAAGTACACAAGAAAGAACAAAAAAATGAGTTGCATTATTCCCCGCCACTGACTGAATCTTTTCCAATCCTGTTAATAAACAGCAGCCTTCCGCCTCTGTGACTCCCCGCCACTGCCACCGTGCGCCGCGTCGGTTTAAAAAATACAAAAACGTAGAAAAACACAAATTTACAGATAAGTAAGTACTAAATTACATTTTAAAAGACGGCAGCGATCTTCTTTGAGGATTTTCTCGTTAGAATCAAAGGTAAGCTAATCAAAGGGGGACGCTATAACTTAGAGGAACGAGTTTTAAAAATGTGATTTAAGTTTTTAATATTGAACAAATTTTTATTAATTTGAATCGGTTAAGGGTGAAAGGAGATGTGATGTGTGTTCATTGTGATGATTTTCCATAATTTATGTATATTTTTTATGTGAATACAACACATGTCACGACTGCTGCCAACCGTCTGGAACCAGTGAGATTACGGCATAACCACTTGGGGGGCGGTGAATATCGTCACAAAAATATTTTACACATGAGCACGGTCTGTTATTTATATTTTCATTCCTAGCTCTTACTATTGTTGCTCTGGTTGTTGAAAAAGTTGTTATTCTGTTAGTGTAAGTGTTTGTTATCTGTATTATTTTTGTCCCATTTTACTATTGTTGAACAATAATTTATTGTCTTTACAGGATGTCTGTATTATTTTTGTCCCATTTTACTATTTTTGAACAATAATTTAGTAATAATAATAATAATAATTGGACAATTTGTAGAGCGCCGTTTTTGTGAAAAATCACCTCAAGGGCGCTTATTGTCTTTATAGGATGTCTGTATTATTTTTGTCCCTGTTTTTGGGTTAGTTAGGTTAATTTTTAGTAGATATTTTGTTGAGGGATGTTTTGTCCACAGGATATTTTGTCGTAGGATATTTTGTCGGGGATATTTTGTCGCGGGATGAAAACGCGCACTACCGTCTTTAACCAGGACGATAATGAGAGTATCTTCCACTCTGTTACTTTTATATACCATTTTTAATTATTCTTTAATTACTCTCCTTTGACTACCGAATTTAATAGTTTGACATTTGACTGGAAAAAAACTATGCGCTTGTCTTCAACGTTTATTTCGACGGTCCCGAAGAACAGTGTCATATGTTCGATTTTGTAGTTTTGCAGTAGAGCTTTATAAAGTTTAGTTTCTGCATTATAACTGTTTTTGAGTTCAAGAATTATAGGATGTAAGAAAAAAACATGTATTTCGTTTTATTTCATCCAAAATTCCGAATATTCAAACTTTTTAAACAACAAAAAGAAATCAAAATAAGCCAAAAAAGCATTTTTTTAGCACATCGTTCTTTGGGACTGTCGATTTACTTTGATTTAACATCTAATGAAAAAAGGACTCTTTGATGAACATATCGCACATCCCGTAGAAAAGGATCGTAAGTTAAAATTTTCTGTTTTATACAATTATATTTTTGTCTCTGAATAGTAAAGTGTTTGTGATTGGTATTTATGTATAGTGTGTATGCCCCACGAAAACCGTATTTAATTTATCTCCGCAAGATGTCACTACACTAGTATCTCTTTTCAGCAGGACCGCTTGTTTCATCAATCATCATTTGTTTTCGCTCTCCTGTAAAATTGAATTTTTTTGACTCATTACACTTATCAACGACATGTGCTGTATACCATAATACCAAAAATCTCCTTTCTAGGCAAATATCTCACTTACAAAGCGTTAATGCGTTTTCAAATCAAATTATCTTTGAATACATTAATTACTTATTTATGAACACCAATAACCGGACCATACATAGTAATTTAAAAGGGTGACCCGACAACTGATCCGGCGACGATTGATCCCCGACAGTTGGACCGCTGACAGTTGATCTCCAGACAGTTGATCCCTTTGACAGTTGATATCCTTGAATGTTGATCTCCCGACAGTTGATCCCTTTGACAGTTGATATCCTTGAATGTTGATCTCCCGACAGTTGATCCCTTTGACAGTTGATATCCTTAAATGTTGATCTCCCGACAGTTGATCCCTTTAACAGCTCATTTTCCTGACAGTTTATTCCCGATAGTTGATCCCTCCGACAGCTGATCCCCTAATAGATTATTTTTTTCAACCAAAGAAGATATACTTACACCTGAAGGCATCTGGAGTGAAAAACTGCTGTAAATATATTTTTAGTAATATATAACATTTAGGGGATCAACTGTTGGAGGTATCGACTGTCAGAGGGATCAACTCTCGGGTGATTATCTGTCGGGGGGTTAACTTACGGGGTTATCAACTGTCGGCGGACCAACTGTCAGGGGATCAATTGTCACCGGATCAACTGTCATGGAACCATTTTAAAGATATACACTTTAACCTTTTGATCTATTTAATAAAATGAAAACTGCTGATTTCAACACTTTTTTATCAGACCGTATTAATCTCTAAAATTCAAAAAACAGGACATGGCATGCTCCCGCGCTAAGGTTTTCAAACTGATCGAAGATCAAACTTTGCCTCAATTTGATTAGCAGCATTTTAATATTCCAGAGTTCCGGTTAAGTTCCTAGTTAAAAGATATATTACCAAAAAAATAACAATCACGCCTTTTCCTGGCCGGGGTCAGCAGAGAAGATCGATTGCCACACAACTCTGTCTACAAATTATTGTTTCGAAAAAAGTAGTTTCGAGGAAAGCTTTTGTTCTATTTAGATTCTAGTTAGATTCTGTCTGACACTAAAACGGTTATAACTTTTAAAATAACTCGAATTTCGAAAAATCCCTTTAAGGAAATACTCTTGAATATCAAAAATATCGAGCTATGAAAAAATATGAAATTTTTTATCTAGACAAGAATACCGCTTTTTATCCATACAAACGTATTTTCCCAATTTCCTCTCTGGATTTTGTCTAGACTAGAATACCGCTTTTTATCCATACAAACGTATTTTCCCAATTTCCTCTCCGGATTTTGTCTAGACTAGAATACAGCTTTTTATACATAGAAACGTATTTTCCCAATTTCCTCTCTGGATTTTGTCTTGACTAGAAAACCGCTTTTTATCCATACAAACGTATTTTCCCAATTTCCTCTCTGGATTTTGTCTGGACTAGAATACCGCTTTTTATCCATACAAACGTATTTTCCCAATTTCCTCTCTGGATTTTGTCTGGACTAGAATACCGCTTTTTATCCATACAAACGTATTTTCCCAATTTCCTCTCTGGATTTTGGTTCCAGTGCAAATATTTTTGAATGTAATATAGTTATCAACCCCTATCGTGTCTGTTTTTTTATAAGTTTTTTTTTTACATTAGCTCCACACAGGAGGCCCTGAGGAAAATAATTCCCCTCAGGGCCTATACCATCTTTGAGGATGCTGTGAGGAGGATCTTTTTAGGAAAGAAAGGACAGGAAGTTCTGGAAAGTAAAAGGATATTAGGGTGGGTAGGGATTTAGGAGTAAGTGTGACGGACGAATGAAACCATCCCTACCACTGCGGTGCAAGGCGATATTCCGAGAGAGCACGGCTGGAGAAGCAAAAGTACTCCCTCAACCATTCTCTCCTCATCAGGCCTGCCATGCAGCTGGTGGGCAGACGCATCCGCCGCCAAAACCCGGACAAACCTCACCCCATGAATTCGGGCATCCCTGCTAAGTTACCAAACGTACCGAACCACTGGGGTGACCTACGGCAGAGGTGATTGTTATCCAAAAAATCCTCGCAAATTTAAAGTTCTGCGAAGGAAAAAGATATGAGGGATGGGTAGGAATCTAGGGTCAGTGTTTTGCCATTGCCTTCTATGATTAAGCAATAAATTCACTCTACATCTAATAATATGGATCGATCTCAGTTAGAATGATGTTTCTAAGCTCTTAAGATCATGATAGAAATGTCATTCCTACAGTTTCTTATGCATAAATACATATTATAATAGATGTCTTGAGATAATTTGCGAATTTCGTGTCACCAGTACTCACCACTCTTTTACTTAATGATCTTCGTAGCCGAAAGTCATGCATTTGGTATTTTGGTTAAAACAAGAGCATGGAATGCGATTTGGAGTAGTGAGGGTGAATGATTTTGGGGACACTTTCATGTGCGTTTTCATAGTTTATGGCCTATCTCCAGTGTTTCTATATCTTTGAGAATACCCCTCGGATATATTTGTTTCGTTAACTCCATGGTCCGCACCTAAGCGGTTGTCCGTCGGCGTTTAACAAAGGACTTAACCCCTCAGACCTAGAACCTATTTTGTCACAAGGTAAAATTATACAATAAAATCCGATTAGGTGGAATATTTCTGAAAGCCTCGAAAAACTGAAAACTGTTTGTGAAAGGTGATAAAAGACGGTTTTAAATTTTATGATTCATATGGCATTGAAATAAATCTAAAGCTAAGTACGTTAAATATTGAATTTATTTACATTTTTGCGTGAAACGAAAACATTTTGATGTTTTGACAAAATGTGGTCGAGGCCCAAGGGGTTAGTAAAAAATCAGATTTATCTTATTTACTAGCGGTTTTCGGGTCCACTGATAGTCGATTAACCGTGCAGTCTCGATTAACCGTATCAATTATTAAAGTAGGTAGCACTGGCCAGTTGCCACAGAACACTATATCTTAACTTAACTGGCTAGAGTCAGGGGTCTCCGAACTACGGCCCGCGGGCCAATACCGGCCCGCGAGCACCACCAATGCGGCCCGCCATAGTTAATAGTTTTAGCTTAATTTGATTACATTGTGAAAATTACACTGTTCATAAGTAAATCACACAAAATTATTATCAGAAGTTTTTATTTAAGAGGAATATAAACGCTAGAAATATTTCGATTCTCGTGCCTGCAAAATTTGCAATCGAGCGTCTTATTTGCGCGCGGCAAGTAAGCGAAAAAGTGGTTTTTATTTATTTTGTATATAATTTTATAAGAGTGAAAAAAGTTAGAACATAGAAAACCTCAAAAATGGTCTTAGGCATAAAGGGGTATTTTTATAACAATGTTTCTTGTATTACTTCACAGTTAAGTCATGAAAAAACATTTTTTTTAGTGGTTTACGCTTATTTTTTTTGCTATCTAAATAATAATTTTATTGTAATTCCGTTACATAGAAAACCTAGTAAAAGCTTCAATTTATCCGTAGCATATTTTTTTATGTTCATTATGTAAGCCAATTCGTCGTAAAGATTATTCTAAATAGTATCTAAATAGGATTTCACGTATAACTTCACCTTTTAATGACAAATTAAGAAACACAATAAATGACTTATCCATTAAATTGAAAATTTTATCTGTAATTAATAATATACGGAGGTCGCGGGTTTAAATCCCTGCGTGCTCAAGTAAATTTTATTCGACTGATTTGGGTTTTCACAATTTAGTTAATTTTTAGATACTCTCAGTATCGTCTTGGTGTAAGACCACCATTCTGAATTAAATCGTTGCTTGAATGGCTTTGGCCCTTGTTTGGTGACTAGATCTGAATAGCAAGGTACTTCCCGACCTTCCTTTTCCCCATCACCTTACCCTCCCCACTAACCTTCAGCCTCACAACATACTCCAATTGGGGATGTCATAGTCTCAGTGGCTCCAGGCGGTTGGGAGCTGTTGGGACTCTTGTACAGTATTCACACAATTTTTTTTTCTTCCTAAAAACTTACAATAAGTGACTATGTACATAGCTGTAATATTCCACTGACAATTGTTCGCAGATGTGGATAAGTTTACGTACTAGCGAGTTGAAAAATCAAACAGTATTAATAGCCTTGCGTCTGTCGTACACACTCGATTCACAAATAGATACAAACGGAAGTGCTGCCACCTATATTATTAATACGCTAAAAAATCTACGTTTGTAATTCGGTTTCGAATTCCATAATTCGTCAAAGGATTGCAGCACTTACTAAACTTCGTTGAATTTGAGTATCTCTCCGGATATGGAAAGAGTGACGGTAATACTTCGAGTTGTGAATAATAGCATCACCTGGCTATTTATTGCATATGATGTCATTGCGTGTTGCAATTACTTTGTCCTGGTAACTAGCTTTCACTGGATCACAGTGAATCCGAGGAATCGGAGTTTTGGAACCAGTTCCTATCGGATTTATAAAATGGTCACCAACACTCAAGCAGCAAAAACCTACGGGGCAAGTTTTTAACTGCTATTTATTAATTAGTAGTCAGTATGGCCCTTAGGCAAAAAGTTTGGAGACCCCTGGGCTAGAGTATCTCACGGACAAACCGATTGAACGGTTAATTCTGTCGAACGATTAATCCTATTGAACGATTAGACTCAGATTAGAGTATTCAGTGTTACATTTTGTCGTTATTGTTAAGTGCGGTAAAGTACAGTGCTGTCAATAACGCTTATTGTAAAGCAGTTTAAATTTTTTGCTGGCGGCGTTTTTCTTTGAGCTGAAGTAAACACAGATAAATGGATTCATTCTCCATTCGAGACTTTTTTTCTTCTTCTTTGTGTGCCCTATCAGGTCCTCCCGAAGTTGGCCATCACTCTGGTAAATATATCTCTATCTTGCGCTGCCCGGAATAGCTCCTCCACACTTCTAATACCGGTCCACTCTCGTACGTTTCACAACCAAGACATTTCTTTCCTACCAGGCCCCTGTCGATCTTGCTTGTTAGTATAATTTTTTTTTTGGCGATATAGTTTTGTTGTAATGATGGTACCTATGAGAGGTAAATTTTCCATTTTAAATTTGCCTATAGTGAGTGGGCTATTATTATTAATATGACGATCCGCGTTTGCGGTACCGCGACGGCAAATAAAGGCAATAAACGTACGTTCCTTATTACATTAAATAATGGTGAGACAAAAGATGAGACACACAAAATACGTGTGACTGTTATATTATCTTATTAGGCCCGCAGAGGTAGGCAGGGAGATGAACCGCCAAAAAACTCAGTCTTGCCACACACACTATATGCTTCATCCACAGTCACACATCGTATCATGTGCACTGCTCTGTTATTCTGACCCTTGACTCTGACGTAGTCTGACTTACTATTTATATTCAATTAATCGTGCCATGTCTTCCGTGAAATATGACGAAAAGGGAAGTTTTTTTTTCAAGTGAAACTCTTTAGCACCGTCGTGATTTGAAACTTGGCTGAAACGGAAACGACACTAAAAAGAGACAAATAGATACATCTATAGGATTTAGCCTGCGAGAGAATGAGATAGAATGAAACCTTACCGTATTGACCGCTTTGATTATGAGCTCACTTTTCAAGGCTCCTATTGGTTGAGATTGTGTGGGCGAAGGTTTCACTTCTACCCCATGTGAATTAAACGCGATTTTTACATAAGCTCCCTTCAGGACCTATTTCATCTTTGGAGATGCTGTTTGTAGGATCTTTTTAGGAAAGGAAGGAGAGGATGTTTTGGGAAGGAAAAAGGTATGAGGAGAATAGAATAGTAGGAATCTGGGGGTCAGTGTGTACAGGAGTAACGGACGTATGAATCCATCCCTCCCACTTCGGTGCACGGCGATATTCCGAGAGAGTACGGCTGGAGAAGTCAATGGGACTCCCTCAAGCATTTTCTCTCGATCCGGCCTGCCATGCAGCTTGTAGACCCGGACAAACCTCACCCCTGCTAGGTCACCGAAGAGCTAACCACTTGAGGTGACATATGGCGGAGGTGTCGATCATCCAATAAATGGTTCCCGGGGCGGTGGTTCCAAATTAAAATTGATGTTAATGTATGGATAAAATTAAGACAGGGATGCCATTTATAGTTTGGGCATGCATAACAGACACATAAAGAAGGGAGTATAGAAGTCGGAGACTTCCGAGGAAGACATTGTAAAACATTGACAACCAATTAAAACGTTGCACAAATCGCTATCACACCGCCATTTTGGAAAATCCCCCCCGCATGACACCTCCCGCGCTTTATATTCATGGTCTGGGAGTCCCCCGCCCCCCCTAGCGGCCCCTGCTGCCGCCCCCACTTTACTACCCCTGTGCTAGGGCATGGGGGGAGAACCTTTGACAATACCAGATTGTGGACATGTCTGGATTGCCAGATTGCTATTGATGGGTTGATACCACTGTGCTGACAGCATGGCGGAAACTGGTATTATCATCTGCCTTTAAGGCGCGGTATACCCGCTCAAAAAGAAGAAAATGGTGAGATATGTAAATACGAATGTTAGAGAGAGAGCGCGCTTATATTAAAAACGATAATATTTAAGCGTAAATTGTGAAAACGTTTGATAAAGCACGACTCGTTTAAAATAGAGCAAATATCTCGTGGGGATTGTCTAAAATAGCTTTTAAAGAAACACTGCGAATTTTTTTAATACATAACTTGTAAAATGATTGAAAAAAACGTGTTAAAAATAGTTTTCGAAGTATATTTTACGATTTTTTTTTAATTGAAGGAATTTCATATAATTGCCGTTTGGAATTTTGAATTTCATATAATTGGGTAATATATATATTATCTTCAAGCATAACATATATTTTTTTTAAAGCTTTAAAACTTCAAGGATTTAAGAAAAATATGTAATAAATCGTTTCCATATTTGTTTCCAAGAGCCGATATTTCAGTAACATTATAAGGCGAAGCATAATGTGTAATCACTATTTTTGATTAATCTTTATTATGAATTAGTTTGCAATATGAATACAAAAAAATATGCTTTGAATAAATTGAAGATTTTCCTATCGTTTCGCTTGAGTAGATCTAAAATTAAATTGTTAATTACTTTATGGAAAATATAAGCGAAAACAACATAATTTTTTTTTTGTTCATTATGTACGAACGGTGACCGGACAACTCAGAATGAAACCAACTCATAACCTCCTTTGAAAAGTCATTAAAAGTGATGAAAAAATATATAAAAAATTGTTTCAATAGGTTGTTGTTAAGGGCTATTTTATAAATATTTTTTTCATAGGTTTTAATGACTTTTCAAAGAGGTATGAACGCATTTAAGAAACATTTTTTTTCAAAATTGGCAAAGATTAACTGTGATAGTTTAACTTTGATTAACTTTAAATTATATTAGAATAAGTTAACAATAATAATCTAAACGAAAATATGAAAGTGAACAAGACACAAAAAAACAGAAAAAATACAATGGTCGCAACTGGGACTCGAACCCAGACCTCTCCGTCTGACCGGGACGAGCGCGTAAACCAATTTCGCTATTGCCACCTTCTGTCAAACCGTCATATTTGTCAATTTCATATTTTCAAATTTTAGAATTACATTATTATCAACTAATTATTTTTCTCCATATTACGGGCAACTACCCTTTTCATTGGAAACAATCATTCTAAGAATTGGTTCGTAACCTGGATAGCGTCTCGGATAGATTTATCCGAATTTATTTATATGGAGCAATTGACTTTTTATAAAAGTCTAAATGAATATTCAATTTTTATATGAAAACTTTCTTTTTGTACTTTTTTGAAAAAAGGGTAGTTGCCCGTAATATGGAGAAAAATAATTAGTTGATAATAATGTAATTCTAAAATTTGAAAATATGAGTAGATAATAATATAATTACTAATTACTATCATTTTAACTTTTAAACTTTCATTTAAAATTATTCACAAAATAAATAAAAAAAACACTTTTTCGCTAAAATTTAACTTTTCTAATCTCCGACCGTGTGTGGACAGCCAACGAAATTCGCAAGTTCCTTTCCTGTGGATATCGATTGAGTCGTCAACTGTTTTTTTTTTCAGTTTTCTCCATGATCGAAGGCCCTTAGTCTGCCTTTAGGTTTTTTTTTAATTTTACAATAAATCAAATTCAATATTTTTATTATGAGTATTTTGTGAATAAGGTTAAAGAAAACGTTGTGTATTCATGCATTGGATGGTTTCAGGAAAATTAAAAATGAGAGAATAATAAGAATTTACAAAACTTCATTAATTTAAACATATGAGTTATTATATATTAAGTAATTATGCAGCAACAACTGATAAAAGGGGCAAACTGTAAAAAAAATACATGGTGTTCGTGTGATTTCTTTGAATTTTTTTATTATTATTTTAATGTAATTTTCTAGCTTGGGTGGTTTTGCCATCCTTATTCTACCGGTATTTCAACGTAAGATGCTCCGAGGAACTAGCGTCATTGATCCCTCAGCACCGGTGCACAGTCGGGAAACGCCAAACGCGCGCCCATTGTATGTACCTACACGGTTGTCGTTGAGAAAGGGTCGCTTCTACTTGAGTTCAACAGCTTGACTGTTCAACGATTTGCCGGCCATTGTGCTTCCTCTTTTCTACGACATGGGTCTCTTTAAGACCAATGTTCATTCCTTGCTCTCCTCAAAAAGGCCCTCTACGCAGTATCTCCGATGACATAGGCCCTGAGGGAAATTATTAAAGTTAAATTTTTTTAGTACCGTTGTGATTTGAAACTCGATGAAACGAAAAATAGCGAAAAAAAGAGACAAACGTATTCATACAGGGTTTGGCCTGCGAGAGAATGAGATAGTATAATCGGTCTATTATTTGTTCGGTGCTTCATATCGCATCCCACTTTTGTTTACTTTAGTTTTCTGAAGGTTTCAAAATCGATGTTACTGGGTGTTGCCACAATAATGAAAAATGTAGTTTCATTTTATTAAATTCCTAGAAAAAAATTTTATTAAAAAAAAGTTATACATAGGTAGGTAGGTACCTACCATTCAAAACCTCTGAAGGTTTAACAATAATAATTGCCTGGAGAATGCGAACGTCAGACACGTATTCGGAGCGGGTAAGGTGTAGAAGTAGGTTGATGTAACCAGGGATGTAGTATCTAGTACTCGTACCTAATTATTATTATTGACAACAGCCACGGTCGCCTCCGGGTGTCAATATCCCTATTGCAAACAATGGAGACTGGATTCGCTGTTCCCAGCTGCTTTAAATTATTATTTGATATGTAAATGAGTTGTTGATAATATGACAGTAGCAATTTAAACATGAATGAACGAGTGTTCTTTGCAAAAATGTTACATTACCCATACAATTTAACTTGGGAGGCGTGTATGCGTACCGCCGCCCCGGGAACCATTTATTGGATAACCAACACCACTGCCATATAGTCATCTCAAGTGATTCGCTACATTTGGAGACTTGGCAGGAGTGCCCGGGTTTATTATGAGGTGAGGTTTGTATAGAATCTCATGGTCATTATTTCTTTGAAAGCACCTTTTCATTGTTATTTTTCGGCTGGAGTATGTTTTCAGGTTTATGTAGAAATAATATAAAAAGTTTACATATCGATCGTCCAGTTTATTAGTCAGACATCTCCGAAAACTTGAAATTGAGTTCAGTATGCAGTTACCTATGTAAAAGTGTACCCTCATCTGGTAAAATAGTCAAATTACTTATAAATACCACCCAATCAATTATAATGCACAAAAAAATGTAGTGAATTAAACAAAATATTGATCTTCTCTGGATCACTAGTAGAATATTTTAAAATGTCATTGTACCGCACTGTTTTGCCTCCCAGTGTTATTTTATAGCATATTTAATTTGTAAACCAAAGACACGTGTAAATAATATTTGATTTATAGTGAGCATTTGAATATTGCTTTCCTCGTTACCTCAAAACTTAGTATTTGGAGATGTCAGACTAATCAACTGGATGATCGATATTCGTATAAGTTCGAATGAAAGATTATTTTACATATTTTCATGGTAAGGAATATTACCTGTAAACAGAAATCAATGCAAAAAAATAAAAATCCCAGTTTTTGATAAACAGTTTTAATGAGGGTGATGATGATGATCATGATTTGAATCAAGTGTCATTTTTTTGGGAGGTGGGTATGGATACCGTCGCCCCGGGAACCATTTATTGTAATACCAACACCTATTCCACAGGTCACCCCAAGTGGTTGAATATGTTTAATAATAATTGGACAATTTGTAGAGCGCCGTTTTTGTGAAAAAAACACCTCAAGGCGCGTTTGGTGTCTTAACAGGGGTGCATGGGGTGAGGTTTGACAAGGTCGCGGCCTATGTGTCTGCCCATCTACTGCGTGGTGGGCCAGATCGACAGATATTGGTTAAGGGAGTTATTTTGACCTCTCCAGCCAGAATTCCTCGACCCATCGTCTTGTACCGCAGTTGGATTCATACGTCCGTCACTCCTGGACACCAACACCAACCACTATACCTATTTCTTTCCCACAACTTCTTATCGGTCCTATCCTTAAAAAAAACTCCACACAAAATAATCCATCTAACATAACATAGGCCCTGAGCGAAATTATTTTCCTCAGGGTCTCCATGTGGAGGTAGTGTTAAAAAAAAGTATGGAAAATTTCATCAACTTGGATTAAAAATGTAGATTTAAAAAAACAGACCCACAGACACTCTTCTTTAAAAATATAGATGTTTACAAAAAAATAAAATACTAACTAAACTAACTAACTAACCATCACACCGTTTCTCCGCAGGGGTAGGCAGAGTAAACAGACCGCCAAACAACTCGGTCTTGGCTCACACCCTTTGCCTCACTCACATTCATACATCGTCTCATACATAATCTTCTATTATTCCGACTTTTGACACGAAGTATTTGATTCACTTGATCGTTCCATGTCTTCCTCGGGCGTCGTCGACTTCTTCTACCATTAACATTTGCGTCATATATTATATTCTTCTCACACTACTTTCTTCGTCCTTTTCATAATCTTACTCATTATGCTTACATCAGCCTTACATTCTTTGCGGATATTTACATTTCTCACACGATCATACATGATTTTACCATTTACTTTAAAATACTGCTATATTTAAGAGGGAATAACCAGACAAAACCGGAAATCTGTCATTTTTCAATCAAATTTTAGACGTGTTGACTCTTTTCCCCAAAAAATTAGAAATTGATTTCGAAAGACTGTTTGTTTATCTAGTAAAGCTATGTTTTACATATTTTTTTTTTAAGTTTATTTATGTGCAGTAAGGTTTTACCGTGGGTCGTTGGCGGATGTGTTAAATTTTCAAAAAAATTTTGTATTATACAACACATATTTCAAATGATATAATCATGCAGTAAAATAAATAAATAAATTATCTGGGAAAGCTTTATTTCAGAATTTAAAATTTAGTTTAAATAAAATCATTTAAAAAAGATCCGCACACATGTTTTGTGACGAAAATACTTCAGTTTGTCTATTTACTTACGGTCTTACAAACTAATATATTTAAGATTTTTTTACATTGTTATTTTGCTTGGACATTATTGAAAAATTATAAATACTTTTGATCAAAAAATAATCACAAAAAGTACATAATTTTAATAGTTTTATCATCACGTCTTTCAGCAGTTTTGAATGTAGGTATAAATAAAAGCAAAATTTTAATGAAATATACGGAGAATAGTTAATCTTTCTCATTGGAACCGCCCTGTATGATCGTATGAACATCTTTCGACGAAATTTGAGTTCTCGGCCGCTGGCTGGTTAATGGCTTATAATATAGCTTTGATGTTAAAAATACCAAAAGTGTCGAAGGAGAACTTAAAAAAAAAGAAAAACTAACAAAAGAAGAAAAAACAATTTATTTGCGAGGGTTGGCAGACGAATCAAATTTCCCCACACCCACTCCCGGGGTTCGGGGTTGGTTGTACAACAAACAGAATTACCCCATAAGGACTAGGATAATACGAAGCGCGCATTACCCCTAATTCCCCGGCGATTGGGGAGGAGTGGGCGAATTAGCGCCATTTTACCGAATAAAATATTCCTCATGAATACTAATGCCCGCTCTCCCCTAATCCGGGCGGGATCGTGTCGGGATGTGTACTTATCTGTCTATCTGCGTTTTATATCTATGGTAGGTGCGCCGAGGAAAATTATCGACTCTCACATCTATGTTTTGAAATATCTACCTTAGGCATTTACATATTTTATGGAGACCACAAAATTAATCTGTATTATCTAGGAAACTTCTACTTGTGAAAGAGTTCGCTTTATTTTACGATCAGCTTTCATTTTGAGAATAAAACGGAGACTTTTTTTTTAAATTTGAATTTTATTTTAGTAATTTGTACGTTTAAGGTTACAAATTTCTAATTAATTATATTTCATATTGCAGCTAATTAATTATGATATTTCAAATTCACTATATTTTTTCTTGTTTTATGTAGCTCCTACAATACATCTTGAACTTTTCAATTGGGAGGACTTTAGAGTTTCTAGTAGTGTATTATATAACTTAATTCATTTGTGCAGCAAACTATTTTGCGTATTCGTTTTGTCCTTTTTGTTTAATCTTATTTCCTTGTGTAATGTCTGTGAATGTCCTTATTGTATACTATTTTATTTGAGAAGTATTTTGGTAACATGTTGTTTAATATTTTGTGAATAAATATCAACGTGTTCAAGGTCAGTATTTGTTTCACTGTTAACCAATTAAGTTCCTTTAGCATTTTAATTATTTTTGAAAATCTATTTCTTCGGAGTATTATTCTCATTGCTTTGTTTTGGAGAATTTGTTTTACATAGTTCCTGTGAGCCTATCTCCCTTTCTGTGCTGTCTCCCATTTTACCTCATTCCTTTAACAGTAACCCGGTTCCTTTGATAAAGTTCACCAGGGTTATCATAGGATATGTGGCGACATCTTTTGGTTCCACAATGTTTCTTCCCAGGTAACTGACTCTTGTTCCCATCAAGGCGGGACATTGACATCATAGGTGAGTTGGAGTCTCTTCATCCTTTTCACATTTCCTGCATCTATTAGTGTTTTCCACTCTCAACAGCTGCACATCGTACATGTCTCCTGAGATAGCAATATCTTGATAATAGTCCTACCAATTCTCTCAGTGAGTGCAATGTTCATGTCGGGTTCATTTGAGTACTTTTGATTGTTTCATTCCGGGACTTCATTCCACTCTCATTACTTTATTTATTTATTTATTTTATTTATTTATGCATCTATATAATAAAGTTAACATTTTTTTTGGCCTTGCCTGTCTCACTAGGAAATCCTGTGTCGAGACAGACTAGTTTACAAATATTTTTTATAAATATTAAATAAAATACATTTTTCAATTAAGTAAAAATATTTGACAAAAAATTTCAGGTTGGTAGTAGTGGTAACAATAATGGGATAGGAGGATTATATTTGGGTGAGGTGACTAATTATTGCACGACCTTTTTCGATGATCCATTTTTCTATCAGAATTTTGTATTTGTTAATATTATTCGATTGTCTTGTTTTGTCAGGTAGGTTAATGTATATTTTAGACGCAATGTATTTGAAATTTCTTTGACCAAATGTTGTGTTTGTTTTAGGTGTTTGTATGAGTTCTTTGGTTTTGTGCCGCGTGTTTACAATATTTTGGGTATTTTCAAAAAATGTATTTGTTTTATTTTTAAACAGATGAGTTAAGATTGTTTTTGTGTAAATTTGTCGAATATCTAATACATGGAATTTGTTGAATATATCTACAGTACTTGTTATTATGGGAACTTTAAGAATAACTTTCATAATTAATTTTTGTGCCTTCGATAATAAATCTATAGCGGATAGTGTTGCACCTCCCCATGCGATTATTCCATATTCAATGATTGATTGACAAAGGGAGTAATAAACAATTTTCATAGATTTGGAATCTAGTATGTTTCTAATGTTTTTGAAGAAATAAATATGTTTTCTAAGTTTATTCGTGATGAGTAGGCAATGTGTATTCCACTTAAGATATTGATCAAATGTAAGACCAAGGTATTTGATATGGTCCGTTCGATCTAGGCAAGGACATTGATAGAATGTATCATGAATACAAGAACATTCATGTACTTTTATTTCAACATCTTGATTAGGTTGGCCAACGATATTAATACTAAAAGTAATGTATTTTGTTTTGGTACTATTTAGTGCAAGAGAATTAATATCTAGCCATTTTTTAACAGAGTTAATTGATGTCTCAGCCATTTTGTATGCGTCTAACCAAGTGTCGGATTGAATGAGTAGCACAGTATCGTCAGCAAAACTTACAATTTTTCCATCTATCGTTAGGTTACAAAGATCGTTTATGTATATGAGAAACAAAGTAGGGCCTAATACGCTTCCTTGGGGAACTCCGTAGGTTATAGGGAGGGGTTGGCTGAATTTGTTTTCGATTTTGACACTTTGAGTTCGATTAGTTAAGTAACTCTGAAGAAATTCTAGATCTTTCCCTCTTATACCAATTGTGTTTAGTTTATTAACAAGGATGTCAAAGGAGATAGTATCAAAAGCTTTTGAGAGGTCTAGGAAGATAGAAATGCATTTTTTACCCTTATCTAAATTTGAAACAAGAAAGTCTGTAACAGCAATAATAGCATCGGCAGTGCTCTTATTTGACCGAAAGCCAAATTGATTTTCAGAGAGTAGTTGCTTGCTTTCCAAAAATGTTTTCAGTTGTTTGTTAATTATTTTTTCAACTACTTTCGAGAGTGAGTTAAGTATTGTTATGGGCCTATAATTGTTAATGTCTACTTTTAGACCACTTTTGTATATGGGTATGACGAGCCCTTGCTTTAATTGTTTAGGAAAAATTCCCTGTGATATGCTGAGGTTAATTATGTAAGTGAGAGGTTCCAATAGTTCATGAACAAGTGTCTTGAGTAAATTTACGGTGATGCCATCCATACCGGCGGACTTTGTGTCTTTTAATGAGTTAATTGTATTCTTAATATCGTCATGTGTAACCGTTTGAAATTTAAATTGTTCAGAATGGGGTATATGTGGTTTTTCCTGTAATTTTGTATTAGAATTCGGGAGGAAATTTTGTTTGCTAATTTTTTCCCGACATTAGTGAAAAAATCATTGGCATGGTTTAGAATTTTTTGCGGATTCTTTGAGAAGTCGACAGTCAGTCCATCAATATTGAGTTGTTTTAGATCAGTGTTTAAGTTAGGCTTAGTATGAGTAGCTTCGCGTAAAATGTTCCACATTTCTTTTGGATTACCTTTGCTTTCTTCTATTTTATGTCTGTAATATAATTCCTTAGCATTTCTGATGAATTTTGTACATATGTTTCTATATCTTTTGTAAGAGTTGTTAAGTATAGTGTCAGAAGGATTCAATGAAGTTTTTTTATGGAGTAAGTTTCTTTTTCTTATACAATTTATAATGGTGTGATTTATACAGGGAGTTAGAGGTTTAAATTTGTGAGGGATTGTTTTTACTATAGAATTAGTGTTGTTATTTATTTCAGTTTGTAGTTTGTCTATGAAGTAAGACCATGCATCTTCAGCGTTGGGTATGTGTAGTAAGTTGTGCCAATAATTACAGGAAAAAATTTTTTTAGATTCTCATAATCAACTCGTTTTATGCAATAACTGTGTTTCATTTTTGTATTTTTTGACGGTGTGTTTAATGAAATCATAGTTGCATAGTAGTCAGTAATAGTAGATTCAAAAACAAGTGTTTTATATGGATTATTCGTTTTTATCATAATGTGGTCAACACAAGAGCTGGATTCTTTGGTGACCCTAGTTGGGTGATTTATTGTAGATATCAATCCATGGTAACTAAGTAGGTTTAAGTAATCTTGGCATTGTGGGTGTGAATTATTTGGTAAAGTGTTAGATAATATTAATGTCTCCGACTAAAATTAAGTGTTTTTTATGCGCAAGTTGTGATAATTTTTCATTTAGGCTTTGTATGAATGGGGTTATATTGTGGTAGGAGGGAGATCTATACATTGCTAGTATGCACGTGTCACCGTACGATATTTGTAGACAATTTGCACCCGGGATTAATATTTCCAAAGTCTGAACATTCAGTACATTATTCACATATATAATAATGCCGTCATTCTGATTGTGATGGGTTTTTGTGGAGAAGTGAGTGTAAACGGGAAGGTGTTTTGGTACATATAGTTCATTAATCCAACATTCTGATAGAATAATTATATCAAATTTAACCTTTAGATTATTCAGTAAAGTGAGTATTTCTTCCCAATTTTTATTTATGGATCGAACATTATGGTGAAAAATTTTTAGGTTCGTGTAGTCTTTCATTAGTAAATTACAAAACTTTATATCTGAAGATACATAATTATTAATTTTATCAGAAAATACTGTTTCATTATCAAAAATCGGTCTAGCCATTTTTTAAGAACAATTACAATGGAACTTTATTATGTCTTGGGAGCCCCGTCATAGTGGCTAAAACTGGGAGTTCGCCCTATACCCGATAGTAGTACATCGGTAAAATATATGATTTCTGACCGTTTGGAAACAATCATTGTAGAATGATTTCACAACAAGAATTTCAGTGAACAGTCGGGATCAGGTTTTGTATGGTAAGAGCGATCGGTCCAATGTTCGACATATGACAGAGCTCTTCAACCTCCTAAATAATTTTTTTTCCTTGCATATTTGTTTGGTTTTCCATAAAAGTTCTTTAAAATAAGGATTGAGAATAGCACTTATAAAAATATTTTCACAGTTAAAGTATTTTAAGATATCATGGTGAATTTTTTTTCGGTTTACTAGTAGTAGGTTTCTTTTGCGAATATCCGTGAATCTGATACAAATTTTCGGGGGAGCTCCGGGTCGCCTGGCGGGAATCCTTTTGGCTTCCAGGATATCGTGGGGAAGAAGCTCTACACCTACAGCCGCTGCTAGCTTCTTGACGGTCTCCGAGGGTTGATCACCTTCACTTAGTGGTATTCCTGCGACCTCTAATGCATCCTCCTTAGAAGTCTGTTCGAGGCTGGCCAAGCGAATTTCGAAATTTTTTATAATAAGGTTTTTTTCATTTAATTCTCTTCTTAAGTTTTCTACTTCCGATACTAAATTTGCAATAGTATTCATTTTTGTATTGAGGTCGTCATATTGGCTGCTGATAAAATCCCCAGAAGTTCGTGCATCTTTATTTTCACTGTCTATTTTTTGAAACATTTATTTTTTCATGGTCTCAAATTTATTCTCCATCTGCTTCATGAAGATTCAAATGTTGGTCTCACTGGTGTCAGGAATATTCAGACCTAGACCTTTGCTCCTGGTTTGTTTCTCGGCCATAACTGTTCAGATAGTGCACTTCCAGTACTGGGCTTGACCCGTCTGTCAATATATAGTTAAAATCGTCAGATTTTTTTGATACAATATCAGGAATAAAGATAAATATCTTGTATTGCCAACATGCACAAGAATCCCAACTGTCTGGAGCCGGTGGACAATGAAATCGCCAGTTGGGGTATGTTGTGAGACTGAAGGGAGTGGGGACAGGTATTGGAAATACGAAGGTTGAAAGTGTCTGGCTGTTCACATCTGGTCAATAAGCAATAAACTTTTCAATTTTGAATTGTGGTCTTTCACCAGGGTCTTTCGCTTTTCTGAGAGTTACTAGTAACTACTACATATAATTTATTTTTTGTAATATGAAATACGAGTACCATACATTAGTTAAATTAGTTTAGTTTAATTTAATTTAAGTCCTACTCTGCAGATATCGTCATAGATCGTTTTTGCAATATTTTTCAAAATTAGATTACAGTCACGCCATCTAAGTATCTTGACGAACTCAAAATGCTGTTGCACCTACCTCAAAACAATTGTTACCAATTACGAATTCAAAATACTTTTTATCTACCTAAAAACAATTGCTACCAATTACGATTTCAAAATTCTGTTGTATCTACCTCAAAACAATTGTTATCAATTACGAATTCAAAATGCTGTTATACCTACCTTAAAACAATTGTTACCAAATCATCTAAAAACCAAATGACAGCTAATAAACTTCAATGGACCGCGCTAACAGCATCCCTCAAAGGCGCACAATGAGATGCTGGAGATATATTATTATGACTGATAGCTGTGGCAAAAGGGCCTCTATAATCGTAGTTTATCATCTACGAGATGACGCGATACAGCCTCGATGGAGGGTGCTAACAGAGGGGGAGTACTGTTACTACTAAGCACTTCTTTATGCGATTTTTACAATTCATTTATGTTGATAAGACTGCATTCAGATGTAAACGCGTTTTATTATATCATTAGGGAATTAATGCGCTGTGCTTGTTTTTCATAAGCCTCGATTTATGGGGTTGTTACGTTGTTTGAATCACTCAGTTTTTGTTTGAGTCTCAGAGATGATATTATTAGTTTTAGTGAGTTTAGTGAGTAGTTACCTACCGAATTTGTCACTTTTATGAATTCTTCAAGTTCTAATTTTGAAAATACATATTCAAAAGCAAATGTAAGTTAGTTGAACCAGATTTTACGTAGAGCTAACTCACGTAGAATCGAAAATAGTATGTTGTTTGATAATTGATTTTAAGCATTTATTGGTTGTTCTTTCACCAATAGTCGTTAGCCATTATCAGTGATAATCATGGATATCAATAGAAACTCTGTTTTGTAAAGTTCATATCCAACATAGTTGACCAAAATGCTCTCTGTGCAAGATCCGTTCAACGAAACGACACAACAATTCATGTCCCATCTCGATTGTTTCAGTTATTATCTGTGCGTATGTATCTTATGTAACGAAGCTGTTAATAAACTAAAATCTTTAAACATCAACGACAAAGCCTTCCAATTATTACAAATTTATTTGACAAATCGTCAATGACAAAACTAATAGCGACCAAGAAACATAAAATTTTGGTGTTCCACAAAGCACCGTTTTGGTACCAATATTATTCATTTTGTCTGTAAATAACATACATGATCAATCAGTACATAGACAAATTATCTCTTATCCGATGATACAGTCCTTATATCATGCAAAAAAATAATTTAATAGCCAATGAAGACATAAATAAGCTAAAAATATGGTATGACGATAACCTCTTATCGATAATTAGTGATAAAATAAATTACGTCCCAATCGAAATTAATGCCAACTATATACCTACAAATCTTAAAAATAAAAATTGACTACATCATGCTCTCAATTTAACGCAACCCCGGGAACCATTTATTGGATAACTAACACTTAATAATAATAATAATAATACTTGGCTGATTTATAAAGCGCCGTTTTTGTGAAAAATCACCTCAAGGGCGCTGTACAACATACTTCTGCCATAGGTCACCCCAGTGGTTCGCTACGTTTGGTGCAGGGGTTCCCGGGATCATGGGGTGATTTTTGTCCGGGTCTTGGTGGCGGATACGTCTGTCTACCAGCTGTATGGCAGGCCGGATCGGGAGTGGTTGAGGGAGTCCCTTTATCTTCTATAGCCGTAATCTCTCAGAACATCGCCTTGCACCGCAGTGGGAGGGTTGGATTTAGATATCTATCACTCCTGGACACACTAACCTCCAGATTCCTACACACCCCTAATACCCTTTTCCTTCCCAGAACTTCCTCTCTTTCCTTAAAATACCCTCCACACAGCCTCTCCAAAGAAGACATAGGCCCTGAGGGGAATTATTTTCCCCAGGGCCTCTTGTGTGGAGCAAATGTAAAAAAAATAAAAAATAAAAATGAGTGTGCTTAGACTTTAGACCACACGACTAAAGTAAAACTTCACTAACTAATAGAAGAAGATAGAAAGAAAATGTGCGCGCGCACTGCTTTCTCTTGCTCCTACAGTGTGATACAGACAATAGGCATGCATAAGTGCACAGTGTCTTAGATATACGAAACGTAACTGGCTATGAGAGAAAGAGAGAAAGAAAATGCGTGCTGGCACCTCTTTCTCTTGCCTCTACAGTAAATACGAAACGTAATTCTCTCTCTTTCTATCTTCACTAACTTATATCTCCCTCTCAACTTCCGTTCGCCTCACCCGATCACACTCTCGTCACGCATTCACCAGCTTACTCCCCAAGTCAAGCGTGCGTAAAGAAGTTTTACTTTAAAAAAATGCTTTACAATAATCAGTCCCCTAAAATCATAATTGACCGTTATTTTTGTCAATAGTTTGTGTATTTTACGTTGTAACGAGGGTGTTGGATTGCAAGTGCCGCTGTAGCGATAAGATCGTCCCCTTATAGTGCATGCATTATTAATACACAATAACCGGGTGCCTAGGGGATTATTATATCGTTGTAAAGGGGTACTTTATTTCAGCTTCATGGGTAATGATGGATATGCTTGTTTGTGTTGAAATAAGTGATGTTAAAAATGATCGAAAAATCTAAAAATATGCATATTTTTATAGCCAAAAGAAAGAAATAGATAAATACACAAACAGGTGTGAGTGCCATTTGAATTGTTCCAAATTACATCACGTAACTACTTCTTCAAAGAGAGATTTTTTATTTTATTTAGAAACGAATTTATTGTTGTCTTGCATAGGACAACTTTAAAACTTTAAAGTAATGTTTTCAAAACAATACAGAACAGATTTAACGAACGACAAGAGAAGGCGTGATATCCACAAGAAATATATATAAATAATTGTCGACAATATAAACATTTATTTTTATTTTTAACTTCATGAGTAAAACCTCAAATGGTAATATTTAATTAAATTATGACAGTATTAGCGAAACTCAATCGAAAATCTGGAAACAAAAAAATAATAAAAAAAAATTGGCACCTTTGGAACTGGAACCCAGGATCTTCGGCTTTCCGGGCCGTGACTCTACCAACTCATAGACTTGCAAAAAAGTCAATAGATGTCACATATTAAAAATAAAATGGATAAAAATTTATCCAGACATCTAGATAGCATTTAGTTCGGGTTTGAATCTATGCGTTAAGAAAATTAAGATAATGTTGGTAGTTCTTAGTAGAAGTATGATACAGTTAAAAATGACCAAATCAGATAGGGACACTTTAGATCAGTTGGTAGAGTCGCAGCCCGGAAAGCCAAAGGTCCTGGGTTCGATTCCTAGAGGTGCCAAAATCTTTTGCTGGTTTTTCTGTTTCCAGATTTTTGATTTAGTTTCGCTAACATTGTCTTCTTTTAATTAAATATTACAAAAAAAACCTACCCAGACACTACAAGATCTAATCTACTTAAAATCCTAAAATTAAATACCTGCCTCTTTTGGCCAGAACAACCATAAACTCCTTTGCAACAAAATTGTTTAATGCCCTTCCAAATTATACATATTAAAAACACCACGGAGAAGTTTAGAAAGAACATCAATATAGTTAAATAAACACTTAGATGAAGAAATAACATACCTACTTTAAAATGAGCTCTACAAGCATGACGAAGGGGAAAATGAACAAACATGAACATGAGGTCTACAAACATGAAGTTGGGGAAATCAACATGAAGTTGGGGAAATCAACAAACTAGATGAGGTATACAAACATGGAGATGAGGGATCAAAAAACATGATGACATCTACAAATATGAAAATGAGATCTACAAACCTGAAGATGAGGTCTGCAAACATGAAGATGAGGAAATAATAAAATTCCGCCTTCCCAATACCACAGTAAAAAACAATTAAACAAAAGGCAAAAACTTTTTACACCTAATACCCAGTAGGTACCTATTCATGTATTGGACAGGGGTAGGAGTAGGATCCAACCCTCATAAACATATCACGCTCGCACGGACAGCAGATCTCGATAGAGCTGATAACAACTTCCCTGTAAATACACAATGAACAATACGCTCGCACTGTAACGCGGCCTTTTCACTGATATGGATCTTGATTGTCCGTGCGTTTAATCTGCGGTGAATTGTTGTAACTACTGACACTGACTACTTACTGGTATGTGATGTGTGTTTGGATTTACATCTGTGAGAGATATTAGGCTATCAATGCGCATAATTCTTCTTTTAATATATATATTAATGTCTGGTTTTTGAAAAACTCACTTTTTTCCTTGACGCGAAAAACGACAGTACCGCCCCTTACGTTTTACCGACCTCAAGGTTCACTTTCGGATACAGCATTTTAAGACTTTTGATGGATCCGAAAATGAGCTCTCCGCTCCTCGAGTTTCAAACACCGCAGAGACCATTATCCGATTTAGGGTAGCGTGCCCAAATCGTGTCCCGATTAGGGAAAAAATTTCATACAAAACACCGATGCACGGTTAGCAGTGCACCCAAGCGGCGAAAACTACAATTAAATCTTCCACCGACGGAGAAATTCGGCCTTAGTTCTATTTCCCGCCGTCAGGTTCACCCGTTGAAACGGCGCGACGTACGCGTAGGCTCAAAAAGGGAAAGAAAAAAGTCTTTTTTGGGTACGAAAGCACACTTTTCAGTACTTGAGAAAACTACGGAAAAATTAAGCATTTTGTTTGCCTACATTTTTGCTAGCGATTTATTCACGGAAAACTGAAGCAAATCAGCGGCAAAAACTGGAACCTCAAAAAAAAGTACTCAATTCGGCTCAGTTATATTTCCTGCCGACAGGTGTACTTCAAAAAAAAGATGTCATTTTGGCCATTAGTTTCAATGCAAAATAAATTGCTACGAATGTTGAGTTAGGTCAGGATTCTTACATGTCAAAACAAAACGGATCTCTCAGCGGTTTGGGTTGTTGTTTTTCGGGAAACGGCATTGCGGCCGGAAAAACGATTCCGGCTTGGATGTTTTTGAAAAATTCGTTACCCGAAAACATTCGGCATCTTTTGATACCAATATGAGGTGTCTGTCCCATGTAAAAAAGTTCAGGGTCGCCGAAAAACCTATAAAATTTTCCCAAAAAAACAAGAAAATACGTGTCCATAGAATTTCTGAAAGGTAGATTTTTACCGGCCAGTACAAAGTACCTACTTATCTCGGTAGTATTGCAAATATGATAAAAAAGCAAAACCATTGCCGGAATTTTGTAAGGAAAAGCGGCGGTACCTACCGGAATGGGTAGTTGGACAATTATTTAGGTTTTAATGCAATTTAATTTACTAAGGTAATGTTGTTTCACCGATACTGAATAATTTAACAATTTTTTTAAGTTTATTTTCACGTTCTATGTAAGTTCTATTTTTTTTATCAGTAAATGCCAGTTGCATCATTAAACAAAAATATCTATAGAACTTGAATAGAATTCGAACAGAACTTTTACAGAACGGTAAAATTGACTTGAAAAATTGAAGAATTTCCAATTTTGTTAAACAACCCAGCCTAAATAAGTTTTTTTTACGTATGTGTAAGAACCTGCGCTCGGAATTTAGGTAGGTACCCATCTGCACATAACAACTCGCTATCATCCGACGATATTGCATACGTATTCGTTTTCTAATTTTACAATGAAATTACTCGAAGTTGAACGGGATATTTTTTTAAAAGTATTAAATTCATATAGCGCTTTTTTTAAGCAGTAAGACTACTGGTGAGTTCTGGAATTATAAAATTTGTATGAAAATGTACGTACGCTCATAACTTCTGAAGGACTGCAACAAATTGAAAAATTCTTTTTTTGTTGTGTTCGTTATTGTTAGTACAAGGTTTGTATAAAACTACTGGTGAGTTCTGGCATTACAAAATTTGTAAAAAAAAAATTTATAGGTGGCGCGCGAGCTGTTTGAAAACAAAATGTACCGGGAATTAGTGTATGTAATGCGGCATGATGGTTTCTGTATACAATGGTGAGCTCTGGCATCATGAAATTACGCATTTCTAAACCGTTCATCCGATTGCGATGAAAATTTGAGGATTTGATGTTTGCAAGCCCACGACGGTTTATGTATACAATAATGAGCTCTAGCATCATGAAATTACGCATTGCTAAACCGTTCATACGATTGCGATGAAACTTTGGGGATTTGATGTGTGCATGTCTACAATGGTGTATATTTACTAACGTTTGGCAGGTTTTTGCTGCTAGGTCCTGCGGGCGGCTTTATACATAGTTGTGTGTTTAACCACTAAGCGTTGCTAAACCATTCTTCCGATTGCGATGAAAATTTGTAGATTTGATGTGTGCATGCCCACGACGTTTTCTGTATACAAAAGTGAGCTCTGGCATCATGAAATTACGCACTGCTAAACCGTTCATCCGATTGCGATGAAACTTTGGGGATTTGATGTGTGCATGCCTACAATGGTGTCTATATACTAACGTATTGCAGGTTTTTGCTGCTAGGCCCTGTGGGCGGCTTTATGTATATTTGTATGTTTAACCGTAGTTACCTAATCGCTTACCATGAATTTTTTTTTTCTGTTAGTAAGTGAAGTTAGTTTTAACCCGTTAGTTGCATTTGCAACAGGCATAAGCTAGTTTAAATTATTGTTCGCCAGATTAATCATCCATTTTTATACAGTAAAAGATTCCTTATTTACCACACAGTGAAGCAGGCAATGTCTATGGAGCTTCATCAACAGTCATCCAGAGGAAGGCCAAAGAACTCCTGGAGACTCAATGCTCTTAAATATTAAAGAGAAATGGCCTGGATGAAAGCGATACCAAGAACCGAAGAAGATATAGCCTGAAAACGAGAAGAGCCGACCCCAACAGCTTGCCTAGGCAATGAGTTGGGACAGCGCAAGAAAGAAGAGACAAGATTTCTTATTTACTAACAACTCATTTTATTCTTAACATTTGGAGAGATAGATAAACAAAAAAGCACTACACTCTCATATTTATTAGACCATTCATTGGATAACCAACACCTCGTTCATGGGTCATCCCAAGTGGTTTGCTACAATTGTGATTTAGCAGGGATGCCCGGGTTTATGCCCGGGTTTATGGGGTTAGCCAGATCGAGAGAGGCTGGTTGAGGGAGGCCTTTTGAACTCCAGTCAGAATATCTCGACCCATCGCATCGCCTTGCACTGCAGTTAGAGGAATAGAGTCACACGGCTGGCACTCCTGGACACACTGACAGATTCCTACCATCCCTAAAAGTTATTTAAGAAGTTACATAATCTATACATACCTATATATAAAAATCTCGTCTCATGGTGTTTGTGGTCGCACTCCTCCAAAACGGCTGGACCGATTTTTATGATTTTTTTTAATGTATATTTGGTAGATATGAGAATTGGTCATAAATTATATTAAAGTGTCCCTATCCAGAAAAAAATAACGATTTTTTTGACAATTTATTTTTGTATTTTATTTTTATTTTGCTACAAAAAATACCAATAAACCCAAATTTTTACCCTCCTACCCCCACCCTCCCATTTTTTAATCGCGACCCTTTCATTTTTTAATCGCGATTTTAGTATTTTTGTATGAACAAATTTGGGCAAACCATCGAGCTTATTTGTGTTGGTTAAAGACGGACTGACAAAAAATATCGTACACTCAATTGCTCTTCGAAATTAATATTGATTTTATTTATTTCATTTTCCTGCTTTAGGATAAAAATATACTACTTTTTTTCATTTTAGGTACATTTAACTTTTAAGCGATCAAACAATGATTATGTCAGTTACCGGGGGGGGAGTGGGTGGTGGGGGTGGGGGGGGGGGGACGAATATGCGAGCGAAGCCGGGGGCAAATTATTGACAAGGAATTCTCTTCTAGATTCTGCAAACAAGAAGTACAATGTACCTACTCTTTATACTGCTACATACATATTAAGTAACTACCTTATGAAAATCTTTACACCTCTCCCCGCCTAACAATTTAATATGTAAATCGTCCACACATTCTAAATGCAGCGCGGGAAAATTCAAAGGGAAATAAGTTGCCAGTTGCGGAATAATTAATATCCCTCCTTTTCCGAAGCGGCAAAGTTTGAGGTTTTCTCATATGGCAACACCTTCATACAAGGTATGGGGCCGCACACCTTTCTAAATTATTTAATTGTCTACAAACGACACATGCTAAAGGATTGTAGTTCCTGTAAAGCCAGGTGATAATATTTACGTGTCGGAACTGGGGTTATTAATGACTTTGGGGGGTATTGTTGAAGGTGTGACGAAAATGATCTAAATGTACAATTATGCAGGTATTTTATTCATATTTAGGGTAGCATTTTGCATTTTAGACCAATAGTTCTGAAAACACTAGACCTCGATGGTTCTAATTTTCTTTGATACAAAATTTCCTGTGAAATCATACGATATGTAAGTAGGTACCTACTTAAATATATTCCTACTTCATTATAAACGACATATATTATGTACCATTTTTTTATTTTCAAATATGGAATTATTCAATTTGTCCAAAGAAACGTCAATATCTCAATGACAATTCTTTTTTTTCAAACTTTCTTCAGGCAGGTGGTAATTAATAAATGTAACCTAATTTTGAATTACCGGGGTACTTGAAGAAATCTTATAGGGATACGATAATATAACATTTTTATCCAAAAAAAATAAAAAAATTTGCACAGCTTTTGATGTATTTTCACTTTCAATATGATTTCCATCAAGAAATGCAATATCGTCAAAATTATAAATGGCTTTTTTTTTAATTTGTGACTATTAAAATTATATTTGCTAATTGAATTCTTTTAATTTAAAGGTAAAGATCAAATATTTCATTGCATCTAAAATCATACCATTTAAAAATACTAAAAACCCCACAAAAATGAAAATTATTATTGCTGAATTCGCTACCCTAAAAAAACTCTACAATTTATCAGTTCGTTTCACAATCTCCTCTTCTCAATGCAACACTCGAATGAAACGTGCCTTACATTGTTTTGAATGTATAACTGTGAAGTGAGCAAGGCAACACGCGGCAGATGCAAATAAAGAAATGGTCCCAGTGAGGCACAACTACTGTTAAATGCCCGTTACAAGGAGTGCCCCAGAACGAGTCCCTGTGGGAACCCTTGAATTTGCAGAATGTGTAACTGTGAAGTGAACAAGGCAACACGTGCCCTAGTAATAGTGGCGGTTTTCTCTGAATAATGTCCATTTATACAATAAACTCCAATCAAAAAACTAATAGAATAAATCAAACTTGTATTATAATTTTATCTAAACAGCGCGCCATTAAAACTTCATACTAAAAAAAATCGTTTACTTAAAATACTGTCCAAGAACGAGTGAGCCATGAATTCCGTACGTGCTAAATTTATTCAGCACCTATGGATGTTCTGTCCTGAGAAATCATCCATAAAAACCAAAACATAGGTACTAGTGCGCTAGAGCGGTAGAAATCCAAACTTTGTCCATATGTAGTAGGTGCAAGAAGGCTATACTAACATTTCTTTTTAATCAACATTAATTTGACATAAGTCTTAATTTTTTATTAGAACAACTCTCTTTTAAAAACTTTTGAAGGTTATTCCCGTCAATGATAATCTATGTAAGTCTACCTATGAGTTTTGGATTTTTTTTGTATATCTTACGTTTATAGCTTTCAAGAGCTTTGAATTCATTTTTTTATTTTATTTATTTAAAATTAAATTTGATAATGTTATTATCGAGTTCTGCAAGTATTTTGGGATATTTTATAGTTACAGCTGTTTCGACTTGTAAATTTTCTAAAATTCAGGAAAATTCTTTATCCACCCGGAGGTATTTTTTTCGGAATTTTCATGCTTTGTTTGAACTTTCAGTGAGATCAAATTTAAAATTGAGCTCCCATGGACCGCCACTGTTTGGTGGTAGGGCATAACTGCTAACTCTAGAAGGGCCCTAGATAGAGCCCTTGAGGGAACCCTCGACTCTGTTATTTTGCACTTGTAAAAGTTACACTTATAAATCTAGCGGAAGTGGTTGTGGGTTGTATTGACGAGATTCGACAGGCCGACCACCCCAATAAAATCAAATAGGTAGTTACTTACTGCAGAGTCAAATAATATAAACTTTGTTCTAGTACTGTGGATAAAAAATATATATACATATAATAGGTATGTACATATATAATCATAAAATGGTTAGTTTGTGAAAAATTACAAAGCTGAACCAACATTATAAAAATAATGTTCGATCTCCAACACAGCTACAGAAATAAAATACGATAATATTCTCATAGTTACATCTGTGTTTTACAGCAGAATATACATTTCCAATTCGGGATTTGTCGGTTAACTAACACTTCTGCCATAGGTCACCACCCCAAGTGGCTCTAGCTACGTCGAATGACGTTTGGCCAGGTCTTAGCGGTGGATGCGTCTACAGCCTGCGCACCAACTGCCTAGCGGGCCGGATCTGGAGAGGCCGGTTGAGGGAGACCATTTGACCTCTCCAATGGGACTACAGAGCGGTTTCCTTGCATAGCAGTAGGCGGGACAGATTCTTACTAGTACGTCCGTCATTCCTGGACATACTGACCCACAAATTACTACCAATCCGTCATATCTTGTTCCTTCTCAGATCTACTTCTCCTTTGTTTCTCTGAGGCGCCGTATACCCGCTCAAAAAGAAGAAGATGGAGAGATATGTAATTACGAATGTTGGAGAGAGCGCGCTAATATTTAAAACGATAAAATTGAAGCGAAAATTGTGAAAATGTTTAATAAAACATTTTCACAATTTTCACACGGCTCGTTTAAAATAGATCAAAAATCTCGTGGAGAATATTTAAAATAGCATCAAAAGAAACACTGTGAGTTTTCCATACATATAACTTCTAAAATAAGTTAAATGAACGTGTTTATTATATTTTTCTGAGCATACTTTGCGATTTTTTTCTATCGAGGGAATTTCATATATTTTGCGTTTCGACGTGGAACACGTCTAGATATTATCTTAAAAAATAGCATATATTTTTTTTAAGAGCTTAAAAACTTCAAATTAATGTATAAGGGAGATATGTAAGAATTCAGTAGAACTTCGGGTAGCGGCGGCTTAAAAAGATCCTCCATACGACTACAACATACCAAAGATAACACAGGCACTGAAGAAAATTACTTATCTACTGTGTGGAGCTAAAGTAAAAAAAATGTTATATACCTAATGACAAAAACGTTGTTTTAGTCTCAACTATCAAATTGATAAAATCAGAATGAACAAATAAAACAGAGTCATCATCGTTAATAAATCGAATTACATATCATAATCTAACTTTGAGTACTCACTCACGACTTTATTAACCTCCGAATTATCTCCCAAGTTCATTCCATTCTATTTAATTACGCGTCAATTAGTATTTCTCTGTATAATGTATTATACATACAATAAAGCTCGTGAGCGAACAATAGAGCGACCACCCCTCGTATGAATTAATCATTCAATGCCTGTAGAGAAAGAGCTCAGAAAATCAGGAATACAATCGACCAGGGCATAATCGGCGTTCGGTAAAATATTACGTGAAGTAAGTTTGTGGAATCTTTATTTTATTACATATAGTAGTATAAAGAAAGTCGCTCCCGCTGTTTGTACGCGTAGATCTTTTAAACTACACAACGGATTTTCATGCGATTTTCGCCAATAGATAGGTGATTCATAAGGTAGGTTTATTTATTTATTACTATTTTTGAACATACACTATACAAATTATTACATTGGTTTACAATAATAAGTTTAGTAATAAGAAGAAAAAAAAGTTATTGATCTATGACTCTATGTAAATAGGCTAGTAGTAGTATTTTGCGAACACCTCACTAGACGAACCTGTGCTGAGGTGTTCCCATGTTTGGTATTAAGTGCTATTCTGTCAACGTAAGTGGAAACACCGTATCCTCCTTGGCGTTCTCAAGAAGGGCGCTGTGGGTCGACCCATGGCGGCAGTATCGTATACATAAATTAAAGATTAGTTGGAGTAGGATCTATATACAGTTGTTCTTAGCATCTAGATTCTGTGTAAGATAAATAATTGTCTTGATAAATAGGCAGGTATATTTTTCTATGGACCATACGCCACTGGTAAAATAATATTGTGGTAATGTTTTCTGTCCCGAGACAAAGCTTTATTTATTATTTTTTTAATGTTTGGGTTAAGTTATGTTTGGTTAGGTGTTATAATGTTTTGAGTAAATTGAATACCTTGTTTGATCCAGTCTTTGATGTGTTTTTTGTGAAAAATTGTAGATGTATTTGTAGTTAGTAGTTGCTTCAGTGTGGTGGGCATGCAGTTATATAATTTGTCAAGGTTTTGTGTACATTGGTTGAAATATATAATATTTGAAGGGAGCGGACTGGCAAGAGAGCAGCGGGCTGTGTGGATTTGAAATGAATGCAAATTATCAGTTGGTGTTGGTTATGAAGTATGGGTAATAGCGTTGTCAGTAGATGGCGTGGTCGGGTCTGCTCGTAGAATATAATAGAGAGAAAGGAGATCGGCCATAAACCATTATTAGTATGAAACCGCGCACAAAAGTGTCGCCAACGTTGTTCGATCACACACTACACCAAATCGCATCTACGCTTGTTTCTACATACATATACACCAATATTATAGCTTTCACTGGATTCGCCGCTTTGATGATTCGTGCTGTTTGGTCAATTTAAATTCATTTCAATTCAGATATTTGACATTCATCTTTACAATCGTGAACAAGGTTGAGTCATTTTTTTTTCTATTCAAGCGTTTCTCCATGCGCATTTGTTTATTGCTGTGGCAGTGGTTTTTTTTGGATCGCATACCTAACTTAAATCATCTTCCGTAATTACAGTTGGAGAAAATTTAACAACGTTAAGATGTAAATAATAAACAAAACAAAATTGGTCCCAATTCAGATCCTTTAGAAACTCCCAGGTTGTTTTCAATTGCTTCCGATTCTAAACTTTTAACTGTATTAAAACTAGATGTTTAAAAAAAATTGAAGAATTCATCAAATATTTGAAGCTAGTTTTCACGTTCTATGCTGGTTATGTTATTGTAATATTATAGGCTATAGAAACTGAAACTTGAATAGAACTTACGAAGATCGTAAAAATTTACTCAAAATATTTGATGAATTCATCAAATTTTTTTAAACAACCCATCCCAAGTGTTTTCTTTCATGGAGATATTTTTTGATGGGTTGAGAGTTGGTGGAGGAAAAAGAGAGACAAAAAATAAAAATTGGAAAACCAGACAGCAATCTCTTTTTGAATTGTAAAGTTAATTATAAAATTTATAAGGATTTGAACGTATAAGAGTTGTACTTATCTTTTAATGCTTTGAATTATAAATTTTTTAAATGATTGATTTTATTACTTAAACCGACTCTGTCAATATTTGCGTTCGCACTTGATTTTGCGTCGAATAAGTGCACTCACTCACTTGAATGAATTACAGTTAAAGAAACCTCCCCGCATTTCTGCTACCCTAATACTGCTGTCGTAAGTACTGGGCTATGCTACACACCACAAGGGGAGAGGGCAGGGTGGGCCAATTCATAGAATCAAATTGTTATTGTCGAGCGGTTTGGCGAGGGTGCTTACGATGCGGTTTGTAAAACGTAGCCTTTTGTGGAACAGTTTCGTACAGTTTCAAAAGTTTGCAGAAAGTATAAAACTTTTTAATGTAATGTGTTTGCTTTTTGTATTACGGCCCTTTATATTAAGATTTGGCTTTGATTTTGGGATCGTGGATCTATTTGGATGACAGGTAAAACGAGACCGGATAAACATGCATTCTTACTCTAAAGTCAGCGGATCTAGATGTTACTAATCGTTTAATCGAACTTTCTAGGTCAAATAGAGCCGTTTACTATGATCGATCTTTTCGTGTTACTGGCCCGCTCATTTAGAATTAACTTCCCTCAGCTCTTATTAATATCCATTACTTGGCTGAATATAAACGGGCTGTAAAAACAAACTTATTTAAAAATCATACCTTTCTTGAACCTTAACTCCTTTTCAATATATGTACCTACTCTAATAAGCCGTGTTTCTCAACTTTCTGGTAATTGTTTGGTTTCGATTTCCTCCTTACTGTTTCTTATTTCTAAACGTAAACTGCCTCCTGTTCTATATTATATTTTAGTTTTAATGATTATTGTTTAATGGCACCGTTATTGTTTATCATTATCTATTGACATGTGCCAAAACAGCACTGTTATTGCTAATTTTGTTCTCTTGGTATTGCTTTGCATATACTATATATTCTCTTTTTCATGTTATTGATCAACATTTTGTTAGGACTCGTAAGGAACACTATTGGGTTACTTTTAAGTTTTTTATAGCAACAAGGACACTTGAAATGAAATAACACAAAACTGCGCATACAAATATTACGTTATTATTATACTCATCATATAGGTTCCTACAGTTGTCTAACTTTCATGCCGTCTTCGTCTCCCACACTACGCGTTCGTTACAATTATTTATTTCCATTTGTAAATTCCTTTTTGTGAGATGATGATGTTAAAGACATATTAAGAAAGATAGGAGAAGAATGGTCGTTTTTTTGCAGAAGATGGGCTGAACCATGGTTTAGGATAATGGCTTACAGTCTGCAGGTCTGCAGCTGAAAGGCTTGTGTGGTGAAAGCGTTCAAGGTATTTACAAAAGTACATATTTTTCCAAGTTGTGGATCGTGCCTGAAACGAGTATCCATGGATACTCGTTTCAGGCACGATGCACTCTTATTCAAAATATCCCTGAAGAAGTTACTGCCATTTGCTTGTATATGCCTGCATGAGACAGCTTTTCCGCATTGACTGCCATTAAAACTGTAAATCGCTTCAGACTGAAAATTGGACCGGAGGGGCTATTTCTAATATATCACATGCTGACACGAGGTTCCTAATAATTTTTTACCTAATTCAATTTATTGAGTTCAATTATATTGAAAAAATTTTTTGTTTTATTCAATACTTACAAAAATGTATGTTTTCCTATCCTTTCTCTTATTGTTTTGGAAAAATTATGTATGAAAAAATGAAAAACAGCTACAACCAGCTGTTATCTTGATATCTACCTGAACTTGCTTTTAGATTTACATCGTTCGAGTTACTCGATTTGAGGAGAATTGTATCAGCAGCGAAGCTTACAATATTGGCATCGAAAGGTAGATTACATAATTCATTTATATAAATTAAGAATAAAGTGGGACCCAAAATGCTTCCTTGAGGCAGGCCAAAATTAATTGTCAATTACATCTTTGTTTACGGTTTGACAGGTAATTTCGAAAAATATTAATTATCATTTATTCCTTAGTGTAGGTAGGTTATCCGTAATTTTTTAAATATTTTTTCTGCTGGGGTCGCTAAAAAAACTAAATTTTCCAAAAAGTTGCGGCCCGTTGGTTTAGGATACCAATTTTGTGTGAAGGAGGAAACACAATATCAGAGGAGACTTTCCTAATCCATAATTAGTGTACCTACAATAATTAAACATGAAACAGAATAAATAAAATGTTCAAATAAATGAATGAGCAAATCGCAGGACACCAAATCTTACCGTTTAACAAGTAGAAACAAACTCTAAAAACTAATTAAAAAAATCTTTACCCTTAGCTTTTCTCTCATAATATTATTCTTAGTTTCTAAATTTTATGTTATTGGCTCTTATAATAATCGAAAATAAAACATGACTGAAAAACCGTCCATTTTCAACCATCGCTTCAAGAGCGAGAATAATGTTGAAAGAGTCGAATTTCGGTTCAAATTCGTATGGCAAATATCGGTTCGTAATCAATGACCGATTTGTGGTTAAGTGCGCAATTTAAAGTAAAGGTTTAACTTCCACAGTAAAAGCTGGACAATTAATAGACAGACATTTTTCCGTGGGAGAAATTGGTTCAGGGTTCAACTCCTCTAAAGCGCAGTGCGTGATATGTTGTTTGTTGCGGTGTGGGGAATTTTAACTAACTAACTAACCATCACGCCATTTTTCCGCAGGGATAGGCAGAGAGGACGGACCGCCAAAAAAACTCCTTTTATATCTCATACATGCTCTTCTATTATTCTGACTCTTGACATGGCCTGTCCCAAGTTTCTGATTCACTTGGTCGTGCCATGTCTTTCTAAGGCGTCCCCGACTTCTTCTACCATCCACACTTGCGTTATATATTCTCATTACACTCCTTTCCTCCTTCATTCGCTCTACATGCATAATCATCGGAGCGTCCCTTTCTTAATCTTACTCTTTACGCTTTCATCAGCCTAGCATTCTCTGCGGATGTCCACGTTTCTCACAGGATCGTACATGGTTTTACCACACCGCATTCAGTCTACTTTCATCCTTCCTCTGCCAGTTCCATGCCTCACTGATATAGGTACATCACGCTAGATACCAGCACTCCATGGACAGGATTCTTTGGACAATTTTTTGTTGGTGTCAACGGTGTTCAGTCCTCCATTAACGGAGTTACCTGCATTTACGCTTCTTTCAATATCTCTACCAGCCTTCCCTTCCCTCGCAAACACACTTCCCAAATACACAAACTCATTTACCTGCTCCAACTATTCATCGTTCACAACTACGTTGCACATTGTTTTCATATGGGCATTTTAATCGGTTGTTAATTGTTTTTTCGTTTTGCAATACGTAATTTTTCGTTTATAATCTATATTCGACTTTATGTCAACTAATTATACACTTTGGGGAGTGGTTATTCATGATAATTTAAGAAATCAACTCTAAAAAGTTTTTTTTTAAATTTAGTCAATTGTTCACTCTACAAAGAATACCCCTATTACATTGTGTTTACTGCGAAAAATGCGTTTGATGTTTTTTTTTTCAATTGTTTCTGGCTTTCACCCTTCAAGGGTGTTCTAGGTCATCTTTTAAAATTACAGATAAAAGAAAGGTGAATTTATATATAGTAATTTTTATTAAAATAAGCAAATTTCAGAATTATATGGAAGATTTGAGTCGAGTTCAGAATTATAAGAGATGAAATGTTGAATGGAGGGGAGGCAATTTTAGATAACGCTTGATAGAAGAGAGGATATTTATTTAGAAAGGTACAACAAAAAATATGTGATCTAAAGTTGCCACATCTATGCCACAGAATGTACAATCTGGGGAGTCAAGAATGTGAATTTTAAGAAGGTGGGAAAGAATGGAACAATATCCGATTCTAGGTATGTTTAGAAAAATTAGGTTTTGAAAAATTCAATATTCGGCACAAAAAAAAGTGGTCTACTGGGCAAAAAAGTTTGGGAACCTCTAATCTAAGAGATGACTAAATAGAAGAAGGTAAAATTATAGGTTAGAATAGGTAAGGTTAAGTTAGGTTACGTTAGGTTTATTTGATCGTTTTCTTCACTTTTCTTCAATGTTCTGTATTTTCATGGAGTCGGTACACAATTACCTACGTAGGTAATTGTGTAAGTTCTGCATTTTGCCGGGGGCCTCCGAGGAGTGCTTCCTTTTAAAAGTACTCGAGTTCTAGGAGCAGGTCCCGGGTCCGATTTCTTCGGTGCGGACCGGGTAGGTACTGGGTGCTGTTGCGGCTACCGGGACGCATACGTTTGGCCGGAGCCGGACCTCGGAGCCGGAAACTTAAGCTAACTTCCTAACTTCCTAACCAAACTCGGAGCCGTACAATAGGACTTGTCAATTATTCCAACTTTCGAATTCAGAAGTCTGACAAAGAGAATGAGAACTGCATTTAATTATTATTTTTTAAATGATTATTAACTCGCTAAATTAACCTTTTAACTTTTGTTTGTTATTAAAAACTGCGTGTAGCAGATAAAAATGAAGAAAAAAATCGCGTTTACGAATAGATACAAGTAAATCTACAAAAATACTGATTTTATCCAGAAAAGTGTTATTTTCCCCTTTTATATTTTTAAAAAACACATCTCGTGTGTTTAAAAAAAAATATTTTTGCGTTATTTATATCTACTGATGTTATGGAATAAAAATTAAGTTTGCTAAAAAACATAAAATGTGGAGATTTGGTTTTATTTTTTTTTTCCTGAATCTCGAAATCAAGTTTTTTTTCAAAACTACCGGTCATTTCAGCGAATCAACACCAATTTAATTTTTTTCACGTTTTCGAATAGCTACAGATCATACGCAACTTTTGAGACCCCGGGCGTTAAAAAATAAGGTTTTTTTCTCTCTATGAAGAGCGACATAAGCTACCGTACAAGAACCCGAATGTTGCGAGTGACTCGGACTGCGAACATGGGGACGCCGATGGAGGCATCCGGGTTCCGGTGCCGAGTCGGGCTACGAGTTCCATTGTTGGGTCCGAGCCCTGGACCGGGTGCCTTGGGAGTAGTCGAGTTGAAAAAGGAGTGGAGTAGGATCCGCTTCCAGCGAATAACCCGAGTTCAAGAGCCCATTCCGGCTGAACCGACACATCGCTAGTAGGTACTGACATTTCATTTTGCGGTTAAAGCATATTATTTGAGCCAGGCAAGACGTACCTCCCGCCTCGGCCGTTGAACATGTCATGGCGGGCGGCAGCCAATTGCGATCGTAATAATTGTAATTTATAATAGTGAATATTGTAGCATTACATATTATGTAATTGTGAATCAGAAAACCGCGGTTTGACCGACCATTGCGGGCTAATGACAACAATCGTCCCGTCCATGTCCGATGAACATGCAAACTGTTACCTATGTTATTTCGTTATTTAGCCACTTAATAAAAAAATAATATATAGATTTCTTCGTATTTCTAAAGTAAATGAAGCATTTATTTTTTTAAATAATTATTATTAACATGCAAACTTGGCAAAGTTGCCTCTAAAAACTTGAAAAATTGAAATTTTATTGTCCTATATTTTATAGTTTAAAACACGAATAAATAAAGTAGCATGTATAGGTACGTGCTAGATATTTGCTATACCTTTTGATTTAAAAAAAAATATTATTTAGTTTGGTAGAGTATTTTGGCCTCAAATGCGATTTAAGTTTTGTATGAAAAATTCCGGGCAACCGTTCATCTTAACACCCTGTATGTAAACTTATTGGATTATGTTGTATAGAGTTATGTCACTATGTATATGAGCTGTACGTAAATGGTTAGAAATGCATATTGAAAAATGCACATCCGTCGTAAGTTGTAATTGTTGAATCTTGCGCAAAAGATTACAATATTGAACCAAGAAAATAAAATATTGATTTTAAATGAGATGGCATTCAGTTGGCATACGTTGAAGTTATATAAAATTCTAGCTGGTACCCGGCATGCGTTACAATCCCATTCAAAGAAATAAATAGTTTCTCCCTGCAAGTCCATTCCCATGCGTCCCCGTTCCCCTCCCGTGTCCCCACCCCTCCTGCGCTCCCTTTCCACTTTCCCCGCCTTCCCCCTCCCTCGTCTTCCCGGGAACCCCACCTCCTTCATTGCCATCCCCCTCCTGCCCTCCCTCGCTGCATCTAAAATATATGAAATACAAACATTTTCAAACCACCCGCGCTCACCTGTAGTATTTTTTAATACAACTTTCATAATGCCAGAGCTACCATTATATATAGAAACACTCTTCTGCTAAAATGAAATGTTATGTAAAAACGTTGAGTCAACTATCTGTCAATTTTGATGGGGACACCCTAATCACCATCTGGATAGAGATGCCCTTATCATTTAGAAGTATGAAATATACTTTACGACCTATTCTCGTACCTACCAAATATACATAAAAATCGGTCAAGCCGTTTCGGAAGAGTGTGACCACAAACACCGTGACACCAGATTTTTATATTATTGATTTATATACTCGTAGATAGTGGTCACTTGTCAGCCAGTACAAACGGAGACTTGAGACTGTTCCGAAACTCTCGCGTTCGACAGATGAACGATACTCACAACATCAATGAATAGGTACCATTGCGAACCTTGCCGATTATGTGACAATTATTTTGGTTTGTAATCTTAAAATTTTAGGCAAAAAACTTATTCTCGCTTAATTAGCAGTTTTTTACATTAACTGCGCACAGAAGGCCCCAAGGAAAATAATTTCCTTCGGGGCCTATGTCGTCTTTACGGATGGAGGGTCTTTAACATGGATCTTAAAGAGACCCCTAAATAAATAAATATCCCCGCTTTATTGACCTGTGTTTCCTCCCTCAAGTCATTCCATACCCGAACTTTTGAACTCAAGAACGAGTCGTAGAAACAACCCGTTCTCTGTGACGAATGTCAATCGTGTACAACTGTACGTTTTGCGCGTTTCCCAGAAATAGATTGCAATCCGTTTGTTATAATAGCGATAGGGGAATCTATCACATGATCTCCATGTATTAACCCGTTGAACGGCAGGAGACCATATTTGTCCTAGCTCACATACTTGTCCCAGCCCACACATTTCTCATTAAATCGCTGTAACTCCCTTACTAACAGAGTGAGAAATATGTTCTCAATGGTGTTAGAAAGGCAAAACACCACGCTTTGTAGTCAAATCTAAATCAAAACCACCAAAAAAATATACTTTTATGAAACCAAAGTTTTGAATTGCTATTTGAAAAAAAAAAACTTGGAACTTTGATAATTAGATAAAAAGTGAGGCAATATTAACGTTTATAATACAACTGTCTAATAAAATGTGTATGTAGGAATGTAAGTAAGTAAGTAAGTAGTGTAAGTGTAATCAGTAATTTTAGCAAAAAAAACGTGAGGTGAGCCATTTTTAAAACTTTTTATGTTTGCATGCAAATTTTTTATATTTAAAAAATTATATCTTTATTTTAAATTATAAAATTTGAAAGCTTATTTCATCACCTTTCAAAAACAGTTTTTGGTTTTGGGATGTATTAAGAAATATTCCATTTATTAACATTTTATTGTAAAGCGGAAATCTTTTGACCATCTGAAAAATACGACAAATTTCTGAAGGGAAAACACGTTTTCCTGACGAAAGCTAATTTGTCGGATTTTCGAAACTAACAATAGAAATGAGTAGATTGTAATTTGTATTTATTTTATATATATATGTGTATATTCATTTCGTCTACTTGAAGACAATTCTCTTTGAAGATTTCCTGAACAATGCAAATCCAAATTTTTCTAATTTGACAACTTCAATCTTGTAAGAGCAGCATCTCTCAATGGCGCTAAATCTTCTATTCCTTCCTTCCTACTTCCTCCTTCATCCTTCATCCTCCTCGTCTCCTTTCATGTTCCCCTTGCTTCTTTATAAAAAGTTTCCCTTTAAAAAACTCAGTTAAAAACCTTTTTCGACTTTTAAATATGTTCTGGGCAAGTGGGGACCGCTTTTACAGTGTGATTACCAGAAAACTTACCCTTTCCGGATCTTTAAATATAGTATGGTCTTCGATAACTAAACTTACCAGTTCCGCGACTTTTCATACTGTGATAAAATATCCCCGACAAAATATCCTCGACAAAATATCCTAAAGACAAAACACCCCCAACAAATATCTACTAAAATCTAACCTAACCAAACCTAATCTTACCTAGCAACGTAGCAACCTAACCTAACCCAACAATAAATGGGAAAAAAATAATATAGACATCCTCCTATAAAGACAATAACTTATTTTTCAAAAATAGTAAAATGGGACAAAAATAATACAGATAACAATAATTTATTGTCTTTACAGTGAGTCTGTATTATTTTTGTCCCATATTTTTATTAGGTTATGTTAGGTTACTTTAGGTTTTAGTAGATTTTTGTTGGAGGATGTTTTGCCTACCAAACTTACCATCATTCAGTTTCTCCACAGGGGTAGGCAGAGGGGATATACCGCCACACGACTCTGTTTCGGCACACACTCCTTGCTTCATTCACATTCATCAACTTATTCATACTCAGAAATAGAAAACACACTGACCACAAGTACCTACAGACTGATGCAGAATCCACACTACTGCAAAATATATCTGTAATTCTTTCAGTAACTACATATGATTCATAAAACAAACAATTAAATTCATGTAAGTGACATTCTCAGCACGGGAGATCCCTGTGAAGATATAATTACCGGTGACCATACAATTCTAGAAAATAGTACTTTATCATTCATTTGAAAAATCATGGATGGGTTGTTTTAAAAAATTTGACGGATACATCAAATATTTGAATTTAATTTTCACGTTCTGTATAAGTTCTACTTAAGTACTGTGATTATTTCAGTTTTATGAAGCAACTGGCCTATAATTATATAATAACAGAACTTGAATAGAACTTACACAGAACCTGAAAATTAACTTCAAATATTTTATGAATCCGTCAAATTTTTTGAAACAACTCTTCCTAAGAATGATGAAAAAAACTTAAATAGGTTACGTTAGGTTAGGTGTTAGGTTACGGACATTTTTTTCACTTAAAACGAATTTTGAAACAGGTATTGAAATGCCACTTTGTTGAATTGGCATGCAACCATCAGTACTTACCTACTTTACTGACTTATAACAAAAAAAAACATTAAAACATTTATTTATTAGATATTATTATCATTCTCTTGATATGATTATATTCTGTTTTAATTTAAATAGAAAAATATATGTTATTCTTGTACATTCTCCATGCCGAAACGGCAAGTTTATGAAATGGGGTATTTCCACAAATGAGGGATTCAAATGAAAATGTAGATTTAAAGATAATATTTTTGATTTTATTAATAATACTAAAAAAGTTTGCTTTTTTATGTTTTCATTCAGTATTATTGTTTTGATTTGACAAAATCAAAACGGCCTGTAGTTTGCAAATGGGTTTGTGACGTCACAAGCTACGCCCAACTGCACCAGCATAAATAAACACGGTCAGGGAGCATCCGCACTCATGACGTCACATGATAGCCACGCCACAAAATATCGTTTTAGCGGTAATTCAAAAATGGGAAACTTTAACTTACTGTAGAAAATTTAATCGTATAACATAAAAATAAAATAAATGCATTAACCATCGTAATTTTTTGCTTAATTTTTTTTAAGCAATAATAAAACGTGGAAAATACCCTATTCTCTCGATTGAAAAAAATTTGCATAATTTGCTCCGAAAACTATTATAAACACGTTTTTTCTGCTATCTTACAAGTTATACGTATGAAAAAAATCATAGTGTTTCTTTAAATGCTATTTTAGACATTACCTACGAGATTTTGTTCTATTTTAAACGTATCTTGTTTTGTTAAACATTTTCACAATTTCAAATATTATTGTTTCTATATATTGCTGTAGAAATGAGATCCCTGAGGCGAATGTGTGGTAAAACCATGTACGATCGTGAGAGAAACGTGGATATCCGCAAAGAATGCAAGGCTGACGTAAGCGTGATGTGTAAGATTAAGAAAGGGACTCTCCGATGGTTTGGGCATGTAGAGCGAATGAACGAGGAAAGGAGTGTAAGGAGAATATATGATGCAAATGTGAATGGTAGAAGAAGTCGGGGACGCCCGAGGAAGACATGGCACGACCAAGTGAATCAGATACTTGAGTCGGGCCATGTGAAGAGTCGGAATAATAGAAGAGCATGTATGAGACGATGTATGAATGTGAACGAGGCAAAGAGTGTGTGCCAAGATCGAGTTGTGTGGCGGTCCGTCCTCTCTGCCTACCCCTGCGGGGAAACGGCGTGATGGTTAGTTAGTTAGTTAGTTAGTTAGTTAGTTCTTTCTTATATCAGCACGCTCTCTCTAACATTCGTATTTACATATCTTTCCATCTTCTTCTTTTTGAGCGGGTATACTTTGTGATATTGCACAATTAATTCGGTTACATTATAACTGATACTTTTGAGTCACCCGGTGATCGGAACCATTTGTATAAAAAAATACGAAACTCCTCTTTGCCCGGTTTAAAATCATTTATTACCCGACCTGTCCCCTTGCCCGCCTTGCCCCGTACAACTTTAGCTTCTCCATTAGTAACCCCGGCGGCTGGGGAGAGTGGTAGTAGAACGGGCAGATCGGCCCTCCCCCAATAGTCTAACTCACTTTGCAGATCTCTCCCCTACTTGTACGAGTACCTACTTGCGGACAGATTGATGCAGATGTTTTTTATTCTTATTTATATCGATCTGTAAAGTGGGGTGAGCGCGGACAATTATTGGCGTAGGTATATTTGATTTTTTCGGATTAAAAACAAAAATCATTCAGATCGAACGAGTTGATATAGTGGTAAAACGTTAACCTCTCGAACCTAGACAAAATAATAATATCATACCTATCATAATATATTTCCTCTTGACATTCAATTTCAAATGGGTTCACTGTTTTAGAACGTAGTTTCTCTAAATGAAATACTATTTCAGATCACTTTCAATCCCACATATAAAAGTCCCGCATATTTTGTGTAATAATACTTAGACGAAATAGATTTTCAAAAATAATTAAAATGTTAAAGGATTTATTTTTATTTTTTATTAGTGACTATTTAATTACAAGTTTGATGAGAATTACAATATATGATAATGTATATAAATATTTCATCTGTTTGTTCTTAGTCCTCCTCACTAGGTGGTCCTGTGCTGAGGCGGACCGGTAGATTTCTTTGATTTTCCGTTATTTAGTTTCTATGAGGTTTTTAATACATTCTCTAGTATGCCTGCATTAATTTCTTTCACCCAATTAAATTTGTTAACCGTGAAACAGGTAGGTACTGACCTTGAACACAATGATATTTATCCACAAAATATTAAACAACATGTTACCAAAATACTTCTCAAATAAAATTGTATACAACAAGGACATTCTCAGACATAACACGAGGACGTGCAAGGAAATCAGGCTACAAAAAAGAACAAAGCGAATACGCAGAACAGTTTACTGTACAAGGGAATGAAGTTATATAGCACGCTACCAAAAACTTTAAATTCCACACCAATTGGAAAGTTCAAGATGTATTGAAGGAGCTAAATTAAACTAGAAAAAATATAGTGAATATGAAATATTATAATTAATTAGAAATTTGTCATCTTAAATGTACAAAAAACTAAAATAAAAATTATTTACATCAGCGGGAGAAAATGTTACAGAAATCCCGCGGGATTGCGGGATGCGGGATTGCGGGATGCGGGATGCGGGATTGCGGGATTCAAATCCCTATTTCCTCCGTCTTACAACATAGCTTTCTTCAAGACCATGAAGTACCGAGTGTCACTCAAAAATACCCCCTACATCTCAACCCCAAAAATGGCATAGGTCCAGAGGGAGGGTCCTCATACGGTTTTGATGTTGAAAAAAATACTATATCAATACACGTATATTTTCAATCCGTGCTGAAATTATTAAATCTACAATATTTCACTAAATTAATTTGGCAATAATAAAAATAAATAAAAGCAAACAATCATTAATTCTGAAAGAAAATCTGTTCAGTGGAATAACAAAAATTAAGTCAGTACCTACTGCAAATCAACTTACAAAAATGAACAGATCCGCGGATTATTAAATGCAGTGGCGTAGCGAAGTAGGGGCGGCGGGGGCGGCCTGCCCCGGGAGGCACTTTTAAGGGGCGGCAAAATTTCACAATAAATAATAATTATATCTTAATCATCTCATTTAATATATTTTTAGCACCTATGATTCGGACCGATTGAAATGAGCACGGAATTTTTCATTTGTTATTCTATGACGAAACCCTATGAATCTATGGGAGTCTCCTATCTTTAAATGAATGTATAATAATGACATCTTGCTCATTGTAGCAACTGGCAACACCAACTGTACTGAATTGCAAGAATTCCCCGTATTTTATTTTGTTCTTGAATTATTTATGACTAATATTCAGCGAGAATGACTTCAGGGAAGTCGGTGAGTGATGCTTTGACAATTCTAAGAAAGTTTCATTCATCGATAGATCGTCCGTCAGTATTCTAATTTATATTAACTTAATCGTATATGTATACGCTTTCCAAACTGTGATTTTAGTGCTGATAATAATTACGTGTCGTGATAGTCAAATTGTCGCGGGTTCGATTCCTGCTTCAGGACTAAGAAGTTTTTATAGTCCTGAGTTTCATAACATCTTTCTAACGTTTAATATACTGTTAAAATCAAAATATTAATGAGAGAAATTGCTTTGTTTTTAATTCTTCTTATCTTTCAATAAATCTATAAATAATAACAGTTGCGTTCTAGTTCTAATTGGAAGTTGATTTATGTTTTATATTTAATTAGCTGACCCGGAGAACTTCGTACCGCCTCAGAATCAATAACTGTTGAGTTAACTTATAAGCTGAATTAAATTCAGTTTTTTTACTAAGTTAAAAATTACACAATAAAGCAATTATCGATGCGCGACTGTCCGTATTTTGTTTTTGTCAGTATCAGAGATGAAGTTGTGTATGGATTTATAATTTTTGTGATATTCTTACTTTTAACTTACTTAGAAAAGTAAGAAAATTACAATGGGAATTGCGTTTTACGTGGGAGGGAGATTTATTATAATTATTTTATTTTTCTTTCGGAGGGATGCAGTTGCAGACAAACATTCACCGGTTGTCCCATTTTTGACTGTTCCAAAGAGGAACAGCATAGCAGCTTTATAATAATATCTATTAATAATATACAAAAGCAAAACAATCAGCGCATTGACATTTGTAGTTTTTAAATTTTTAGAATTCACTCACTACTCAGTATTATACTTATCACAATATTCCTGCAGTTTTTTCAGGAAATAAGAATTAGCATAAGTTGCCCATCGTCATGGTATAAGCATAAGTTTTCTGTACCTGTCATATACCTGTATTCGTGTAAGAATTTTTATTATATTATATTGTAAAACATATCTACATGTAAATGACTTTTTTTATTTTGTAACCCGTACACTGCACAATATTGATGATTGTTCATGCCGAAAAGTTCTTTAGAATTACTATATATTTTATTTTTTTAATAATAATAATAAAATATAATAAATAATATTTCACATAAAATTTATTAATTAATTGTATATTTTAATATTTTAAATTTAAGTACATATATTGGAGGGGGTGGCGAAATTTTCCTCAACCCCGGGCGGCTGACAACCACGCTACGCCACTGATTAAATGTAATAAAATCTCACTTCTCTAATGAAGACACCGCCGAAAGTGACTTTTGAATTCGAGTCCATTACAGAACTCAGAAGTTTAATTGCGTTTTTTTTATGACCGGTCGTTACCACCGAGTTAAAGCCATTGGGCGGTCATTAAGGCTGCTTTGGGACACAGCTATTTGAAACCGATCAGTCTGATTCATCTGTGTGTTTCTTGTTTCACAGTAAGTGTAATTCAGCAAAATGGCGGCTGGTTAAAATTAAAAACGAAAATATTTCGGAAATTTTCAAACAATTTATTAATTCGTAATAATTTTCAGTACTACATATTTATTTATTTATGAGTAAAAGGCAGACAGCTCATACAAAAAAAAACAGAGATAAATATATATATATATATATGCAGGGGCGTGCACTCCATATAGGCACATAAGCACTGCCTACCCTCCCGTTTTTGTAAAATAAAAGCATGTAAATAATATTATAATTTTAACGGTGCTCCAGATTTCATGTCCGGGTTGAATCTTTCCCAAATGAAAGACTAAACCCTTCCACACACTTTTCCACAAATGAATATCTAGTAAATTAACGCAATGTAATTGCACTATATAAGAATAAAACAATACAAGAACAATACGTCAATCCACCAGAAACATAATGGGAAAATATTTCACCGACTCCAGATATTTTCATATCAGAGGGTTCGGCTCTGATGAAATCCTAACTGGTCCGATAAATCCTACTGATCCCTCAATATAAATATTTAAAAAATCTTTCGTAATCCTACATGTATTTAAAATGACCGACTTTTGCATTTTTATGTACAAATTTTTTGACAAATCTAATACGCCTAAATTTTGAATGAGAGAGCTAGGTATAATGCCAGTAGCCGAAATAACAAATGGTAATATTTTTATAGTCTGAGAATGCCAAATTCTTTTAATTTCATTTCCTAAATCAGTATATTTTCTTATTTTTTCAGAAACAGTTTTCTGAATATTACAAGAATTTGGAATAGCGACATCAATGATATAAGTTATTTTCTTAATTTTGTCATGTAAAACTATATCGGGTCTATTATGACTAATTGTTCTGTCTGTCAGAATAGTTTTATCATAATAAATTTTATAAAATTCATTTTCTAAAAATGAATTTGGTTCATATTCATAATATGGTAAATTACGGCAGTCAATCAAGTTATGTTTAATTACCAAACTTTGGTGAATTATTTTTAAAACTTGATTGTGCCTAAATGTATACTCGGACGGCGCTAATACAGAACATCCCGATATAATATGTTCTATAGTTTCCGGAAAAGCCAAACATTTTCTACATAAATCATCAATTTGATTTGCATCTTTGATGATATGCTTCCTATAATTTTTAGTATTAATGACTCTATCTTGTATGGCAAGCATAAAGCCTTCTATTTCTGCGCTCAACTCTCCAATACTCAACCATTTGTTTGACGAAAATTTGTCAACATATGTTTGGTTGAGATAATTGAAGTGTTTTGCGTGAAGAATTTTATTTGACCAGGAATCTAATAATTCCTGGTTGGTATTTATAAGAATGCTGGCATTCTCGTCGTATAAATTTAATGGTGAAATATTTCTATCTGCCTTGCATATTATTTTATGCATTTCTGAACTATCAGCTTTATAATTATATTATAATTATTGCTAAAAATAAATACAAACTTTAAAAAATAAGAGCGAAAATGCTGAGCAACCGAAACTACGCGAGCGACACATCAAACGCGGCATAAACTGTAACTAGAAACTACACGCGCGCCCTCCAATTGCCTCACTAAAATGCGGTCTAAGCAGGAATTATTTCTGACTAGAGTTAACTTCATACAAGACATAATTCAATGTTTACGAAATGCACAAAGCATAGAGTAGAACTGTCGTTTTGGATTTGCTTCTATGAGGTTTTTTTGTTAGTATTTAGCAGTGCTTTCTAGAACAAAATTAGCAAATGTCAATCAGTGACGACAAAAACATCTGTTGTTATGTACTTCTACCAAATAGTTGTCTTTCATAAATGCTAATTGTTGGTTCAAAAACGTTTGTCGTACTTTAATTTTGAAATTATCTGATAGAATATTGAAATTTTAACCTGTGAAACTTGTTGTATTTTCTTACTGCCTACCCTGATCAAAAACTCTGTGCACGCCCCTGTATATATGTCTCATATGTTAATATTGATTAGAGATGGAGTCTGATTCATCTGTGTGTTTTCTTGTTTCACAGTAAGTGTAATTCAGCAAAATGGCGGCTGGTTGATATTAAAAACGAAAATATTTGGGTATTTTTTTAAGTTATTCAATGATGCGTAATTGTTTTCAGTACTAAATATTTATTTATTTATTTGTAAGAGGCAAACAGCTCATACATAAATTACAGAGATAAATATATATATACGTCTCATATGTTAATATTGATTTGAGATGGAGTTTTGTTTAGTAATAATATATTTTTTTAATTAATTTCTTATACCATTACAAATTTTAAAACTTATTACATATAATAAATAACACCATATAAATATTTTGCAAAAAATTGTTCACAAATATTTCTACACAATAGAAATTTCAAGAAATATGGCAATTTCAAAAAAATCTTAAGACAGTGGTGAAGATTTCGTCAATGTGGATAGACTCTTTCAAGAATCGAAAGAATTTCCCTTTTGAATCTCTCCTCACCGACCCCAAATATATCAATCTCGGAGGACATTTGGTTCAGGAGCAATATACTCCTCCATTGGCAGGTTAGTCCTACAGGCAGGAAGATAGAATAATCTATGATGACGCTGTCTAAGATAGTCATCTGGAACATAGAGAATCACGCGCTCAATATAGCCTCGCAGGGTCCAAAGATGAAATTGTTTAGGTCAAATTTGAAACAAATCTATCATTACTATCAGTTTTTAAATGAATTTTATAATACGGAATGTAATATCCAAAACACCTAAACTTTTTTAACCCATTTAACATTTAACCACTGGAGCGCTTTTCGCCACAATATGGCACTATTTCAAATATCTCGGATTGCTTTGCTGCCAATTTTGGAAAATTTTCCCTTATTTGTTAGTAATTAAATAGAAGTTTACGATTTTATAATATTTTTTAATAAATCCTACGAATACTTGATAATCGACAAAAGATAAGTGAATTCATTGGCTATATAGAACTATAATCAGTTTGTATGTCTCCATATTAAAATTCGGCGTAATTTTTTTTTAAGGTGGGCGGAAAATATTCAAAATGATCACCAAAATTCACGAGTAATCGGATGTAATTAAGTACTTAAAAAGGAAAAGAGTAAGCAAATCCACAGTGTATGTATTTGCTTACTTTTTATACAGTTGTATAAATCAAGTCACCTGGTGTACAATCAGATCTTTTATTCTTATTTTTTTTCCAAAAGACCAACGCCATTTTGCTGGAAGCGAGTTCGCCCGCCTTTAACGTGGTCGCTTTCGTACTAATATTTGTATTTTAATGTGAAAACATACTTTAATTTACCATTATAAGTCACAAAGAGAACGGAAGCGGGCACCGCGCACATCAAATGCCGCAATTTGGCGATTAACAAAGCGTGTCTAAAAAGTTGCTCGTTATTATTGTAATTCAAATGTATGTTTGTGAATGGCGGGTATTATTCGTCATATTGCCGAAACTGACGAAAGAATGGGATACTTCCGGTATGGCTTTTATTATTATTAATTTCATTGCGAGTCTCACGTCAGGTCTATTCAGTGGTGTAGTTAGCATGGGTGGCACCCGGGACGGATAATGTTGACTACCCCCCCCCCCCCCCCCCGAAAAACCGAGAAACCGGCTAAAGGGCAAGGATGTTGAGATTCGTTCACGGCCAGTCCGACAGCCATACACATTCTCGCTGGTACTGCCACATGAAGAGAGAGATATCCCACCCGATATTAGCGTTCTTCACCATACTTGTTTTTATTATCATTTTTTGCAGATGCTTGCAGCATACGTAAGATGCCAATACCTTGTGAGCAGCAGCCTTGGATGTTTATGTATTTAATTACTTTATGTTTGAAATACTTTATATATTGATCATATATCATTCGCATTTTGTGTATAATGTAAGCACTTGCATACTGCTTCCTAACACCGTATGCAGAGACACTGGAGGTCTAGTTTCTTTCAAACTTAAATGTAGATTCGTTCTTTTGAAAAATTTGAGTCCTTGCGAGAGCCTTGAAGGAATAACCATCTGTTATGTATACCAGGGCGGGTAAGTGATGGATATAAACCTTCAATGCCCCCACCCCCCCCCCCCCCTTATCGACGCTGAATTCCTTAGGGTCATCGGGCATTTCCCTCCAACCTCCCATTAACTTTTCTTTGAGGCATCACCGAGGAACCGGCTAAGAGGCGTGGAAGCTGAGTGTGGTTCACGGCTAGACCGAACGTCATGCGCCTTCTTGCTGGGACTGCCAATCGATTGGAGGGGACGCCCAACCGTCTGCCATGCCCTTATTATTTATATACTGTATCTTCCTCTCTACAGGTGCTTGCAGGATACGCTGGATACAATCACCCAGCGCTTTCCTCCTCGTGGACTATCACCAATCTGTCCCATTGTCTTGTCTACATTTTATCATACTAACACTTATTGTATCTTATATTTCCCGATAAGCACTTGCATACTGCTTACTAACAACGTATGCAGGGACACTGGAGGCCTAGATTCATTCAAAATTAAATGTAAATCCGTTCATTCAAAAAAATTTGCCTCCTTGCGAGAGACCGTATAGACACAAAACTCTCCCGTTGAGGGACACTTCAACAGGAGACGGAGCTACAGACCGTGTTCTTGGTAGGTGACACTCGGTAGAGTGTCACCCTCCCCCCCCCCCTCCCCCCCCCATCGGGTACTCCCCCACTAGCTACGCCACTGCGTATATTATGTGTATATAAAACATTAAAACCACATTTCCATTTCATTCAAACCATTCTACGTCAATTTAAGTGAGATAACTAAAACATGTGTCAGTTTAAAGATGAATTGCCAACAATCTATTGGACAATTTGGAGTTTAGATGATTTCAGCAGATACACATCTCATCTGTTGGAAAACACGTGAAGGGCACAGGGGGAAAATATGCAATGTCGCATTTTTATGTTTTTTTAACTGGCAATAAACAAGTGCCATTGTATAGAACAAATGTGGTAGAATAAAAAGCTTAAACCCACATTGCGGTAGCATGAAGAGTCACTGAGTAATCTTCATTGTAAAATATTGATACAGTGCAATAACAAGCAATGTCCAAGTCGTACAGGAAAAAAATAAGCATTGTCCATGGTTGTCGGCTCAACGATTACAGTTTAAATTTTTGAAGTTATTTTAATACGTTCTTCTGTTGCGTGCTATGCGGCATGTGTTTTTGATATTATAATTAAAATACAATCCAATTCGTTTCGATCAAGTGTCGGTGCAAGAAGAAGACGAGGTTAAACTGATATTTATTGCCGAAAGGTTTTTCGAGGGTATTTTTGTTGACTAAACATTGCTTAGAGGGAGAGGGGAACAACCTTCTTAATACACTAATATCAATATATGTAGAAATGTAATGGCGCTACAGCCCTTCTTCAACATAAGCCTCCACCGCCCTCTGTCCTCGGCCGTCGTCTTCCAATCTGCGACATGGAGTATCCCTCTTGCATCTTTCCTGACATCATCCTCCTATCTCAGTCTAGGTCAGCCCGCCTTTTTTTACCTCTTGGGTGTCCTGTTAGAACCTTCTTCGGTACTCGCGTGCTTGGCAATCGGTGCACATCTCCGGCCCATCTTAATCTTTGGAGTTTTAAATGGGTGGAGAGTCTGGGAACTTGGTAGATATCATAGAGCTCATTATTGTGGCAGATTCTTCATGCCTCTCCCTCTCGCACCGCTCCTAAGATTCTTCGAAGTACCTTTCTTTCGAAGGTGTTCAGCTGTTCCGCTGACTTTGCCGGGAAGTTTAGACTGCTCGAAAGAACAGCTTCAGTTAAATTGTTTTTGCACTCAATCTCATTATTTGTATTTTAAATATTTTTAAAATGGTTTTTTATTATGGTCGCAGGTGTACAATTTTTTTTATTATTATTATTATTATTTGAAATAAGCGCGTAAAGGAACACAATTCCCTGTTTGCCAAATTCGATATTATTTTAGTAAAGTGAAAAAAAATCTCCATACAAGACTTATCCATCCAATGAATAATTCATACTAACGCTATGAATAAAATTACATATTTATTGTTTGAAACATTTACAAAGTGTTATATAATATTAAATAAAATGCCATTGGGTTGTGCATAGATTTTATCACCCCAATCAAAAATGTTCACAGCATGCGTACAGCATACGTAGAGCAAGGTTTATTTGTTACCAGGTGGAGATGCTAATGGAGAAATAACAAAAATAATGAGTAAATTAAAATATTAAACAAAGTAAGTACATTGTACAGACAAAAAAGAAGAAAGAAGGAAAGAAAATAAAGAGAAAATAATAAATCAATCACATGTTTATAGTTCAAATACTTATATGTGCAAAGACGTCATATCAGCTTATAGCTAACAATATTGGCACTTTTTTTGTATATAAGGATGTTTATAAATAACGAAATGTTTGAAAATAAAATAAAACAAATTAATTGAAGAACTGTCTTTTAACTGTTAAAAAACCAAACCGTTTATCACATATATGATTCTGAATAAATTTCAGGGAATCAAAAGCTTTGTCAAAACTGACTGATGATATTAATTTTGGATATTAAAAAAATATATATATATTTGTTCTCCCCTATGATTAACCAGGGGTGATCGAGTTCATGGGGTGTGACTAGTTGAGACACCCCATGACCTTTTAACCTTTTGACCTCTCCAGCCGGAATCTCTGGCCTTGCATTGCAGTGGGAGGAATGGATTCGTATGTCCGTCACTCCTGGACACACTGACCCCCAGATTCCTACCCACGTCTGCTACCTTTTTCTTTTTCCGAACTTTCCCTTCTTTCCCTAAAAATATCCTTCACACAGCATCCCCAAAGACGACAAAGGCCCCGAAGGAAATTATTTTTGTCGGAGTCTCGTGTGGAGCTAATATCAAAAAACAAGCGACTTTTTAGTTTTCCCCTATATAACATGAATAGTTGCAGTTGAACATGAAAATTATTCTGTACAACGAGTCAACGAGTGTCTTTTTAGATGTACTTTTTGAGAACGTGAATAATAAATTACAGGTGGATCATGAAAAGGGTTTTTCTTTAATGTGAGTCAGCGAGTGCCTTTTAAGGTGTACCTTTTGATAACATGAATAGTTGCAGATGGAACATGAAAAAGGCTTTTCTCCACTGTGAGTCAGCAAGTGTCTTTTTAGATGTTCTTTGCGAAAACATGAATATTTGCAAATGGAACATGAAAAAGGCTTTTCTCCTCCGTGAGTTAGCAAGTGAATTTTTATATATCTCTCTTGAGAACATGAATAGTCGCAGTTGCAACATGAAAAAGGTTTTTCTCCACTGTGAGTGAGCAAGTGTCTTTTTAGATTTCCCTTTTGAGAGAAAGAATAGTTGCAGATGGAACATGAAAAAAACTTTTCTCCACTGTGAGTCAGTAAGTGACTTTTTAGATATTCTTTGCGATAGCATGAATATTGGCAGTTGGAACACGAAAAAGGCTTTTTTCCACTGTGAGTTACTAAGTGACTTTTTAGATTATCCTTTTTAGAACATGAATAGTTACATATGGAACATGAAAAAGGCTTTTCTCCACTGTGAGTCAGCAAGTGTCTTTTTAAGTATCCCTTTTGAGTAGATGAATAGTCGCAGTTAGAACATGAAAAAGGTTTTTCTCCACTGTGAGTGAGCAAGTGTCTTTTTAGATACGTCTTTTGAGAAAAAGAATAGTTACAAATAAAACATGAAAAAGGCTTCGCTCCACTGTGAGTCAGCAAGTGACTTTTTAGATTTCCCTTTTGAGAACATGAATGGTAACAAATGGAACATGAAAAAGGTTTTTCTCCACTGTGAGTCAGCAAGTGTTTTTTTAAATTTCCTTTGCTTTGGAATGAATAGTTGCAGTCGGAACATGAATAAGGTTTTTCTCCAGTGTGACTGCGCAAGTGAATTTCTAACGTTGACTTGCGTGGGCAGGAGTATGTACAATGGGAACAAGAATGTCGTTTTTCCCGTGGATGCATCTTCAGGTGTGTCAATAAGTCTGAAAAAAAAATTATTTCAAGAGAAAAAAGAAAAAAATTAATTGAAATGCCATTCAACGAAATGAATTGTTTCTCCTTGCATGTCCATTCCCATGCGTCCCCATTCCCCTCCAGCTTCATTTACTCCTCCTGCATTCTCCTCCCTCTTCACCTTCCTTCCCAGACACTAATATATTTGAGATACACACATTTTCTAACCACTCGCTCACTACCTGTAGTATTTTTTTTTTATATAAATTAATTTTCAAAACAAATTTAAGAAGTAAAAGTTTAGGGAGTTAATAAAAAATGCAAAAATCAGGAAAACACGCATAATTCTCAGTTTTAACAAAAACAAAAATGTTATTACATGTTGCCTCGGTAATTACTTCTGAGCGCTCTAAGCATTCTTTTTTAACATCCGCAATGTCTATGTCAATTTCCATACAAGGCATTTCTCCTTCATCTTCGCCTCGGGCTCCTGGTTCTGCCTTTGTGGAAACAGTCTCCACATTAAAGCTACCTGGAAAACAAAACAATAATATGTAAAGCAGAATTATTTTGAATAAATTCATTCTGGCATAATGGTGTACTACTGTGTCATTTGAACAACGGTGAGAATAAATGCATTCCAACGTATACTCTTTAAGGCTCCGTTCCCGGCCCCAAAAAGAAGAAGACGGAGAGATATGAAATTACGAATGTTAGAAGAGCGCGCTAACATTTACAACGATAAAATCGATGCAAAAATCATGAAAATCTTTAATAAAACACGACTCGTTTAAAACAGAGCAAAAATCTTGCGATAATTGTCTTAAACAGCATTTAAAGAAACGCTGTGAATTTTTTCATACATATGACTTGTAAAATAACTGAAACAAACGTGTTTATAATAATTTTTGGAGCATACTTTGCGATTTTTTTCTATTGAGGGAATTTTATATAATTTGCGTTTGGGCGCGACTACTGTCTAGATATTATCTTCAAGAATAATATATATTTTTTTAAGAGCTTAAAAACTTCAAATGTTTAAGGGAGGTTTGCAAGAAATCGGTAGAAATTCGAATACCGACTTCTTAATACCTCAGGCCTCGGAAATATTTTTTCATAGGAGTAATATTTCCGCTTTGCAATAAAATCCAAATAAATGGAATATTTTTGTAATTATCCGAAAACTAACAACTGTTTTAGAAAGTTGATTAAATGCGCCTTAGAATTTTGTAATTCGAAGTAAACAAATAATTTTTTAAATAAAAAACAAATGAAAATAGTTTTACAAATGGCTCGCGTTCCTTTTTATCCAACTAAAAATACTGAAAATCAAAAGAAAAAAAATATATACATATGTATGTATGTATAATGTATATATTTTTTTACATGAGCTCCATAATAATTTAAAAATTATTTCTCTCAGGGCCTATGTCATCTTTGGGGATGCTGTGTGGAGAGTTTTTAAGGAAAGGAAGGAGAGGATAGTTCTGAGAAGGAAAAGGGTTTAAGGGGTGGGTAGGAATCTGGGGTTCAGTGTGTCCTGGTCATCCGCCTCCAAGACCTAGACAAACCTCACCCCATGAACCCGGACACCCCTACTTAATCACCAAACGTAGCGAACCACTTGGGGTGACCTATGGCAAAGGTTATCCAATAAAAGTTCCCGGGGCGGCGGTACCCATTCCCGCCTCCCAAATTGTAAATATAAAACAAACACATATTTTATTAGACAAATGCATTATAAAGGTTATCGTCATCACAGTTTTTCTGTCGGATTCTTTGGTTTCATAAAGGTGTTGAATTATTTTAGCGGTTAAATTTTACATTTCGTTCTGCCACCGTTTAGATCACATTTCAAAATATGATAGTAAGGGAGACACAACGATTTCTATGAGACCTGCATGAGTTGTTCCGAAACCCGAACAAATTAACCTGAGGGGTTACAATGTTTGCCTGCATATTGATAACCTGAGAGGAACAGCGTATTAAATTCAACATTACTGTCGTCCCTCTTCGAGAGAGTAGTATAACGAAAGATTTATATTTTATATATAAAACCATTAATAAAGCATACACGCAAAAACAGGAATTTGTATAAGATACTACGTTGTTAATTTAAGAAAGAAGAAGGAACTTAGCACCTTCCCGAACTTAAAAGGGTTGGAAATTTCGCCCTCTGTAACTTTCTAGAAGAGTCTTCCGGAAAGTTGTAGAAGGTTCCATAGAGCTCTAAAAAGTTCTAGAAGGAGTGGCAGAGTATGTCGTGGAATGTTTGGGAATAGGGAATCGGGAAAATCATTGTGGAACATTCCAGAATACTCTCGATTGTTGGGTAAATATTCCGCTATTGAGTCCACGCTCAAAACACAATTTAAAAAATTAAAATTAATTGAACTAGATAGATAATAGTTAGTAATTCAGTAAGTGGAATTAAAAAATATTGCGTTTTAGTGGTTATTTTGTTATCTTTAAAAACGCGAAATGTCATTTTTCAAAGACCGCCATGTTATTAATTACGACGATGAAATACGCACTTTTAAACGGAAAAATGACTTTTCGTCAGTTAGACAATAAATAGAAGTACGAATTGCAATCTTCGGAAATGATACATAATGCGTATTAATCACTATTTTGTTCGGTTTCATAAACACGAAAAATCATTACTTATTACACGCGCATAACGCAAAACGCGAGCCGCGAGCCCATATGAAATATGAAAATAATATGAAATTGGGCCATGTGAAACATTAACTACAATATGCAATTCTAAAATGAGCACCACCAACCTGAAAATATAAAAGCATTCACGAAACGAGTAGCTAGAAACGGTATACGGTAGACATGGGCATATTCATTCCCAAGAGTGAATCGATTCAGTCTGATTCTCCTGGCCTTTTGAATTGATTCCTTGTATTCATTCATTATTCCTTTAAATCAATTAAAAAAAAAAAAAAAAACCTTTTTTTATATATATGTATATATTATCTACACGCGGTTGAAGTGAAACCTTCAGAAAACAGAAGCAGATATGAGTAGGGAAGCACCGCACAAAGAGGAGACCGATTATACTATCATACTAATCTCATTATCACGCAGACTAAATCTTATAGATGTATGTATTTGCGTCTTTTTAGTGTCGTTATTTTTCGTATCATCGAGTTTCAAATCACAACGGTGCTAAAGAACAGAAAACACTCTTCTTAGGGTCAATTATGTCGTTCTGAAAAAATGTACTAACGACGCGCGAAGGGGTTAACGTAATATTTTAATGTGTCTTATATTGACAACAAAATGTTTTTTTGACAAAAAAATAAATTACATTAAGCTAGCAATTAAATTTTTAAATTAAAGAGTTTGTGGTTTCACCCCTAAAGTTTTACTAATTTATTAAAGTTAAAATTGTTCCAATTTAAAAACCTCTTCACGTGATCTAATATAAATAAACATTTTAACAATATTTTGTGACGGCTGACCACAGCCGATTGGCCTTATAATATCTGCAAATTCATATATTATATCTACCTAACATCTGCGTCTAAAAATATGTAGGTACTTATATTCCAATAGTTTTGGTACGTACCACAAAACAACCAACAATGTAATGAAATTGACGGCTTGGCGCGCGGAGAGGAACGAATGATAAACCTCACAGGCGGATTCGCGGCAGGCATTCAAGAATGAATTAGTAACTTTTGACTAGTGTCTGCAGTAACTCGCTAGCTGCGGACCAAGTAAAGACTTGCGATGATCGAGTCATGATCGATTCGTTTGAACATTTGGTCATTTTTGTTCGTTTGGTCATTTGTCTGTCAACTGAACAAGACGCTAAAGTTAATTCACGAATAGAGTGCTTCAGACATGACTCGATAGCGATAGACTGGACACGCGGATCTGGAACGGGTGGGACCTCAGATTGATTGATTCTTCGCACAAGTGAAAGGACACAACGCGTCATGGCTTGGAACTCAGCTGACTCGCTGCCGGTTTTTGCTTATGCGGGGGACAATGATACCTATACATACGCGTGATTTTATGAATGGCGGCGCGGGAATGGGATAGGTATCTTACTTTAGGCAAGTTCGCGGCGCGCCGCCCATATAATAATATTTAAATACCTACGAAACATTATAAATTATAATCTTTTAATTGTTTGCGGTACACATCATTAATTGAAATAATTTAACAGTAAATTAAATGGAAAATAAAAAATTAATGTGCCGTTAAAAATCGTAGGATACAAGGCCAAAGGTAAGGAATGAAGAATCAATTCCTTTTGAAATTGAGAATTAGATAGAGTGTGTCACAAGATTGAATTAATTCATTTAATTCAGTCAATCAATTTTGCCCACGTCTAGTATACGGACAATATTATTGCGAAAATAACTGATTTGCCTAATTACGCAAGTAATTATTTTAATACCTAGAACGAAAATAAATAAAAGAGCACGCAAGCGTTTTTCTTTTCAATAACATACGCACCCCAGGTTTTGAAAGGTTTATACTGCAAGTAGAATTTATCTAACGGGTTTGTGAAATTATTCTAATATCTAGAATGAAAATAAATAAAGGAACACGTACGCGTTTTTCTTTTAAACAAGATATACATCCCAGTTTTGAATGTTTGTTTGGCAAGCAGGGTTTGTCTAAAGGGTTTGTTTAATTATCGGAATACCTAGAACGAAAATAAATAAAAGTACACGCACGCGTTTTTCTTTTAAACAAGATATACATCCCAGGTTTTGAATGGTTTGTTTAGCAAGCAGGGTTTGTCTAACGGGTTTGTGTAATTTTTACGTTTTATAATAATTACATAAACATACCCGTTAGAAAAACGCGTGCGTGTACTTTTATTTATTTTCATTCTAGGTATTCGAAAATTAACACAAACCCTTTACACAAACCCGCTAGACAAACCCTGCTTGCCAAACAAACCATTCAAAACCTAGGATGTATATCTTGTTTTAAAGAAAAACGCGTGCGCGTACTTTTATTTATTTTCGTTCGATAGCGCCCCCAATACGTAAGAGTTCGGAGAGACCGTGCCCCGCGCCACTTCAGACTGCCGCGCCGCACAGAAAAGTCTCACAGTGAATTGTGTTGTAAACCGTTTTTCGATCTTTGAATACTGTGAGGGGTACCTATCCATATTATGATAGATGATGACACTTTCACTAGTGTCAGAAATAATTCAAATAGAGTACTTCGTTATAGTAATTTAATTGACTGTGTTTTATTTCTAGCCACTCGTTTTTAGGTTGGTAGTATCTATTTGCGATTTGTACATTGCAGTTTCACACGGCACAATTTAATACGGGCAATACGGCATGCATAATGAGTAATAATTTTTCGTGTTTATGAAACCGAACAAAATAATAATTAATACGCATTATTTATCATTTACGAAGATTGAAATATGAACTTCTTATTATTTATTATCTAACTGAAACAAAGTGATTTTTCCTAAAAATGCGTGTTTACGGTCGTAATTAATTACATGGCGGTCCTTGAAAAATGACATTTCGCGTATTTAAGGTTGACAAAATAACCATTAAAACGCAATTTTTTCAATTCCGCTTAATGAATTACTTATTACTAACTATTATCTACTTAGTACAATTTATTTTATTTTTTTAAAGTGTGTTTTGAGCGTTAACTCAATAGCGGAACACCAGACACATTTTCAAGCTTAAAACATTTCACCCTCACCTTCTTCCTGGGAGCCTGGTTCCGTCTTGATGGAAAAACTCTCTGGGTTTGTAAGATCCATGGCACTGCTGACACTGCGTTCTCTCATGCAACAGTAATCGGCAAAACTCAATAAATAGACCTGAAAAGAGACCATGGTCTTATGTGCCGGAACTCTAAGCTGGCAGTGGCGTGCACAGAGTTTTTGATCGGGGTGGGCAGTAGGAAAACCGCCGAGTTGATTCAAATAAATAAAAAATAAACTTACCACAGATAATTCCCTTCATACAAGTTTTCGCTAAGTGTGCTTGCTGCTAGCTGCAAATGATGTAGGTTTCGATTATCTAAGATCTAAGCCATATCAAATATTCAAATAATAATAATAATAAGTAATCGCTTCATTTATGCATATTATCACAAGCCAATTACTGGACATACGAGGTGGCTTTGATAAATGCCGTTGGCGTTGTCTCACACTTCATACATCAGATAACAACAGATGTCACTGTCGTCACTGATTGCCATTTGCTCATTTTGTTCCAGAAAGCACTGCCTAATACTAACAAAAAAACCTCATAGAAGCAAATTCAAAGCGACAGTTCTGCTCTATGCTAAGTGCATTTCGTAAACACTGATTATATCTTGTATGAAGTTAGCTCTAAGCTAAGCAGAAATAATTCCTGCTTAGGCCGCATTTTAGTGAGGCAGTCGGAGGGCGCGTGTAGTTTCCACGGTTGTAGTATGCCGTTTAATGTGGCGCTCGCGTAGTTTCAGTTGCTCAGCTTTGTCACGCTTATTTTTGAAAGTGTCTATTTATTTTTAGCAATTATTTAATAAATTATAATATTATTTACACGCTTATGTTTTACAAATACCGTAGGGTAGGCAGTGCTTATGTGCCTTTATGGAGTGCACGCCCCTGTAAGCTGGGTATAATAAAATGTGTAGGAACTTTGCTTTTGGAAATGACTTGGAATATCCTCTCAAAACAATGAAGTTGCATAATGAATTATAAGGATTTAATTTAGACTGTATAATACTTATTGACCTTCAAGTAGCGACATTATTTAAAAACAATTGAGAGAATTCATTGTCACCGTTGCAACCAATATGAATAACATGATTACATAATACTCTGGTACAAAAATATCTCCATTTGAACTTACCAATAACTATCACAGATATGTGAAGATTTATTTAACTTGGTGGAATAATCGTTTTTTTTAATAAGTTTAACTGGGCGACATGATTCTAGTTACACGTGTCAACCATAAAGAGAGGTTATGTATGAATAATAAAATAAAAGCAAATTGATGAACGTGAATTTTTCAAAATTGGAACCGGTGGTGTCTTGAGAAAATTATAAATTTTTAATTTTTTTTTTGCAAATCCAGGCAAGCGATGTAGGTACCTACTTGAGTTCATTGTATTTTTGACACATAATTATTTACCATCAAAAAGTACCTATTTTAATTTTATTTTATATTTGAATCGTTGAGTTGATTCGAATTTTGACAGTTGGAGAAAAAAGCGTTTTTTTCGTATTAATACGAAAAATCTAATTTTTGGCTTTTAGTCAGTTATAATTATAGTTTTTTGTCCTCTTTGAGTTCATTTTTTGCTGACCAACTACAGTAAGTGTTATTTTATTTGTGGTTTTATTTCCTTTTGCCCCAATGGCCTTTGCCATGGGGAAGAAACCCCCTGATCCCACCCCCCCCCCCTGATCCTTCAAATTTTGACATTGGCAGTGAGGTAGATATAGTAGATATTCAAATTCCATCTTCTACTCCTAAAAAGAGGAAAGTTAGCGACGTTCCAAAAACTGATACGTCACAGGTCTCAGTTCCTGTAGCTTCACCTTCCTTGTATCCGACTTGGCAAAAGCTCCCTTCATAGTTTATGTGCAAAACAACACTCCTGGCCACTCTTTACATCCCCTTGAATTTGGTAAATTCATTGGAAAAAAACCACTTGGCATTTCCCCAGGTGGTATCCGATCTGAGGGCAGATTTCGCATTTGTGCCGACTTCACATCCGCGTTTAATGCCAATAAATTTATAAATTCCATAGACTCCCTTTCTGCGAAAAAGTTTAAAGCATACATCCCTTCCTTCAATATCTCTCGCTTGGGTCTCGTTAGAGGTATTCCTGTAATCCTATCTGAAGAAGAGCTTATTTCGGAATTGATTGTTCCATCATCTTCGAGAAAAGTTATTAAGACTAGGCGTATTAATTTCAAAGATAAATCATCAGAGTCTCTAGTTTGGAAACCCTCCCAAACTGTAGTTCTGACAATCCCTCAGGACAGTCTCTCCCCTCTCACGTTTATTTATTCCACAACTCTCTCCCGGTGGAAATTTATTCATTCCCGACAATCCAAATGTTTTAATTGTTGTCGGTTTGGCCATTCGAAACAAGCGTGCCGCTCTTCTCCTCGCTGCTTTAAATGCGCAGAAAACCATCTAGCAGACCAATGCCCTTCCTCTTCCAATTCCCCCACTTGCGTCAAGTGTTCAGGCTCACACACAGCCATACATCCATCCTGCCCCGAACTTTCTCGCCAAAAAAACCAAAAAAAGTTATATGGCCTCCAATAGCGTTTCATACTTCCATGCCTCCAAATTAATAGCTCCTTCTAAAAAATCTTTTGCTGAAGTTGCCTCTCAACCCCAAATTAGTACTTCTTCAAACTTGTCTTACAGGAAGACTGTAATGACAAAATCCGCTTCTCGTCCGATTAAAACCCCTGGATATGATCAATTTGGTCACAACTCCCATCTCTTGTTCCCAAATGGTAACAACAGCGCTCTTTTTCCTCAAAACCCTGTCTTTTCTAACAGCAATTCAACTAACAGCAGTTCTTTCAACCCTGATCTAAAAGCAAATACCATAAACAACAATACTTCTAGTGACAATTCTTCTTTAATTCAAACTTTTGTCATGTTACTCATCTCAATTATTAACAATAATAATTCTCTACCGTCCAACGCTGCCTCATTACCTCCTACTTGTATTCTCTTCTTCCCAATGGCTGCCCCAGCAGCAACAATTCTGCAGTGGAATTGTAGAAGCGCAACCTCCAATAAGGATGACCTCATCCGCCTTCTACATTTACACTTCATATCGATTGCTGCCGTCTCTGAGACTTGGTTTAAGCCATCTCAACTCTTCAAGGTGAGTGGCTATTAATGTCTGCGGGACGACCGCATTGATGGGAAGGGTGATGCAGCCCTTTTCATCAAAAACTCTCTTCCCTTCTCCCCTATTTCCATTAAACCCCCAAATTCATCCTTCCAATTAGTGGCAGTCACTGTCTCTAATATTAAATTTGTATCTCTCTATATTCCCCCTTCTACCCCATTTGACCTTCCATTGTGGGTCCACATGCTTAGCAAAATATCTTCTCCCTTGATTATTATGGGTGATTTCAATGCCCACTCCCCACTCTGGGGTTCTTCTTCATCGGATCCTTCAGATATCAAATTAATTGACCTTTAGACTCCTTGAACATTTGTCTCCTAAATGACGGATCCTCAACAAGGTTAGTCATCCTGAGCAGAATCCTAGTGCGGTGGACATATCCCTCTGTTCCCCGAGTATCTATCCTCTAATTTCCTGTCGAATTACATCAGACCCCTGCGGCAGTGATCACTATCCCATTATTTTGAATTTGGCTCAACGGTTGGATACCAACCACTTTAAAAGAAAGCCCAAATTTATCACAAAAAAGCCGATTGGTCCCATTTCAGAGACTCTATCCAGGGTCATACCCTCTCCCTGCCTCCCCCTACTTCTGATAACTGCACCTCCTCTTATAAATCTTGGACTGATTCCATTCTAAAATCGGCTGACAAGTCTATCCCCAAATCATCTCCTGTAGGCTCGAAGGCTCGCCCTCCCCCTTGGTGGGCTGAGGAATGCCTTAGAGCGCTGAAGGAGAGGAAAGCGGCCAATAAGACGTACTGCCAACAGATGACTATGGATAATTACATCCCAACCAAGAATGCCCAAGCTGTTGCTAAACGCACTTTCCGTTTCCGTTCCCGTTTCGTTTCCGTATCCCCTGCTACTCCAGCAGGGGAGGTTTGGTCCATGATTCGCAGGTTTAGATCTTCCTTTTCCCTGCCAAAGCCATCTCATAATTCTGCTATTTGGATAGATGACTTTATTAATAAAATAGCTCCCCCATATGTCCCTAATTTTTATGAACTTCCCTCTTTAACTTATACTCTAAAATCTTCTTCATGGTTAGATGCTCCTTTTTCCATTGATGAGTTAAAAAGAGCCACGGAAAACCTCAATGACTCAGCTCCGGGCAAGGATGAAATACTGAATACATTCATCCGTCATACTGATGACAATTCTCTTACCTACTTTCTCTCTCTCACCAATGTCTTTCTTGATTCTGGTAATATTCCTCCAGACTGGAAAATTCAAAATATCATTCCTATTTTCAAAAGTGGCAAAGATCCAACTATAGGTTCGAGCTACAGACCTATCGCTCTCTCTTGTACACTTTACAAAGTATTTGAAAGAATGATTAAGAATAGATTGGACTGGTTCGTAGAAAAAAATCAAATTCTTTCCTCTTCCCAGTTTGTATTTAGAAAGGGTAAAGGTACCCTTGACAACCTTTCCTCTCTAATCGAAAAGTTACTGGCAATAGGTATTCCACCTAAACTGGTCCAATTCATTGTCAATTTGCTCTCCCAGAGAACTATTTTTGCAGATGGTTCCGAATCCCCTCCCCACATAAGACACATATTCAAAGGTCTCCCGCAAGGGTCAGTCTTAAGCCCGATATTGTACAATATTTACACATATGATCTTGAAAAATATATTCAATTCTTGTGCAACATACTCCAATATGCTGATGACTTGACTTTCTACAAAATATCCCGCAATATTTTTATTGCAGCATCAGCAATCAACAATGCTCTTAGAAAACTGTTGGCGTGGTTAAATAGTAATGGCCTTGAACTTTCCCCTTCCAAAAGCAAAGTTGTCATCTTCACTCGTCGTCGAAAGCTCCCAGATATTCAGGTGATATTTGGCGATGAAATCATCCCAATCACTAAGTTCCTGGGAATGTTTTTAGACTCAGGCTTACTTGGAATTCTCACGTTAATCATGTCATAATGAAATGCGAAAGTAACATCAATCCCCTTAGATTTCTGTCCGGAGTGTGGTGGGGATCACACCCCTCATCATTAAAACTTCTGTACAATGCTCTCATCCGAAGCCATCTTGATTACGGATCTTGTCAATTTGATCCAATGTCTACTTCAAATTTGCTTAAATTAGATAAAATTCAGTCAAAATCTCTTCGCCTTATATTAGGAGCCATGAAATCTTCCCCAATCAACGCAATGCAAGTTGAATGCTGCGAACCTCCTTTAAATATTAGAAGGCAATGCCTAGCAGAAAAATATATTTTCAAAACATGCTCAATAACTTCCCATCCCTTGATTCCCAAACTTCAATTGTTAAAGTATGAGGTTAATTTTAATCCATTTTGGAAAAAACATTCCCCTCCCCTTCTCTATGATTGCTTCAACTCTTTCCTGGAAGTATCCTCAAACTCCTATCGCAATGAATCTCTCCCCTCATACTCAAATACCTATGAAAGTCTTACTTTCTATCCGAAGATGCACCAATATATAGGAATATGTAAAAAATATATAAATAACTCAGCTTAATCCAATAATGCAGAATTTCACAAAATTATTGAAAATAACTGGCCAAATTATATAAAAATTTTCACAGATGGTTCCAAACTCAGTTCGAACTCCCATTGTGGAACCAGTGTCTATGCACCTCAGAGGAAATTGTGTTTCCCACACAGACTTCCCAAAGAGTGTTCCACTTTCTCTGCTGAATGCATAGCTATCATAGAAGCTTTGCGACTCGTCAAATCTCTCATCATTAAAAATGCCCTCATCCTTTCAGACTCTCTTAGCTCTTACAAAAAATAAGCGCATCCCCTCTCAATTGCAGTAGCGACTCTCTTACCTGCTCTATCAGAGACCTCCTGCATTCCATGTCGCTGGCTCAAGTGTCAGTGGTATTGGCCTGGATTCCAGGACACTTCGGTTTTGTTGGAAATGAAATAGCTGATTCTATTGCTAAGGAATCCATTATCCATCGTTCATTAAGCAGTATTCTATTCCTGTTAGAGATTATTTCCCTATTATAAAAATAAGTTACAATGTCAATGGTCAAATGGAAATGGAAAATGGAATGGAAATCATCCTCTCTAATAAAAGGTCTCAGTACTCATTAATTCAACCTTCTATTCCTGTCAAGCCCTGGTTTCACAAATACTCTTCCATGCCTAAAAAATAAATCTCTTCCATAACTCGAATGCGTCTAGGTCATACTTGTTGTCTTAGCCATCTCTCCAGATTCCACATAGTCAATTCGCCTTATTGTGATTGTGGTTCAGAAGATACTTTAGACCATAATTTTTTTGAGTGTCCTATCAATGACCAATTTCCAAACTTCATACTTGAATTAATAAAACTAAAAATTGAATTCCCTACCAGTGTACCCTGTCTTCTTAGTCTCAACTCTCCTGAAATTCACTAATTGTTAGCAAAATTTATTTATAAAAATGGCCTTAACATTTAAGCATCTATCAAATTTCTTTCTCTTCCATATGTATGCATTTGTTATTATGTACAGTTGTACAGGTTCCTATTTTTGGGAATCTGCACATCTTCCTACACTACAATTTTGTAATTACTATTAATAACATCTCTGTATGTTACTCTGTATGGAAGTTGTACAGGTTCCTATTTTTGGGGACCTGTACATTTAGGGTGGTTACAAGAATCCAATGTTGGAATTTTTTGTGCTGACCCCCCTAAAAGCTGCCAATTAACTAAAAAATGAGATTGGTCAAGTTTCAGCTCAATTGGATAAGGTTAACCTGTGCCTCATCAAGGTTGAAGTTTAACTTTCTATAAAATTTTTTTTTTTTATATAAAATACCTAACAATATTGCAAGACTTTATTACATGTGTTGTCCAGATTTTGCTTTATTTATTTTCTCAATGGGTACATAAAAAAGGGTGTAGTTAAAACTGTTTTCAAAGTAAATACAGCACAATCCAAATTGAAAATGATGGTATAATTTTTATTTTTAACTTTATGAGTAAAACCTCAAATTGTAACATTTAATTAAATGAAGACAATGTAAGCGAAACTCAATCGCAAATCTGGAAACAGAAAAATCAGAAAAAGATATTGGCACCTCTGGGACTCGAACCCAGGACCTCTCGCTTTTCGCCCGGAAAGCGAGAGGTCCTGGGTTCGAGTCCCAGAGGTGCCAATATCTTTTTCTGATTTTTCTGTTTCCAGATTTTCGATTGAGTTTCGCTTACATTGTCTTCATTTAATTAAATGAAAATGATGGATTTACGAGAAAAGAAATGCAAAAAGGTATAAAAAAACAAGAAGAAATAATATTCAAAGTTTTATTATTTAAAATATACAAAAGAGAGCATTATGAAAGAAAGAAGTTATTATTAATTTTTTTTGCAAATAATTATCAGATTAAGGTGGAAATGGCTTAGATAACGTGGCTTTTGAAGAGTCAGGAAAAAATTTTCGACATTCCGATACAACTTATAACAGAAACTGTCGTTGTTCTTTGTCTTTTGTCAAACAGGAATTGAAGTCTTGGAATAATTTTAATCCTCTTTCAGCTGTCATTGACAACCTTGAAACCGTTCGTTCTTCAATTGGAATTAATTGTAGACTTTTTACAGCCATGCTTGTTTTGACACTTTTTTCTAAATTTTCATCGAAGAAAGAAAATGCGACTTGCTCAGAATTGAGGTACCACAGATGATTTATCATTTTAGACAGTGCCTTGTCTGCAAGTTCTTTATCGATTTCTCTATATTTTATAAGAGATTTTTAAAATTGTAGGTCTTGGTTGGGGGGCAAAGTGGGTTTGGGAGCGTTAAACCACGCTTTTACATAAATGTTTATTAAAAATAAACAAATGTCAGTGATAGCTTTTTTTCTAAATTTTTTAATGTAAATTGATCCCTGAAAGGATATATTTTGATACAATAAATGGCCTTTGCCATCCATCTAGCGTGATGAATGGCACCAGGAACTTTGAAAAAGGTATCTTTTGGGGGAGTACGTCCTAACACAACTAACGAAAGTTGAATTAATTCTTTGTAATCATCCCTTGGCTGTTGGTTTTTTAATTGTTCTTTAAGAAATATTGATATTTCATCTGAATTCCCTATTTTATGTCTAATATTTTTTTCTTCAATAGCAGTTTTGTATTTTGTCTTGTCTAGCTTCGACCATCCAGTCTGAAAGTTTTTAAAAATATTTGAGTGGGGTCCAGTAGTTGTGCCCATTTTTAAATCAAAAACTGATTTGAGAATAATTTCTAAAATATGGTGGCGACATGCTGAATAAAGAAGATTTGAAGATGTCTTTTTTCTCTTCGTTGTTGTGCTTTTACTAAATTAATGTCAACGCCTCCCATGTAGCCAGGACGTCCTTTTTTTCTCTGGAGTAACAAAAACTGCTTGTCTTCTTCAACAGTGTTTTGTAATGCATCCTGATGAGCAATATCAAAAAGGTCATCAAGGGCTGACCTAAAATCTTCTACTTTTTTATTTTGAGCTGTGCTTTTAGATCTGTTAGCGTTTTTTTGTAGTTTTCTCCACTCTTCGTACAGTTTTTCAAGCTTTATAACACAATCTTGAAAGTGTTTGGTTGGTATCTTAGCTTTCTCCCAAAAAATTACAACTTCCTGTATTGTAAGTCTTGTAGCTTCTCTGGTGTTCAATTTCACTTGCCATATATTATAAAATAAGCTGCGTAAAACTTGACAATTAGATGGTAATTTACTGCCAGTGATTTGATGAGACATGTGGACAATTAAATACACCATTTCTTTCTGCCTTGAACTCGAACCTGCACGAGCATGGCTCGCTAATGCTGTAGAAGATATAGTCCCACAAACCTCACAAGAAAAAACTCGCTAGAAGAACGTTGTTCAATAACGTTCACTTGTTCACTGTTTGAAAAGCAAACGTTAACTAAAGCCCTCTGACCTCTCCCGCACACTTTCGAAAGAGTGGAAAAACCCCAGGTACCCCAGACAAGGAATACAAAAGGAAGGGTGTGGTTTATGACACTTCAGGTAGGGATTCTCTGAAGAAAGGGTCCTTGGCAATAGCTCTTTTGTAACAAATCCGACCTTTTAAGGGATATAACTATAAACCAGATAATAACCATTATCTTGCAATTCCTAAAAACATTTATAAAGTTGAAAAAAAAAATTGTTTTATGTTTTATTATATATTATATTATTTTATTAAATATGATGTTGTTTATTATATTGTTTAATAATGTATAATGTTCAAAGGAAACAAAATTTGATCAAAAGGGATTAAATTAAGTATCTTTTTTGCCATTTTCCATATTTTCTAAAAATAGCGACTCTGAGTATTCGGATCATGTCCGGTCTTGGAAAATAATAGATATCTTCAAATATAAACGTTTTAACAAAAAAGTGATTAACTTGAAGATAGCAACATTTTCTATGAAATGAAATAAAAATAAAATTTCTAGGACAAATAGTTTTCATTTTATGAGGAAAAAACGGCGATTTTTTTGCAAAAAATCGTTTTTTTCAAAATTTTACCTCGATGAGGCACGGGTAAACATTATTCAATTGAGCTAAAACTTTCCAAATCTTATTTTCTAGATAAATGGCAAATATTAGGGGGGTCAGGCCGGCATTAGGACGAAAATATTTTTTCACCTTATACCTTGTAACCACCCTAACTGTACATCTTCCTTCTCTACAATTTGTAATTACTATTAGTACAAGTGTTATTATGTCTTGTACGTTATTAGTTCCTAGCTAGGCAGATTGCCTGTTCTAAGGAACCAAATGCTGGTGAAAAATGCCAAAAATGTCTTCTGTAAAAAAAAAAGAAAAAACAAAATATTGTTTTTTTTTTTTTTTTTGTAGATTAAATATACATATACTAAGTTTAAATATACTATACTAAGTTTTTACTGATTGTGCCATTAATAGTTAGCCATGTGTAATTTTAAGTTTTAAATGACATTATTTAATAATTTTTCAGACTCATCCTACCTAAGTCTATCAACCATTTAGTTATTATTGTACCGATGCATGCCATTTTACATGTTTTAATATTTAATTCTGGTGGGATTTTATTATACAATTTCGGTCCCAGATATGTATATGTCTTTTGAAACTTTGCCGAATTGCTCCCTGGGACCACGAGATCCTTTCTGGTGTGACTTCTTGTTATATATTTATGGTCAATTTGCTTAAGATTTTCTACATTTTTATGTACGTGGATAATAACCTTTTTTATATAGTTTTGACGAACATCAAGTACATAAAATTTTTTGTAGAGCTGATCGCTAGAAAACCTATAGGGTTTACGCATAATGACTCTAATTATGGATTTCTGGGCCTTCACTAATGGATCTAAAATTGTTCTACCTGACGCTCCCCAACCAATACAACCATACGTTAAGATGGGGTTGCATAATCCGAAATATATTTTTCTTAAGTCTTGTTGTTTGATTATGTTTCGTAATACAAAGAATACATGAATCAATTTTCTTACCCTTATTGAAAGTTTGTCGATGTGAAATTTCCACTTAAGATGATTGTCTATAATAACGCCTAGATATTTGATGTTTTTCACACTCTCCAAAGCTTCACAGTTGCAGTTAGAATCAATATTATCGGAATTACAGTTAGTCTTATGTGTTTTTATTGTGTATGATGTACTAGGTTGTCCTATTATAGTTGAACTGAATCTTATGTATTTAGTTTTAGCTATATTTAATGTAAGTAGATTTTTGTCAAGCCATTGTTTTATCGCATTGATTCCACTTTCAGCATGTTTATGTGTTTGAGTCCAGTCGTCTCCTTCAAATATAGCTACCGTATCGTCAGCGAATGTAATAATTTTTCCGCCTACTTTTAGGTCGCATAACTCATTTATGTAGATTATAAATAGAAGAGGTCCCAATGTGCTTCCTTGCGGTACCCCAAAGTTAGTGTCTAGTGAATTACTTACTATTTTTCCCAATTTGAGTTGCTGGCTTCTACCTATTAAGTAACTCTTTAACCATTCGTAGGGCATTCCTACAATGCCAATATTTTTTAATCTTTTGAGGAGTAATTTATGTGAAATCGTATCAAAAGCCTTGGCTAAGTCTAAGAACAGTGCAATGTTTTTCTTTCCGCGATCTATATTTCTAGAAATATGTTCTGTAAGTTGCGCTATAGCATCGTCCGTTCCCCTCCCCGGCCGATAGCCAAACTGATTTTTGCTTAAAAGTTTTCGGCTCTCTACATAATTACTTAATCTATTTTAAAATATTTTTTCTATAATTTTTGAGATAGCACTTAACAGGGATATTGGCCTATAATTGCCCACTTGGTTTTTAGGTCCACTTTTGTAGATCGGTACCACTAAAGACTTTTTTAGATGGTCGGGGAAAACCCCCGAAGAAAAGCTTTTATTGAAGATGTTCGATAAAGGTGATGCAATATTGTGTTTAATGATTTTAAGTATATGAGTGTTAAGACCGTCAGGACCTTTCGAATGTGTATTATTGAGATTGTCAATAATTTTTAAAACCTCTTCATTTGTCGTAGGTGAAAATTGAAAGGAAAAAGAATTATATTTTGTTTCTATTGCCGATGCCAGTGAATCTTCAGTTTCCTTGGTGACACTTAGGATGTTTTCCGCAAGGTTAGACCCCACTGCCGTAAAGTATTGGTTAGTGTGGGAAGCAATTATGCCCGAATCAGTGGTGGCTGTGTTTCCAATCAGGAGTTCATTAATATTAGGGTCAATTTTGTGCTTAGTATTGGTAATTTGTTTAACGATGTTCCACATGTTTTTACTAGATGGATCTCGGTCGAGTTGATGCTTATAGTACCGTTCTTTTGCATTACGTATAACATCTTTACAAATGTTACGATACCTACGGTAATTCTGTTGTTTGAGAGTGTTTTGTGGATCTTTGGTCGCCACTTTGTGTAAATGATTTCTTTTGTGTATAGCTTTTACAATACCTCTGCTAATCCAAGGAGTAAGTTGTATTTTTTTATATGCAATAAGTTTATCTTTTGAATTTTGTGTTATATGCATGTTGATTTTGTTAATAAATAAGTTGAGTGCGTTGTTAACATCAGTCACTCCACATACATCTTGCCATGTTTCCTCATTTAGATCTTTAATTAATCCCTCATGGCATATGGATGATGTGAACTGTTTAGTGTTTACTTGTTTTTTAAGAGATGTATTTGAAATGCTTATCGCTGTTGTATAGTGATCAGTTATTGTATTGTGTATAACAAATGCATTGGAAGCCATAATATTTCTGGTATTTATGTGATCTAAACATGACATGCTATTATTTTGAACCCTGGTAGGAACTTTAATATTTATTGCAAAGTTGTTTTCTGCCATGGCGCACATATAATCGTGACATTGTCTGTGTATATTTCCAAATGTGTTTATATTTATATCCCCCATCAATATTTGTTGTTTGAAATCACTACATTTTTTGAGTTCAGATATGAGATTATCCAGAAATGGATGTATGTCAAGGAATGATGGTGATCTGTAAATGGCTAAAATACATAGATATCCATTAATTACTAACTTCAGACAATTTGATTGACTGATGCAAATTTCTTGAACTTGACAGTGAAGGTCATCGCGAATGTAGGTTACGACTCCACTATTTTGATTTAATTTTTGTGTTGTGTGATATTCATGATATCCTGTAATTTGTTTTGCGAAATATGATTCATTCAGTCTGCATTCTGTAAGGATTATTATATGAAATCTAGCAGTTGACTTAATACTGTCTAAAAATAAAAGAAAGTCATCAAAATTTTCCATTGTACGGATATTTTGATGTATAATATTGATTTTGTTTAAGCTCCAATTAAATTCGTTCTCTGTATGTTACTCTGTAGGTATGTATGTTGTGCAGGTTCCTATTTTTGGGTACCTGTACATCTTCCTTCTCTACAATTTGTAATTACTATTAATACCATCTCTGTATGTTACTCTGTTTCTATGTTGTGCAGGTTCCTATTTTTGGGAACCTGTACATCTTCCTACTCTTCAATTTTGTAATTACCATTAATACCAACTCTGTATGTTAGTACAACTTGTATAATCATATGAATATTTGTCTTGGCCCATTGTCTATATTTACTAATTTGATTTATCTATTCCATTTAAATAACTGTAAATGTAACTAATTTTAAAAACTGGTGATGTAACTAATTAAAAAAAATAAAATAAACTGAAAATGTAAATAATTTTTTAAAAATTGATTATGTAACTAACTAATTTTAAGAAAAATGGAAATGTAAATAATTTTTTAAAAAATTAATAACCTTAAGAAATGGCCAAGATCACCCTTAATGGGTGAAAGCCAAAAAAAAAATCGTTGAGTTCGAATATCCTCGTAGATGGCGTTTTGGTCTTCGATAGCCTTTCCTTTTGCAAATAAAACCATTAAAAAAATCAATAGGTGTTGGACAGTCTGGGTCGGGTGGGGGGTTAGGTGGATACTCGGCTGAGTGACCAGTGACGACATGCGAAATGCTTCTCTTCTTTTTAAATTTTCGTTCCCTTTTCTAAGTTCTGAATAGCAAAAGAGCAGAGGCGTTGAGTGGGGGAATGCCGTCCTTGTTCTACTGGTATTTCAGTGGCAAATGCTCCGATGTACAACAGTTCGGCTGTGGAATGAGTTACCTCTTAGCATTTCCTTCACTCCTACAACATGGGTCTCTTCAAGACCCAGACTCATTCCTTCCTTTCCACAAGGGACCCTCCACGCCACACAGCATTCTCAAAGATAACATAGGCCCTTTCGTAAAATACACGTTCAAATATTTCGTATAAGATTGGTAAGATTTAAATGGATATACATATAGTTGGAGTTATTTGTTTCGGACCCACCTTTGAGAATTGGTATTACCCGCAATTATAGTATCTTAGCCATTTTACAGCTATCCGGAAAATTACTCTTTTAAACACTCATTAATTAATTTTGATAAAATATGAACTATTTCTGTGGAGAGACTTAGCATTGTCTTACATTTGAGTGTATCAATTCCATTCATCTCAAGTTCCATGTTGAAGGAGTGAGGAAACACAGAAACCGGCAAATTGTTCCACACGTTGAACTCAAAAAGGAGTTATCGAAACGTTCAGAATATTTTTTAGTTGTACTTCTTTTGGTATTGTTTTTTGAGAAATTACATACGAAGTGCAATTTTCGTGTCTGAAGTTTTTGGGTCTGAAGTTTAGACTGCTCGAAAGAACAGCTTCAGTTAAATTGTTTTTGCACTCAATCTCATTATTTTAATTTTCAATATTTTTATCAAAATTCAAAAAGGTCGCGTGTGTACTAAATTTTAATATTTATTTTTTACTTGAAATAAGTACGTAACGGAGCATAATTCCCTGTACGCCGAATTCGATATTATATTAGTAGTTAAAAAAATCTCCATACAAGACTGACTCCTCCATCCAATAAATAATTCATACTTAAACTCTGAATGTATTTATTGTTTGAAAAATTAATGGGCATTCATTAATTACGTGAGATCAAAAGGGGGGGGGGGGGCTCCAGCAAAATCTCACAAATCTGAAAAGAATATACGAAGTGGCCCAAATTTATCTCACCAAGGGGGGGGGTCTAGATTGGAAGAAAAACTGCTTACGTAATTAATGTATGCCCCCTCAGGGTATAAATAAATCAATCACATCATTTTTGGTTCAAATACTTATGTTTGTAATGACATCATATTAGCTTATAGCTAACATAAGTAACACTTGTTTTTTTTTTAATATAAAGGATTTTTATAAATAAAGAAATTTTTTACAATAAAATAAAATATATTAAATGAAGAACTTTCTCTTAAATGTTAAAAAATCAAACTGTTTATCATATATTTGATTCTGAATAAATTTTAGGGAATCAAAAGCTTCGTCACTTTAACAACTGACTGATGATATTAATTTTGGATATGATTTAGCAGGGGTGCTTGAGTTCATGGGGTGACATTTGTCTAGGTCTTGACGGTGGATGCTTATGTCCATCTACTAATATGTGTACAAATCGGGAGTGACACTAGTTGAGGTAGACCTTTTGACCACTCCAGCCGTAGTCTCTCGCCTTGCACTGCAGTGGAAGGAATGATTCGTATGTCCGCCACTCCTGGACGCACTGACCCCCAGATTCCTACCCACGTCTGCTACCTTTTTCTTTTCCCGAACTTCCTCTCCTTTCCCTAAAAATATCCTACACACAGCATGCCCAAAGACGACAAATGCTCCGAAGGAAATTAGTTTAGTCGGAGTCTCGTGTGTCGTGTGTGGAGCTCACATAAAAAAAAAAACAAGAGACTTTTTTAGTTTTCCCCTTTTATAACATGAATAGTTGCAGTTGAACATGAGAATTATTCTCCACGACGAGTCAGCGAGTGTCTTTTTAGATGTCCTTTTTGAGAACGTGAATAATAAATTACAATTGGATCATGAAAAAGGTTTTTCTTTACTGTGAGTCAGCGAGTGCCTTTTTAGCTGTCCCTTTTGAAAACGGGAATAGTTGCAGTTGGAACACGAATAAGATTTTTCTCCACTGTGAGTCACCAAGTGTATTTTTAGATATACCCTTTGGGTAGATGAAATGCTGCAGATGGAACAACAAAAAGACTTTACTTACTGTGAGTCAACAAGTGACTTTTTAGATTTACCTTTTGGGAGCATGAATAGTTGCAGATGGAACATGAAAAAGGCTTTTCTCCACTGTGAGTCAGCAAGTGTTTTTTTAGATGTTATTTGCGATAGCATGAATATTTGCAGTTGGAACATGAAAAAGGCTTTTCTCCTCCGTGAGTTAGCAAGTGAATTTTTATATATCCCTTTTGAGAACATGAATAGTCGCAGTTGGAACATGAAAAAGGTTTTTCTCCACTGTGAGTGAGCAAGTGTCTTTTTAGATTTCCCTTTTGAGAAAATGAATAGTTACAGATGGAACATGTAAAAGGTTTTTCTCCACTGTGAGTCAGCAAGTGACTTTTTAGATTTCCCCTTATAGAACACGAATAGTTACAGATGGAACATGAAAAAGGCTTTTCTGCACTGTGAGTTAGAAAGTGGCTTTTTAGATATACCTTTTGAGAACATGAATAGTCGCAGATGGAACATGAAAAAGGTTTTTCTCCAGTATGACTGCACAAGTGAATTTCTAACGTTGACTTGCGTGGGCAGGAGTAGGTACAATGGGAATAAGAGTGACGTTTTTCCCGTGGATGTGTCAATAAGTCTGAAAAAAATAATTGAAGAGAAAAAAGAAAAAATACACACAATTTCAAATCACTCGCTCACTACCTGCAGTAATTTTTACACAAATTATTTTTCAAAATCAAAGGGCAAGCATAATTGTTAGTTTTAACAAAAAAATGGTATTACATGTTGCCTCGGTAATCACTTCTGAGCGCTCTAAGCATTCTTTTTTAACATCCGCAAAGTCTATGTCAATTTCCATACAAGGAATTTCTCCTTCATCTTCGTCTCGGGCTCCTGGTTTTGCTTTTATGGAAACAGTCTCCACATTAAAGCTACCTGGAAAACAAAACAATAATATGTAAAGCAGAATTATCCAGAATAAATTCATTCTGGCATAATGGTGTAACAACGGTGAGAATAAATACATTCCAACGTGTGCTCTTTAATCCCTCAGGCCTCGGAAATATTTTGTTCATAGAAATAATATTACCGCTTTACAATAAATTCCAAATACATGGAAACATCCAAGTATCCGAAAACTATAAACTGTTTTAGAAAGGTGATCAATTGCTCTTTAAAATTTTGTAATTCGAAGTGAACAAATAATTTCTTAAATACATATACAAACTTTGAATTCAAACAAAAAAAAAAGTTTTTAAAGATGACTAACGTTCCTTTTCATCTAGGTAAAAATGCTAATAATAAAAAGAAAAATATTTTTTAAAAAAATATATTTTATTAGACAAGTGCATTATAAAGGCTATCGTCACCTCAGTTTTTTGTGTGGTTTCATGTTAAAAATAATAAATAAAAAATCACGAAATTTCATATTTTTTGTTTTTAAATTACGGTCGGACTCTTTGGTTTCATAAAGATGTGCAATGTGCATGTTAATTATTTTGCAGTTATTATGATTTTAATATACAGCGTGGTGTTTTCTCTTTCTACCACCATTTAGAATAATTTAGATCATATTTCAAAACATGATAGTAAGGGAAACACAGCTATTTCTATAAGACCTAAATGAGTTGTTCCGAAATCCGAACAAATGAACCTGAGGAAGCACAATGTTTGCCTGCATATTGATAACCTGAAAGGAACTTAAATTCAAAATTACTGTCGTCCCTCTTCGAGAGAGTTGTATAACAAAATATTTGTATTTTTAAATAAAACCATTAATAAAGCATACACGCAAAAACAGGAATTTGTATTAGATACTACGATTTTAATTTAAGAAAGAAGAAGGACCTTAGCACCTTCCCGAACATCGGTTTATTCTTCATAGCCGATGGAAGATTGTATTAGGTAATAATGAAAAGTGACCCATTCCAAATGAGGTGTTAACCATAACTCGAGGAATCGGAACTTTTCGTGAGTAATTAAAAGATTATTCAGTTTGGACCTTCACCTTCACCTTCTTCCTGAGAGCCTGGTTCCGTCTTGATGGAAAAACTCTCTGGGTTTGTAAGATCCATGGCACTGCTGACACTGCGTTCTCTCATGCAAAAGTAATCGGCAAAACTCAATAAATACACCTGAAAAGAGACCATTGTCTTATGTGCCGGAACTCTAAGCTGGGTATAATAGAATGTGTACGAACTTTGTTATTGGAAATGACTTGGAATATCCTCTCAAATCAATGAAGTTGCATAAGGAATTATCGTAAATGTTCCGCTATTGAGTCCACGCTCAAAACAAAAACAACAAAATAACAATTAAAACGCAATATTTTTTAATTCCGCTTACTGAATTACTCATTAGTCATTAGTAGACATCGGATTATATGCACTAACAAAGTGCCAAAATATGCATGCAAATATGCACTAAAAAAGGCCGAAATATGCACAAAAAACTCTTGATATGCCTAAAATATGCACAATGCAAAATCAAAAAACCATTTTTATTTTTATATATTTTAATTAAAGACGATACAAATACCCTCCTCAGACCCAGGGAAAAAATTGTTTAAAATTTAATTTTTTTTTTATGAATTTGCATTTCAAAAAAATAACAGAAATGTAATAAATTAAAAAAAAAAAAATCCTATGCATAGTTTTTCCAAAATCGTATGTCTCCTGTAGGAGACGCGGGGTCTCTAGCTAGTAAAAAAATAAATAACTTTATGTTTATTAATACTAGTTTATAAATGTAATAAAACAACTTTACTACGAATTTACAAAACGTTTTATTGAAACTAAGAGAAACATTACAAGTATGTTTTATTTTAAAAAAAAAATATATATATATATTTATATATATACATGTATAAAAAAAATAATTAGTTATTCTAGTAAGTACCTACCTACCTAAGCAAAATAACTTAAAACATTTAATATAATATTATTTATAGTTCGTGGAAACTATTTTTTTTATCCTGCAAACATAAGAAAACTTTACATGTTGAACACTAGACATTCTAGTGTTCAACATGTTCAACATGTTCACTAGACGTCACTTCCCTGGCTGCATTAGAACTACAGCCAGGGAAGCGACAACGATTTTTGATTGGTGGATTGATTTGTTTGTATTTGCAAGTCAAAAAACATATTGTGGGGAATGTACTCTCTCATCATCACTGAGGTCACATTCAGAAATATTTTCAACCACTTCCAAGTTGACAAAATTAATAAATACATCAGAATCTGGAAATAGAAAACATCACATTATGAATTAGCATACGAAAATATGTTTAAAAACGTATTAGGTATCTGAATTTTTTTCTCAATTAACTTGTAAAAGTTATAAAATATTTATTTCACAATTTGGGAGGCGGGAATGGATACCGCCGTCCCGGGAACCTTTATTGGACAACCAACCACTCCTGCCATAGGTCACTTCAAGTGTTTCGCTACGTTTAATGATTTAGCAGGGGTGCCTGGGTTCAAAGGGTGGGGTTTGTCTAGGTTTTGGAGGCCGATGACCAAGACACACTGAGCCCCGGATTCCTGCCCACCCCTTAAATCCCTTTCCTTCCCAGAACACTCCTCTCCTTCCTTTTTAAAAAAAAAACCCTACACAGCATCCCCAAAGATGACATATGCCCTGAGGGAAATTATTTTCTTCGGGGCCTCCTGTGTGGAGCTCATGTAAAAAAAAATCATTATAATTTTTTAAAAAAAGCATGAATAATCCCAAATATATCTACATGGTTAAAGTCTGAAAATTTTTGACACTAAGACCCGATGTCTCCTCCAGGAGACATACAACTTTGGCCATTTTTCACAGACACGATTGACAAAACATTGAAAATCTATCAATTCGGTGTTATAAAATATACATAAAAGAACACCAAAAATTACACATAGTAAGAGTTGAGCTAAAAATATAGTTAATATTACAAACTTACCAATTTCTGAACCAGCAAAACTTCCTTTCCTCAGACCTGCTATTTTCAAACTACCATAAAACCGTTGTGTAAACATTTATTCGGAAAATAAATCATTTAAAACATATTACAGACATTTATGAGCAACACTAGAAACTCGAAACTAATTAGCAATTGATATAAACCTTGGAATTACATCATTTTTAAGGACCTTTTTTATGTCGCCCACAGGAGACGCTGGGTCTGAGGAGGATACAGCGAAATATTGTTAAAATTATGCATAGTTTTTGTGACAGTATAAAATTAAGTATTTTTCCAAATTTTCGAGCAAAAATTTTTGATGTTTGTCACCCAAACGCCGAAAACGACTTCCGACTGACGTCATCCGACAAAATTTAAAAAAATTGGCGCCATTTCTGGAGATACCTGTTTATGCAGGGTATGTATGACCTGTGCCGTTGATGTAGGCATTAATGTTCTTCATGTCTTCAAGACTCGGATTTTTAAACTAAATAGCGTCTAACTTTATTGAATTGGGAAGAGCGTTGGCGAGTTCAATCATTGTTTCCAGTATTTCTATTGGTGTAAATAGAGGAAGGTTTTTTGTTTCCAATTTCTCTATGGTATCTGGTAACTTGTGGAAATGTGTTGAGATGAGGGCGATATTCTGTATAATGGATGCGTCTTCAAACGCTAAATATGCACGATTGGGAAAAAAAGGCTAAAATATGCATTAACGCCGTAATTAGAGAGTTATATGCATTTGCATATGCAATTATGCAAATGCATATAATCCGATGTCTAGTCATTAGTAACTATTATATACCTAGTACAATTTATTAAAGTGTGTTTTGAGCGTGGACTCAATAGCGGAACATTTACCGGAATTATAAGGATTCAATTTAGACTGCCTAATATTTATTGACCTTCAAGTAGCGACATTATTTAAAAAAAAAAAAATTGAGAGAATTCATTGTCACCGTTGCAACCAATATAAATAGCATGATAACATAATACTCTGGTACAAAAATATCTGCATTTGAACTTACCAATAATTATCACAGACATGTGAAGATTTATTTAACTTGGTGGGTTAATCAGTGTTTTTTTTTAATAAGTTTTGAAACTGGGCGAAATGATTATAATTACACAGGTCAGCTATAAAGAGGGGTTATTTATGAATAATAAAATAAAAGCAAATTCATGAACGTGAATTTTTCAAAATTGGAACCGGTGGATATCTTGAGAAAATTATGAAATTTTAAAAAATACTTTTCAAATCCAGACAAGCGATGTAGGTACCTACCTATAATGTATCGTGCTTATTGGGAGACAACAATTACTATCAATTACTATTTTAATTCTATTCTATACATGATATGTGTCCATTATCCTGTTATTTCAGTACTCGGTACTTGCACTCGGTGCTTCCTTATGTAGGATTGCCTAGTAGGTACGTAACGTCATTGTCTCTGAAAGCCAACCCAGTATTTTTTTAACATTAGCTCCACACCGGAAAACTATTCCTTTCAGGACCTATGTCATCTTAGGGGTTCTATCATTTCCTTCCTTAAAAAGACTCTCCACACAGCATCCACTAAGATGACATAGGCACTGAGGGAAATCATTTTCCTCAGGGCCTCTTGTGTGGAGCTAATAAAAAAAAACTCGGAATATTTAATGTCGAAACCGGTAGCAGAAAATAAAATTTAAGTAACAAATGTACATGGAAAATAAAATTATTTAAAAGTTAACAACAGTTTAATAGATTGACCCAGGGCAGGAAGGTTAATCCTCAGTAAAACCAAAAAAAAACTTTTTGAAATTGTTAGTACAAATTGGCTAGTAGCATGGCTGGCGTGGTCTAAGGTAAAGCTCTTGACTCGCAATCCGAAGATCGCAGGATCGAATCCCGCCTTGGGCAAATAAATTTTATTTATAAAAATAAATAAAACAAGCAATTTGTATTTAACCACGAATTTATTATGTTATATATCGACCGGTTTCGCTTCGATCAAGCTTCTTCAGGATATAGGTATACTAATCAGTTATTATTACCTATATATATCCTGAAGAAGCTTGATCGAAGCTAAACCGGTCGATATATAACATAATAAATTCGTGGTTAAATACAAAGTGTTTGTTTTATTTATTTTTATAATATAATGTATAACCACAAAGTAATTGCTTCTTATGAAAAAATAAATTTTATTTGATTAATTTGTCTTATTTCACAATTAATAAATAAAAAATAATATACAGTAGGTATTTTTGCGGCACGTTCCAGAGTGGACTATACTCTCAGTATCGCCCCGGAGTAAGACGTGTAATTTGTGTTTTGTCACAATTAATTAATTTAAAATAAAATACAGTAGGTACCTATACTTGCAGCAGGTTCCAGAGTGGAAGATACTCTCACTACCGTTCTGTTGTAAGACCACCATTCAGAATTAAAAAGTATCTTGAAATGGTTTTTAGCCGTGCTTGGTGACAGATCTGAATAGCCAGGTACTTCCCCACCTTCTTCTTCCCCTTCTCCTTCCCCTCACCACTACCTTCAGCCTCACAACATACCCCAATTGGGGATGCCACAGTCTCATTGGCTCCAGACGGGAGCAGCTTGGTCTCTTGTGAGGTATTCATATAAAAAAGCCGGCTATAGTCTCACTGTCTCCAGACGGGAGCAGCTGGGACTCTTGTGAGTAGGGAATGCAAATCTCGCGAGATTGGGGCTCAAGCGAGATTTCGCGAGTTTATGATTAACAATACTGCGAGATCTCGTCAATTTCGAGATCTCGCGAGATTGGCAGTTTTGTGTGTTTTTTTTTGCAAATGATCACAATATTTGAATTAATTTAGAATTTTTTTTTTATTTTTTTTTATTTTATTTATCTATAATATAATATACTTACAATGGTTTTATGTATAAGCCTGTCTCACTAGGGTATACCTGTGTCGAGACAGGCGTACAGGTATATACATGAATATTGTAGTTACAAGGATATTTAAGGTAAAATACATATCACTTTGAATATACGTTTTTGGCTCGGGTATTGTGTATTTTTTGTGTAGCTTTGTATAGTGTTTTGTTGTTTTTGTGTAAATTAATTAGTATGGATCTTGAGTAGAGCTGTTTTATGTCCATAACGTTGAAGGAATTGAATATAGTATCCGTGCTGGTAGTAAGTGGCATTTTAAGAATTATTTTTATGATAAGTTTTTGTGCTTTCATGATGGGATCAAGGGCATTGGAATATGCATTACCCCAGGCTAAAATTCCGTATTCGATGTGAGATTGGCACAGTGAGTAATATACGGTTTTTAAAAGTTTTAGTTTAAGGAAATTGCGTGTTTGTTTGAAAAAGTATATAGATTTGCGGATTTTGTTTGTAGTTTTATGTATATGTTGCTTCCAATTTAGGTGTGTATCGAAGGTTACTCCTAAATATTTGATAATGATTACTTGCTCTAGGCATGGGCAGTCACAGTTCCGGTTTAGAGATGAATTTTTAAATACGTGTATTTTTAATGGCGGGGGTAGGTTTGACTTTGGGATATTGGTGATACTAGACAGTAAGTATTTAGTTTTCTGTACATTTAGAGTTAATATGTTCGAGTCTAGCCAATATTTTACCTGTTGAATTCCTTCCTCCGCTTTGGAATAAGCGGTAAGCCAATCTTTTGCTTGGAAGAGTAGGACAGTGTCATCGGCGAAACTGATAATAGTGGCATCGATATCTAGGTTGCATAACTCGTTAATATATATTAGAAAGAGGGTTGGACATATAACACTGCCTTGAGGGACCCCGTAACTAATGGGCAAATACTGTATAATATATGTAATACTATATAAATTATAAGTATTATAAGATAAACATTTATTTTCACGAATTTTTCAATAGAATTTTATGCATCAAACGAAATTGTTTGACGTATTTGTCTATAATTTTTTAATAAACTTCTATGTAGTAAACTTTGACGTACGTATCTATCAAATAACAATTGAAAGAAACAACCAGTGTTCTCTCCTAATATCAAACAAAAATCTTTTGTAATAAAACAGTTCTTTTATAACAAACAAAACAACGAGAATCCAAAAAAAATAAACTTATTATCTAAGTTGAGTTGACTATTAAACTGAGATATTATTATCAATTAAATAAAAGTATATCTACTCAGTAGATCAATTAGATAATCTGTAAATTAATTAACAAAATATACCAATTAGTCAGACTATTAGAAATTACAGATTGCAACTCCGTCCGTGTCAGTCCGTGCTTCGAATAAGACGTTTTTATGCTCGAGTGCAATCTCGTTAAACTCACGAGATCTCGCCCTTTTTTCGTCCGAGATCAATCTCGCTAAAAAAGGAGAACGAGATCGCGCGAGAACGAGATTGCATTCCCTACTTGTGAGGTATTCATATAAAAAAGCCAGCCATAGTCTTACTGGCTCCAGACGGGAGCAGCTGGGACTCTTGTGAGGCATTCATATTTAAAAAATTCGGCCCAAGAGATGGTGCAACAAGGTCAAAAAATGAAAATAGACGTATTGTAGTAAAAAAACTTTATATTTACGGCTTGATTTTTTTCAAAAGGCGCCGATTTCCAGGTTTTTCATGGATCCTTTCTACTGAGGGTTCGTGATGCGCTTGAATTCATTATGGTAACGGCAACTATTGTCTGTGGTGGTGAGACGTAGTAAACATGGGACGATGTTCCCTGACATCAATCTATTTAAATAGATTTATTACAGTGTATTACCATCTCAACAAAGCCACAGTTAGATCAATACATCAGTATTCTGTAATTTTATTTCATTGTTGACCGAATTAACATTTTTCCTACGAATCAGTGGGCAAACCAAAGAAAATCATAATCATTTGTGGCTAATAAATATGGTAAATTATTAGGATAAAATTCCAATCTATTTCATTTGGATTTGGCAATTTGAATTCAAATGGAATAAACACAAAAGCTATCATAAATCCGGAATAAATATTTAATTTTAGTTAAGACCCGAGTCATTAAATGGCGATCAAAATATCATTAAATATCTATACGTGAATCGTAAATAAATATTTCTCTTTATACCTATATTGTTAGAGAAACCGTTAAATATTTTAAGCCAGTAGTTTATGACATCCTGGGGTATTTTGTGTGGAAGAATCGTGGGGGAGGGTATGTGAAAGATGAAGGTTAGGAAGCACCTGAATGTTCAGACCCGTTCACCAAAAACACGGCTAAAGCCATTTGAAGCAGCATTTAGTTTTAATTGTGATCTTTGACCAGGACCACAGGAAAATACTGATGAAATTTACACTTCTGGATTGTCCCGGAAATCTGTATACGATATAAAAATCAAAATATGCTTACGAGTATAGGTATGCTTGCTTGGTGAATATTAGTGGTCTACGCGTTGCTAACCCAATCATCCGATTGTGATGAAACTTTGGGGATTTAATGTGCACATGCCCGCGAAAGTTTCTATATACAATAGTGTCATGAAATTATGCGTTGCTAAACCGTTCATCCGATTGCGATGAAACTTTGGAGAGTCGTTGTGAGCACGCCCGTGAAGGTTTCTGCTGAGCTCTGGCATTATGATTTTTTTATTAAAAAAATTGCAATTGGCTAGCTGTTTGAAAATTGAATGTACCGGGACTAAATTCATGGAATGCGGGAGGGGAAAGGGGAACTCCGAAAGGGGAGGAGAGGCAGAAGGGAACGGGACGAATGGGAAAGGACACCTAGGGAAAAACAATTTCTAAAAAGTGGCATAGCAACGCATGCCGGGAACTCGCTAGTATAATGTAAATCATTTTATTGTGTATATATATAATATTTTTGTTAATGAAACTAATACTGACGAAGAAACCTTTGGTTTACGAAATATATAGATAATTTGGACTAAATTAGCGGTGTTTTACAAAGTGATTTATTTTCATAAATTAAAATTACACCAAAAGGTGATTTTGCAAAGATTGAAGAAGATTACAAAGAAAATTAATGTTTGGGACGCCCGATGACGCGGTAACATAACCCAGTAAATCAATAAAATACTTGAAATTAGAACATTTTGATAAGTCTAGTAAAATTGTACAAAATTCCATTTCAGAATAAAGTTTCCGATGCAACTTCTAACAGATATCTTTCTATAAAATAGATTCCATTTATTCCCCTACCCACTTTCGATATGGCTAGGAAGATTTGCCCAAATTTCGCATTTTTCTCCATTCTGCGGCGGCAGAATTTAATGAAGCAAGTCCCGAATAAATCCGCTTTCGCCGATGCGCGGCCATTACGATTTCCCGACTCTGGCAACCCCAAGCGGAATATAAATTTACGGGAGAGTGGAAATAGGAATTCTCGCCAGGACTAAAAATACTTAAATAGTTTGATCTTGGTGTTTTTTTTTAAATTAAATATGTAGCTATCAAACAAGCTCAGCAAAAACTTGGAAGTTATCTGTGAAAGAGTAGTTGCTCCTTAGATCAAGATCCAAAGATTACGAAATAATCATTTTACTTTATTCTATTCTTTCTATTCTATTCCTTTTCGTTACGTAGGTACAGTTTGGCAATTAAGTGTAGAAAATAAATGATGGCGCTGCGATCGATTTCTCGGTTTTAAATGGCACCACCGTGATGGCTCATAAGACAATGAATGTATGTTTAAAAAAAACCCTTCAGCCAAAATGCATATTTCATAACGTGTTTGTATTTTCATACAGGTTTTAAGTGGGCGTTTATTTTGTTATAAAAACGTAGGTACATAGGTATTTAAAAATCTGAGTATATTTATTCAACACCCGACATGTAATAATTATTGTCTTAGTCCTCATATGATTCTTCTTCTTCCATATCTTCATCTTCATCTAAACGTTTTATCAGTTCATCTATATCATCATATAGAGTACTTCCTCGTGCATAATAATCTACCTCGATTTTCATCACGTTTTTGCAAGAATTTTTTTTAATCATCAACACTTATGCTATTTTCCGTTTTCCCGGTGTTTCAAATTTTCCATCTGCCTTTTCCCTTCCTTGACGATTTATCTTACTTTTCAGATTTACCTGTATGTGGAAAACATCATTAAAATGATTATTCTATAGAAGGTAGTTTTAAAAAAGCACACCTAATAATATTCATTTAGAAAGAAAGAAAGAGAAAATTAAGGGTAATTCTTCGGAACAAACGTCAATGGTTAATACGCACTTTTTTTTGATAAAACTTTTAGATTCTTCTTAATTACCATAAAAGACAACTATTTTCATTGGGGGAGGTTGAAAATGATACATTTTTAATTTTAGTTACGTAAATTGAAAATTTGCTTTAACACTGTCAAATCACTCTGTTTGCAATATTATTGTTATTTTAATATGTTGGCATTACTGATATTTTACATTCCATGTTACACAAACCTAGCGTAGCCGCTAAACTACTTGAAAACTGGGATGTTTTTCTTGCCTTGACGTGAGTAGGCGTTATAAAGGGGCACTTTCTTTTAAATTACAAACCATGTTACACAAATCTAGCGTATAAGTTTTTTCGGTTACGCGCCTTTGAATATATTGCCATGAAGTCAGTTACGGTATGATGTAGCCTTCCATATAGTATCAGAAATACCAACATAATAAAATGACAATAATCATCACAAATTGCATATGGTGAAGCGTTGTCTAAATACGAAAGCAAATTTTCAATTTACATAACTAAAATTAAAAATGTATCATTTTCAACCTCCCCCAATGCAAATAGTTGTCTTTTATGGTAATTAAGAAGAATCTAAAGGTTTTATAAAAAAAAGTGCGTATTAACCGTTGACGATTAACGTTTGTTCCGAATATTTACCAAATTAAGAACAAGTTACATTTCTATGAGTTTAAAGAAGTTGCATATTATTATTATTTTTTTAAATTGAGTTATTCCATTTTTCTTGTGGCCTAATATTAACTGTCAAATGGAAATGTCAAATTCGGATTTTTAAACATAACCTCAAATCAGATTGTAATGGTTATAATCGCACAAAAATTGGCATAAATCTTGTAATACTAATGAAATTTATGAAAAAAAACTATACCACGTACCATTCATTTCTGCAGTTCGTTTGTAAACTTCTTTCAAATTGGATAGGAGCTTCTTCGCACGATATTCAGCTAGGCAGCGTTGAAACACGCAGTTTACAACTTCTCTTGCACCACTACGTATTGGTTTGTTCATTTTAATTCAATTCAAACAATGCACAGGCAAACAATGAAAAAAAAAACACTAAACGAGCGATTTTCAGTGTGTTCTACATGATTAAAGTCAGTAAAGCCAAGAGCCATACAAAATGTCATTGACAAAACGAGTATTTCGGTGTTACCATAGTAATGAAAAAATTTAGTTCCAAATTAATTAATTTCTACACTTTCTTGCCAAACAATAGAGATATCTGTGTATATTTGAAAATGCGTAGATTTTCAGATATTTTCTTCCTATAGAATAGAGCAAATAAAAATTGTCGTTTTTAGTTTTCATATTATGCAATTGCTGGCAATACCTACCTACAGGCTTTGCATGTTATTTTTTCGTTGAATTTTTGTTAGGTAGGTACTAACTCGTTCAGATTGTAGCCATTTTTCGCATTGACTCCACACAGGAGACCTTAGAAAAATAATATCACTCAAGGTATATAATAATATCCCTCTATGTCATCTTTGGGGATGCTGTGTGGAGGGTCTTTTTAGGAAAGGAAGGAGAGAAAGTTCTGGGAGGGAAAAATAAAGGTTGGGTAGGAATCTGAAGGTCAGTGTGTCCAAGAGTGAAGGACGTTTGAATCCATCCCTCCCATTGCGGTGCAAGGAGATGTTCCGTAAGAGCACTGCTGTAGAACGTTAGAACAAAAATTTAATAAATATTCCACACTTTAACAGTAGGCAGGTCCTCATTTGTGAAATACCCCATTAGAAATTAGAGCCTCTGGTAATGGCCGCCAACCGCTCTCGACTGCCGTGTCGCATGCGCATGTCGGATACAAATAAATTCTTGATGCCATTTCGTCGCTTCTGTTATTCGTTTCGGAGTATTCGAGCGTGATTTTATGTTATTACCCCGACTCGTATTTTGAAAGGGTCGAGGAATGTTTTTTCTCCGTTTTCTGCTACTTCTGACGTCCATTTGTATAATTTACATTACTCTTTCACCCCATCTTGTTTCCGATCTATCATGTTTTTTTCGATCATCTACAACCCCGCCGTAGAGCAATGGCAAATGCATTTGATTTTGAAAAAAGGGTTTGCGGTTGGTTTCTAAATCATTTTCTTTATTGTAATGCCCATTTAATAGTATAATTATTACCCATGAATACTACAAATTGACATAAGCGGAATAAAATTCAAGGAACTGATAACCACTGGAGCGATTATGACCGAAAAGTGGACTACTTTTATTTTTCTGCGATTGATAGCGGTCCAAAATAGGACCAAATTTTCTCGTAAAACATTTATTGTAATTATTCAAAACATTTCCTTAGCCAGCCATTTATTTTAAAACGAAGCTATTGAAATGCTTTATATATATGACCATAGATGTTGCAAATTCGAACTTCGTAGACTATTTTAGAACGATAAACTTTACGATTTTTTAATATATTTTTATAGATCTTACAAATCATCATAATCATCATTATCATCATTATCATTACATAGTAATACTATATAGTATAAAATTAAGTCGCTCAAAATGTTTGTGCGCTTAGATCTTTTAAACTACGCAACGGATTTTCATGCGGTTTTCACCAATACTTAGGGTCATTCAAAGAGGAAGGTTTATATGTATAATTCATGCTTATTATAGTAGAGAAAAGCCGAGAAATTCAAATATTCAATTCAGGCATGAAGTCGCTCAAAATGTGTGTGCGCTTTTAAACTACGCAACGGATTTTCATGCGGTGTTCATCAATAGATAGAGTGATTCAAGACGAAGGTTTATTTGTCAAATATTCAATTCAGGCAGCGGGCAGCTGGCAAGCGGGTGGTGTGGATTTTATAAAGGTTGGGTAATGGAGTTGTGTTTCGTTAGCAACAGCAACCGTGTGGCTGGGTCTGCTATTATGAGGTAAACGGTAAAATACGTTGGCTGTATAGCACTACAACAAGTTTTTATGTATCCTTGTTAAAATTCGAAGGTATGATTTTTTTAATGTTGGCGAAAAATTTTAAAAATGATCTTCTGGGAAATCTCGAACAATCGAGGCAAATTTATTTATTTCGCGTTGTCGCTCTGGTGCAGAGGTTCCCAAACCTTTTTTTCTCGTAGACCCCTTTCAAAATTTTACTGGTTGAAGAAATTTGCATCGCGGTTGAGTTCCAACTTCCAACTCTAAATTCCGAGTGGTATAAATAAAAAGAAAAATAGTATGTGAAAAAACAAAAATACTTGTGTTTTATTTATAAAATAATATGATGTTTTGCATTACCTCGACACAGGAGGCCCTGAGGAAATTAATTTCCCTCATGGCCTATGTCATCTGAGATGCTGTGTGGAGGGTCATTTTGAGGAGAGGAAGGAATGAAAATTGGTCATCAAGAGACCCATGTTCCCAAGACCCAATCGTTCCACAGTCGAGCTATTGAACACAAGAATGAGTCGAAGAAGCGACCCGTTCTCATGTGGCAAATTTCAACCGTGTACATATGTTGGGCACGCGTTTGGCTTGTTTTCCGACTATGCACCGGCGCCGTAGGGATCATTGATGCTAGTTCCTCGGAGCATCTTCCATTGAAATACCGGTAGAACAAGGATAGCATTCCCACCCGATGCCTGTGCTCTAAAGATAGCAGTCCGTTTGTTAGTAGGAGAATCTATCAGGCGGACCGCCAGTTTCTTTTTTTTCTTACATTTTTTTTATTTTTTTTTATATGAAAATATAAAAAGGTTACAGTTTTACAACATAATATATACAATTAATATTTCAATCACTCTCCTAATAAAGCAGCTGCTTGTGTTTAGGAGAGGACAACTAAAAAAAATTACATTTGTTTAAATTAAAACAAAAAATATTAGTAATTTAACAAAAAAATAAAAGTGATTTAATGAGAAAATACAGATAAAAGTAACAAAAATATAGGTTAGTTAAAATAAATGATTTAAAGTATTGACAAGGCAAAAACATATTTCTAAATATGCAATACATATTTCTAGATATTATATACAATAAGTTAAGTTATGAGATGGTACTAGAATATTTTAATTTAATTTTTTTTTATATTTTCCGTAGCTTTCTTCCGATCGTATTATCAAGGGGTAATTTATTAAATAATTTTATACCCTTGAATACATCGTGATGCTGTGCTGTTGTGGTTCGCACTAGTGGCACGGTAAATCCTCCAACAGATTAATTATTATTATTCTTTTGCTTATATTTAATTGTGGTAAATTATTTTTACTAAAGAAATCTTTATGTATTTGTAATAGTGCAATTTTGTCATAGATTTTTGTAAGTGGGGGAACCGGGAAATCTTGAAAAACATTTATAGTAGAATAGTCGTAGGGCTTTTTTAGGATAATTTTTATTAATATTTTTTGAATTGTTTCCAATGGGAGAAGGGTTGCTTTGTATGCACCCCCCCAAGCCACGATTCCATATTGTAGTACAGAGTGCGCAAGTGCATAATAAATATTCTTTTGCTTATATTTAATTGTGGTAAATTATTTTTACTAAAGAAATCTTTATGTATTTGTAATAGTGCAATTTTGTCATAGATTTTTGTAAGTGGGGGAACCGGGAAATCTTGAAAAACATTTATAGTAGAATAGTCGTAGGGCTTTTTTAGGATAATTTTTATTAATATTTTTTGAATTGTTTCCAATGGGAGAAGGGTTGCTTTGTATGCACCCCCCCAAGCCACGATTCCATATTGTAGTACAGAGTGCGCAAGTGCATAATAAATATTTTTTAGTGTTTTTAATGAAACAGTATTTCTTAATCTAAAAAATATATAGATCAGTTTTCTCATTCTGTCTACTGTGGAATTTATTTGACTTTTCCATTTGATGTTCTTATCGATAATTATTCCAAGATATTTTATTTCTTCTTTACTACTAATGTATATACAGTTTGAGTTACAGGGTGCGATTCTAAGGAGGCAATTCTTTGGTGAATTTTTATGTTTAGATTTTTATTTGAGATCTTCCCTGTTAGGCTGTAAGGTATAAAATGGGTTTTCTCAACATTTAGTGTCAGTAAGTTTTCATCAAACCATACTTTAACGATATTTATTGCATTATTAGCTAATATTTCGACCTCATTCCAAGAATTTCCTTCAATAGTTATCACTGTATCATCTGCGTATGATATAATGTTTCCAATGATTGGGAGTTCAAAAAGTTCATTTACATATAATATGAATAGTAAAGGTCCTAAAACAGTTCCTTGTGGAATTCCAAAATCTATATTTTCTATTTCACTTAGTTCGTTGTTTACTTTTACCTGTTAAGTTCTTTGATAGAGATAGCTTTTTAACCATGATTTAGCTTTGCCAGTTATTCCTATACTATTTAGTTTATTAATTAATTTTGAATGTGAGACACTATCAAAAGCTTTACGGAGGTCAATGAATATACTTAAGCATTTTTTGCCTCTATCTAATGTTTTGTAAATAAGCTTAGTTAATTCTGCAATTGCGTCTTGTGTGCTAAGTTTATTTCTGAAACCGTATTGACTAGGGTTAATACATTTTTGGTTATCTGTATAATCAGTAATTTGTTTTTTTATTACTTTTTCGTATATTTTTGCAATGTTGGATAATAAGGATATTGGGCGGTAATTGTTTACTTCTTTTGAATCTCCGGATGTATATACTGGGATTATAATCGCTTGTTTGTAGTTTGACGGGAATATTCCATATTTAGTGCTTACGTTAATTATATGCGTAATCGGTTTGGTTAGGAAATTGCAGTATTTTTTCAAGATTTCTGTGGCTATACCGTCGTATCCTGGCGCACTACCATTTTTAAGAGATTGTTTTATGTTTTCAATATTTTTTCTGTAGTCGGTTTAAAAATTGATAGATTGTTATTTGTTATTTTATCTTCATGTATATCATCAGGTTGATAATTTTGGTCAATTTTATATGCAAGTTTTTAACCGACGGTGGCGAAAAATTTGTTGAAAATATTTGCGCACATTTTTGGTTCACGGATAGCATTTATATTAGTTCCATAATTGTTTATGACATTTATTGTAGACTTATTTTTATTATTTTTATTCATTATTTCGTTTTTAGAGCTCCATGCTTTTTTTAGGGTTTTCCTTTGTGAGGATTATCTTCTCCCTGTAATATTTTTCTTTTGTGTTTTTGATAATTTTAATGAGCTTGTTCCGGAATATTTTGTATTCGTTTTTTACTTGACTATTGGTAGGTTTTTTTTTGTATGTTTGAAGAGTTTTTCTTTTTTCCGGATAGATATGAGTAATCCTTGCGTAATCCATGGTTTAACTTAATTTAGAACTAATTTGATTATTTATAAATGTTATACAGTCTGCGATATGAGCATTTAAAGTTTCTTCAAAGAAGTTTGCGCAAATGTCTGGGTTTTGACAATTTAGTGTTGAGGACCAAGATTCGTTACGTAATTTATTATTTAATTTTAAGTTATTTAGTTTGGAAATTATGTTAATATTTTTTCTAGAGTTATTTAATCCTGAGTTTTTATTTAGATTATAAATAAAAATATTTGTATGGTGATCTGTTATATCATTTTTCCATATAATGAAAAAAAAAAAAAAAAAAAAAAAATGGTATAACAGATCACCATTCAAATAGTATGGTGATCTGTTATATCATTTTTCCATATAATAGATTTAATTTTTTCTATGTGTTTAATATTGCTCCATACGTGGTCCAGGCATGATGGCGATTGGTTTGCAAATTCTCTCGTGAAATTATTTACGCATGATATAAAGTGCATTTCATTCATAGCATATACATAATCTATTTTATTTTTACCGTGGTTATTTGGACCAATATTAATATTAAAATCACTTTTGTTACATAGTATTTTTTTTTTATTTCTTCTATAAATATAGGTACATCTGAGCTGTGTGTTCGATATATTGCGATTATATTGAATGGAATGTTATTTAAAACAAAATTAAATGACAAACAATTTGCGTTGCATATGTGTATTTCGGTAATATTGATATCAGTAAATTTTTCTTTAGCGTATACTACAATTCCACTATTTTTATTAATCTGATAATTTGTATTGTAATTTTTGTAGTTTGGGATGATTGGTATATTTATGTTTGCATGTATGTGCGCCTCGGATAGTATTATAAAATCTGGTTGTGAACATAATTTATTTAGGGATACCAGAAGTTCATCCATGTTTCTATTTATACTTCTTATGTTTAGGTGTAAGATAGTTAGTTTATTTATTATATTGTTATAGATCTTATTACACTCACTGGCTGATTCACATACGTATTCTTCTATATTTAGAGTTAAATCAATTTCACTTAAGTTAAAATTTTCCATTGTGTTTATTTAGGTGTGATAAAATATATATAATTTACGAGTAAATGAATAAGTAATAATGCACATGTACAGGAAAAATGTATACAGGAAGAATGTAATAATAAGTAATTGTCGAATGAAACACTAGTATATATTGAATTATTTGGCGGGTATTAGATAAGCCGCCATAGCTCAGTGGTCAGAGCTGCTGACCGGCAATCAGATGATCACGGGTTCAATTCCCGTTGGCGACCAGTATCTTTTCTCGGAAGATTTTTTCAATGTAGATGAGTGTTTCAGGCTGATAATTATTGATTATAATATTTGTTAATAATGCACATAATTTGTGTTACGGTATTCTTCCTCGATTTCAGTTCATATCTGGAATTGTAGGTGATTTTTTCCATAAGATTTATTTTATGTTTGGATAATACTCGGAGACATAGTGAGTGTTTGTTTAGTTGACAGCAAAAAATAATTTGATTCGTTCTTCTTTTGATAATGATTTCAATATAAGATAGCGTATGTATGAATATATCAATAGTACAAAAGAACATATAGGTACTGTAGAGATTTATTGCATATAGAATATTGGCAGCGTGATGTATATATCAATAGTACATACAATATCAATAGTACAATAGTATATAGTACATATATACATATATCAATAGAACAAATGAACATATACTGTAGAGATTTATTGCATATAGAATTATTGGCAGCGTGATGCATATATCAAATAATAATACAATATCAATAGTAGAATAGTACATAGTACATACATATATCAATAGTATCTACAAGTGAACATATACTGTAGAGATTTATTGCATATAGAATATTGGCAGCGTGATACATGGGTTAGTAATGTATATAATAATAATTTTAAAATAATATATCTATAATTAGACTTTAGAAGTCTATAATTTACTAGCCTTCGGTAAACGCAACTGTGTATTGGTATTGTATTATCTATTTTCTGGTAGAAATATAGAAATGTAGAATGTAGACGTAATGTAATGGAAAAAGAAACATAAAAATGTAGTATGTAGAAATGTGTTATCATGAAGAAAATATTCACGTTTTTTATCATCTATATATAGAATGATTTAATTTTTTTAGTTTTAAATATATACCTATATGCTGGTTTTAAAGTATGTAGAATGATGAAAGATATGACGTTTTTTTAATGTGTAGACTAGAGAATTATTATTTTTTTATATCTTGTGGATATTCCGAAATACATACGTAAATTTAAGACGTTGAGAACAGACATGAGATATTTTTAAAGACATCTTTAAAATTTATAACAATATTCCAATTTTTCTTACGTAAGAGCAAGTATTTTTTGTAATTTTGACAGTTAGTTTGATTATGGACATTTAAAAAAAAAAATTAGTATAATTTTTAAATATATCTTAGGATTTTCAGTTTTAAAAGTAAGTATACTTGTTTTATAAAATGCAGATTGATAAGAAACATCTTTTTTTTTTTAAAGCATATATGTCATAGCATTACTAATTTTGTTAGCTTTTAAATTTTTGATTGTGCAAGTACAAACATAATATATTGACAATAATAAACATGAGTCATTATGAAAACTATACCTTGAATCCAAATTAGTATCTATTCAATTTTCTGTTGTGCGAATGCCAGCATTTTTTTATAATACATACAGTTAGTTATTATTTAGCTTCACACAGGAGGCCCTTAGCAAAATAATTCCCCTCAGGGCCTATGTCATCTCTGGGGATGGTGTATGGAGGGTCTTTTAAGGGAAAGGAAAGAGAGGAAGCCGTGGGTAGGAAAAATGAAATTTTATGAAAAGGGTGGGTAGGAATTTAGGGGTCAGTGTGCTCCAACTGCGGTGCAAGGCGACGGGTTGAGAGATGGAAAGGTCAAAGGCTCAACCTCTCTCGATCCGGGCAAGACCTGGGCAAACCTCATCCCATGAACCCGGTCACCCCTGCTAAGTCACCAAACGTAGCGAACCACTTGGGGTGATCTATTAGTAGCAGTGTTTTACTTCAAGCAACGTCATGCGTTCGAAATTTCGAAAGCGACCCGACGAGTTTTTTTCGGAAAAGGCCCGTATGGGCTATTATCTACGAACCTTGTGGTACGGGTACCTACCTATACCATTATTTTTATGTTCCTGCCATTGCGATAATTTATATTTATTGGTCTTTAAATCATTACTATCTATTATAAAACTACCCAGAAATAATAGGTTGGTATCTACTATATAAACTCACAAGCTCCCGCTAATTTACTTCCTATATGAATAGATGAAAGAAAGAATCAATTTTCCTTCAACGAGTAGGTAAATAACCCTTTTATATTTCACGGCATAATGGACTCGGATAATATTTTCTATTGCCAGAATGTTGCCAGGAAGAAATAATGTGTATTTTGGATGAACGCCAAAATGCTTTCCGATAGTACCTACCGTTCGATCAACAATGTTGGTAATCGGCCCATTACGATTCAGAGTAAAAACTTGTTTGTTGGACCGATTTACAGAAAACTCGACGCTAATGACGGATATCTGATAAATAATTTCGCAATAAAGATATTGTTGTGGCTAAATATTTTGGGACACAATTTTTTCATTATTTATTATCATTAGGTATTGATACAGATATGTCGGTATTTTATCATAGCTCCATTACACACTTCCGTTGTGAATTTTTATGAGTCATGACTGCTACAAACTGTCTGCTGAAGGGAATGGGGAAGGGAAGGAGATGGGAAAGAGGAAGGTAAGTAATTACCTGGCTATTCATATTTGGTCACCAAACACGGTTCTATTTTCATTTCGATTCTGATTGCCTACACGAAAAACACCAAAAACTTGCTTCTTCTGTTTTCCAAAAACAAATGCACTCGAATTTGCTAATTTTCTTGCCATTGTTCCAAATTTCTAATACTTTTCCAGTAATAGGAGAGAGGTAGGTACTGGGTAAATGACATTCCGGTATGAACTGTGCATATTCTTATCTAAAACGAAACAGTCATTACCGATTTAAAAAAAAAAAAACATTTAAAATGCGACTGGAGTTCCTTATTACAATAATACCCTGTGATTTATCACAAAAAAACTTTTAGAATAAAAAACACGCTCCCATCGAAAAAAGTCGTTCATACTAAATTATTTTGACGACCTCCATAATAGAGCGACTACGACTGCAGGGGTTGCGGTTTCGAATCCCGGCGTGAACAAATAAATTACCTATATTGACTCATTTTGATTTCTAACAGTATGGAAGATCTACAGTCAGTCTCTCGTGTCTAGGATGAAGTATGTATGGAGAATGAGTTAATGATGAATCTAAGTAAGTAGTCATGGTAAGTATTTGAAAGAGAGAGTAGGTACCTACGAAAACAACGTGCAACATAATCGTGAATGATGAATACTTGGAGCAGGTCGATGAGTTTGTGTACTTGGGTAGTAGGTATGTTTACGAGAGATGGGAAGGCTGACAGAGATATTGAAAGAAGGGTAAATGCAGGTAACTCCATGAATGGAGGACTGAACGCCGTTGGCGCCAACAAAAAACTGTCCGAAGAAGCGATGCTAGCCGTCAATAATGTAGTGCTGGTACCTACCCTGATGTATGGCAGTGAAGCATGGAACTGGTAGAGGAAGGGTGAAAGTAGACTGAATGCTGTTGAAATGAGATCCCTAAAGCGTATGCGTGGTAAAATCATGTACGATCGTGTGAGAAACGTGGAGATCCGCGAAGAATGCAAGGTAATGAGTAAGATTAATAAAGGGACGCTCAGGATGTTTGGGCATGTAGAGCTTAGTAAAGAAGTGTAAGGAGAATATGTGACATAAATGTGAATGGTAGAAGAAGTCGGGGAAGCCCTAGGAAGACATGGCACGACCAAGTGAATCAGATACTTGAGTCGCGCCATGTCAAGATTCAGAATAATAGAAGAGCATATATGAGACGGTGTATGAATGTGAACGAGGCAAGGAGTGTGTACCATGATCGAGTTGTTTGGACGGTCCATCCTCTCTGCCTACCCCTGCGGGGAAATGGCAAGTTAATTAATTACTTTTGACAATATAATAATACAGTACCTTTATTTGCTGCACGTTCCGGGGCTGCAGAGCTGTAAAAACATAAAATAAAATGTTGAAAACTGTGAAGCCACAACATAATAATTATTGATAGACACTAAAGTAGGTACCTAGTAGGTAGGTAGATAAAATAAATTAAAGTGAAAACTTCTTTAGCACCGTTTGATTTGAAACTCGATGAAGCGAAAAATAGCGACACTAAAAAGAGACAAACACATAAGTACATTATTGGATTTAACCTGCGAGAGAATGAAATACTATAAATCCCACAATGCACGACATCTTTTTTCAGCCCGATTCCAATTAGAGACAAAAGTCAACATATAATAATAGATAATAATAATTGGACAATATGTAGAGCGCCGTTTTTGTGAAAAATCACCTCAAGGGCGCTTAGGTATCATGTAGGTATCATGTAGTATTTCTTTTAAATAATTATAAATTAAATAAAAATGTGTTTTTTTTATAATTCAGTTCAGTAGCTTCAGTTTTAGTTTGTATTTGATATCAGTATATTTTCTATTTCTATTATCCCTATATTTAGTATCCAGCTTTTTATTTGAGATTTAAATGTTATAATGTTGAGGTTTTTAAGTGAGAGTGGTATTTTATTGTAAAGTTTAATACCATAATACAAGAAGCATTTTTGCCCAAATGTTGTGTTAGTAGTTACTTGTTGGATATGTTTTTGACCATGAGATCTAGTGTTTCTAATGTACGTGTTAGTTGTTATTTCTTGGGTTTTGTACTTATGAATGTAAATGAGTATAGTTTTAGAATATAGTTGTTTAATTGACATGATGTTAAGATTGTTGAAGATTTCGTCAGTGCTAGTTCTTACAGGAACTTTCAGTATAATTTTCATTATGGCTTTTTGAGTTTTAATTAGTGGATTTAGTATGTTTTATTTGCACTGCCCCATCCGATAATACCGTATTCTAACAGTGATTGGCAGAGAGCCATGTATATCTTGATTAAGTCTTTTTTAATGAGGACATTCCTGATAGTTGTGAAAAAATATCATAGTTTTTTTAATTTTATTATTTAAATAGGTAATGTGTTCGGTCCATTTTAAGTTTCGGTCAATTTTTAGACCAATATACGTTATATGGTCAACGTTTTCTAATGAGGGACAAGTACAATGCTCATTTAAGTGATGCTGACTATGAATTTTCAAGTTCAGGTTTTCTTCTGAGTTTTTCTTATTTTTTTATTATTTTGAAAGTGGTGAATTTAGTTTTATTAGCATTAAAGTGTAAGTGAATGGTAGTCTAGCCAATTTTTAATTCTTTTAAGTGTGTCTTCTGCTTTCTTAGATGTTTCTGCCCAATTTTTACCATTTATTAGGAGAACAGTATCATCCGCAAAACTGATGATTTCTCCGTCACATTCTATGTGGCATAGGTCATTAATATAAATAAGGAACAGAATCGGACCCAGAATACTTCCTTGAGGCACCCCGAATATGACATCAATACACTCACTGGTTATGTTGTTAAGTTTCACAGTTTGCTTTCTATTTCCCATGTAACTTTTTAAAAATATTAGTTCATTATCAGTAATTCCTATGTTCTCTAGTTTTTCAAAAAGATGCGAGTGATTTATTGTGTCGAAGGCTTTGGAAAGGTGAAGAAATATGCCAGGCTATGGCGTTGGATGTTCCTAAATTTTTTCTAAAGCCAGTATGGTTCATGTGTTATTTGCAGTGATGACAATTGAAATCGTAGATATGAAAATAGAGGTAAAAATAGCGATCGCGTAAAGTGTTGACTTTGGTCTCTAATTGGAATCGGGCTGAAAAAAGATGTCGTGTATAACGGCCATAATCGGTTTCTTCTTTGTGCGATGCTTTGTAGCCTCCCCACTCTAGTCTACTTTAGTTTTCTGGAGGTTTCACTTCTTCCGCGTGTGAATTCCACGCTTTGTTTTTTTATGCAGTACGTACCTAAAATAATTAAAAATATTTATTCGATCTTATTACATTGCGCGTATATAAATTATAAGTCATCGGCTCTTAAAGTAAAGAACCTAAAAAATAATATATATAGGTATAATATGTAATGTTATATTATCTAAATTATCTTTCCCATGGAAGTAAGATTCGATCTTTCCGAAATTTTACACGACCCGTTTTGCACACTAGCGATTAATATTATAAAATATCCATCACTTCTTACTAGCCAGCTTCGCCTTTCAAAAAATTATTTCGATAGATGATTTTAGTATTGGAAGCTACCAAGAGATGGCCAGAGTGATAATTTTTTTTTTAAATTAGTCAGTCCTAGTACCAAAATCTGCCCATAGATGACCAAAGTGGTAATTATTTATTTTTTTAAGAGATGTCGCTGATATATACCAAACCTAGTACCAAAATCTGCCAACAGATGTAAACAGCCGCACGGCCCGCACGTACTCAGTGTTTTTATTTTATAACACTAGCGCGCGCCACGTGAACGCGTCTTTGTGACGTCACAATATTGATCCTATGAAAGATCGTCCGTCGTCTTCAGAGACGCCATCTTGGCAAACTGTGAAAAAGTGGCCGAGGTAATAGTTAACGTTAAAATCCGCGATCATCATAGCCCGGATTGACCCAATTGGATTTATTCCTGTTTATTTATTGTACACCCTTTGGAACGGACCAAGGTAATTGACAATTTTACGCGGATCTCCCGTAATATAACTAGAATTTAATCTTTGTTATTGGTCGGAAATTTTGCCGATTCTATTATTTCATAGTACCGTTATTTTCCTCAGGAATCGCCGAAGTTCGACTACTCGCGCTCGTTATATCACCAGTGACATTGTGTAAAGAAAAACCTTGCCTAAAATTACGATAATCTGTGTTTCAAATGGTTTCAAAGCATTTTTTCGATATCTGTCGAGAGTGTCAATTGAGGGGTTGGGCTAATAAGACCCCTTGGGGTCAGCATCCTCTGGATATTTGCTATCTTACGTGCGCTTTTGGCGACCAAGGCATTCGCCAGTACACTATTTAGCTTTAAACTATCAAATAATCGTCAAGTGATGCTTCGCTTTTCCAGAAAATTGTAATTTGGGCGCCTTTGTTTAGACGGTCTCCACATGGTGCTGCGGCAGCATCAACTGCTGCAGAACTTTAGTTGACTGTAGTCAAAAGCGCCAGCCGTATTGTTATTATAATAACAATACGGCTGGCGCTTTTGACTACAGACTATACGATTTCTTCGGCAGTTGTTACTGCGGCAGCACCGTGTGTAGACCCCTTTATGCGACATTGGAATAAATTTCCTTTCAGTTTGGTATGTTTTACTAGTTTATGTCAATGTCGTCTACGGTTTCTACCCGAATGTATTCAGCATTCAGCCTTCTGAAACTTAAAACAAAGTAAAAGAAATAACATTTTCCAGTGTGCAGTTCGTATCGAGGTCTAGCTAATCGATTCCGTGCAGTTTGACTTTTTATTTTTTCGTCAAATCGTAGGATTCGCTTTTTTATTCATTCTAGACTCTAATGACGGCGATTTTAGATTGTAATGCTAACAGTAAAACATGGAACGTGTTTCAACAATGGAATTTGTATAATAGTTTCGTTTCAGAATACAACATGTCGGTCTAGTTAATTATTATGCACGGGGCATTTTATTTCTGTCTTTATTGTATTTCATGGCATTTGTGTTGCTATCTACGTATATGAATTATTAGGGTGTTCGGCTTATGTAAGTAGAGTGCACTAAATGCGAATAGTTCAACCGTAAAAGTGATTCTTTCTAAGTGGGTTAAATTTTTCACCTAACCTTCAAAATCGTGTCACTTTTAGATGATGCTGTGAAACTTGGAACAAAATCTTCTTTTCAGTGTTAATTTCTGTTTAGTTGTGATAACTGTGAGTGCTTTGGTATTGTGAAACTGTAAATTCTACATCTTTTAAAGAATCTAGCAGTGAATGAACTCCATTTTGAAGCTTAAAATGTGAGTGAAAATTGAAAATTTCTCGCTTGTGTGGGAAAGTGGAAATCTATTGTTACTGCATATATTATATACGTTATCAGTGCACGAAAAGATATCTTTATCTTTTGTTAATTGATATAAATTATTATAAGTAATTCCTTTTTGTCATAAGCTTGTCATAAAATATATTGGTCATAGAGAAAAAATTGATTCAGAAATGATTCATTCATTTTTTTTTAATTCTCAGCTGTTAAGATTAAAACCATCTGATATTTGAATGCCTCTCACTGCAGCTTTAATCGTACTGTTGATTTTTCAGTCCACTCTTTCACAATATGAATGTGTTTTTAGTTCAAGTTTTATATCTGTGAGTATTTGGCAGCGGTATAAACGTCACCCAGGCCAATGCATTCATGTGAAAGGAATACCAACATAATCTAACTTCATTGTTTGCACTTATAACCAACTTTATTGTATGATGAATATTGATTTTGACCTAATGCAACCTCTCGTCATCATTAATTTACATATTACTTCCATTCTGTTTATTTTTTCTCCTGTATAAACCTTTTGATGTCCTGCTTTGGATGTAGACCTCCCTCAAATGTCGTGTACCTGCTTATTGTAAGCATTAATCAATTTCAATCCAATAATATTATAGATTCCCTAACATTGCTACACCTGTCACAATATTGCCAGATCTTGTGACTGTCATACTGTCATGTCCTTTGTGGATACTGAATTGATTCCACACGTAATCTCCTGTCAAATTTGTGTGATTGTCTATGGCTTGCAATTACCTTTATATGGACTGATATGTCAGCTGAGGTATTTCAACTAGTTTAACAACACATTATTTATGCTTTAAACCACTTAATCGTTAATACGGAATATTTTTTATTCAAACAGTTAGATTTATTATCACGAAAAGTTAGTATTTATGTCGCAAGAGACAAAAAACATGCAAAAAGTATGCATTTAACATTTTAATTTTGTTTAAATTAATTCACTTACGCGGTAACGCCATTTTGTATTTACCGTTTTTATTTCATAGACAATCAATCATTATTACACAAACCCGCTGGATAAACCCTGCTTTGCCAAAAAAACCATTTAAAACCTGGGAGGTTTTTTAAAATTATGATGACATGCCGCTTTCGTAGTTCTCAACCTAAAAAAGGGAATATTCCGTATTATCCGTGCATCAAAACTTCGACAACACGAACGTTCCGTATTATCCGTGAAGTAGACTAAATGCATATTTACCAAAGGCGGTTTGTGGTCTTTTTAACAGGGGGTTCAGAAATCCAAGAGAAGATTTATTTAAGGTGGAATGTAATCATAAATTATTTCGAAATAACGAAAATTTTATTTCGCAATACGATAAAAATAATGTTTTTAGTGGGAAAAAAAAATATTTCCTCTTTTTTAAATTTACAGGGGGTTAGCATTTATCAAAAATAAATCAGAAATCGGACCCTTTTCTGACCACCCTTACATATGTTTTACAAAATATTTTCAAATTATAAAGACCCTTAAAAATACTCTAGAGGTTTTTCTTTAAACCGACATACGTAAATTTAAAAAAAAATCAAAAATAGGGTTTTGGTTAACTTTTTTCATAAACCCTAAATTCAATGTTTTTTTAAATTCAAATTACAAAACTTAGGTTAAGTTTATTAGAAAAAACGAAACGACAACAACATGTTAAAATCTTTCTCCATTTTTAAAAATAATTTTCATATTTTTAAATTTTGTATTAAAAGAGGTTTTCGGGACTTTTAAAATAATGAATTACATTACCGTAACATGGCGCTTTATCATGCCCGTGGCCCAAACTTGAACCAAAAGCTTTTATTTTTTGGCAACAGGATACGGAAAGCGATACAATACACTGTTGCCAATTAATAAAATCATCGCCTTCACTTCTGTCCATGAGTTTAGTCTTATATTATAAATAATGTCAGACTCTCCGACTTGCGAGTTAGCTTAGTGGTAAAGCGTTTGATTTCGGTCACTGGGAGGTAAGGTTCGAGCCTTGGTCAAACCAAGTTTTTGTTGTATTTTTTTTTTTCAATTTAAAAACTAAAATAGATGGCTACGTTCCGATTATTTTTTTAAATACATTCCTTTGAGAAATAGTTAAATTTTACTTGAAATTGCTTCAGCCGTATTTGACCAGATCTGAATAGCCCGGTACTCTATACAGGAGAGGAAGGAGAGGAGGTTCTGGGAAGGAAAAAGGTACGTGGGGTGGGTAGGAATCTGGGGGCAGTGTGTCCAGGAGTGATGAACGTATCCTACTGCGGTGCACGGCGATGTTCAGAGAGATTCTGACTCGAGAGGATAAAAGACCTCCCTCAATCATTCTCTCCCGATCCGGCCTGCCGTGCAATAGGTGAGCAGACACATCCTTCATCAACACCCGACAAACCGCACCCCATGAACCCGGGCACCCCTGCTGAGTCACCAAACGTAGCGTAACACTTGGGGTGACTTATGGCAGAGGTGTTGGTTATCCAATAAATGGTTCCCGGGGCGCGGCAGCCACACCCGCCTCCCAAATTTATTGGATAACCAACAACAAAGGTTTGCTAGGTTTGGTGAGCAGGAGTGCACGGGTTCTTGGGGTGAGGTTTATTTAAGTCTTGGCGGCGGAGGCTTTAGCCCACCCACTGCATGGCGGGCCGGATTGGGAGAGACAGGTTGAGGGAGACCTTTTGACCCGTCGCCTTGCACCGCAGTGAAAGGAATGGATTCGCACGTTCGTCACTCCTAATCCACCCAGAACGTCCCCTCCTTCCTTTCCCTAAAAATACCCTATTCACGTCACCCTCAAGATGACGTAGATAGACTTGATACGCACAAATCGGATCGAATCCCAGCGTGGCAAATAAATTTTAATTGTTTAATTTGTGTTATTTCACAATTTATTCATTTAAAATAATATATAGTATATTTGTGGCACGTTCCAGAGTGGAAGATACCTACTCTCCGTATCGCCCTGGTGTAAGACCACCTTTCAGAATTGAAACGTTGCTTGAAATGGCATTAGCCGTGTTTGGTGACCAGATCTGAATAGCCAGGTACTTCCCCACCTTCCTCTTCCCTATCTCCTTCCTCTCCCCACTACCCTCAGCCTCACAACATACCCCAATTGGGGATGCCATAGCCTCACTGGCTTCAGGCGGGAGCAGTTGGGACTCTTGCGCGGTATACATATAAAAAAAAAAAGAGCATTTTTTTCCTGAGGCCTCCTGTATCGAGATAATGCAAAAAAAGGAACAAGCACAAATCATTCTGTGATCCATGTGATCTTGAGATTTTGGGTGACGATAAATTGGCCAAGCATCAGAAATGTCACTAGCTACAGCTGACGTGCGACGCGACGTTGCCATAATGACTTCAGGCACTAAGACTTCAGGTAGTTTTTTCTCAAAACTTTACTGTATTGACACGTGCATAGTACCCTTGGCCGGCTAGTCGCCCGAATTATTTGATGCTACCAGATGCGACATGTTGAATAATAAAATAAATAATATTTATTTTTCTAGTGGCATCTTTCGGATTTTAACGAAACTTTTTGAAAACAAAATAATCTCAAAATGAATGATAAAGACCGTTCTGACCGCTGGAGTGCTCTGTTGCAGTTTAGTACGGATATTATACCTATTCCTTCTTCGCGTTAATCAAAATTTACTTTCAGATAAATTAAATTGTTTAATGTTTTTTACAGCAATGCACGTTGCTAATTATTATTTTTTTTACAACAAGAATAATTACGTAGAATATATAAGTGGACGCGGAGGCCTTTTAATTTTTATTTTCCAACCTTTCTTCATGAGTATTAGCATTATTTTTTATGTACACAACACTGCATTCAGCGATTGTGTTAAAAAATTATGACAGAATATTAGCGACAACGTGGGTGGGTGGGTGGTTTGGTATATTTATGGCCAAAACAATACTGAAATAAGTTCCAACACAAAATTACATAACTAGCGACTTGACAATGCGACGTTTGCCGAAAATAATCTAAAAAAGAGGAATATAAACGCTAGAAATATTTTGATTCTCCTCACGCTTTCAAAATTTAAAATAGACCTTCTTTTTTGTACGAGGCAAGTAAGCGCCAAAGTGTTTTTTTTAATCTATTTTGTGCATAATTTTATAAGATTGAAAAGTGTTAGATCATACAAAACATCAAAAATAGTCTAAGCCATATAGGGGTATTTTTTTAAAAAAAAAACCTCGTATTACTTCATAGTTACTTAACCACTCCGATAGATCGCGAATATGCATTTTTTACGTCTTAAACGACATGTCAGTTTTACGAAAACTTTGTTATTTCCGCTTCACAATTAAAGCTCTATAAATGAAACATTTCCAAACTTAGCCGAATACTAAAAACTGTTTTTGAAAGGATATGAAATAAGCTTTCAAATTGTTATGTTACAAATAAATATTAACATTTGTAAACATTAAAATTTAGAATGCAAACATAAAAAAAAGTGATGTTTTTATGTGAAAACGGTACTAAAATCACGGATTATATAAAAGACAATATTTATTGTATCTTTATTGTATAATAAACAATTTGGTCACCTCACTTTTTTATCATTTCATACAAGAATATTTAATAAAAAAATAACGATGTCGAACAGTGGATAGGCAATTTGGCGGTCTATCATGTATCTGACAGAAAAGATTTTTTTTATCTATTTCTATGGACATCTTGAATAGTGATGGGTAGCTTGATTTATTATGGAGCTTCTCCTTTTTGTTTTAGGGATGTCACTAGAACAATAACGGAGTTATGACGATTTCTGTATAAACATACGCGTTGACATGTAAACACGCTTATTGTACTTAACTGATGTCGGCATATTAACCACTCAGCAACATAAGCAGATATACACGTTAATATGCCGACATCAGTATTTTTTGATGTTCATAATGTAAACCGATTCGTAGTAAAGATTAATCTAAACGGGAGTTCACGTATAGTTTCATCGTATAGTTGCATCCGGTGCAAAGGCAACTTGTCACTCTCCGACGGACTCGATCGGCAATACTCGTGAAAGATCGGAGATCACGTGATATCCATGACACGGGATCGCGACGCACCAAGCGGGAATGAATTTGGCAAAGAAATGGATAGTTTCGTTCAAATCACCGTCAGAGGGATCTGTATGGGCCAGGATGTTTTTGTAAGGAGAATTTTGCGTGCAACCACATCACGCACCAAATGGACATAGGTACCGATTTCGACGTATTGCGCGGTGGCGCGAGTTTAAAATATGGATTTTAATGGAGCCCTATTTATAATGTGATTATAAACTTGTTTTATAATAATATTATATATATTATAAACTTATATATTATTATAAAACGAGTTTGTTTTATTTTATCATCTTCAAATGGGGGTTCACTGCACAAACGAACTTTAGAGAAAACCGCCACTGATATTTACCTAAAACACGAAATGCATGATTATTTATTCGTTTAAATGTATGTTTAAAGTTGTACAGTATGGATTAGACATTTGCGAAGTTTCACTTTTAATTACACTTCTTTTCAACAAAACAGGTCTTAATTTGGGCAAACAATAATAAGTAATTCGTATTTGGATTGAAACTTGGCAAATGTGAAATCCATGGTGTGCAACTTTTAAAGATACATTAAATGAATAAATAATCACGTATACTCGCAGTATTTCGTGTTACTAGTTGAAATACAATAGTTGACATCATAAATAAACCAATCCGCTGACAAATCAGTCGGTACGTCTGTAGAAAAAGCAATTGCAAGCCATAGACAATCACACATATTTGACAGGAGATTACGTATGGAATCGATTCCGTATCCACAAAAGATACAGAATCGCATGGCAGCTTAGATAAACCTCCAGTCATATATGATTTAAGATTTTCGCAGTTGGTTGCGCTTTCTCTCAGAACCAACATTTAAAAATATTGCAGTCAATCCTTATTGATATGAAATTTGAACTTTATTAAACTTTATGCTCAAATACAAAGAAATAACCAATATCTAAATAGTACTGGCTGTCCCATATTGTAGATAAGCTATTAAGCTGTCTTTTTCTTAGGCATGCTCGGTATAAACCATCTACAGAGGGGATTTTTTTTTTTTTTTTTTCTTTTTTTTTTTTTTAAAAAGAAAGACAAACATTCCCGGGTTACGAATAACCCAACAATGTTTGAAAATCTCCTACTACCACCACAGAAAGCCGAAAATGTTGCTTGTGTTGTGATGGAGGACTTAGCCAGCCGAGGAATCGAACATGTGACGCCCGGGTGGGACCCAAGCGCTATGCCCACTCAACCACTGACCGGTCAAAACCGGATGTGCACATTGTATCACATTTTTTCAGACTGATTTGTGGATGCTTCAAAAACTCTTTTATCACGGGGAATTTCTATGTTCCCGATCTCCGTCACCAACATCATAGACTTTTATCTTCCGGCCTGCAGGACTAACTTGCCAATGGTCATGCCGGTGGGGAGAGCTATCTTGTTGTTAAATAGACTCACGGGTATTACCAGCAGAATTTAGATGGCAAGCTTTGTTGCTGCTAGTATAAAATCTGCTTTTATAAATTTACCTCCTTGCTGATGGGCGTGTTTTGGATTTTGCACAGCTGATGGCGATTAATGGTTGCTTTTCAGTTCTGAAGGGTTAGGAGGGAATTTGTCAGCAAGGTACTTATTGGTTTCCTTATTTATCTTTTAAAACTAATTGAAATATTAATTTAATTTAAATTTATGTTTTCAAATCAATAAATTAGGTAATTGAATTGAATGAATGCACATGAAAATTGCTTCTAGCGGCTAATCTCTTGTCGCATACCATTTTTATTAAATAAACCAATATATATTGAATAATGGGGCCGTCACACCTAAGCAGATGAAGCACAGATAAACAGATTTTAGACTAACCGCTGCTCACTTGAAATGTGAAAAGTTATTTACGTTTACGCAGCTCCGTAATTAAAATGACCCCCCTCCTGTTTACGGCGGAGAACGGAGGCGTAAAGGTGCAGATGACAACTTTCAAGTAGACAGATCCAGTACAAAGAAATGAAATTTCGTGGCAGCTCTTTAATTCAACTGACCCCCTCTCTTAAGATATAGAGTAATAGGAAGAAATCTTTTATAGCGTAGTGTGATGGTACAACACACAAGCGCTCGCGGTATAGATAAGCGCTCGTGCTTTTAATGCTGGGTGTGACTGTACCTTAAAAGAAACAAACCGAATATGTAGATTACGAAGCCGTAAAATCAAATTATAACCGATTTTACTAATTTCATTGTTCCCACGCTCGAAAACGATGAGCAAAATATTCATTGTTAGGAATTACCCCCTGATCCTGATCTGAGTCCATATCAAAACGCTTTACACAAATTACCATTATTTTTCAATTGAGTGCCCAAAGGTCATTGAACCAGCTGTGTTTGCCTGTCTGTCTGAATCAATACCTTATTATTGCATTCAAATATATATGTTTTACTAAAAACATTTAGAGAATGGCATGTTTACTGCCATACCAGACAGATAGTGTAGAGAAAGGAAAATAGTGAAAATAACATTTTTATTTATTTTTTATATTTATTGAAAAAAAATAGTTAATACATGTCAACCAACAAGTCCTGCTAAGCCAATTGAATTGACTTGTCAACAGGTGCTTAAAATTTAGTTACATATACATTTTAAAAGTTATAATTTACATCTGATATCTGCAGATTCTACATTTTTTCATACATATCAATATAAATTTATTTTTTCTCAATCAAATCAATTTTTCACCATATATTTAACCTTATTCATAGAATTACATTGGTTTATAGTGTCAGGTAATAAATTAAATATGTCTTCGGTATGTTGTATTCAAACGTTCTCTGTCCGTACCTATTATTAATATTCCGAACTATTAACATTATTTATGTTGTATGATTTCTAGGACTATGGCACGCCTTTTGGGGTCTATTGTGAGGCTCTAATTAACTAACTAACCATCACGCTGTTTCTCCGCAGGGGTAGGCAGAGGACGAACCGCCAAATAACTCGGTCTTGGCACACACCCCTTGCCTCGTTTACATTGCTCTTCTATATTTCTGACTCTTGGCATGGCCCGACTAAAGTATCTGATTCACTTGGTCGTGCCATGTCTTTCTTGGGCGTCCTCCACTTCTACCATTCACATTTGTGTCATATTCTCCTTAGACTCCTTTTCTCGTTCATTCGCTCTACATGCCCAAACCATTTTAGCGTCCCTTTCTTAATTTTACTCATTACGCTTAAATTAAGCCTTGCATTGTTTGTGGATCTCCACGTTTCTCACATGGTCTTACATGGTTTTACCACATATTCGCCTCAGGAATCTCATTTCTACAGCATTCAGTCTACTTTCATCCTTCCTCTGCCAGTTACATGCCTCACTGCCATACCTACATCAGGGTAGGTACCAGTACTCCATTATGGACGACTAGCTTTTTTTTTTACCTGAGCTCCACACAGGAAGGCCCTGAGGAAAATAATTTCCCTCAGGGCCTATGTCATCTTTGGGGATGCTGTGTGGAGGTTTTTTTTAAGGAAAGGAAGGAGAGGATAGTTCTGGGAAGAAAGGGTTTAAGAGGTGGGTAGGAACCTGGGGTTCAGTGCGTCCTGGTCATCGGCCTCCAAGACCTAGACAAACCCCACCCCGTGAACCCGGGCACCCCTACTAAATCACCAAACGTAGCGAACCACTTGAGGTGACCTATCGATGGCAAAAATGTTGGTTATCCAATAAAGGTTCCCGGGGCGGCGGTACCCATTCCCGCATCCCAATTTTAAGCTTCGCTTAGTTAAATGCAGTCAAAGTCTAGCCCTATATTCATTTCAATTTTGGATTTCCTCAAAATTCTGGTACCAGTTTACAAAACTGCAAATCAGACTAGACCTATTATCAATAATAACAACAGGTCGCTGCACCCCTCACACTTGTCTACGTCTGGGAATGAATCACAGTAAGACTGAGACGGGTATATCTTCTAATGCGCTTTTGTATCTTGGATTATACAAATGTGGAGATTGCAACACTCTATTGTTCTATTCAAGTTCTGTTATTAGTTCAGTTTTGTGAAACTGGTCCGTAATGATATGACATAACTTTCACAAAACAAATTAACTTAGAAATTTGATGAATTGGTCAAATTCTGCGAAACACCTGGCCCTTATAATAACTGCCAGTCTGAAAGGTAACCGCACTTAACGTTTCACTTAATTCACATTGTCATTTCTTGGTTTAACTTCTTTCTACCAATGGTAGACTTTCACTTTGTACCTGAATAAAAGGGTGCTTTGAAATGACTTGCCATACATTTGTGCTCTTTCTTAAACTTATATTTGTTTATTTCTATGTATATACTCATTCATACGGTTTTCAGATATGTACAGTTTACATAGATGATAAGTGCCGTAATACAAACAATTTTATAATATAAAACATGGTAGTATAGTGTAAATAATCATAAATGTTTAATTAGTTATGTTTTGTGAACACCTCACTAGGAGAACCTGTGCCGAGGTGTTCTCATGTTTTTGATATAGTATTAAGGTACAGACAGTGGCGGTTCTACACAGGGGGGACAGCCCCCATTAGAAACCTACTAAAGGAAATAACAGTTGATGCTTTGCCTCCACCAAAATGAACGAATTCCTTAAACATAAAAGTAATAAACATTTGCAGAAATAAAATATAAAAAATTATTCCGGCAACCCAGCGACCACCGAGGCTGACGGAGCGGAATGAAAGTCGACCAGCACACAAACTATCGAGTCCATTTCTCAGTGCGCAGAACCTACTGGTACAACTATTTATGTACACAAAATAGGTTATTAATTTAGGCAAACTAAGTCATTCACGCGTATTTATTGAAACATCGTTTCGATCTCCACGTTTCTCACGCGATTGCATGTGGTTTTACCACACATACGCCTAAGGGATCTCATTTCTACAGCATTCAGTCTAATTTCATCCTTCCTCTGCCAGTTCCGTGCCAGTACATAGACAATATTGCTATACGTATTGGTATTCCTGTAAGGATTATCCGTGTATTTTCTTACCTACTCTGACCGTAAGGATGCTCTGATTACTATTAGCCGAGTTTCTCCTTGTCCATATCTACAATTTCTTTATTATTTTTAATATTATCATTCTCTGTAGGTCTTTCATCTCAACAGATAGCATTTTGTGTACCTATATTAGATTTGATGGCATATTACATCACAAGTTGATATACAAACATTTTATTAGAGAAATGGCTTGTAAGCTATCTCAGCAAAGTTAAGTGGTTGTATAATTAAGTATGGTGTTTGAAAGAGAGAGTACGAAAACAGTAGTGAATGATGAATACTTGGAGTAGGTGGATGAGTTTGTGTATCTGGGTGGTATGTTTACAAGAGATGGGAAGGCTGATAGAAATATTGAAAGTAGGGTGAATGCCGGTAACTCCACTAATGGGGGACTGAATGCTGTTGGCACTAATAAAAAACTGTCAAAAGAAGCTAAGCTAGCAGTCCACAATGGAGTCCTGGTACCTACCCTGATGTATGGCAGTGAGGCATGGAACTGGCAGAGGAAGTATGAAAGTAAACTGAATGCTCTATAAATGAGATCCCTGAGGCGTATGTGTGGTAAAACAATATATGATCCTATGAGAAATGTGGATATCCGCAAAGAATGTGAGGCTGATGGAAGCATAATGAGTAAGATTAAGAAAGGGACCCTCTCAAATGGTTTGGGCATGTAAAGTGATTGAACGAAGAAAGTAGTGTAAGAAGAATATACGATGCAAATGTGAATGGTAGAAGAAGTCAGGGGTGCACGAGGAAGACATGGCACGATCAAGTGAATCAGATACTTGAGTCGGACCATGTCAAAAGTCAGAATAGTATGTATGAGACGATGTGTGAATGTGAGTGAGGCAAAGCTCTCAAACCCAGTGGCGGCTCAAGCACTTCTTTAGTGGTGGGGATCGACTTTTTTACGTACCGGAATCTCATCACCCGTAGAATATTATTATTATTATTATATATTATAAAATTTCTCAAAAAAATTTTTGATGGTCTAATCATGCTAGTCGGATATATTTAACATAAAATAATATAAAATGTCTATAGAAATATGCCAATTTACAATGAAATATAATAAAAATAAAGCTTTACCTTGCGAGATTATCATCAAACTGATTTGAACGCGAGCGATTCCCGCCCGTAACTTCGCAAACAAATGGTTCTATGGGGATCCAAAGGATTGTCCCCGCAGATGCTTGAACTCACATACTACTGCGCATGCGCAGTTGCATACGATCGCGAAACAACGCAAGGAAAGTATGGGGATAGTTCGGATTGTCCCCCAAGTGCGCAGTAATTCTGCGCACTGAGAAATAGACCTGCTTTTTTTTGCACCGTACATTGTTCGCTGTACGCGCGTAGGGTCTTATTAAAATCATCCGGAATAATTGTTTGTATTTTATTTCTGCTAATGTTAATTACTTTTATGTTTAAAGAATTCATTCATTTTGGCGGCATCGACTGTTATTTCCTTTAGTAGGTTTTGAGAGTAACTGGTGGGGACTGTCCCCATTGTCCCCCTGTAAAGAACCGCCACTGCTCAAACCGCTTTCCTAGTTCTCTTAAAAAAGGACTGGTGATCCCTATTTATAAATCCGGAGACAAAATGAAAATAACTAACTGTAGACCAATCAAATTATTAAACTCGCTATCAAAGATTTTCGAAAAAGTCTTAAAAAACCAAATCATAAAATACCTGGAAGAAAACAAATTAATATCAGATAAACAATATAGATTATATACATAGCAACTTAGATCAAGGATACAAATGTATAGCGATATATCTAGATTTAGCTAAAGCCTGTGATTGCATCTGCCACAATACACTTTTAAAAAAATTAGAAAACATGGGTATCAAAGACAAGGAACTCCAACTATTAAAAAGTTAAATGAGTAATAGAACACAACAAGTCAAAATTAATAACCATACTAGCAAACCACTGCCAATTACATATGGAGTTCCACAAGGAAGCATACTAGGGCCCGTTCTTTTCACTATTTACATAAATGAACTTTGTAGCATGGAAATAAACGGTGAAATAGTTAGTTATGCAGGTGACACATAGTTTTACTCTTTAAATCTAAGGATTGTAATAATGTATTTAACATAGCAAATTTAGAAATCACGCGAGTGAAAACATGGCTAGACTCAAACATACTTACACTAAACATAACGAAAACAAAATTTACAACAATTAGTATAAATAGTACAGGACAACCAAGAAACAACACTAACACCATAAAAATACACAAATTTTTAAATACTAACATCTGCAGTTGCCCTTCTCTAGAAAAAAACAGAACAAATAAAATATCTAGGTATCATAATTGACCATAACCTTAGATGGACACATCATATCAAACAAATCACAAATAAACTCCTTAAAACAATACACATTTTCCTAAACATAAGAAACATATATAAAATAAAACAAATGAAAACAATATATTTTGCACTTTGTCAGTCAATAATAGAATATGGAATAATTATCTGGGGAGGAGCAACAAACTCAGCTATTGATCACTTAGAAATCGCGCAGAAAACAATCTTAAAGGTAATACTTAAAAAACATAGACTGACTGATACAGACCAAATATTCAACAGTTGTGACGTACTAGATATACGCCAATTATATGTTAAAACACTGCTAAACTACATTTTTGACCAGAAAAACAAATTTCAACAATCTCAAAATATCACTAACAGACCAGTTAGACAATTGTACAAAAATAACATAAAAACTCCGACGGTAAATGCAAGCTTTGGACAAAGGCACTATAAATATCATGCTATAATAGCATTCAACAGTCTTACCCTTGAAAATAAAATGGAAGAAAACAAAAATAAATTTGTACTCAAATTACAAAACAAAAAAGACAATATTACCAAAATTTCATATAAAATAAGAATAAAAAACATAAATTCACGTAACACTCAAAACCAATATAAAACACACATCACTCACAAAAACACAACACATAATACATACCGATTTTAATTTTATTTAAGCATTAAAATAATTAATTTTACATATAATTTTAACTTAATTATAAATTTTAATTATTAGTTTATTTTGTTTTACAAAATGGAAGCCTCAGCACAGGTGAGCTACGCAGTGAGGCCGACATTGCTTAATTATATATTTGAAATGTAAAATATTATACCAAATAAATAAAGAGTGTGTGCCAAGACCGAGTTGTTTGGCGGTCCGTCCTCTGTGCCTACCCCTGTTGGGAAACGGCGCTATGGTTAGTTAGTTATCATTTAGTACTTGTCGTCCTGATGATCACTCTTACGCCATGTCTGTTGATAGATAAGTAATCAATAGCACTGTTGGATGGGAGACCTGACTTATTTTGTAACTTTGTCAATCTTATTTATCTTGTTGATGGACTCTGTTGGCTAGGTTACGCACAGCCAGTATCAAGGACATTGATAAGTAGTAACTGCATTGTCGAAATTTACCTATTATAAATCTTTTATATATTTTTTTTGGTTAAGGCGATCCACTAGTATAGGAAAAAATCGAAATCGGAATTCACGCCCCTTTATGGGAGGAGTTTAAAAATACTTGAGAAAAAGCTTTTGGAAAGGTTGGAAAAGATATTTGAGAATTTTTTTTTATATGTTGATTTCGTAAAGGCCTGTAAAAAACATTAATTCCTGTTTTATGCATTGTTTATTGTAATAAAACGGAATTTTTAAATTGATTTCACGAAAACAAGCGCGCGGAGCCTAACACGTTGTTTCTCCGCTCCGTCCGGAGGAGTAATGACGGAAGAATAGGGCGGCTGCCAGTCGTTCTTCGGTGGACGGTATAAGGTTCACTTTGATATAACAAATTCGTCGACTGCCGTATTGTCGCCGTGATGTCAGAAATAACAACGCGAAAATGCATATTTTATTTTGTGAGGTTCGGGCGTAAATTTCAATTTTTTTTGCGATAATTATATAAGAAACTGAATTTGCCACATTACGCAATAAAACCGTATCCGAAAAAGTGTTTATAAGTAGGAGAGTTTGCACTTGAAAATGTTTTTTATAGACCTAACACTTTATTTTTTTCTAAGCTTATTAAAAGACTTATTAAAAAAAATTACCAATATTTTTAAGGGCCAAGGTATGTTCTACACGCAGTATTTAATTGAAGCATCTATAATACTTCTAAGCGGTAAATTTTTCAAAACAAAAACATACGATTTTGTATGATTTTGCATTATTTAGTATGGCTTCATCTTAAGAACCTGTCTCCCACAACTGAGAGTGCGTAATTGAACATTGTTGGGGGCCATCATTGGATATGTAAACAATCAAGTTTTACTACAAACATAAGAGTTTGCTAAATCACTTACTTAATTAATTGCATGTGTGGACAGCACTGATAACTTTTCTCGGGGCATGATTTAGTTACCACTATCCTTGCTACCGGCGCTCAAGTTACAACTATGGAAACAATTGCAATATTGTATTGGTAAAACAATATGACTTCTTGTTTTCATATTTTATAGTTAAATGGATGATGGAATTAAAGTTGTGAGCAGAAAATATTTACTTTGACCTAGAAATTCTAGGCAGAAAAGGTTATATAGTAGAATTCGAATGTAACGAATTCGCATAAAAAGGCTTAACGTTTTTAGTGACTACAATGCAAACTGAAGTTAGGTTTCATAGTTAGGGACTCAGTTTTAAGAGACCAACTGCTTAAAGCGACCTATTTTAATGATAATTCGTCTGGTTAGATGACGTGCAGTGTTTTGTTTACAGTGTTACGCCTCGTCTACTCCCCGCGCGCTAAAACCTATCCTTATTAACATGCGTAAATCAGTCAGTGTTTATCATCTGTTGTCACTAGGTTAGTTCGACACAACGAGTTCCGTGAAGCCAAAGTGTTTTTCAATTGAAGAAAAAAGTGTTATATTACAACGTTTAGAAGCCGGTGAATCAAATGTAACCCTCGTGAAGGAGTTTAGCATGTCTCATATAAAAACAAGCTTAAATTTCCGGCCGTTTTGTGCGTCGTCCGGTTAGTAAGAGAAAGTATCGCCGGCCCTTTGAGGGTCATTACTTTCTGCTTTATAGCCAACATTTCTGCATTGTCTATGTTTTTTAATTTAGTAAATTTTTTCCATGGTCTATTCTGGTTTCCTGAGGAGCTCACGTTACTTGAAAAGTATATGTCAACTATCTTTAGTGTCCTAAAATGGTAACCTGAAATCATTAAAAAGTTTGGCAATGCTGACTATGGCAACATTTTAGCATTACAATTTTAATTAATTATAAAATAAAAGTAATTTGAATTAGAACTTCCTCTTTGATACAATCAATCCATATTTTTTGAAACAAGCTAATTATGATATTGTTTTAACAATCCTTACAAGAAATAATGATCGATTGATATGTAAAACGGCAGTCATTTACTGTAAAGCAAATTGGAGCTACTTACAGTGGTGGTCCTTTCCTCGGTTCAATTAGTCAAAAACCTCCCAAAATTATAAGATGACAGAAAAACTGTCTGAAATTTCCTTGACGAGTTCTGGTCAAATATCGATTTAAAAACAATGCAATTGTTTTTTTTTTTTTTGCGATTTTTTCTGTTTACCAGATAATATATCTCATTATTCATGTATATTACATGATAATATCGTAAGAAGTTTTCCCAGATTAGCCCGGAATAATGTTGTATCCAACAATATTCTAGTTTCTAAAAAAATTGAAAAAACGAAACCAGTTATGTTTCTTAACATTTTATATTTAAAATACATAAAACATCCAATTCTTAACAGTTTTAATTGAAAAGTCATCTAGAAAATCAATTAATTTATAGTTTATTACTTGAATTTAGGCTGAATTTGTGGAATAATGTTGTATATGACCACTTTCACATACAACGTTATTCCACAAAATGCTTTTTTTCTACCCTTCCTACCTTACAGAAAGCAACATGCTCTTCTAACACAAATGTCATACATGTTTTTGAGCTTAAAAAGCCAAAAAACGATATGAATAAATGAAACTATTTACCTTCTAGATATTGTCTTGAGATCAACATACAACATTATTCCACAAAACTGTTTCAACGGCTAAAAAGCAGGCTTAATAATATTTTTTCTGGACAAATTCTAATTTCCAGCATTCTTCAGCCTCTTGGCTTTGAAAAATTTCCAGTTGAAGCCGTAAGACGTTCGTTTTCTCCATTTATTCCCATAAATTAAACCATGCGCCGTGATTTTGATGAATCGCGTTATACAACATTCTTCCACAAAACAAACTTTAAAAGGCTGTCACAGGCCTAAAAAAATTTTCATTATCATAATTCCTACCTTAAAAGATGCTTATTAATATGCCCAACATTATTGCATCAATAACTCAACTTTGATAGTTTTGTTGGATACAACATTATTCCGGGCAAGGGCTCAATTATAAACTGATTTTATTATTTCTACACAAACCTGAATACGTAACCAACAAGAAAAAAAACAATTAAAGGAACTTTCAAAGAAATAATGACTTCTATACTTTTCTGAAAGTGTTTTAAATATCGATATGTTCGCCATTGACAGCTGCTGAAATTGACCTGCAAAGCCATAGAAAATTCATTTAAAGTCATTCCAAGAAGCTAGATTAATCTGTGTCAAGAAAGATATTGGCGGAAGCGATTTTGACCTTGTCCTTCATACAGTTTCTTTATACATAAGGGTTAAAATCGCATTTAAAAAAAAAACAAAGATTTGTTTGTGCCCACCTTTGGTCGAGATAGATGACAGGTTAATGGTATGTGTATGTTGTGTTGTTGCAGAAACGGGTCTCGTTCTCCGGGTGACGGTTGGTTCTCTAATGGTGTCAAGTGGGCAGCATGTCTGCACTGTCGGCGCCAGGCGGCGGAGGGACCTCGTCAGCACCAGCGGAAGCGCCCGCCCCCAACTCGAAGCCAGCACCCACAGGAAAGGCCAAATTCCAGAAGTTGGACATCAATAATCTCTACTGCCACAGCAGGGTGAGTTACTACAAACAACACCACCCACATTTCAGTATTCCCTTGGCTCGGCTGATTGACTATCAGTACGATTTTCATATTTGGAAGCTCTCTGCGAAGAAACTAACAAAATGCGCAAAAGCCATTTATCTCGAAACTGGCTTCTTATAAATACAGCATTTTGCCTTTTTCAATTTTAAAAACTGGACATGAACCCTGTTCACGCCTCCGTTTAAAAAATGGAGCGACAAAGAATTGGATGAACATGCAGACACTTTTTTTTTTAAAATTAACTCCACCACACAGGAGCCCCTGAGCAAAATAATTCACCTCAGGGCCTATGTCATCTTTGATGATGCTGTGTGGCGGTCATTTTAAGAGAGGTAGTTTTGGGGAGGAGAAAGGTACTTCATACAAACCTATGATCCGTTTTTTAATCGTGTCGGATGTGTATGAACAGCTCCATATAATTTCTACAGCCACTACTAGAACGATGTCCATTTTTAAACGCAAATAGTTAAAAATATCTAAAAAAAAATTTGCCAAAAGTTGTTTTAGCGAAAGGAATAAATGAGAGACTAACATAACACGGGTGAACGCTCCCTTGACGGGGAGCTGTACCAACTCCTGCACGGCAACGAACATTGTAATGGCAAAACGGCATATTTGTGGGGTTGTCCTGGCAGAATGCTATAGTTTCAGATGCAATGTTCTGTCATTACAGAAGTATTTTTTTGGTGCTGTGCCATTGTCAATTCCTTGGAAAGTCATCACAATAAACAAATAAAACTAAGTTGGTTTTAATTGGACGAGTGGCATTGATTGAGCGTTGTAAAGCCAGTATCTATAGATGCAGTAAGCAGTTTATGTTTCCATATTAATACAGTATATAATATATGAATCCGGATATAACGACCCTCAAGGGGCCGGCGATGCTTTGTCGTACTAACTGGACGATGCACAGAACGGCCGGATAATTTAAGCTTGTTTTACGAGACACCAAATTCCTTTGCGAGGGTTACATCTGATTCACAGGCTTCTAAACGGTGTAATATAGCACTTTTTTCTTCAATTGAAAAACACTCTTCACGGAACTCATTGTGTCAAGTTTTTAACCTAGTCACAACAGATGATAAACTGACTGACTGATTAAAGATGGGTTTATATTTGTCTGATGTGTCGTGTCGTGACGCGCCAGAACAATATCGGTTTCATACATGTAGTATCGAATGAACACAAACCATCACAACACATTGCGACACACTAATATAAATCTTACCATGCTAAATGTATGGAAGCAATTCCTTTCTGATCCGTCACAACACGACACGTCAGACAATTATAAATCCGCCCGAAGACTAGGCTAGTCCTAAACGGATATATTTTCCCAGCATCTAACTTGAGTTTACATTGTCGTCGCTAAAAACGGTAAGCCGTTATAATCCAAATTCTACTGTATTCGGAGGTATGATTTTTGGAATGAGCGCAGCTGAATATAAAACAGGAAATCTCTCACCCCGGGCATTTTTTTCTTTTAAATATGCTGACGCTCGAGTGGCTCCCTTGACATCTTCCCTCTGGATTGCCGATGGAATTTAGTTTTGCAGTCAGTCGAAGTCAATTTTTTCAAAATGTTTTGAATTATCCAAGAATCATTATTAACAAACAATATGAATAAGCATATTTGTGAAATGACCTTGACCTGTGTGTGGCTGCCCACCACAACAAATGCATTATTGATGTCAAGGAGATAAGCATCGCATTGCTTCACTTATCTATATTTTCTAGGAATTGCAGAATAGTATGTATCTTGCCCTGCATAAAGTTTTGTCTTGGTTTTGAGATAGTGTAAAAGAACATTTCCACAAATAGGAAATCCATTACTTATGGATATAACAACCCTCAAGAAGCCGGCCATATTTTGTTGTACTAACTGGACAACGCACAAAATGGCCGGATAATTTAAGCTTGTTTTTACATGAGACACGCTGAACTCCTTTGCGAGGGTTACATTTGATTCACTGGCTTCTAAACGGTGTAATATAGCACTTTTTTCTTCAATTGAAAGCGCTTCACGGTACTCATTGTGTCACGCTTTTCACCTAATCACAACAGATGATAAGCGCTGACTGTGATTTACGCGTGCTAATAAGGATAGGTGTTAGCGCGCGGGGACTGTGCAAGGCGCGAGGCGGCGAGGTATTAGTGCATAGGTTTTGTAAACAAAACACTGTACGAATTATCATTAAAATAGATCGCTTAAGCACTTGGTCACTTAAAACGGATATTTTTCCTAGTACCTAACTTGAGTTTACATTGTCGTCGTTAAAAACGGTAAGCTGTTATAAGCGAAGTCGTTATATCCGAATTTTACTGTAATTGCTTTGATAATACTGAAAACATTCTGTAAAATTACTTTCATCAGTTTATTTCAACTTTATCACTATCTTTATCAATGCAAATAATAATGTAAGTTCCTTATCATCCACACCACTGGCACTGGCACTGGCACTGGCTGGTCAGAAGTGCACAGCCTTCTTACCAAAATTAAACACTGATAAATTTTTATTTCTTGGACCTTGATAGCAGAAGAGTACATGATGCGAAAATAATATACATTCATTGCTATGGTTAGTTTTCACCAACAGAAACTGAGCGAAATTTACCCTTAGTTAAAGATTAAACATTTCCATAATATTTTTAACCAAGCTTTTACCAATTGACATGAAAAATGTAGTTAAAATAAAATATTTAATTAACAGAACATAAATATTTCAGTGTGCTCATTGTGAACTAGTGTAGTTAGTGCGCATGCCCGTTTTTGTTTCTGTATATAATAGTGAGCTCTGGCGTTATGAAATTATTTCCTATACTATTCATCCGATCGCGATAAAACTTTGGTGGGTTGTTGTGCGCACAACCGGGAAGGTTTCTATATATAATGGTAGGCTCTCACGTTTCAAAACTTGTATAAAAATTTTACAATAGATGGCACGTGAGTTGTTTGAAAAAGGAGTCTATTTCGTATACTTAGCGGCATGGAGGGGAACGAAGGAGAGGTTGGAGGGTGCGTGGGGTACGACATTTGTACACTCCTTCCTCCCTCTCTTGTGGGAGGGGGGAAGGTACTAGCTAGCTTTATAATAAATATCATTTCGAGGGGCCAATAATAATAATACGATAATTTTTTATGCTCCGTTTTTGTGAAAAATCACAATTTATTATGATTTCTTGGGCAACTGTCGGGTCACCTAGTTATGCTTTGCCTAGAAATTCCAGTCAAAAATTTCACCAGAGCTCACCGTTTTTCGCTTCAGCCAACATATGTTCACAGTTGACATTTGTCGCATGAGAACGTGTCGTTTCTTCGATTCGTTCTTGTGTTCAACAGCTCGGCTGTGGAACGATTGTGTTTCTCTCTGTGTTTCCTCCTTCCTACAACGTGGGTCTCTTCAAGACCAATGTTCATTCCTTCTTCTCCTCAAAAAACCCTCCACACAGCATCTCAGACAATATAGGCCCTGAGGGAAATTTTTTCCTCAGGGCCTCCTGTGTGGAGTTATTGTAAAAAAATAACTGTTTTTGACAGTTATATTAGATCTTTTGACCAGTTCACAGGGTAGAAAGTTGATAGTGGCGCCCCCTCTCGCCAAACTTAGGATGGTTCATAAACCATCAAATAAATAATCGATAGAACAACGTGCGCTGGATGCCAGGTGCTTTGTGAATCAAGTTTTGTTTTTCTTCAATCAAACATAAATTAGGATTATGGCGCCCCCTAAAACTGCCGCCCGGGGCAGGCACCGTCTAGATCCGGGGGACTGCCAATTCAACACATCCTTTAATGTTTTTTCATCCTAGCTCATAAATTTAATAATCATCAGTCATTAATACATAATTCATTGAATTTGTACTTGACTGATAATGAGAAGAGATAAGTATTATTATTAGAGTGTATGATATATGTGGATCATTTCACAATCATTTTGGTGAGTGTTGGGTCGAGTGTGAATAATAGTGATTTGTGAGGCAGTAGAAATGCAGCTGGATTTTAATTCTAAATTGTATTCAAACAGTTCAAAGGTGATTTATTTTTACATTTTAATCCCTCGCCGCGTGTTTGACTTTTGATTTTTTTTAGTTGAAAGTGGCGGGCATTTGTGGTTTATTGTATAAAAATATCTTCATTGATTCAAAGGTTGTAACCATCTTAAAAAATGATTCATCAATTTGTTCTTTTATGACTATTCAATGTGATTGTACGATACAAAACAATTTAAGATGGAAAATTAAATAATTTTATTTTCTTGTTTATCTTTATTTTGTATAAATACTGTACAAAAGTCCCAACTGCAGAGCTAGTTGAACCATGGCACCCTCAATTATTTATTTACTTGCTGGTTCCCGGCATGCGTTGAAGTGCCATATTCAAAGAAATACATTGTTTCTCCCTGAATCACCTTTCCTGTCCATCCCCGTTCCCCTCCCGCTAGCAACATAAATTATAGCCTATATGTTATTCTGATGCATGAACTATATTATTGAAAGTTTCATAAAAATCTATTCAGTAGATTTTACGTGAAAGAGTAACTAACACACAGACATTAATACAAATTTTTGAGTTTATAATATTGGTAAGGTTTATTAATTTTCAATGCCCTGGTGGGCTTTTACTTGATTAGTGTGTCATACAGACACAAATTTAAAAAAAAGATAAACTTAAAGAAATGAACATTATATAAATGGCAGGTATGAAGGCAAATTTAAGTGAAAATAGTGTATTTCGAGAAAAGAGAAAGTTTTTAAATTTCAGGTGGCAGTGCACGTTAATAATTCAAAAGTTATAGGTGACTGACTGTTATAAATAATACGTGACAAAGTGCATGATACAGAAAAAGAAAATTAGGATATGTAGTGAGGCTGAAGGGAGTAAGTGGGGTAAAGGAAGTAACCGGCTATTCAGATCTGTCCACTAAATATGGCTGAAGCCATTTCAAGCGAGTATAATATTTGTAAAGTAGCCTGTCTCAACATCGGATATCCCCAGTCAGTCAGGCGCAGTCATAGTCAAGTAAATCTTACTTATATAATGTACCTAATAAATAAATACAGTTTTATCTGGTTGTGTAAGTTTTTACAAATGTTCGGTTAGTCAAAACAGGATAAAATCTTTTTATAAGAAATTTAGTGTTTGCGATAAATCTTGTCATTTATACGTGCCCTTCAGTTGTAATGTATGCTGTTTGATAAGATATCAGTATGTGATAATCTTGTACTTTTAGCTGTATGAATTATCCACGTTTTAATTCTCCAACAAACTTTATCATAAGCACATGTCACAGTCACATTAGCACATTTTAAAGGTGCGTAATATATCTATGAAGAGTTGTTTTCAAAATATTGCAATATTGTTTGAATGTTTGTTTCTCTGATTAAAAAGATTTTATTTGTTTCTAATTATTGTGTTTTATTGTTGTAGGGCGAAAATTTGGAACCTTCGTCAGTAAAATCTCAACTATCGCGTAAACATGGCATGCAAAGCTTGGGCAAGGTCCCCTCGGCTCGCCGACCCCCGGCCAACTTGCCGTCCCTGAAGACTGAGTCCGGACAGGAAACTAACACTAGCAGGTGAGCTACTTCTCCCAACAGCCAACTAACACTCAATGACCAGACATAGTAAGCATGGCGTGTTCACCTCTACAATGCCCACCCACCCGTTAAAGTTAAGCCTCTCCAACATTCCTGTGTCCTCCAGGTTTGTTATAGAGAAGTCTCTTTATTCCTAAAGTATCTTACGGTGCTCCAGATTTTATGTCCAGGTTGAATCTTTCCCAAATGAAAGACTAAACCCTTCCACACACTTTTCCACAAATGAATATCTAGTAAATTAACGCAATGTAAGTGCACTATATAAGAATAAAACAATACAAGAACAATACGTCAATCCACCAGAAACATAATGGGAAAATATTTCACCGACTCCAGATATTTTCATATCAGAGGGTTCGGCTCTGATGAAATCCTAACTGGTCCGATAAATCCTACTGATCCCTCAATATAAATATTTAAAAAAATCTTTCGTAATCCTACATGTATTTAAAATGACCGACTTTTGCATTTTTATGTACAAATTTTTTGACAAATCTAATACGCCTAAATTTTGAATGAGAGAGCTAGGTATAATGCCAGTAGCCGAAATAACAAATGGTAATATTTTTATAGTCTGAGAATGCCAAATTCTTTTAATTTCATTTCCTAAATCAGTATATTTTCTTATTTTTTCAGAAACAGTTTTCTGAATATTACAAGAATTTGGAATAGCGACATCAATGATATAAGTTATTTTCTTAATTTTGTCATGTAAAACTATATCGGGTCTATTATGACTAATTGTTCTGTCTGTCAGAATAGTTTTATCATAATAAATTTTATAAAATTCATTTTCTAAAAATGAATTTGGTTCATATTCATAATATGGTACATTACGGCAGTCAATCAAGTTATGTTTAATTACCAAACTTTGGTGAATTATTTTTAAAACTTGATTGTGCCTAAATGTATACTCGGACGGCGCTAATACAGAACATCCCGATATAATATGTTCTATAGTTTCCGGAAAAGCCAAACATTTTCTACATAAATCATCAATTTGATTTGCATCTTTGATGATATGCTTCCTATAATTTTTAGTATTAATGACTCTATCTTGTATGGCAAGCATAAAGCCTTCTATTTCTGCGCTCAACTCTCCAATACTCAACCATTTGTTTGACGAAAATTTGTCAACATATGTTTGGTTGAGATAATTGAAGTGTTTTGCGTGAAGAATTTTATTTGACCAGGAATCTAATAATTCCTGGTTGGTATTTATAAGAATGCTGGCATTCTCGTCGTATAAATTTAATGGTGAAATATTTCTATCTGCCTTGCATATTATTTTGTGCATTTCTGAACTATCAGCTTTCCTATGGAAAAATTTTCTTAGCATTTCTACCTGATTATGTTTTAAAGATGTTATTTTGACTATACCTCTACCTCCTAAATTTCTGGGTAAATTAATACGTTCTATAGCTGAATTTGGATGATGACAATGAAATTTTGTTAATGTAGTTCTAATTAATCGTTCTAAGCTATCTAAATCTGTATTAGACCATTTAATTATGCCAAATGAGTAAGTTAATAGAGGTATTGCCCAAGTATTTATCGCCTTTACTAAATTTTTAGCAGATAGATTGCATTTCAAAATTTTTCTGATCCTAGTTTTAAATTTAATCCTAATATCATTTTTAATACTAGTATGATCTAATCTATTTGATTGCGGATATCCTAAATATTTATAAACCTCACCCCCTTTCATACTTTCAATTTTGAAATTTCTAAATATACCCTCGTCTCCATCTACAATTTTACCTTTCTCTTATTTACGGTGCTCCAGATTTCATGTCCGGGTTGAATCTTTCCCAAATGAAAGACTAAACCCTTCCACACACTTTTCCACAAATGAATATCTAGTAAATTAACGCAATGTAATTGCACTATATAAGAATAAAACAATACAAGAACAATACGTCAATCCACCAGAAACATAATGGGAAAATATTTCACCGACTCCAGATATTTTCATATCAGAGGGTTCGGCTCTGATGAAATCCTAACTGGTCCGATAAATCCTACTGATCCCTCAATATAAATATTTAAAAAATCTTTCGTAATCCTACATGTATTTAAAATGACCGACTTTTGCATTTTTATGTACAAATTTTTTGACAAATCTAATACGCCTAAATTTTGAATGAGAGAGCTAGGTATAAATGGATTATTATTATTAATTAATAAATTATTATTAATAGATCATAAATTTTCAAATCTGTAATTGATGGTTGGCATCTTCTATTCTTACTGCAGTCCTACCTGTTAATTATCTATTATATCGGACAAAGTTCCCTTGAGCATTCAGGCCATGGGTCCTTTGTGCTATCTCTCATTTCACTGCATTCCTTTAACATTAATTCGGTCCCTTTGATAAAGTCCACCAGAGTTGTCTAGGATATGTGGCAATGTCTCCTGGTTCCACAATGTGTCTTCCCAGGTATCTGAGCCTTGTTCCCATCAGGACAGGACATTGGCACCATAGGTGAACTGGAGTCTTCATCCTCTTCACATTTCATCCATCAATTGATGTTTTCCGTTCCCAACAGTTGGCTGCATGTCGTCGCCTTAGTTCATATTTGTCCAACAGACCATTTGAAAATTTTACAGGAGGAAAAGGTTTTCTTTCATTATTTCAATGAAACATTATGATAGGTGTTTAAGATAAAGCTATTTCCGTAAAGTAAAGATCACATAAGTTTAAATAATTCTTAGTTAAGTGATTAACTATCATTTTTTGTACTTTAATTTTAATTTTAAACTGGAGATTGAACAAAAACTAAAATGGTCTGTTGGAAAAATAAGAACTGAGGTGACGATATGTCTCCTGAGCTGGCTAGTGTAGGCATCCCACTTTTATAAATCTCATAATTTATGCTTTTTCACAATGATTGGTATACATGGCTTATGGATTCTTCTAAAAATATTCAGCCTTACTCATAATGAAACCCTACCACGACTCTGTAGAGTCGCGGTAGCTACACAGGGGGGTACACTACACCGCTCAGAGTAAAAATCTTTACTCATCTTCATAATATTGCTCGACAGCTGGATTATGGGTTATGATTTTTTTACGGTAGCAACACTCAGCTCCAAAGCTGAAAAACGCGGTCAATTTGGCATTTTGTGGCGTGTTGCCAACTTCACGTTTATTCATACGTCAAAATATTATTCGACGATATTGTTTTGTGTTTTGCGTTTCAAAAATAACTAATAATGGACAATCATAAACAGTAATTCGGATGAGGAAACAAAAATTAGTAAGCTTAATAAGAATCGGGGTGACGTTGAAATGAGTTATAAAAAATAATAATAATAAAGCCTGCTTGGTTATCGATTTGGCTGATTTGTTTCACAAGAATGTAATTATAAACACTCATTTCTACCCCATTAATGGCACAGAGAACTTGGAGATCGGTAGATATTCTGCCACCCCGTTTATCATCATACCAAGGCAATTAAACGTCTGACGTTAACTTTTGTAAATCTATATTTAGACCTAAAATCTCCTTCCGTAAGTGCCGCAAATGGATCGAACCTTTTTTGTTCACGAATGCCGCGAATACGGTCAATATTTGCCAATGCTCCATTCAAAACGTCAAGATTCTCATAAAAGTTTGCCATTTCGAAAGTTACAACGTCGTGGTACTGAGTTAACCCTGGTGACCGGGTGGTTTAAATTCTGACAGCTACTACATCTCCCGTACAGGGAAGGGGTAAGAAAACACCATGTTGAGTAACAATTTCACCTACCCCGGTCTTGCTCTCGTGGTCGTATCTTATTTTGTGATTATGAGTAAGACTGATTATCTTTAGTCCCTCAGGCCTCTGGCACATTCTGTTGGATAGTAGGAGTATTTCCACTTTGCAATAAAATAAATAAATCTAAAAACTGTTTTTGAAAGGTAATGAAATACCCATCACATTTTATTAGAGAAATGTTTTATAAAAATGATTGTCCTTTGGTGTAAAAATAAAATTGGTAAAGAATTCACAAGGTTTCATTGATAAACTTTTAGATTTGAATATAAAGCTTTGTGTTAGACAGTATGGGAGACTATGAGACCTATTTGATGAGGTGTTAGCACAAGTTGAAGCGGACAAGTTAGCATGACGAATTAAAATATCAATTTATTATATTATTTTACTTTAATGTTTTCTTCCGTTTAATTGAATTGCCACTAATGGAAATCTCATCTCCTATTTAACAAATGCTAAACAATATCGTAGTCGCCTAGCGTTTATTTGACAAACAGCACTCGGCCTGACAAGATGTATTGGTTAAATCTTAACACAAAGAAAAATGTGGCATTAATATCTCCATTCGCTAATAAATGTTTGGACAAGTGGTATTTTTTTTTATTACTTGATTTCCATGTATTTAAAATATCTGCTCCTACCGAAGCAGGAAGGTGTCTTATCGCAATTTAATATTTTTATTTATTTCTGTTGATATTTTATAATGTACTAGCGAGTGAGTGCCAGGCATATGCAATACCACTCGAAGAAAAAATGTGTTCCCCCTACCGCCTTCCCTCCCTGCCGCTAAACTATATGAAATACACACTTTTTTCGAAAACTTATAGTGCTATATAGCTAATGAATAAACCTGTATTTTGCCGTTTATCTTACATTTGTAGGATTTATAAAAAAAATATGAACTCGCGCGCCACCTGTAGTAAATTTTGTATACAAATTTCATAACACCAGAGTTCACCATTATATATATATACCTAACTTCGCATGCATGCGCACATCAAATCACCGAAGTTTCATTGCAATCCGATGAATGGTATGGGAATTAATTTCGTAATGCCAGAACTCACCATTATACATAAATACCACCACGGGCACGTACACATCAAATTATCAAAGTTTCATCGCAATAGGATGAATGGTTTAGGTACCGCATAAGGGTCAAACAATGATACATTAATTTTTATATTTTAAGATAAGTTTATTTGGCTTGCAATCAATATGTGACTCTTATTTTTATAAAAGTGACAGCTCTATGATGCCTGTAATAAATCATAGTAATAGCCTAGTTTGTCTATGCGATTAGTAAGTTAATTTAAACAGTTTGTGGGGTGATATTTGTCTAAAATAGCTTGTTGCCTAGCGCACAACTCAAATGATGATCCATATTCTTTGATAGGAATTGCCGACTGAAACATATCTGAAGATTGTAACTTGAGTCTGATGAGTTTGTTTGCCTTTCATTTTAGTTTGACCTAAGCTTTGCTCCTGTATTTACATGCAACATTTTCATATCCCGTGTTTTATGTAAAATATCTAAAAAAATATACAAAATCCTTCATGTGACATAGCAAGAATTATACAAGGTACGTTTTTTTAATATTATTTTTGGGAGCATTTCACGTACCTACCTTGTTGATGAACATAAGTGTTGATATAGGGTTTTATCGATCGACCATTCTAGACCTCCAAAACTTCTTAATTACTTCCCCTGATATATTTTTTATTTTATTTTATTTATTTATTTATTTTAGAAAAAGTTGACAGCAAATCAGAGATTACATAATAATACAATAAAAAAGATAGTTAATTATGCTAATTATGAACTTTCCACTGATGATAGTGAATGATAAAGTGTGACGCCAAGGCTAAACTAGAGCACACTGCCATCTATTGAAAAATAGAAGTCGTCTCTTTTAGCTTATATAAAACGCTTAGGGAAAATTTGTCTAAAGCTGGCAGAAAATCAATCTGAGGTATTTTGAATGGTGCCATATTGTGCAAAAAGCGCTCGAGTGGTTAAAAAACGGTTGAATTTATCTCACATAAGTTGTTTTTCCGGACTTTTGCAAAAACCTTATCACTGTATATTTTGTAAATAAATATACGGTATGTTTGTAATGTGTGTTGAATCCCTTCCAGTAACAGCAGCACCCCTCCATCAGCACCCCCCTCCGCCCAGCCGGGCCAAGGCCAGCCTCACCCCCAGGGCCAGGGCCAGAGCCAGGCCCCTCCAGGCCAGAGCCAGGTGCCCCCGGGGCAGGGACAGGGACAGGCGGGCGCTCCGCCTCAAGCCGCGCCCCCGCAGTCGCAGCAGGCGCCGCCCCCCCCACAGCCACAGCAGCTACAGCAGCAGCCGCCTCCACAGCAGGCATGTCCGCCGCAGCAGCAGAACACCAACACGGTGAATATACATTATATTGTGGTGGTAGTAGGAGATTTTCAAATATTGTCGGGTTATTCGTAACCCGGGAAAGTTTGTCTTTCTTTTTAAAAATAAAATTTAAAAGTGAAACTTCTATATTCTAAACACTACAGTACCTGCAAAGCATCAAATTCCTATCAAGGCTTCTATTGGTTGAGATATAAAATGGAAATGATGCGAGAACTGCGCATGACCTCACTTTTTAAGTCTCCTTGGGTGTTCATTGGTTGAGAGATTGTTTTGGTAAAGTTTCGCTTCTACCGCGTGTTAACTGCACTCGAATATTTTTTTTTTTACAATAGTTCCACACAGGAAGCCCTGAGGAAAATAATTCCCCTCAGGGCCTATGTCATCTTTGGGGATGTTGTGTGGAGGGACTTTTTAGGAAAAGAAAAAGGAAATTCTGGGAAGGAAAAGGGTTTTACGTGTGGGTGCACATGCTAACACAACGCCATTTACTGGAATATTACTCAAAATTTATAACCATGATAAATTAATCTGCCATCTGTTAATCTGTATACAAAACAAATCCACACCGCCCGCTCATCCACCACATACAGATTATTTCAACCAATTTATACAATACTTTTACAAATTATATACCTAAACCTTCCTCATGAATCACTTTATATATTGGTGAAAACCGCATGAAAATCCGTTCAGTAGTTTTTATGTTTATCGTGAACAGACAAACAGACATCTTAGTACTTTATTTTATAATATGTAGAGATATCCATGTCAGAAGTTAATGTGATGATCCAACATTCTTTGATAGGAATTGCCGTCTGATACACATCTGATGATCCTTAATCTTTCTGATTTACAACTGACATGAAATATAAAGTGCTATTGCGCCATTACTCTTTAGGGATGTGTAGAGAGTGAGCTAATGAATACATGTGTTGTGTTTTGTTTCCAGTCCCATCAGCATGCGGGTGGTTACCCGGGGGGCTGGGCCGCCCTACCCCCGCACCGCACGGCGCAGTTCCAGCAGGAGTTCCCCTCCCTCGATGGTGCTCCTCCCCCCCATCAGCCCTCTCTCCGGCCTCAGAGTGAGTATCTGACATAACCACACATATAACCACTTATACTGATATATACTTGACGACCGGCTGAATGTGCAGAGAGGGTGTACTGCTGAATAACAAAAGAATAAAACATATTTTCATTAAAAGCAATAAGGAAAAATCTGCTTCTCTATTTACTGTATGTACCATCGCATAAGTACAAAAAAAATCGATACTGTGTATAAATTCCTTTGATATTCATACCGATTTATTATTTTTAAAGTCGATCTGCACATCTTTTACATTTCAATGCACAAAAAATTATAATTTTATTGTCAATATCATTTCGGGGGATCATCTGTCGGGTCACCAAATGAAACATCCTTGTTTCATTTTTATTGATACCATATTTTTTTTTTACATGAGATCCACACAGGAGGCCCTGAGGAAAATAATTTCCCTCAGGGCCCATGTCATCTGTGGGGATGCTGTGTGGAGGTTTTTTTTTAAGGAAAAGAAGGAGAGGAGAGTTCTGGGAAGGAAAAGGGTTTAAGGGGTGGGTAGGAATCTGGGGTTCAGTGTGTCCTGATCATCTGCCTCCAAGACCAAGACAAACCTCACCCCATGAACCCGGGCACCCCTGCCAAATCACCAAACGTAGCGAACCACTTGGGGTGACCTACGGCAGAGGTTTTGGCTATCCAATAATGGTTCCCGGGGCCGCGGTACCCATTCCTGCCTCTCAAATTGAAATATATAATGAAATATATAATTGAAATATAAATATAAAATGATGAGCCTAATTCTTTGATAGGTGTACTAGACGTTTGTACATAAATTGCAAAATAGGGAGCTGGACACAACTTGGCACGCCAATGTCTTTTACTTCTGGATCAATGACTCTAAGTTAAATTAGCAAAACTGAATCTATTACTGTTGTAAAACATTGAAAATTGATTCTAGTTATAATGGCCAAAACTGAATTTAGTTACTTAATTTAATATTGATTTGCACTTTGGAGACTTTTGGAGACTGTTGGGGTCAGGATAATGGGATACTGGGAGAAAGGTAGAACAGAATTTAATACTGATTAAAAACACTTTTTAAGTAGGTTAGAACTTGGAGACTTCAGTTTCTTGGAGACTTGTTACTTCTTGGCTGGTAGTTTTTGAACTGATTTCCTACCGGTTTGCCGTTTGTTTTATAGGGCAAATCCGGGTTGGACTTTTGGAACACAGAACCTCCCTGTTTCTGAAGGGTGCTTGCGTTTACGTATTTTTCCCAATCGCTATGATTTTCGAGCAGATGTGTTAAAAATCCGTGTGATAACCTTTGCCAAGACAGTCCTGTTCCAATAAACCGAAGTCTCACATAATTTTTATTGTTTCAACAAGAAAAGGTACAAGTTTACAAATGTGATACAAGATACAATATCTAGAAGTAAATATTTTCTTAAAGTGCAATAATCACTGGTAGACGACAGTTTTTTGAGGTTTTATTGTAGTATATACCTATTTTTAGGTGATGATATATATTTCTTGATTCAAATTATTCCCGATTTCCCGAAATTTAGCTCCGAGTTTTTCGGAATGTAAATTGGCTGTCGTAAATATTTACGATTCAAACATTTCCTTTGTTCAGCATTGACCAATGGCGCCGCGTCTGGTAGCAGGGTGGGGATAACGTAAATACTCAATCATTTCCTTGATTTTGATCATTGCTGTCTGGGGTCCCTGGTGGAAGTATTACGTGGTTATTCAGATGTGTTTTCGAGTCCAATGATGCTGCAGCATGTATTTATTATCAATTGCGTTTATGTTTTCAATTGATAAGTTAATTGTAGAATGTAATAGCATTGTAGACATCATTCCAAATGCACAGTGTTTCGTTGGCCAATGAGAGCACTCCCTTTGTTTCGTAGGTTATTGGAAGGGGTAACGCGCAGCGGCACGGTATTATGTGGAAGCGTAAATTCCATTCTTGAATTCTCAGGGTTGTCATACGCTTTCGTCGACACGTTCGATACACTCCCCCCAGTGCAGTCTCGACTGTGCTCAGCTACTTCGTCGGGCGTGTCCTTTTCCGATGTCTGAGTTCTGAATCGGGTGTCTTCGCAACTGGTACAGTTTCGTTAGTTGTTGGTGTGGCAGGCAGGATGACGGCGATTTTGACTGCCGGCCTTACGTATATCCCAGTACTGGTTTGGATCCGAGCAGTTCTGACCTGTCCATCAGCTGCAGGTGTTGCTTCGAGGATACGGCCACGTGGCCAACTGTTTCGAGGCAGTGCTGGGTCCATGATGATCACTAGGTCATCCTTCTTAATTGGTGTAGTTGGATGGTGCCATTTTTGTCGGGCAGCCATGGTAGGTAGGTATTCGCGCAGCCATCGCCTCCAGAAGGTGTCTGCAAGTTGTTGTCCGATGCGCCACTGGCGGCGTAGGCATACTTCCTCTTCTTTTTTGTCGTAGAAGGATAATTGGGGGCGCTTCCCGGCCGATCCCAGCAAAAAGTGGTTGGGTGTTAGAGGTTCTTCATCACGCGGGTCGACTGAAATATGGGTGAGTGGTCGGTTATTTACCACAAACTCGGCTTCTGCAAGTGCTGTGCGTAGAGTTTCTTCTTTTGGTGCTCTTTCTTTGAGTGTTGCGCTTAGGGCTTTCTTTACTGATCGTACTAGTCTCTCCCAAGCTCCCCCCATGTGGGGACTCAGCGGTGGTATAAAGTGCCACTCGATGCCCTGGGTAGCTATTGCGTCAATCATTCTGGCGTCTTGACTTATTGACAGCAGGGCGTCCCTCATCTCGGTGTCAGCTCCGTGAAAATTTGTTCCGTTATCCGAGTACATGGCTGTGGGTTGTCCTCTGCGGGCGGTCATTCTTTGAAGGGCCATGATGGCCGAGTCGGCAGTCAGTGAAGCGGCTAGTTCTAGGTGAATGGCGCGCGTTGAGAGGCAGGTGAAGATGGCTCCGTATCGTTTTTCTCGATGCCTACCGACCGTGATAGCCATAGGGCCGAAATAGTCAAGCCCGCAGTGTGTGAATGGACGGACGTGATGCATCAGGCGGGGTGGTGGTAATGCGCCCATCAGAGGTGGAGTCGGTTTGCTGCGTCGTATGAAGCAAGTGGGGCAGACGTGCGTTAGTTTCCTGATTGTTGTGCGTATTCGTATTATGAAGAAATGATTGCGTATTTCTGCAATTGTTTTCTCAGTACTAGGATGATCCGCCTTTTTGTGGTAGTGGCTGATTAGGAGCCGAGTGTAGGGTTCGTCGCCGTCCAGTATTATGGGGGTTCGGGCCACACTCTTTGTTCTTTCCAAGGCTCGTAGTCGGGTCCCCATTCGTAGAAGGTCGTCTGGTCCAAAGAAGGGGTTCAGCGAGTTGAGGCGACTGCCAGTAGGTAGTTTTTGACCTTGTCGGATGGTGTGTAGATCAGTTGTGAAAGCGTTTTCCTGGGACCTTTTGATCCATTTTTGTTCTGCTGCTTTTATCTCCTCGGCTAGTAGTGGGCCTTCTAATGGTTTGTTGGGCCCCATCTTGCATCGTCTGATAAAACGGAGGATCCAAGCTGTGGAGCGGATTAGCCGGTGCCATGAGGAGAACCGCTCTACTGATGGGAGTGCTTCGCCCTTGGTGGACACAAGGCCAACGTAGTGAGGTTTGACTTCTAGTGTTAGGTCGTCAGGCCTGTGGGCGGGTGCCCGTTCTTTCGGCCATGCACCCTCCGGGGAAGTGAGAAAGGCTGGGCCGGTAAACCACCTTCCTTCTGGTGTTAGGTCTGGCACCTCTAAGTCTCGTGTTCCTATATCAGCTGGATTGAGTTTTGTGGGTACCCATTTCCAGTCGGGTATGTTGGTTAGTTCGTCTATTTCGCCCAATCGGTTTGCCACAAAGGTTGAGTAGGCGCGTGGGTCGGTGCGTAACCAGCATAGTACAGTTGTGGAGTCTGTCCAGAAGCAGGTGCGGGATATCAGGGCTTTGCTTTCCTTTTGGATCGTCTGGGCTAGTCTCGCTGCTATGAGGGCGGCTTGAAGCTCGAGGCGTGGAATGGAGAGAGGCTTCAGTGGTGCTACCTTGCATTTACTTGCAAGGAATGTTACTCGTAAGGATCCATTTATTTCTTCGGTGAAGTAGGCCACGGCACAGCAAGCTTGCTCCGATGCGTCGCAGAAGAGGTGTAGAGTTACGTTGTTCTGTTTGTTTGAGAGGCAACGTCTCGGGATTGAGATGCTGTTTGTGTGCAGCAGGCTCAGCCAGTCTGTCCATCTCTGGGCGTGTTCGGGGGTAATGGGTTCGTCCCAGCCGACGCTTGAGCGCCACACTGCTTGCAGTAGCATCTTAGATCTGATGGTAAGGCAGGCAACGAAGCCGACTGGGTCAAAGATCTTCATTACTATGGATAATAGTTGCCGCTTGGTAGGTTGTGTGGCCGTGTCGGGGGAGATCGCCTCGCGAAATGAGTACAGGAAGCGGTCTGTGGTGGGGTCCCAGATCAAACCAAGCACTCGTTCTGTCTCTGGACCTCCACTGCTGATCTGTATCGCGGAGCTGGCACGGTCTTCTATGGGTACGCCAGCTAGGGCCACCGGGCTATTAGACGCCCAATTTGTCAAGTGGAACCCTCCTTTCGCGAGGAGGGCACTTACACTTTGGGCTAGTGTAGCAGCTTCATTGGGTGTGTCTGTTGCATCTAGGTAGTCGTCCATGTAGAACTTGGTGCGTACGGCTTTTGCGGCGGCCGGGTACTCGTGCTCGAATGTTTCGGCCACTTTATTTCGGACGAATTGGGCACTGCTTGGGGAGCAGGTGGCTCCGAACATCATTGATGACATTTGATAGGTGTCTGGTTCATGATGGGGTGATGTCCTCCACAGGAAAAGCTGGGACGGCTGGTCTTCTCGCCTTATTTTTATTTGCAGGAACATTTCTTTGATGTCTGCAGCAATGGCGATGTTTCCTTCCCGGAAGCGTATTATATTCCCCAGGAGGGAGGGAGGACAGCAGGTCAGGACCAGTAAGCAGCTGATCATTGAGGGAGGTTCCTCGGCATCGGCTTGCAGCATCGAATACCACTCTGATTTTTCCTGGCTTATTTGGGTTGATTACTGCGAAGTGAGGCAGGTACCATTTGCGAGGTGTGGTGGTGGAAGCTTCATGGCCTGATAGCTTCTTGGCATAGCCTTTGTTGAGAAGTTGACTTATTTTGTCATTGTAGGCCACTGCTAGATTTTTGTCTTTTGCTAGCTTTTTCTCCAGAGACAGAAGTCGCTTCAGCACACACTGCCGATTGTCAGGTAGCGAGACTTCTGGATTGCGCCATAGTAGACCAGTTTCCCACTTCCCTGTAGGAAGAGGACGGGTAGTTGCATTCATAAGTGCAATGGCCTGTTGTTCGCTTGCATTGACTCTGGTGGCTGATGTTACTCCGAGCGAGTCGATGGCGAAGTTGGTTTTTACTAGCTCCCTCAATTGTATGTCTGCGGCCGTTTCTGATTGTAGTGCCAAAGTGGTAGTCGTGTTATTATCTCTGGGGTTGACTCCCCCATGAGCGATCCATCCTAGTGCGGTGCGTGATGCTATTCGCGTAGTATCATTGCATTCACGAACTTCCCTTGACACAATTAGGTGAGCGTTGTCTTGGCCTATTAGCAGCTTCGGGACGACAGACCTTCCTTGGATCTGTTGCTCCGGCAGGTTGAGGTTGCTTATTGTGCTGGCAGAGATGTGGTATGTATTACTGTTGCCCGCACCTCGTATTCTTAGTCTCACTCGTTGGGAGAGATTGTCAGAGGTGCACATTCCTTTGGCACCGTGGATTCGCAGTCCGTGAACTGGGCCGTTTGCTCCGACTTGTATTGCGGTGTCAGTGTCAACAAGTGTTACTGTGGATCCTTCGTCCAGGAGAGCAAACACTGACACTTCTTCTTTGTTGGGAGCGCTTAATATTACTGGCGCAATTTTTAACAGTACTCTCTGTCCGGAGTCCTGGCGTCACAAGTTGACATTTTCCACGGTGCTTTTTCGTACGAACTCGGGATTATGTAGCAGGGGGTGGTGTGGGGATCGGCAATCCCCTACTTTGCACCATTGGTTTATTTTGCAGCTTCGTGAGTGGTGTTTTTCTAAGCACTTGCGGCATAACCTTCCCATGCGTACAGTTTCCCATCGAAGTTCAACATCTTTGGCTGCGAATTCTTTGCATTCGCGGGTTTTATGATCGCCGCCACATTGGGCGCAGCTTTCGTCGGCTGTTTTTCTTTTTCGGCTTGGTCCAGGGTAAGTATGTGCCTCATTCATTTTGCGTTTCATCGGGGCGATCTTTTCTTTTGGGCCGTCCCCGATTTCTTCTTGATGTCCGGCATGTATTTGCTCATGGCTCGGTAGAAGTCGCATGCGATCACTATCTTCTTCCTCCTGGTACCCGGCATGTATTTGTTCACGGCGTGGTCGGGATCGTATGTGGTCCACCATCCCGCTGTTTGGAATTGCGTTTGATACCTCTTTCAGAAAGGCAGCGAGCTGGGTTATGGTGGCCGGGGCATGTTGTTTGCGGATCTCGATTAGCCATGCCAGCCGCAGGGAACTCGGCATTTTGTCAGTGACGTCGTTCAGTAATGCAGGATTGGTGAGATAACCTTCGGTTTTTAAGATCCGGAGGGATGCCACCAGGTTTTGCACCGTCCCGGAGAAATCTGCCAGGTCCTCGAGTGATACCTCGGTCGTGAGGTAAGGTAGCTTTTTAACCTTGTCTAGCATAAATTTTGCTATGGAGTTAGCGCTGCCGTATCGCTGCTCGAGGACGCTGATGATCTCTGGGACTTGCGCAGGATCCATTAGTAGGGGACCCACGGTATCTCGCGCCTTGCCTTTGAGGGCACGCTGCAGCCGGATGAGATTTTCGCTCGGAGTCAATTGGCAGGTGGCGGTGGATTGAGCGTACTGTGCCTTCCAGGTAGGCCACTCGAGGGGGTCTCCGGAGAAGGTAGGCAAATCTTTTGCTGTGGATTGCCTGGCGATTAGGGCTGCCATTCTTGAGTCATCTTCTAATGTGCGAGGGCTATCTTGCGTTCTGGAGGAGCGGAGCGCCTCTGCCATCACAGAGGCGATCTGGGCCAGTGGGTCGTTGCCGTGCTGCAACCATTCTCGGGTGTGCCGTGCTGTCTCGTTGGCTGTATGCGGTGGTGTAAACAATGGGGAATCCTGGCCGGAGGAGGCTGGCTGTTGCTGGTACCCCGTTGTATTGTAAAGTGGGCGCTCGGGTCCGAGATGGCTGTATTCGGCCGTAGGGATGTTCTTTGCAGGGCCCGTCAGTAGTGTGTAGCCTTGGGTGGCGGCATATCCAGTTGGATCGGTTACTGTAAATTCATTGGTAGGCTGACCGACTGGTGTGTGCATTTGAGTAGTTGCATATCTCGTTGCAAACTCTCCGGCTGGCCTTTTTACTTGAGTGGCATATCTCGTTGCGAACTCATTAGTAGAAGGGCCGGTCGGTGCGTGCACTTGAGTTGTTGCATATCTCGTTGCAAACTCTCCGGCTGGCTTGTTTACTTGAGTGGCATATCTCGTTGCGAACTCATTAGCAGAAGGGCCGGTTGGTGCGGGCACTTGAGTTGTTGCATATCTAGTTGCAAACTCTCCGGTTGACGGGCCGTCTGACGTGTGTACTTGAGTGGCATATCTCGTTGCGAACTCATTAGCAGAAGGGCCGGTTGGTGCGGGCACTTGAGTTGTTGCATATCTAGTTGCAAACTCTCCGGTTGACGGACCGTCTGACGTGTGTACTTGAGTGGCATATCTCGTTGCGAACTCGTTAGTAAACGGGCCGGTTGGTGCCTGGACTTGAATTACTGCCTGACTGAGGTTGGCTCGCAGGGTCGGGCTGGTTGGTGCTGGCTCCTGGGCAGGTTGGCTGACTGCTTGGCGTGTCGCAGCGTTCAGGGCTGCGAGCAGATTGGCTGTCTGCTTGGCGTGACGTCTGTCCCGAATGCGCATCTCTCGGCGCAGTAATCGTAGGGAGTCTTCAGTTGATTCAGAAGTTGTTTCGCTGCTTTTACTGTTGGATTCGTGGAGGCTCTCGGAGACAGATTCTGGAGCAGGTCGGTCAAGCGTGATGAGATCAGAGTTCCTGGCTGGGCTCGCACTAGATAGATCGTGGACCTGGCGGGGTCCTCTAGATGGCATCTCATCGGTGTCTACGGTGTGTGGGCCCGGGGTCCGTCGGGGCGCCACTGGCATATTTCGGCTTGTCCCCGGGGCGTCAGGTTTAGATTTAGACAGCGATGTATCAGAAGATGTCGGGGTCTTACGGCCACTGCGAAGAGACGGCATTTCCACTGGGTAAGACTGAAGGCGTGTTATGTGTAGATCCGGCACGAAGGACCAAATGTACTAGACGTTTGTACATAAATTGCAAAATAGGGAGCTGGACACAACTTGGCACGCCAATGTCTTTTACTTCTGGATCAATGACTCTAAGTTAAATTAGCAAAACTGAATCTATTACTGTTGTAAAACATTGAAAATTGATTCTAGTTATAATGGCCAAAACTGAATTTAGTTACTTAATTTAATATTGATTTGCACTTTGGAGACTTTTGGAGACTGTTGGGGTCAGGATAATGGGATACTGGGAGAAAGGTAGAACAGAATTTAATACTGATTAAAAACACTTTTTAAGTAGGTTAGAACTTGGAGACTTCAGTTTCTTGGAGACTTGTTACTTCTTGGCTGGTAGTTTTTGAACTGATTTCCTACCGGTTTGCCGTTTGTTTTATAGGGCAAATCCGGGTTGGACTTTTGGAACACAGAACCTCCCTGTTTCTGAAGGGTGCTTGCGTTTACGTATTTTTCCCAATCGCTATGATTTTCGAGCAGATGTGTTAAAAATCCGTGTGATAACCTTTGCCAAGACAGTCCTGTTCCAATAAACCGAAGTCTCACATAATTTTTATTGTTTCAACAAGAAAAGGTACAAGTTTACAAATGTGATACAAGATACAATATCTAGAAGTAAATATTTTCTTAAAGTGCAATAATCACTGGTAGACGACAGTTTTTTGAGGTTTTATTGTAGTATATACCTATTTTTAGGTGATGATATATATTTCTTGATTCAAATTATTCCCGATTTCCCGAAATTTAGCTCCGAGTTTTTCGGAATGTAAATTGGCTGTCGTAAATATTTACGATTCAAACATTTCCTTTGTTCAGCATTGACCAATGGCGCCGCGTCTGGTAGCAGGGTGGGGATAACGTAAATACTCAATCATTTCCTTGATTTTGATCATTGCTGTCTGGGGTCCCTGGTGGAAGTATTACGTGGTTATTCAGATGTGTTTTCGAGTCCAATGATGCTGCAGCATGTATTTATTATCAATTGCGTTTATGTTTTCAATTGATAAGTTAATTGTAGAATGTAATAGCATTGTAGACATCATTCCAAATGCACAGTGTTTCGTTGGCCAATGAGAGCACTCCCTTTGTTTCGTAGGTTATTGGAAGGGGTAACGCGCAGCGGCACGGTATTATGTGGAAGCGTAAATTCCATTCTTGAATTCTCAGGGTTGTCATACGCTTTCGTCGACACGTTCGATACAATAGGAATTGCCGACTGATACAAATCTGAAGCTAAAGTCGATCTGAGCATTGTTCCCCCTTGCCTGTATACGTGTAATGTGTTGTTCTACACATATCTAATGTTTACTGTGTGTTGTGTGTTGCGGTTGGTGTTCCCTCAGCGGAGGGCAGCTGGCTAGCCGGGGGCTCCCGCGCTGGAGCGCCCGAAGGCCCCGCGCCCGCCTCAGACCCCCGCCAGCAACCCTTCAACCGCGCCCTGCCCCTGCCTCCATTTGTAAGTATTCAACCCGCTCTCGTTGCATTCACATCTACAACAAATACTTGACCTGGGCATCATTTTTGACCAGAAACTCTGCTTTATACAAGGTGTCCGAAAACTCATAGTACAAGCGGGAAACTGGGGATTCCCCATCACATTTGGAGTTGATTTTGTAGTAGTATAACTTTTTTTGATTTGAGCTTTTGTTTTCGAGTAAATCGAATCAGAAGTGGTTTTTTTTTTTGGTCAAATTCTTATAAATTATTACTGACGTTCATAGTACCTAACTAATAAAAACTATTGAAAAGAAAAACAAATAAAGAATTCCGGATTTTAAGCATTATTTTGAAATCGCCCAAAATTTAATTCACTGTAAAAATAAAATAATTGGTCATTCGACGGTTAAATAGATCATCGTAATATTTTCACAGCTTGTAGTATAACAAAATCCGCTCTGTCTATTAGCTCCTTTCAATAAACACGTGAAATAAGAGACGGGCGATAGTTTTCAAGAAGTAGAATCATTCGCAGCTTGTACGTATCGCATTCCAAAACAAAATTAGCTATCTCTATTCACTCATTTCAATACACGCGAGAGAAGAGGCTAGAAGATTGCGGCTATCTTCGGACCTGTACGATCACGTGTTTTCGGGTTGTATTGTTTATGCAGTTTTCGGTTCACGGCTCACGCAATTGACGCGTTTTGTTGACATTTTTTCTATCAACAACCCTTTCGTTCATTAAACTTTAAAACAATGTGTGTTTGTGTACTATTTTGTGATATTTTCGTAGTTTAACGTGATTAATTATTGTGTATTACAATGGAATAATACCAACGCCTGTTATTATGTTTTTGTGATGTACCAATGACATTTTAATGTGTTTTTTGTGATGTGCCTAGGGTTTTTGGATTTGAAAAGGAACATTACTACATAATGTAAGTTGGAACACAAATATGCTAATAATTTCTCTCACAAGGCTTATTCGAATTGGCCGAAAATCGTTCGTATTACTTTCAACTGGAGTATATTATTGTCCGCCGCTTATTCAAATTGCTCCACAACAAAGTAAATACGTTAATTAACCATATTTTAATGCCTAGAAGAGGTGGAAGAATAACTTAGTAAGTGAAAATAAATAAACTATGGACACGAAAAAAGATTTTGCAGCTTATAAATAATTTTATAGTAGCATCTTCGAACTGTCAAAATAACATTTCCGTGTATCGGTAACCCTAAAGAACCCGAAAAAATTTATTAGATATATTTTTTAAAAAATTTGAATGTAAAAATGCTTAAATTGAAAATCTTTATGTTTATTTAGGTTCCCTATGTGATGTAGGTTCACCAGTTTTCCGCTTGTACTACGAGTTTTCGGACACCGTGTATATCATGTAACTTCTATTATAGCCAAGGGCTGTGAAAATGTTAGATTTTATATTAAGGATTACTAAAGATTTAAAAAATATTCACACATTAAAAATTCGGTTCACCTCTCTCGTTAGAAGCATTTTAGAATATAATTCTACAATTTGGTCACTTGTCTTTAATAATCACATTAATATTGTTGAAAGAGTCCAATTCAAATTTTACGCTTGGAATTCCTTTAGAATCAATAAATTTTGATTTTTTTTATTACATTTATGATCTAATATTTTTATATAAAATTCGTAAGTTATCCGTTGGATAGCCCTGGTATATTAAAGTTGATTCACTTTTATGTACCTACCATTAGATCAAGGTTCCCTAGTACGTTGGTTATCCAATAAATGGTTCACGGGGCGGCGGTACTCATATCCGCCTCCCAAATTGTTATAAAGACTTTCACTCTATTTATTTTACTTACCATCCTTGTAATTTGTAAGAAGCATTCTTTCAGAAAGCCACACATCGCCCATTGATGGTAGATTTGTTAAATAAGAATGCAAGAACAAAGCTGGAATCTAAAACACCCGGACAATCAATGTCTGATGTGCCATTTCAATCCAGATACATTTTCAGTCAGTATTATGTACCTATGTGTATTTATTCAGTGATCATTTTAAGAGAATCTCTCCGGCCGACAAGCGGCGCAGTATGCCGTACTGTCATTCTAATTGTATCTCATGCGTTATGGGTATTTTGAGCAGTCTTTTTTTGTATTTTTGGATATCGGAAAATCGAACAACTAATTGAACTATTTTTCTCTTACATTTTTTATAAAATATGGAGGCATGCTAATTGTTAATTATTATTTTTAATTGATAAACTAACGTTTAAACAAGATTTTTATGCATAGCACAAAGGGTAGATAACAAATATTATAATCAATAATTATCAGCCTGAAACACTCATCTACATTGAAAAAATCTTCCGAGAAAAGATACTGGCCGCCAACGGGAATTGAACCCGTGACCATCTGATTGCCGGTCAGCAGCTCTGACCACTGAGCTATGGCGGCTTATCTAATACCCGCCAAATAATTCAATATATACATACTAGTGTTTCATTCGACAATTACTTATTATTACATTTTTCCAACTGAAAACACCCAACTTTATTTTTGTGAGAGAGGTATTTTTTAATACTAAATCTCCCGCTAGGTGGCGTCGAGACTGATTATGTCTGCATTTTTTGCTGAAATACTTTAACTTGTCAAATATTAATTATTATTTTTAATTGATAAACTAACGTTTAAACAAGATTTTTATGCATAGCACAAAGGGTAGATAACAAATATTATAATCAATAATTATCAGCCTTGGCGGGTATTAGATAAGCCGCCATAGCTCAGTGGTCAGAGCTGCTGACCGGCAATCAGATGGTCACGGGTTCAATTCCCGTTGGCGGCCAGTATCTTTTCTCGGAAGATTTTTTCAATGTAGATGAGTGTTTCAGGCTGATAATTATTGATTATAGTATATATTGAATTATTTGGCGGGTATTAGATAAGCCGCCATAGCTCAGTGGTCAGAGCTGCTGACCGGCAATCAGATGGTCACGGGTTCAATTCCCGTTGGCGGCCAGTATCTTTTCTCGGAAGATTTTTTCAATGTAGATGAGTGTTTTAGGCTGATAATTATTGATTATAATATTTGTTATCCATGCTAATTGTGTTGTGTTTGTTTGTTTCAGATGTGCAAAGGTAGCACGGGTGCGGGCGGGCCCGGGGGGTACCCGCCCGTGTTTGGGGCTCCGGGGGGAGGCACTCCGCCCCCCTCGCGCCATCACCCCCCTCCCAACCGCGCACATCACGCGCAGCAGGCACGCAACCACCAGAATGTAATTCACACACACTACCTACCTAGCTTACTAACCAGCCCTTATTCCACAGGGCCTCCGCATTAATCTATCCTTACACTGCACAGACAGGGGACATAAATTTCAGAACCATCCGTGTTGTATTTTCATAGATATAAGTATGACAAAGTTCTAACTTCAAACATTTTCACCAATAATTCATTTTCAAGGTTCTATCGTCACTTACACCCTCTATTTTGTTTGTATCTGACAGTAGATCTAAATACGAGGCGCATTATGGTTCATAACTTCATTTGGATAGGGTTCTAACTACGCCTTACCATTTTTAAAGGTTTCTATGTTTCCAAAGACGAATTTTCGTAATCAATTTAACAATTTTAGTTCAAGTATTTTAGTTCATCATATTTTAATGGAAAATATTCAAATAGGACGTGGCCCTAGCTAGGAATTGCATTAGGGATATGTAATTAGAACCTTTTGCAATGAATTATTATGCCTTTACTGGTTGCACAAGGTTCTATTTACATGTTTAGGTTTGTTCTAAAATGGTAGGTATACGTCCTATTTATTTATTTTTATTAATATTTTATTTTTATTTATCCTATTTATAAATATTTTCCTTTAAAATATGTTCAGTAAATTAATTAAAACAAGACCGGAAACCTAACCGGGACCTCAAACCGGGAAATTGGTAAATAGATAATGAGTGCATGTCTTTGCAAACTTTGACACCTCATATCTCAGAACAAGGTGAATTGAAGTAAGAACCCTATCCAAATGAAGTTATGTTATTGTACTTGACAAGGCGCAACTCAAGTATTTAAAATTAATAGTATAGTTAGTTTTAACCACGTTTATTGCTTACGAAACATGTTGGTTTTTTAACCTGTCACGAAAAAAATATTGCTTTTTTTTAAATGCTATTTTAACCCTTATGTATAAAGAAACTGTATGAAGGACAAGGTCAGAATCGTTTGCCCCAATATCATTCTTGACATAACGAATGGTTTCATTAATATATCTGCTCTAGAATATTTTTTAATAAATTTTTGTTAATCCAAAATGATGATCCTAATTCTTTGATAGGAATTGCCGACTGACACACATATGAAGCTAGATTCAATCTGATTGGATTAACCTATCATTGGCCATCATTTACCAGGCGAATTTGGAAAAATTGCGCGGAAATTACCTTCCCGACTTTTGCTTAAATATCCATATAAATACGAGAATGAACTGATGTTGTTATTTTCACACAAACCTGAATACACAACCTACATGTTGCAAAGGTGATTGCTAATAAATATGTAAATACCTTTAAATGGATGGAGGAACAAAAAGTCCGCTTTCTCCCTACTTTCCAGTTTTGACAGCGTTTCGAAGTCAGATAATTCAATTACAAATCGTGTGTTGCCACATGCATGAAATCTTTAAAGCTACGAAGAGAGATATTGGCGCAATCGATTGTGACCTTATCTTTCATACAGTTTCTTTATACATAAGGGTCAAAATCGCATCCAATTTTTTTTTTTTTTTTCGACTATTGTTCCGCACGGCTCCGGCCAATCATAGGTTAATAACAAACTAATGAAATAATATGAATGCAGTACTGCTAAGATTAAATAAAATAACATTCTCTCTGATGTGGATATCGTGAGTCCAAGCAGTGCAACGTGATGAGAATGTAGACCGGGAATTAATTTCTGACTGTACTATCAATAATTGCTATCATAGATTCAAGTGAGAATAACCCAACAACCTATTAGTGTGTTTATAAGGTGATGGTAATAGCGAATTCATATAACTCATTTGTATTGCAGCAGCGCGCTCGTGATGTGCCCACCATAGACAAATTGGTACAGCGGCCCATCATCCGCGAGGAAGAGCTGACCTCCATGGACGATATCGCCAAGGACGCCGGCTGGGCTACCCACGATGACATAGACTACAAGTAAGTTCCGATAGAGTTCCGTATAAACTACAAGTATTGTTACCGCGTGTGTAAGGTAGTGCAATGAGTGATGCGGCAACAAATTATGCCGCTACGTAAGAGGCCGAAGACCAACAGGTCTTCCGGCCAAGGTGAATCACTAAATATCGGGATACAATCCACCACACGAAAGAAGAAGAAGTAAGTTCCAACACACACATACTCTACTAAATATGTATGTGATGATGGTGGTGTACTATAGTATAGTATAATAAGCATTCATTCAGAAAGCCACAGACCTCAATCCAGATACACTTTTATTCAATGTTGTATTTAGCCCAAATTTATTTTTGTTCTGTTTCACCCTATGTGCACTTTACCCTAATAAAATACCTACCTATAAAAATACATAAATCATGTAGAAAATCTGTTTACCCTTTGATTAGTGAGTTTTTTTTTTATCATTTACTTATATTTTGTTATAATTCTTTAAAAATGTTTGACAAATGTATTTGAATTATCTGTAAATCATAATTTAATCAAAATTACAAACATAGCCAATGAAAAATTTGAATGAAGTCGTACGGCCGCACATACGCGGTGATACTCTGAATGGCTCATTTGAGTGCCGCCGCATACATTTGCAGCCATACTGCTCAAAGAGTTAATTTCCAGTCAAAAGATGACTGAAATTATTTTTGATTTGTATCCACCGCGGTCTTATAAACTGATAATCCACTTAACTTCCAGTCAAAAGCTGGCCTTCTCCGATGAAGAGAATGCGCTGGCCGCTGCCAAGGAGGCCGCCATGAAACTCCAGCAGCAACAACGCGCCGCTGCCGAGAAGGAACAACAGCAGCAGCAACAACTGCAACAGCAGCCCCCCGCCGCGGTGCCCTCCAAGAGTCTGGAGGATGACGAGGTGTGGGCGGCCCGGCAGCGACAGCAGTCCAGCGAGGTGGCGGCGGCCGTGGAGAGGGCGCGGCAGCGGAAGCAGCAAGAGGAGCGCCGGTACCAGCAGCAGCAGATGTTGCAGGAGAGTACCGCTCCTCCGCAAGTCGATGACAAAATGGATGATATTGCACAGGAGGTGTGTACCTGTCCTTGCTGGTTATTAATGACTATTTCAATTTTATTATTTATAATTCTTATGGGGTGGGGTTCAGTTTTACCAATTGTTGGCGGTCTTTACTCATTCAAGGCAAGCAGTACTTTTTGTACTGCCAGCCCAGCCCTCATATGAGAGCACTCGGACTTTGCTTACTTCTCTGCATCAAGGATCACCATAAATGATATTTGAAAAAGATCAGTGTAATCTAAAAGTAGGTATCAAATCCAAAATGATGAGCCTAATTCTTTGATAGGAATTGCCGACTGATACAAATCTGAAGCTAAATTCAATCTGATTGGATTAAGGGGTGACCCACAATGTGACAAAACTTTTCGCGTCCTAAACTAACAATTTGTCTTTTTCTCATTTTCAGTCTCCACAGACAAGCGCCCCTCCTATCAATGAATGGGAGCGGGGCAAAGAACCACCGGAGAAGGGCCAGTCCACCAGGGAGAACCAGTCGGGACCTCCCCTGGACCGCTCCACTTCCCGGGACAGCGTGAGGAATGGGCCCGACCAGCCCGCCTCCGAATTCAGGCAGCTCACTCAAATCGGCGATTCTAGAAACTTCCAGAAAGACCGAGGCCAGCAAGACAGGAGAGATAGAGACTATCCCAGAGATCGAGACTTCTACAGAGAACCGGAGAGAGATGGACGTGATAACAATAGAGACTGGGACAATCACAGAAATAACGAACAAAGAGATAGAGACGGAAATCGCTCCGATAACAGAGACGGTCCCGGATTCAATAAATACTTCAATTCAAACCTCCCACCCAGGTTCGCCAAGCAACAGGGTCAACAACAACAACAACAACAGCAGCAGCAGCAGCAACAACAACAGCGAGGCAGCGGAGGCCAGCAACAACAAAACCAGCAAGATCGCATGAGTTTTAACATATCTGACCGTGCAGACTTCCAGCGTTCCAACAGTGGAGGGTCCTTCAACCAGGAGCCCAAACCACAACACAACAGAAACACTGATCAGAACAGAAACACCGATCAGAACAGAAACTCTGATCAGAACAGAAACAACAGTGAAGAGAGTGGCAACAACAAAGCCCCTGTACCATTTTCCCAGCAATACGATCCTCGCTGGGCATTCCCCAACATGAAGCCCATCCAAGGCGGTCCCCAGCGGGAAAACTTCCACCAGGGCAAGAGGAATGATGGAGATAAGCAGATTCGTAGGATCAGAACTGATTCCGAGCTTACTGGGAAGGAAGGGGACAAAGGAGATGATAGGAGGAGGGAAAGGCATACTCCCGATGAACCCAGGATGGGCAGACATCCGCCCAGGAAGCTATCTGGCTCCAGCGACGGCAGACATCAGTCCAATAGGTAAGCACTATTACATGTTAAATTAGTGATTAGCTAATAACAAATATATGCATTCATTCAGAAAGCCACATACCGCCCATTCATGGCAGATTTGTTAAATAAGAATGCAAGAACAAAGCTGGAATCCAAAACACCCAGGCACTCAATGTCTGATGTGCCATTTCAATCCAGGTACAACTGTTTTAGGGAGTTGAGCCTAATACTGTTTATCTTCCAGTCTTATTCAAATTATTTTGTGTTGTTTGCAGGGAGTATGATGAAAGGGGAGAAGACAACCGCTGGGAAAGAGACCAGGATAGAAGAGTTGGCAGCAACTTTGAAGACAAGAAGCACTCGGACTACAATGATCACGGCCAGCAGAGGGATAACAATCGAGAGGGTTCTTACGATTGGAGAGCCCCCGACAAAGACTATGTGGAGAAGCAGTCCAGAAACTACAATAACCGAGATATGGATAGGCAAAGCTCTCGGGAATCCCAAAAGGAATACAGCGATGGCGCCAGGAAGGATTACGATCGCAAATCCTCTGACAGTTACGATCCTAAAAATACCTCCGACAAACAGTCTGAAAACTTTGACAGGAAGAACACTGCTCAAGAATTCAATGATCGTAAGTCTGACTCTTACGAGAGGAAGTCAGTGGACAAGTATGAGAGACGGGATGACAGGCAGGAGCCCAACAAGCAACCCGATCGACCCGACTCCCGGAATTCCCGACATTCTCGTGAATCAGCCCGGGATTCCTTCAAACCTGAAGTGTTCTCCGATAAGGAGTTCATCTCGTGGTCAGAAGCAGCTTGTGAGAACTACGACACACGGGAGGTAAACTACGTCAAGACTAATAAATCCAGTGGCTTCCAGGAGAAAGCTCATTTTCCTGAAAAGACTGAATCCAACAAGAATGATCCCAACTATGGAAGTGGCTACAGGGATCACCGCTCACCTAAAGATTACAAGTCTGATTCCGACGAAAGCAAGCGTGGGAACTATGGGAAACAGCACATAAACAAATCCCCTTCCAACCTGCAGAAGCCCGATGTCCAGTCTCCACAAGAACAAGTCCAGTTAGAAGAGAGTCGAGTGGCTTCTCCCAAGATAGTGGAAACTAACGTGAGTGTGCCCCCGCCAAGGACAGAAAGCAGTCCCAAGGCATGGGCTGACTCCATCAGTCCCATCACTATTGCTAATGAGAACATAAAGAACCTGTCCCTGGATTCCAACAAGCAGGATGATAAGGACACAGACAGGAGTATAGACTCCAAGTACAACGATTCAGGAAAGGAGAGGGTTGAGAGAAAACTAAGCAGCTCCGGTTCGGAGAAGAAGTCTTCCAACATGGGAAGCAGGACCCGCTTGGACTCCGGTGGAAGCAGGCGAGGGTTCGTGGTGTACCGCGGAGGAAACAACTGGCAAGGTGGGCGAGGGGCCCCCGATGCTCGCAGGACAAGAGGGCCCGGCCGGGGACGCTCCAACAGGGATTCCATGTACAGTGAGTCAGAAATCAGCGGAGACGAAACCCACCATCATGGCTCGGAACACAAGCAAGATGACAAGCCACGAAGTGCTCGCAGCCCCAAGGGACAGTTGAAGAAGTCTGACAAAGATGACAGAAACAGGGGCGTAGGAAACAATTCCAACAATCAACAACATGGCTCTGTTGAAAACAGACCCTTCCCTAATGAATCTTCCAGGGAAGGCAACCAAAGGAAGAGACACGACAGCCGGGGTGAGGGCAGGGAAGCCTTTGCACCACGAGGAGAACCTTCCCGGCGTGGACGAGGCAGCTTTAGAGGGCGTGGAACCGTTCATATGGGATACGGACCCGGCCCACCTAGTTCCAAGAGTCCCTTCGGTCAACCCAATTCGCAATCGGGTGACCAGTCTGAAAACGATCCCTCGAAGGCAGACAACCTCAGCTCGGATGAAAAGAACAAACTCAAACAACAAGCCCTCAGCGCCGGTATCATCGGCAGGGAGAGAAGAGGTGTTCCACCCCGGATGCAGGACAAAAACGTGAAGAGTAGAAACAGAACCGGCGGCAGTGGAGAGGAAGAAGCCTGGGAAACTACTTCTGAACATTCAGAGGGAGGAACAAAGCAGAGTAAGCCGGGCAGCAAACACCAATCTGCCAAGCAGCAACCTAGCCAGAACGCCAAGCCACTGGGCACCGTGGACAAGAAACCAGGACAGAATCCCCCTCAGCAGAACCGCGGAACTGCTGGCAGACAAAACTCTGCAGGCAGCATCACCAGGAACAACAATCCCAACAAAAAAGATATCCTTCCATTCAGTTCTGCTACAAGCACAGTCAACAGGGTGGATGACGTCAAGTACAATGATACCAACGCCATCACCAACGCTCTCACCGACATGAAGATCTCAGCTTCCAAGGGTCAATCTGTTAAGGATGTCAAAAAATCTGACGCTCCTGAGGAAGAGATCATCGATGATGGATTCCAAGAAGTTCGTAGTAAGAAGAACGTTAAGGATTCTCGAGGACAGCTGCCTAAAGAAGACCCTCTCCAGCAGAACCGATCTCAGAAGTCCCAATCGGGCAAACCTTTGGAAGGTCAGAGAAATAATTCCTCCACGAGGAGTTCTAGCGAAAAGTCAGGCGGCAGTGTCGGCGGCGGGCGAGTCAGCTCCGGTCCCTCCAACCCTCTCAAGGTCAACGGCCCTCAGAGCATGGCTCCACCTCATGATAGAAACATGGCTCCTCCGCAGAACTCTCAAAACAAACCTTCCCAGTTTGACAGGCTCCGGCAGAGCAATCTCCCACCACGTCTAGCCAGGCAGAGGGAACACAATCGTATTCAAAAGCAGATTGGTCAAGGATTCAATCCTCCGGGACCCAACGACTTGAACACCGTCCCCCCGTCTCCCATCAGCGCTTGGGACAAACCCATCAACCAGTCTTTGAGAGGAAATTTGGAAAATGAACAAATTGTCAATGCCGCCATCATTGTTGAACCTAACGATATGGGACTAACTGAGAACCATTCCGCACAATCTAGTCAAAGGAGTACTCCAAATGCCATCACCATGGAACAAAAGGCACCCGGCAGTCTGGTGAACATGGACAAGTCCAGTATCCTGGATGGCACCACTACACCTGTTCAAACTATCATCTTTGAAAATACCAACTACAAGTCTGCACCCGAGGCATTAAAGCAAAAGTTTGTATCGTCCCCTGTCTGCCAGCAACAGTCTCCCAATCTTCCAACTTCCAACGGAGCACCGACTAAAGTCCAGTGCGGAACTCCCAAATCAAACATGGTTCCCATTAACCAAGGCTCCGATCTCGATAGTCAAATTCTCGCCTTCGCTAATGATTCTTCTCAATCTGTTCCTTTCATTTCTGACCTCATTTCGAATGACCAATCTGGCGTCAAACAGGATCCTTCTCTTCAACTCCCCATATCATTTGTCTCCAAGAATTCTGAAGATTCATCCGATATGAAGTTGGACTTTGCATTTGATTCTGATCTCGGCCAGTTGACCGAAGACAAAGCCGCAAAGGGACTTCGACTGCCTTGCTCTATCCAGATCATGAGTTCTCCGTCGCAGAATACTATCTCGACAGCCACTGACCAAGAACTCAACATGAAGATAGCCAGTGTGAAGAAAGTATGGGATACTTCTATACCGACGGGCATAGAACAAACCCACGCTGACGACTCCAACATGAACCAACACATGGCCGCGCAACACATGTCAGTCTCATCACCGCACAGCTTGTCTTCGCAGCACAGCATGTCCGCCCATCTCATGACCTCGCAACACAACATGGCTTCCCAGCACAATCTGGGCCAGCAACTCGGCTCTCCCCATGGAATGTCTCAACACAACCTCGTATCCCAACACGGCCTCGGCTCCCAGCACAACATGAGCGTCAGTTCTGCTGGCCAGTTCGCCACCGGATTCGAAGACCACCAGAACGCAAATGACGTGGGACAATCTCAAGGCTTTTCACCCGGCGGCGGTAATGTCAATAACCAAACTACAAACGTCTGCAAAGTGAAACCCACTCAGCAAGCGTTGCATTCGGCTTCGCAAGGCATGGCACAGAGCACTCTGCAGAACATGCAAGCCACCATGATCGGCCAGAACACGGCGTTAGGAATGTCCCAAGCGACGGCGACGGCTTTGCAATCTATGGGCGGTGGCGGAATGCAGGGTGTCGGTGGAGTGATGGGGCTATCCCCCCCTCCGATGCAACACGCCTACAATCATCTCAACTACCCACCGAGCCAATACAGTGGAATTTCTGCTATTCCTTCTCCACCTACCGTGGTGTTCAACTCTTCACAGCAGCTTCTGAACTCTTCCCAGCAGATGCCTTCGCAAGGAGGTCTTTACAACGCCTTCCAGATTGACCAGAGTAGGAACCAGTTTGGAGGCTTCCCAGGAGGTCCATATGGTGCAGGATCAGCTCCTTACAACTATCAGCCACAGGACATGTTCCAAGGGCTGCAAGGACAGTACAGAATGGTATGAATCAATTAATTTTCCTGTTTTTAGTTTTTTTTTACAAATTTGACAAAACAAATACAGATCTGATGATTGAAGACCAAAATGATGATCCTAATTCTTTGATAGGAATTGCCGACTGATACAAATCTGAAGCTAAATTCAATCTGATTGGACAAAGAAACATCTTTTTTAAATAAGTTTTGGGAATGATGATCATTGTTTGAATATTGAAACAATCTTTAGTTTAGTTTGGATAGAATCTCTACATATTATGAAACAAAGTCCTCCGCCGCGTCTGTCTGTTTGCGATAAACTCAAAAACTACTTTATTTCTTTTCCATAGTACGGGCAACTACCCTTTTTTTAAATTGGTTAACGCGCACATCCCGGTTAGACGAAAGGTCTGGGTTCGAGTTCCAGTTGCGACCATTGTTTTTTTCTGTGTCTTGTTCTCTTTCATATTTTCGTTTAGATTATTATTCTTATCTTCTTCAATGATATGTTACATTGATGGAAATAACCTTCAAAAATTATAAAAAAAATGTTGTTATCAGTTTGTTTAATATGACGACCATGTGTTGTTTTGGTGTTGCAGCAAGATCTATTCCAGGCGGCTGGCAGCGCTGCATTCGGCAACACGGGTCAGCTAGGCACCAATCCCAGCACCATGCTCATATCCAGCTCCACCAACTCCCTCATGTCTGCCAGCGTCAAGCCCTCCACTCAGCAGATCGGAGCCATCGGTGAGTTCTTGTCTATTTCCTGTTAATGTGTTAAATCGCAGTAGTCAAATCCAAAATGATGATCCTAATTCTTTGATAGGAATTGCCGACTGATACAAATCTGAAGCTAAAGTCGATCTGATTGAATAAACTACACAATTACACAATTCAAATTTTTTTTTTTTTTTACATTAACCTTTTCCCCGCGTTGAACTACTCCGTTTTTTCAATACCCATACGCGGTACATGTTTTCAAATACCTATCCATCCAATTTTATGTAAAATTACAGCATATTATGGCTTGATTTATCATACTATATAAACAGATGAGATTATTATCTACAATTTGAAACCAAATTGTCGTCTGTAAACACTCCTAGATGTTTATAAAAACAAAAACATTAAATTCCATACAAAAACATACCTATGTTATCTTAACCGCTTCTGTGCCAAGAGCGAGATATCTCGCATTCTTGGCCGTGCCCAGCAGGCCGGCCATAGAAAAATAGCGAGTATTCTCGCTCTTTTTGAGCCTATGTATCATACATATGTCCCATTTTTTATTAATTTAAAATACGGAACACACAGAGACATCTACTGGGATGATTTTAATTTTTTTTTTTTTTTTTTTATAAATAAGATTTAAAAATGATTTATTTTGATTAAAAGTTCACGGCCTGCTGTGCACAGCTACATTTCTACCTACTGGCATTTAAAAGGTTAAAGGCGGCGCCATTTATCCGCGTGCTTGTACTCATACCCGTATTCAGAGTCGATCCTTAAGTCAAGTGTCGGCCTTACCTTAGCAAAGGTAAGTAACGTCCCCGGCCGGCTTTTATACATCTAAAGTAATCCCGTCATAAGGTTTATTTTAGGTTAACATCATGTTTTCAAAATAAGTATGCATTCTTCATTCTTTGTCGATTTCAAATCAGTATAGACATAATGTAAATAACAAGTTTCATCATAGCTGCATCACAAAATGCTATATTTTCGTTTCAAAAAAGTAGAACAGAATTTTACAATAGATATCTACTAAAAAGATGCATTTACCTGATAATTACCAGTAGCGTAGAATCTCAGCGCGATAGCTACCTGAATAACAGGAGGTATGGGCAAGCCTCTATTATTTACTAAAGTATAATTTGGAAATAATAGAGGAATTATTAAATGCATTACAGTTGTTTTCTCCAACCGATATTGCTCCTTAAATTGGCGGTCACTTGGCAAGTTAAAGGTACCTATCCCACCAACCTCGAGTTTTGACAGCTATAAGTCAAAGTAAGCAAGAATGCGCGTGCGCAGTGTCGTAGAGACTTCCAGACGTCAGTTTCTGAATACAAAAAATGTACCGAATGTGGCCGAATGTGGCCGCATATGCTTGAAATATGGTCACCCGGATGACAATCGGCACTCGGAAGGTAGCTTCCTTACTATGTGACGTCACACCGACCTTAGGTGTGTCTCTGAATACAAAACGGTGTTTCTTAAAGGAAAGGAAGGCTCATTGAACTAAAGGATCGACTCTGAATACGGGTGTCAGGACACTGCGTTGATAGACGCAAGTGGTACCTCAACACTTAAAAATAACACGAAACGAAAATGTGTAAAGTCAAAATCACAGTTTCACAACACAAACAAATGTTTAGAATACGCGAGATCTCGACAATAAATGTTATCGACGCTTGTCCAATATGGTCAATCGGAATCGCATGCGCAAAGAGCGAATGACTACTAGCGCCATCTGTTGACTAAATTGTGAACTATGGCACTCAAAGGCACGAGGACACATTCACTTGATTATAGATGTTCTTTACGAAATACAATTTTATTTTCGAAATATGCCTGAAGATGTCAGCATCGTGATAGTTACACGAATGTCCTAGCGAGCGGGAAAAAAACTGTTACATAGGAGCGCTGTGATATCGGCAGTCGAAGTTAGCGTAATAAGGGCTGATACGGGCGCGTGTGAGGCATGGCTTTTTGCCGTATCAACTGTTGTTACGATCGCGTGGAAAAAGTTAACCCTTTGTTAGCGGGCCACGTGGAGGCTATTTTGCCGGCCTCCAGGGGTCAGCGCCAGCTAAATCCTACGGATAGAAAACATGCAATTGCCAATCGGTTAGCTCAGGATTCGGCACAAACACGATTCCTCTTAGTCTCAAGGCGAGTGCCTGTGGTTCGATGCTTACCTTTCTCTCTCCTCTCTCACACAATCGCCGAGTCTCCCTCCTCAATCAAAACACTGGTTTTATAACATAAATGGTTTTATTCACTGAGGTACAATAGTTAACATAGTTTATTGCCAGCCTCGGCACAAGGTAACAGGGGTTTACTTAGGCTACCTAAAACTTAGACCATTTGCGGAAGGCTCTCTCTCTATACGTTTTTATAGGGGGCGATGAATTTAAATTGCACACAAGGGTAAAATTCAGTATTGGACTTACAGCTAGCTCCAGATTTGTGGTACTGTCATCGGGCAGGAACGCCGACAAGCATGGAGATGGTTATCATTTCGAACTCAAACGGTTTCCGGTTGCGTAGAACACGGGGAATTGCCTCTCCGACGCGTTAATTACGACGAATTGCGAGGGAGGTGTTGCGCGCTGGGAGCCGGTCGGGGAACTGCGGTCGCTGGCAGGCGCTCGGGCCACCGGCCTCTGCGTACAGAGAGGGGGGGCGGTGCGGCGAGTTTGTGCACTGGGACCCGATTCACTAATTCCTCGCACGCAACAGCAATAAACGAACCTATTCTTTTATCTTTGCAACGTAACTCACTTTATGTACTCAATTTTTTATTTTTAATATACTTGGCCATATTTCAAGTGTCTATACATATTACACCTCATATTATGTTCACACATTCCCTGCATATTTTTGTTATTGACACTAAACTGAAAAAGAATCCCTGCCTCTAAGTATTTTTTATCAGAACGTGCGTGGACTGAGAACAAAAAATGACACGTTTCTTCGCAGTGTTACGAGCGGTGATTATGACGTGATTGGTATAACAGAGACTTGGCATACTGATTCTATTTTAGATGGGGAGCTTTTTGACTCAAGATACAATGTTTTCCGACGCGACAGAAGTATCGAAGGTGTAACAATGGGTGGTGGGGTGCTCTTGGCTGTCAAAAAGGAACTCAATGCTATTTGTAATTACTCGTGGTGTTCTACGGATGAAGACATTTGGGTGACTCTTCGCATTCCACGTGCCAATGGATTTACTAGCGTTCATCTTTGTTGTATCTACCTGTCCAAAAGCTTCAACTTCAATGCTCGAATCTCCGCCTTTTCGAATGATCTAGGTTTTAAGCTTTTGAATCAACCTAATGACAAGTTTCTTATTATGGGAGATTTTAACCTTTCTGATATTACCTGGACTCTTCCTGTGGATGAGGTAAACATGACTCCTTGTAACTATACTTCTACAATAAGTTCAACATTTATCGATAATATTAATTACTGTAACCTCCACCAATATAATGGTGTTCAAAATACGTTAGGAAGAATTCTTGATCTCGTTCTCTGTAATTTCTCGGTACGCGTTGCTCCCGCGAACGACCCGTTGGTTACTCACCATAAATCCATCATTATCACTGCTGAGTTTGTTGAACCCCCGGTCATAAAGGAAAACTCAATTAAAAGGCCTTCATTCCACAAAGCTAATTACGATGACATAAAAGACAGCCTGGCGCAAGTAGATTGGAACACACTTAACTTTTTATAATATTATTAATAATTTGATCTCTGATAAGGTTCCATTGAGGCGTTCTGGTAAACATTCCTATCCCCCGTGGTATAGCTCATCATTAATAAAACTTATTCGCGAAAAGCAGAAATTTCACAGATTATATACTACTTATAAGAACCCTTCCGATTACATTACTTTTTCTAGGCTACGCACCAGACAGAAAAAAATGGCTAAGAAGTGTCATGAAGATTTTATTAATAATGCTGAAGAGAATATCGCCAAAGATCCCAAGGCATTCTGGTCATATGTTAAATCAAAAAAACTATCAGCATCTATTCCTAGCGTATTAAATCTTAAGGATTTAACAGCCGAGGGTGGCCAGGCAGTCTGTGATTTATTTGCTGAATATTTTCATTCCGTCTATGAACCGGCTGACCCTCTGGGGACTTCCTGCCACGACTCCGTAGTTAATCAGGTTTGTGAGATAGGATCAGTTTTTATCGATGCTGATCTTGTATCTAAATATTTAAAACGGCTCGATTCCAGCAAGGGTGCTGGGCCAGATGGTATCCCACCACTGTTCATTACCAAGTGTGCAAATTATTTGTCAATTCCGCTATCAATACTGGTTACGCCAATACATATACCTACACATACACACACCTACATAGCACACATACATACTGTTACTGCTTGGGATTGGTATTAATATTGTTGCAAATCCTGTCCTACCTTGTTCCCAAAATCCGCACCTATAACTACCTTCACCACGTCAGTCTGCAATCAACAGCCCGCGCCGCAACATACCCTATAGCCCCCGTGCTCCCGCTATCTGTTAACCTAATTCCGCCGTGTTCGCCGTGTACACGAAACGCACGCCTATTGCTGTTTTCAGTGCCAATTGGACGGGGAGAAAGAAGACAAAATTGCCAGCATACAAGTTCTTTATCCTGTTTCGGTGAGTCCTTTCCTTTATATGCAGCATATGTTTTTCCTCGTTCCAAGCAGTAAACAGTAACACAAAATTCAAGGTCCTTCGTTAGTCAATCTTCGCAAATATCAAATCCACTCTACACACACACAATCTCATTCATCTTGATCCAAACGAGCCGGACATTTTTGAACCATAATATTAGTAGATAATAATCCAGCAGAGTGTGAATACGTTTTTACAATACCGCATATAAATAATTACCCGCATTCCCGCAGTTCGATATACCTACATGAGTAATTTTGTTTCTTTATACCTATCGTATTATGGTTGGAAATAACATATTTACCCGCTATTAGAATAAATAGATACAAGACACTGCTTTGATATTTATTTCTGATAACTCATGTAATTATATCTTGCTAATCAAATCGCATTACCTACCTTATAAATAATACGATTATTTCCTAATATTCGTATTGTTTATATTATTGGATTACATTACAAATAGAATAATACGATCGTAATATTTATAATTTGTTAATGATAATAAACGCAAAATAAAATAGTGCACGGCGCATCTGTTAACCTTTCACAGCTCACCAGTCAATTTAACCCCGTGCGGTTATCACTGTGAAGTAATTAAATATTTATTAAATATTAATTAATTAATTCCGCATAAATAATACAGACACATTATTTTAACCGCAGTTTTAGTTGTTTATCGTCTCATATTTTGTAAAATATAACCGGAATAAATAAAATGGCTACAAGCGCGTCATCCGGGTCGTCTCGGGACGAAAGACGTCTCAAACGTTTAAATGCTAAACTATCAGCTAGCTTTGCAAGCTTACAGTCGGTGTATGACAAGATAAGGAAAGCTTCGGAAAGCATTAGCAATCGCCAATCTTTTTTGTCAGGCGCAACTACTGTTGAAAAAATTCGTTCTGAATTTATAACAATTTTAGATGAAAAGGTGGATTGCGAACTGGAATTGAATCCGGAAGCAATTGCTGAATACTCTCAATTAAATGCATTTGAAGAACTCTTCGGGGTTATTAAATATACCGAAGCAAATATGCTGTCCAATCCAGTTGCGAAACCTCGCCGTCAAATTAAGTTACCGCCTTTGGAAATAGCGTGCTTCGACGGAAAATTAGATAATTGGCCTCTTTTCTATGAAACATATAATTCGGTTATACATTTGAATGATTCTCTGGATAATGCTGAAAAGATGCAGTATCTGATGTCTAAATTAACCGGAAAAGCATTAAATATTTGCAAAACTATTACGCCTACTGGTACAAATTATCAAGTTATTTGGGACGCATTGTGTACTAAGTATAATGATCAACGCGTTCTTGCTGAATCATACTTTGACCGATTGCTGAAATTGCCTCCAGTTAACTCGGCCACGCCCGCTTCTTTAGAGAATTTCGCAGATGCATACTCCGCTAACATCGCCGCGCTGAAGCAATTAAAAATAAAAGACCTCGCAGAATTCATATTGCTACAACTGGGTCTTAAACGGCTTGACATAGAGACTGTAAAGGCTTTCGAATCTTCTATTAAAAATAATGAAAATTTACCTTCCAGCGCGGAACTAATCGACGTTGTAAGACAACAGCAACGAATTCTCAACCGCGCGCAAATTACGCAACCGACCTCGAACCGCCTTGGCTCAAATATTAATTATTCCGCTAAACCGCAAAAAACTAATTCCGCAAAGGCATTTATTAATGTCGAAAAAATCGATAATCACTCCATCGAAATTTGTTTTTGTTGTCAAAAGGGATCGCACCCTTTATACCAATGTTCTAAATTCATAAGTCTAGAACCGCGCGATCGATTTAACTTTATTAAGTCATCGAATATTCGTGTTTGTGTGAACTGCCTCAGTACTAGGCATATCACGAAAGCTTGTAAATCAAAAAGTACATGCAAAACATGCGCGCTCAACCATCATAGTTTATTGCATTTCAAACAAACTGATGGGCGAAAGTCACAAACAGACCCAATACCATCTCCCGCGTTACAAGCAGATGCCGATAATGATAACTTAAATTCTTTGAATCCGGTTTCGCTATGTGTAACAAATTCATGCCCTAGTGCAAATACTACTGCACTCTTAGGAACGGCTGTTTGCACTACCAGAGACGCTAAGGGCCAGGTACAGACGTTACGGGCTCTAATAGATAGCGGCTCCCAAAGGGACATAATTACGCGCAAATGCTGTTCACGCTTGAATCTTACGGTGCGGTCATCTCCAAGTACTTACGTCACGGGAATAGGTGACGTAAGAAATGTGACAAATGGCGTAACTTGCTTAAAGTTACATTCCCGCTATGACATCACTCAGTCGTATACGATTAAACCATATGTAGTAGAAACTATAACCAGTGAGTTGCCTACTGTTAACATTAACCGTCCTCTTTGTCGTATCTTGACAATTTGCCCTTAGCAGACACAACATTCTGTACGCCCGGTGAGATTGATATTATCTTAGGATGTGACATATTTGCTCGCATTCTAAAGGCAAACAAAATATCAGGTTCTCTCGGCCAGCCATTTGCTATTGAAACCACTTTGGGATATCTCATCTTGGGTACTGCCCCAACGATGATTGAAAACCCAAGTATAAACGCCACGCAATCATTTTGTACGTTCACGCAAAATAATGATTTTTGCCTGTCGCGCTTCTTCGAATTGGAAGACATTCCAGATGAGAAGTTTTTAACGCCTGATGAACAAGAGTGTGAGGACATTTTTAAACTCACTACCTCTCGTGACACGGCAGGTCGTTATATCGTCGCGTTGCCGTTTCGAAACAGTCCCTCTGTTCTCGGTGAATCGTTACCCGCCGCCGAACGCAGGTTTCGATCTCTCGAACGCCGCTTGATATCTCAACCCGCAATAAAGTTAGAATATGACAATATTACGCGAATACCTACAGAAAGGGTACATTTCGCCGGTCGACAATTCTGACTTACCTCATTACGTTATACCGCATCATATTGTAGTTCGTGAAGATAAACTTACTACTAAAATTCGCATGGTGCTAGATGCGAGTATGAAATCCGATTCGGGTTATTCGCTTAATGACATCCTACATACCGGAAAGAATTTACAAGGTGATTTGTTTCGCATTATCCTCAATTTCAGATTGTTCGCAATAGCTATAACCGCTGACATAAAACAAATGTACCTACAAATCGTAGTGCAAGAAGAATGCCGTCGTTATCAGCGCATGCTGTATAGATTTAACAATAGTGACCCTTTACAATTGTTCGAATTTAATCGCGTCACTTTCGGCATGTCTTGTAGCCCATTTTTGGCTATGCGTTCACTGCGTCAACTCGCAACGCATGAAAAACCTCGTTTCCCACTCGCGGCAAACTTGGTGGAAAATGGCTCATTCTACATGGATGATTTCGTCACCAGTTGCTCATCAGTCGAGGAAGCTACCGAGTTGTCGACGGAATTAATTCAGTTATTCGCTGCCGGAGGATTCGACCTTGTAAAATTCTCTTCTAATTCTCCAAAGTTTTTATCCACGATTCCTACAGCTCGTCGTGTTAAGGAACATGTGGAATTTAATCCCGATGAAAACCTAAAAATACTAGGGCTTCATTGGATACCCGCTTCTGATCATTTCGTATTTGTCGTACACACCGACGAAAGAACGTGTACTAAACGAAATATTCTCTCGACGATTGCTCGTCTTTGGGATTTGATGGGTTTCGCCGCACCAGTTGTATTATTGGCTAAGCTGATAATTAAATCTCTATGGGAGTATAACCTGAATTGGGACGATACTCCTCCTGAAACAGTTGTCACACTTTGGCGACAGTTTAAAAAGGAATTGCCATTACTGCAATCTATTAAAATTCCTCGTTTTTTAGGAATCGAACCCCAATGTGTATTAACGCTTATCGGGTTTTCAGACGCAAGCGAACGCGCATATGGAGGTGTTATTTACTTACATGTTTACTGTCCGAATACTGATAAAACCACAATTAATTTATTATGCGCTAAATCCAAGGTCGCTCCGGCTAAGACGATTTCACTTGCGCGATTAGAACTATGTGGAGCGCTAGTACTTGCACGATTAATGCATACGGTCAGTAATACCTACACATCAAATTCAAAAGCTCATACGACTTTAGCTTTTTGCGACAGCACGGTTGCACTAGCTTGGATAAATTCACCGCCTGCAAAATGGCAGACCTTCGTTGCCAACCGTGTCTCACAAATACAAAACCATCTTGGGGCTGAATGCTTCCATTATATAAGAGGTCAAGACAATCCCGCCGACTGCTTATCGCGGGGTCTTACTCCCGCTCAGCTAATAGACCATCCGTTATGGTTTAACGGTCCCGTATTTGCCCAATTACCTAAAAGTGATTGGCCTTTACAACGTTTTGATACGAAATCGATATCTGATCCACCCGAATTAAAAACAAAAATTTTGATGTCCGTTCAAGACAATAACCGCCCCAAAACAATTGCTCCACCGTTATTGTGTGCACTAGCTTCTCGTGTTAGTTCATGGCCGAAATTAATTCGAATAGTAATTTATGTTTTTCGTTTCATTAAGAAATTACCACGAGCATTCGAATTAAGCCATATCTTAGTTGCAGAAATCGCTGTTATAAATTCTATACAGCAAGAACATTTCTCCGAAGATATAAAGGCAGTCAAAGATGGGAAGAAGGTTCGGCGAGCGATTGCGAAATTAAATCCGTTTCTTCATGACGGAATTCTAAGGGTAGGAGGCAGATTGAGTAACGCTGAAACAGAATTTGACAGTCGTCATCCCATTCTATTGCCCGCTCGGGATAATGTAGTCAATTTAATAATAGACTACTATCATATAAAGAACATACCGCAGGGCCGTTGTTAAACTCTGTCCCTTACCGTCACAATAGATTTAACGACATCTTAGAAGTTAGTTCATAATACTTTAATTTTTAAAAATCAATTAAATTAGTTTCATTGTTAAATAGGTACCAAACCCTACTAGTTTTATCTACCGCAGGTTCAGTATTATTTATTGAATCCTTTCAAGTCATATTTTTCGTTTCAATGTTTTTTATTCTTTTTATTTCCTTGCTATATCAGTCATTTTGACCATTTGGTAAAGCATTTATATAACTTACATAATATTTTCTTAACTTTTACATAATTTATTACATTCTACCGCGTGTCATTATAATTTTGTTTGCGCATTGAGACGTATTGGAACTCTTTTGGTTTATGGAAGTGGATTCTTTCATCCCCTTCCAGGCGGGGGGCATGGTTACGCCAATACATATACCTACACATACACACACCTACATAGCACACATACATACTGTTACTGCTTGGGATTGGTATTAATATTGTTGCAAATCCTGTCCTACCTTGTTCCCAAAATCCGCACCTATAACTACCTTCACCACGTCAGTCTGCAATCAACAGCCCGCGCCGCAACATACCCTATAGCCCCCGTGCTCCCGCTATCTGTTAACCTAATTCCGCCGTGTTCGCCGTGTACACGAAACGCACGCCTATTGCTGTTTTCAGTGCCAATTGGACGGGGAGAAAGAAGACAAAATTGCCAGCATACAAGTTCTTTATCCTGTTTCGGTGAGTCCTTTCCTTTATATGCAGCATATGTTTTTCCTCGTTCCAAGCAGTAAACAGTAACACAAAATTCAAGGTCCTTCGTTAGTCAATCTTCGCAAATATCAAATCCACTCTACACACACACAATCTCATTCAAATACTGTATAATATATCGCTTAAGACTGGTACATTTCCAGATATATGGAAAAGAGCCTACATCACACCAATTCATAAATCGGGAACTAAGTGCGAAGCAGATAATTATAGACCCATTTCCAAGCTCTGCATTTTTTCAAAGGTGTTCGAAAACATAGTCTATGACCAGTTATTCCCTGTGGTAAAGAATTCGATCAACGAATTTCAGCATGGATTCTTTGCAGGTCGCTCTGTTGCTACAAATCTTATAACATTTATAAATTTCTTGTCTGCCTCTATGGATAAACGTGTGCAAGTTGATACAATTTATACTGACTATAGCAAAGCCTTTGACAAGATCAACCACAGGATCCTGCTTAGAAAACTTGCTAATCATGGTATTCATGGAGATCTCCTTCGTTGGTTATCTTCATACATAACAAACAGGTCCCAGGCTGTGACAGTAGGTGGATTTTCTTCCATCTGGAAAATCATTACTTCTGGTGTGCCTCAGGGGTCCATTTTGGGTCCTTTGCTTTTCTCTATCTATATAAATGATATTACGACATGTTTTCACAACGCTCAAATTTTACTATTTGCCGACGATATGAAGATATACCTTCCTATAAGCTCCCATGACTGTTCTGTGCGTTTACAAGAAGATCTTGACCGACTGACGGATTACTGTCTCAGAAATAAGCTTTTTATCAATATTTCCAAATGTTGCAAAGTCACATTCACACGTAACCATATAAAAATACTGCATGAATACACCATTTCTGGATCGCTGTTAACAAATAAAGATTATATACGTGACCTCTGGTTATTTTGGACTCTAAACTTACCTTTGATAAACACATTGATAATATTGTCACCAAAGCAACAAAGAGTCTAGGCTTTGTACTGAGAACATGCAAATTTTTCAAAAACACTAAGACTTATCTGATTCTGTACAATTCACATGTTCGTCCTCACCTGGAATACTGTTCACAGGTTTGGAACCCGCGCTATATTGTTTATGTTAACAGGTTAGAAAGAGTTCAGGAGCGATTTCTCAAATTCCTCAATTTTAAATCATTCAACATATACAATTCTTACGACGAAATCGAGAAACATTTTCGAATCTCGAAACTGCTCAATAGGAGGCTTGTCGCTAATCAGATGCTTCTGTACAAAATTATTAACTCAAAAGTTGACTGCCCGGAGCTGCTAAATAAAATAAATTTCCATACGTTATCGATACAGCAGACAAAATACCCTTTTCTACATTGATAGATGCAACACTAATTCCAACCAAAATGAATTTATACAAAGGACATGTAAATACTATAATAATAAACTTGCACATATAGACACACTTGCTGACATATTCACTGCTAGTTACTGTCGTTACAGAATTTCTTTGTATTACATTCTATGTAGGTGCGAATAACACATATTCATGACTAATTTTATTGTACCTAATATTTTTATATTACTTGCGTGGCAACTTTCCCTTATCCCTCTCCTCCCCTTACCCGTCCCAACCCAAATACTTATTTCGCAGTCTATTTAAGTATTGTTTTAATTATTTTATTATTGTGTATAACATGTTTATCACTTGTTGAATTAACATCTGTATTATTATTTTTTTTAAATTGCTGCTTAGTTCTGGTTTTATTTTTTCTGTTTTTCTTAAATTTTCTAGTTTACATTCAGTTACTTTTATGTTTCTGAATACCTATCTGTGAACATTAATGATTGGTCTGTTTTTTTGCCATCCTCTTATGTATATTTTATTACTATGACTGTTTATGTTCCTTAAATAAATAAATAAATAAAAGTAACACCTTTTAGACCTGAATGAAAACTGGCAGTGGTGAAACTTACTTTTCTAATATCCTTTGTTGCATCCGAAACTTTACAAATTATAGCTTCAAATGCAACAGGAAAATGGACTGTAAATTAAATGAAAAGACACAAAAACGACAATGTGTATGTTGGAATTGGGTGATTATATGTATATGGTAAGATTATGGATTACAAGTAGGGGATAACCAAATCTCTTACTTCTGAGAAGCCACAACACAACACGATCACAAATGTACGTTATATTAGTCCACTGACTTACCTCGAGGTATTAACCACTCCGATACGTAAGCGGATATACATGATAATATAACAATAGCAGTCAAGTACAATAAGCGTGTTTTCACGTCAACACGTGTGTTTCCACAGAAATCGTTATACTCCGTTATTGTTCTAGTGACATCCCTAAAACAAAAAGTAGAAGGTCCATAATAAATCAAGCTGCACATCTCTATTCAAGTTGTCCATAGAAATACATAAAAAGACCTATTCTGTCAGATACATATTTTACCCGCCAAATCGTCGACGCGCCGTTAGACATTGTTATTTTTTTATTAAATATTCTTAATAATAATAATATTAATGATTGGATAATTTATAGAGCGCCGTTTTTGTGAAAAATCACCTCAAGGGCGCTGTACAATTTGTATGAAATGATAAAAAAGTGAGGTGACCAAATTGTTTATTATACATTTATATGATAGAATAAGTATTGTTTTTTTTTTTAGATATGTTATCTGTGATTTTATTACTGTTTTCACATAAAAACATCACGTGAGTCATTTTAACATCTTTTTTTATGTTTGCATTCTAAATTTTAATATTTACAAATGTTAATATTTATTTGTAATATAACAATTTGAAAGCTTATTTCGTAACTTTCCAAAAACAGTTTTTGGTATTCTGCTACGTTCAGAAATGTTTCATTTATAGAGCTTTAACTGTGAAGCACAAATAACACAAAATTTTTGTAAATCTGACATTTCGTTTAAGACCAAAAACTTGCGAAGTCAATTTTATTCTGTTACCTGTATTCAGGGTTACCTGAGCTCTGAGCCTGTGGTAAAATACTAAAATCAAAACAACAGTTCGTTCCAGAGTTCCTACTTTAGTATGCAGATTTTCTTAGCATTTACTTACACTGTTCTGTTTATTGATGCTGAAAATCTGCATTTCTTAAAAAAATATTTAATTTTGTGATATGTTAACTTGTGCTTTTCCTGGCAACAGGTACCAAAGGCAGCACCTACCAGACCCAGCAGTACCTGGGCTACGGGGGTCCCCACGACGCCACGGCCCCCCCGCCCTACGCTGCTGCCCTGCCGCCCCCCTCGCTGGTACGTGCTGCGCCCCAGCCTGCCGCTGCACCCCCGCCCTTGCAGCCGCCCAACACTTACTATTCGCAAAACACCGGTGAGTAAATGACCATTACTCTACGTATATTATCAAGTTATATTCTTACGCTCGTAACGGCAGCCTGTGCCTCGGTACTGTCCTAGCGCTCGCGTTACCGTAACACTTTCATGACGGTAGAAGAATTATTAATAACGTTGAAAAATGAAGTTCAAAAAATCCAAACGATTAAAGACTCGAAAACCAAAACCAACATCGAAAAAATTATTGGTGATCTTGATAATGAAGTAAAATCTGACATTAAAAATGCAACAACAAATAATTCAACTACAAGACAAACTAATTGAAAAAAACGACCAACTGGTGGGAAACATTGAAAAAATAATGAAAAACGCAACAATACCATCCTATGCCCAGGTATTATCAACAACTAAAGTTACTCCTCGAGAAGAAGAGAGATTCTCAATCATCATTTCGTCGACCAAAAATAATGCTAAAGCAGAAGAAATTGAAAAGATAATAAAAAAAGAAATAAATTTAAGCAACATAAAGATAGGAATAAATGGGTTGAGAAAAACAAAAGAAGAAAAAATAATAATATCATGCCCAAAAAAGGAATATGCAAATACCCTAACTGCCGAAATAAAAAAACTGAATACCGAATTGGTGGTAAATGAAATTCAAAAGAAAAGACCAAAAATAATAATAAAAGGATTAAAATCAAATCTTACTGAAGACGAAATAGTTTGCGGAATAATTACCCAGAACGAAGGAATTGAAGATGTTTACAAGGAAAGTGAAGACAATAAAATCACACTCATAACGGAAGTAAAAAATACAAACGTAAATGAACAACAGCGCCAATTCACTAGCTACATCTTGGAAACCAGTGGCAAAATGCGGAAAAGTCTTCTTGCACTCGGTAAACTAAATATACAGTTTCAACGAGTAAAAATTGAACATTGCAGTCCATTAACTCAATGTTTTCATTGCTGTATGTTCATGCATACAGCTAAAAAGTGCCTACACCGAACCGGCCCTCCAATTTGCCCACACTGCATGGGCGACCACATCCTTTCAAAATGTCCGGGAAGAGAAACAATACCAGCGTGTGTAAACTGCACCAGACAAAATTCTAAATATGGAGAAAAAAACACCACGGACCACACAGCCAACAGTATTAAGTGCAACTATAGAAACAAAATGCTGAAAATTGCGAGGGATCGCATCGATTACGACTAATTATGCACATTATTAATTACAAGTCTAACGAAAACCTAAATAATATCTACAATATTTCAAAAAAATATTTCCAAAAGCCCGCCCGCAAAGTGTTAACACGCAGTGATAATATACACACATATAATACCTACTATATTGCAAATGTGAAGTGTATTCCCAGCGCCAACATTATTGTTATAATAATTATTACTACCTCAAAATGAACGAATTTATAATAAACGCAATAGATTACTCATATAAAATAGACGAAAGGATTTTAAACACGGTAAATAAACCAAACGATTTTATTGATACAAAACCTACAGTCAGCCTAATAATAATATACATGAACGTTAGATCTTTGGAAAAAAAATTCGAAGAATTTCTAATAACTATTAAACAATTAAATAGAATTGACTCTATAATATTATCAAAAACGCATTCATCGAATGAAATTAATTATAATATACCGAGTTACTTGTACTACGCAACAAAATATATAATTAACAGAAATAACGGCGTTGCCATATTTATATCAAATATTTACGCTGTCACAAGTGTAAATGAAATAATGGTGAATATTGTCAATTTATTAAACTTAGAGATAAATTCAATAAATTATTCATTTAATATAATTATTATTTATCGGACACATTCTTCTGCTTTAACCACATACATAAAAGAACTAAAAAATATATTACAATATCATAAAAAAAAAAAAAAAACAAACAACTATGGATGACTTCGTAAACACGCAACTGGACATCTGCTTCAAAATCAGTGAATTCAATAGTCAAAGTGCAAAAGAGTGCAACGAAATCATCACTGACAAATTCTCTGGTATACAAATACTCCATCTTAACATCCGCAGCCTTCAAAAAAACATAGAAGAATTTATACTCAATATAAATAATCTTAATGTAAAGCCGGATGTTATAGTATTAACTGAAACATACACAAACAGTGACTCACCACATTATAATTTAAGTGATTATATCTACATGCAAACAAACACAAACATAAATAAAAACAGTGGCATTGCAATATTCGTAAGTAAGAAATATAATATTGTTACACATTCAGAACACAACTTAGATTCATCAAACTGCATAGAAATCCATCTTAACCACAACAAAATCAATTATTATTTGTTAGCAATCTATAGAACGCATGAATCGAACGCTTATTTATTTATCGAACAAATACGAAATATAATATCAAATTTAAAAAACAAAACTTGCATAATAACAGGGGATTTTAATATCAATATTAACAAAAATATTGACAATAGAATTAAACATGAATATTTGAACTGTATGACTGAAAACAACTTTAAATCGTGTATAAATGAAAATACGCGCGAAATTCAAGGTCAGAAACCATCTTGCCTAGATCATTTTTGGACGAATATTAACATAAAAGATCTTCATAAAATAAAAACCAATGTCTGGAAAAATAACATCACCGATCATCATACGTGTATATTTTTGTACGAGGAAGAAAAAACAATACAAACAAAAAATAAATCAATAAAAAAATCATATACCAGAATAAATCTGCAAAAATTAATTGAAAACTTGAAAACGGAACATTGGCAACCTGTAATCAACTGCGAAGAAGTTGAAATATACTCAAAGTACTTTGAAAACATTTTATCCAAACATGTAGAAAACTCAAAAACAGATATTCCATATCGTAATTTAGATAAAAATAAATACTTGAAACCATGGATCACACCGGGTTTATTAAATTCAATCAAAGAAAAAGGTAAGCTTTACAAAAAAACAATAAAATTCCCAAACGACAAAAAAATAGAATTTAATTATAAAAAATATAAAAATAAATTGACACGCTTAATAAAAATTAGTAAAGATGAATATTACAAACATAAAATAATAAGTTCTGAAAACAATCCAAAAATAATCTGGCAAGCAATTAACTGTGCAATAGATAACAATAAACAAAAACATTCAATCAAGGTAATTGTAGACGAAAATGACGTAAAAATAAATGCAGAGGAAAACCCTAAAAAATGCGCGGATATATTCAACTCCTTCTTCGCGAAAGTTGGACAAAACCTCGCTAAAAAAATTAATGTAACAAAGGGAGCGACAACTCAACAAATTATTGAAGATATACACAGTGTAAACTCACTGTCCCATTTTAAAATGATCAAGGAAGTAGATATTCTAAACATTATTGAAAATATGAAAGGAGGGTCGTCACCGGGTTTTGACAACATAACTGCAAATATGTTAAAATCTATAAGCCACGTGATAAAACCATTAACTCACCTAATTAATTTAAGTTTAAAAAATGGAATATTTCCGTCTAATTATAAGAGGACAATTATCTCACCTATATTCAAAAGTGGAAACGCACAAAATGTAACTAACTATCGACCAATTTCCCTCATTTCAAATATTGGAAAAATATTTGAAAAAATCGTAAAATCTCAACTAATGGAATTTATTGAAAATAACAAAATACTTCACGACAATCAATACGGATTCCGAAAAGCGCGCAGCACACAAGACGCGATTGCAAATGTCACATCACGCATATATAAAAACCTTGATATGAGCAATAAATGTATAGGTATTTTTATAGATCTGAGAAAAGCGTTTGACAGCATATCCCATAAAAAACTTATGAAAAAATTAGATAATTTGAACATTAACGAAAACGTAGCAAATTGGATAAAAAGCTACCTAAAAAATCGCCCTCAATGTGTCAAAATAAATAACATTTATAGCGACGAAGAGACATCTGAATATGGAATTCCACAAGGTACTGTGCTAGGTCCTATATTATTCATCTTATATGTAAACGGTATATTCTCACAGTCACTTCATGGTAGTATAACCTCTTATGCCGACGATACAGTACTTATTGAAAGTGGAATCACATGGCAAGTTGTAAAACAAAAAGCAACAGAAGACATAAACATACTTAAACACTGGTTTGATATAAATCTACTATCTCTTAATAGTGAAAAAACTCACGTTATACCATTTGCAATAAAATCAAAGGACGTTCCGGTAAATTTTGATATAAATTATACATGACAATTCTAAAGATCACAAAAAAAATAACTGTAAAATAAACTGTTCCACATTAAAAATTTCGAATAAAATCAAATACTTAGGAATAACAATAGACAAAAACCTGAACTGGAAAGATCAAATCAACCTTACCGTTAACAAAATAAGGAAATTAATTTACATATTTTTAAAAATCCGAAACTTTCTCTCATTAGAAAATCTAACATCAGTCTACCATGCTATAGTACAGTCAAATCTCCAATACTCTGTAGTAAGCTGGGGAGCTGCATACAAAACAAATCTACTCCCTGTTGAAATTGTGCAACGTCTAATTATAAAAATTATATTGAAAAAACGAAGAGATTATCCAACTCACCTTATTTTTGAAGAATTTAAAGTATTAAAATTTAATGATCTAGTTCGAAAAAATATAATAATCCAAATAATAAAAGAAAAACAAAATCATAGCTTTTTAACTGAAAGTCGTACTCGTCAAAAGCATATATTTCCAACACAAAAATGTAACACCTCATTTGCACAACATCATTACACATATCTAGGAAAAAAATACTTCAATAGCCTACCTGAAAAAATAAGAACAATCGAAGACGATAAATGCCTACTAAAAGCAATTAAAGAGCAATTTAAAGTAAAAATAAAAAATTGATAAAATTTATCATCATAACTCATATAACTGGTAAATTTGTTTTTTTTTTAAGTATCTACCACAATTAAATCAAAAGATTCAAAATATATTTTGTTAATATATTTTAAATATTTTTTCATCCCGATACTCGTCCCTCTTCTAATCACAAGCGTCTGCTTCTATAGAAGAGAAATATCATACAAAAAAAATAAAAAAATCAGTGAAAATTTATTATATAGTTTATTTGTATCAAAAAAAGATTATTTTGAAATATAAATATTATATTTTATATGTTATTTTTGCTGTATAAATAATGTATCTTCTGTAATAAATAAATAAAAAATAAAAAAAAAAAATTAATAGGAACTCGGGACACTTATCCCACTACTGCAGGAGACGAGGATGGCCAAAATTAGAAGTTATCTATGGTGCCCATATCCCACCTTGATGGGAAGCGTGCCTATGTCACACGCAGCCAGTAGCAAGGACAGTGATCAGTGGTAACTAAATTGTGTACTTACCACTAGAGCACTGTCCGTACGTGGACAGTAGTAAGTTTCTGTTACCAATATTTTTTTAATTCTTTGCGGAGACAGTTTACGACAAGTTCCCTTGAGCACTTAGACCATAGGCCTCCCATTTTGTCTCAATCCTTTAACAATAACCCAGTCCCTTTAATAAAGTTCACCAGAGTTGTCATTGGATGTGTGGCTAAGTCTTTTGGTTCTGCAGTGTGTCTCCCCAGGTATCAGGCACCATAAGTGAATTGGAGTCTCTTCATCCTCTTCACATTTTCTACATCTATTGGTGCTTTCCACTCCCAATAACTGTATAATAATTAATGTGTCTCCTGAGATGGCAGTGTCCCTTTAGTAGTCCTACCAGTTCCCTCAGCAAGTTTCTGAGCATTTCGAGTAGTTTCCTGGTCCATCTAGGGTCCGGTCCGTTTATGAGTACTTTGGATTGCCTCATTCCGGGTGCCCTCTCCCATTCCTTCCAGTGCTGCTGGGATATGACTCGCCTCTCAATATGTAATTTGGTGTGGCAAGCTCTGCTACTCCTACGGCCGGCTTGGATCCCACTTACCAATTTACTTGCCTCTATTCTATTTTTCGATTAAGTAACCCTCTCCACACTATGCGCGCGTTCTTGTGGTTAGGTGGGGGCTTTTATGGCGCTACTTATAATCACACTCAAGTTTTACTACAACTACAAGAGCTTACTAAATCACTTACTGAATATTGTACATGCGGACGGCACATATCACTTTTCTTAGGACAGTAGTAGTGATTATTTGGTTAGTAACGACTGTCCTTGCTACTGGCTACGTATAACCTATCCGGAAGGCTCAAATATAGGCCTGGTTAACCGAAACTGACCAACTGTCAAGAGAGGAAGGTAAATATGAGAGATTGAACAATGCATTTAGGGGAACTAAGCAAACTGTTTCTTTGTAATTACACATGTAATGCTCCTGTCACTTCCACTAAGCCAATTGCTTTCTTGGATGGAAACAGTTGTACCTAAACAATAATGGCTAAATCTCAAATGTAGATTGTCAGATATTATTCACTTTTAGGAATTATTACGAATTCAAACTGGTTTGTTGTCTTGTTGTGAATCTTGCCAATGATTATGAATTATTAAATTCCAATGGATCCTTCCTAGTGTAAATGAAACTGAGGATATTTTCTATTATGAGGCAAAGAAACTACAATAAAGAACTATTCAGATTTAAGCGATATCAGCTGCCGCTGTGGATAGTGAAAACATCAAGCAGGATTCTGCCGGGTATTTGTATGAACTTTGTGGGTATCTTTTCGTTTTTTTGGCAAAACAGACACTATTGATATCCATTTCAATGATAAGATGCTTTTTACACTGGTCACATATGATTACAGTGTATTTATTTAAAGCAGTGGTTTCACAACCTTTTCTTGATCAGGGACCACTATGACATTTATTTGCTCTCAAAAGGACCACAAGGTACATAATGATAAACCGTTAATCGCGTCCTTGCAATTCAATGTGGTCTTCTTGGACTTCTTCAGCTACCTCTCCATCTTTAACCCCTTGTGTGCCTAACTCGCCACCCCGATTTGAAAAAAAGTGTGCGAAAATTACCTTCCCGGTTTTTGCTCGAATTTTGTATAAAAACAAAGGAATTGTTTTTTTTTGTGATTGTTTTCTGTTTGCCAGATAATGTATCTTATTATTCATATATATTACATGATAATATCATTACAAGTTTTCCCAGAATAGCTAACTTTAGCAAAAAAATTATGTAAAAATTTTCCCATTCCGGAAAAAAATCGTAAAAAAATATATTTATAAGAAAATGAACTGATTTTTTTATTTTTACACAAACCTGAATAGATACCCTACATGAAAAAAAAACAATATAAGGGTGTCTTCGAAGAAATTATGACATTGGCACTTCTTTGAAAATGTAAAATATTTTCATCTTTTCAAGAAATATTCGAAAACCAAGTGTGCACTTTAGCATTTTTTTTGGGTCTGATTTCTTCAGTTTATGATAACAATTCTTTCATATTTTGATAGTTTATACAATTGTTGTTACTAAAAATATTTTTTTGTATTAGAAACCCACAACAAAATAATGCTAAAAATATAATTAGTCATTATGACGTCAAAAATTTGACATTTCTAGGAGAATCTTACGAACTGAATATTTATGACATTTCGTTTGCGAAATATTTCGAAAATTACATGAAAATAATGTAGATAAAACGATCTTTCTGATTATATCTCAAACTTATTACTTCTAGAATGAATTTATATCAAAAACAATGCAAGAATGTAGAGTTTATTTCACCAAATTTCCCACCTCTTTCTCCTAGGCATGATCCAAGATGGCCGCATTCTGTATACAGATAGGCAAACCACAGTACAGATTGACACAAAATATCATGAAAAAAAAAATTGGTTATATTTTTTTAATATATTTATTTCAATTTCATATAAGTATTATGAAAATACACAAAATACATTTTTTTTAATTTAGATACTGTGTGGTTCAATAAAAAATAAAAGTTGAAGTTTTTTTTTTCATCATATTGATTTCAGTTTTATAATACATGAAACACATTTTTAAACTTTGGTCGAGAGGTATGGCTCCGGACTACGAAAAAAATCATTTTACACATACATAAATTTATTATTATAAAATTCAATTTTTTTTTACTTTGTTTCTGTCCTCCAAAAAATTACAATGAATTGACACGAAACTTCAACATAACATTATAACAAACAACATTCAAAAAACAAACAACAACTAAAAACATCAAAAAATAAAAAACATAAAATAGCGACACACTCCCTGAACTGTAATTGGGACTGCCACTATTAGGTATAATGAATTTCCTCTTCATGGCAATTTTTAAAGTTTTGTATAAAAAAAAAGGGAATCTAAATGGAAAAAAAATGATTTTAAAGTTAAAAAAAAATTATGCTAAACGTTTCAACGTTTGGTATTCCTCAAAACACCCAATGCAAAGGTAAACATTGCATTGTTTACAATACAAAGTAATCCGCTTTGATTTTTTACGAATTGTACACAGTACGCACCTTTTGCGAATGCGTCGATTCGTACCGTCCGTGTCTGAGGATTCGCCTAGAAAATGCATTCCTGTATGATTTAATCTGCCATGCGTGGGAAGATTGCTATCGGCGGAGGAAGTAGACGGTCTGGGGGGTTTCAAAGAGGGAAGGTGACGCGCTAAAAGCTCTAATGCCAATTGCAACCTGAATTTACGGTGAAGAATTGGCGATGGATCTTGTTTGTGAAGGTGCCGGTAAATCACCATGCTATTCAGGATGCTGACATTGAGCAGGCGACGAAATATTTTCATGTACCATTTGTGACCCCGCGTTCGCTCCATGCGGTAATTGGATAACAGTGAATCTTTGGTATCCACTCCCCCCATGAAGCGATTGTATTGTATCACAGATAGAGGCATTTGATATCTCTCTCTCCCTCTTCTCCCCTCCCCAGTGTCCATGTTGTGGCAGGTAGACACCATGGTGACAATTTTAATGTCATTCCAAGCAAGGACTGTCATGTCACCACAGTGTCTAGCAACAATGGTACTCCGCGGAAGACTCCTCTTCACCTCCTTAATAACTTCAGGTACCATCTTTCGGCGGCGACTGAGAGTACCGATAATATCGGTATTCCTTCGCTTCATATACCTAGTCAATGGCATGCTATTGTAAAAATTGTCCATGTAGAGGCAGTACCCTTTGTCAAAGAGCCCATCCATGAGTTTGAGTACAACTTTAGAAGTTTTACCTTTAAACCCAAGAACGTTCTCTTCGACTTCTCTGTTCATCCCCGCATACACTATAAAGCGGTACAAGTACCCTGTTGCTGATTCGCACAGCTCATAGGTTTTAATGCCGAACCGAGCCGCCTTAGTTCGGATGCACTGCCTGAACCCAAGGCGACCCTTCCAGAGCAACAGGGACTCGTCTATACTAATGTCTTCATGGGGAGTATACAGAGTGGAAAACTTTTCATTCATTATATCCAATAGTGGTTTAACTTTTGCAAGCTTGTTGTGGTAACCGACTCTAGAAATTGAATTATTGTCAGCGAAGTGTAGGAAACGCATTATCAGAAAAAACCTATTACGTGACATTAGAGCTCTAAATTTAGCCATCTCTAAAATATCTGTTGTCCAGTAATCTGATAATAAATTTCTATTACAAACGGACATGTACATAAACATTGCGAATACTACATACAGTTCAGGGACCGTAACATCTTGCCAGTCCTTCAGCCTGGAATGGGTTGACAAATTCAATCCATCCTCAGTCGTCCTCGAGTCCAGCTCGTTCCACGCATTCTTATTAGTCTCCCCCACAATATAGGACATTGTTTCCAAGTCCCATATTTTGGAGAAGACTTCAAATGGAGATGGAGCGACTGTCGGAGGGAAGACGTCTGGTGATGGGCCAGGCTGAAGGACGGCAAAATGCTCACGCTGACCCGAGAAGGTGGAGAAATCCTCGGACCAGGTGAAAGTCTCATCCTCGGGGTTGACGTCTTCTTCCTCCCCATCCGAGGGCTCCAAGTCGTCCTCAGGTCCAACCAACTCCATTTCAATTTCTTCAACACTGCCGACGGAGATGTCACCAAAATTATCATCATCGTCGGAGAATCCGGTTAGTTCCAGAATGAAGTTGTTGGATTCCTATAGACAGAATAGAAAAAATATATATAGCTATGTAAAGCATCCTTGAGGTTATACAAGATAAAAATGGCGCTGCAGAAGTTAGCCAAGAGTTATTATAATTACCTGAGTCATTGGAGCCCGATGCGTAGATGTTGAGGGTGTTGGTTCGGCTTCAGCCTCCGCGTCATTCCTCAGTCGCTTTCGACCCGGCAGCTGAAACTATAAATATTTATTGTTACACTAATGTTTTTCAATTTTGTTACTAATGTCTTTCAACAACTACTACTAATACACAACATACCGACGCGAGGACTTCTACCGATGCGAGGAATGCTTCTATGTCGGCTCCCTCTAGGTCCATCGGGGACTGATCTGCCATTCTATAACAATACAAACAATCATGTATTTCATCATCATATAATATAATCATCAATACGCTTGTATTTATAAATATTTTATAAAGTTCTTTATAACTTCGCAATTTTTTTTCCATAATATAATGAGCAAAAAAAATTTTTTTAGCACACCCTATATAACTAATCTAATTTTGTATAACTGATATAATTTTTTGATATTTATATTTATTTTTCATAAAACATTGAAAAATAAATATAATATATTCCACACGGATTAATTTTGCCACCCAGTACAATCCTATAGAAAAAATATATTTCACGCATTTCATCCAGAGGGCAGCACTGGCAAATTTCAAAGTTCCTTACTTCTAACACCAGGTAGCAGCACTCGGTCTGCACACATACATACAAATACAGCTATGTGTGTGTGTGATAATGAATGCCGCCGGGAATTATTTATTTACAATATTTTTACTAAATATTCACAAAACAAGGACTTTGATACATAATCCCAATAGATTTCTCTAAATAATGATGTAAAAACTTTATAATATCATCGAACATTGACGTAAATATCGTTCTAGAAAGATGACGCTTCTGCCAGCGAACAAAATGTCGGGCGTCCCGCCGCGGAACTTTATTTTTTGTAAATTCTAAACTGAATATGAACAAAACAAACACTTTGATATATAATCTCAATTGATTTGTCTATAAAATGAATGCATAATCATTGCAAACTAAAAGATACTTCGTCTTCAAAACTCAAAACGAAAACGAAAAATTTTCAAAACAAAATAATGCTCTCACTTTGATGTCAAAATTTGTCGGCTTATTTCGAGATATCGTATAATATTTTTACCAAAACACGTGCTATGAACAATAAACTATGTATAAATAATAACATTACTTACGTTTACTTGACGAATTTCCTAGTTTCCGACGTTTTTTGGTGGACGGTTTTCACTTTGTGTCGGCGATTTCGGCGGTTGAAAATGAATGACGCAACTTGTCCATAGAATATTTTATATGAATTTTTCCGAGGCACTAGAAGCATTCTAGTCTTTGGCTACGTCAAGAACAAGAATGGCGCAAGCCATTCTGACCTTATCTTTGATACAGTTTCTTTGTACATAAGGGTCAAAATTGCATCTAAAAAATTTTTTTTTTGTTTTTTTTTTTTTAAATAACGGCCGTGGCCACCGGATGACCAACGGCACAGGACAGGTTAATATCAAAAGGGTTGCAAATTAGCTTTTGAATAACTTTCGATTCGGTTTTGTGGTAAATGAATAAATGTTTCGTTTACCGCCGGTTCGGAACCACCCATTTAAAGTGACTGACTCGATAGGTGAAAATCAACAATGTTTCGCTACCCATAGCAAAAGGGAAATCTGCCTAAATTTAAACATTGCGAAAACCAAGTACCCAGTCCAATATAAAATACCCAGTCACTACCCACATTGGCAGTGAACAGCGAATATGGCCTATGTGCGAATAGGCCTTGTTTAAATCATTCCACCTGATAAAAGTTATAAAAGGTCTTATTGTATATTTAATTAATCAATATATTTTTGTTCTAGGCGGCCAGACAGGCTTCTATCAGCAGCCCGGAAATGTATCAGCTAATTATGGCATACAGTTTGGTCAACCAAATCAGAGTCATAACAGCGCCAGCATCCAGAGCTTCGGATCCCAGGTAACCTATCTGACTATCTAACCTGCTGATAATAATATGCACACTCCTTAGATCCGTTTCTGATTTACTTAAGAAATGAAAGAGTCATAAGTGTGCGAGAATATGGTACCTCCATACTCAGACCTGTAGTCCTTGTCCCAAAGCTTCCGGGCTTTTCTTTAGACAAGGACTCTCTCTGGGAATGGGGAACAAATGTACAGTAAAACCCCTATTTTACGTTTTTTAAGGGACCGAAAAAAAAAAACCTAAACGGAGGGAAAATGTAAATGGGGGGTATTGAAGAAAAGAACATTTTAAATTTTGTTTTTTATTTATTTAATCATGTATATTGGTGAATTGAAGAAAAGAACCCTTTAAATTTTATTTTTTATTAATATAATCATGTATATGAAGATAAAAATGTTATACCAACAAAAGAAGAAGCAATAAAGTACATCGAGGATCTTAAAATCTATTTTTCCAGCATTATTTGCTTTCAAGGCGAAACTTTTAAATGTGTATACATGATTGAAAAAAAATTAGAACAGAAAAAAATGTAACAAACTAATCTATGTATTTAATAAATTTTTTAATAAAAAATAAAATGTTCTTTTCTTCAATACTGGGGGTATGGATATTCTAAGTAAATTCGTCAAAATACGATATATTTCCGCATAAATCGAAATTTCGCGGCCGACTCTCTAAATTTAGATACCTCTTTGAAATAAATTTGTAAAAATTCCGCATAATGTCCGCGTATATCAAATTTTCGCGGCTGATTTGTAAAAATATGATAAATTTCCTCATAAATCGAATTTTTGCAGCCGATTTCCGCCGCAGCCGGCCATTTAAATGCATATATACGAAGTAAATTTGTAAAAATACGACATTATAGTGTAAACCGATTCAATTTAAAACTAACCAACTTGTTTTATCAACTTTTTCGAGAATGTTCCTTTTCTCGCACTGAACTGACAGTTTTTCTTTGTTGAGACATTACGAACGTAATTAACTTAACGAAAACAAAACAAGAAACGTAAAAACTGTGTGTAAACGATTATCACAAATAATGTCGGAAAAAAGCGTCTCAAATCACAAATCGAGTCAAAACCAAATGACAGATGCGTAAATAAACAATCTGACAGATGCTGTAGCATTTTACACATGGCTAAAGTTGAAAGATATCGGCCAATCGCCGCGTTACGAGCAGTACGCCGACCAATCACGGCCGGCTAAAAATGGAAAGATGTCGGCCAATCACCACGTTTCGCTCAGTTTGCCGACCAATCACTGCTCGGCCGTGTCAAGCGCGCGTAACTCACATATTTTGAATATTTTCGACGTAAATTGCGGGAAAAAAAACGTAAAAAGGGGGTATAAATGAACTAAAATATATCGGGACCGAAATAATTACACTTAATTGGCGGGAAAACGTTAAATCTGGGGACGTAAAATTCGGGTTTCACTGTATTTATTTTATTCTTCCAAGCAATAATTTTACAAGACACTCTGATAAAGTGATTGAGCGGGTTATTCTGTATTAGTGCCGTGTTAAATGAGACACATGTACATAACATGTGTGCTGATGAGAAGAAGTTGAAGGACCCAAAGTAGTTCTGGTGATGTACAAGCAAATGAGTTGCTAAAGATACAAAATAACCCTCAAAATAATTTTAAACATGGTAAAAATGCCGTAGATGACAAATTTTGGACATTGAGTATCCCTTTCTCACGAAACAGAAACAGAAATAGAGTTATTTAATCTGAAATGGACTGTCACTGCAGTTTATAGCTGAAACCGAAGTGACAGCCTATTTCAGATCAACCATACTTTTTCTCTGTCGTGAGAAGGAGATTAGAGACATCCGGTCTACAAACTGTATATACAGTAGAATTTGGATATAACGACTTTGCTTATAACGGCTGTTAGGGTGCCTCGATGTCGGCTTCTAAACCAACACCAGGGCCCAAAACACGTCCCTGACTAGCTCTCAGCGGGACTATGGTACTCTCTATTCAGGGGGGTGGGCAGCTCAAGGCTAGGGAACTTCTCTCCATCCTCCGGTGACCCACGGGATCCTCACTGGTCAACAATCCTCCCGCCGTAGCAGAATAATAACAATGTTAAATCATTTAGACATGTATTGTAAACTCAAACACATACATAGGTTTCTACAGTACAATTCAATTACAAGAAATGCAAATTACACAAACCTAGCTAAAGTGTTTAACTCTCTCTGACTCTCTCTCAAAACGAAACTCTCCGAGTCGTGATTTCCGCGGGGGCCCTACATTTCACTGAATTACGGACAACATTTAAGGAGGAAATCAAGATACAGCTTACATGTAGGTTGGCAGGAACCTCGTCTCATGTGGCAGCTTCATCAGGCACTTTCGTAGTCTAAATAGACCGAACTATAGTGCGGCAAAAGGCCGATTGTACTCAAAGGTATTTCAATAATACAACGCGGCCCCGTTGAATTGGGTCCGCCAGCTACCGGCCGCGAGCGTCCGTTCGCAAAGGCGCTCAGATCTCTTCTGTCGGGAGAGCAGCGGACTGCCGAGAGTGGCCGGGCACGGGGGAGAGGCAAAGGGAAACAGGATACGGGGCGGGGAGAGGCGGCGGCCGAGCCGTGTGGACTTGTGCTGCGTCCTGTGCTCTCGTATTTACTCGCTTCAGGGGCGTATCGTAACACTTCCCCCCGCGCTTGGAAAAAAAGCGACGTGGCAATGGAGCTGTAGGAAAAAAAATCCTCTTAAACTTCCATTGGGGTTTTTGAGAGATTCGTTGCTTGAGAGATGCCTAGCTAGAACATGCAATTTATGTTATAGTTTAGGTCACAATGTTTGTAGGGAATGGGTGAGGGGTACATACAATGTTTGGAAAAGAACAGTTTTGGTGAAAGTACATGGTGTGAAACAACATACAAGATTATGCAATTGAAAGATGACAATACATGGTTATGCAATTGAACAAAATAACAATACATGGTTATGCAATTGAAAAATAACAAAACATGGTTATGCAATTGAAAAATAACAATTCATATTTGTACAATCGAAGAACAAAAAAACAAGAACAAAAATGCCTGTGTGATTCTAAAGTTTCATTGGTCTGGGAGCTAAGTTTGCGAAGCGTGGATTTGTTTGGTTTCGGAGAATTTTCAAGAGGAGGACGTGGTTTCACAGATTCTAAGGATTACATTATCACTGTAATCAGACCCCTTTGAGATAACACTCAAAAGTACACTTGGGCCTTAGAAAACACTTGGTTTTGTCGAAGACGTCGAAGTTCATGAAGTGGAGACTGTGGTTGCTGTGCCGCGACTATGGTTACAGAGGTCATTGAAGAGGAGAATCCAGTGTCTGCAGACATGCCAGTACGAATCCTAGAGTGTTATTAAGGTAAACACGGATCGTATATAATGGTTATTGAAGCATAATGTAGCTCAACATAACTTGTATTGGTACGCATTCAGCGAATACTGGAAGTCAAGGTAATGATGGTTTACACATGACGATATATGCGTCACTGCATGACAGCGCAAGAGACGACATGGTTGGCATCGATAGCAAGAGTAAGAACAAACCTAGGAGCTAGCGTGCCCAAAAGGTGGTTCAGAGTGTCATAATGTATAGTGGGACAACTCAACTTGCTGTGGCACGACAAAACAACATACATATGAGCGGTATGGTCTGTGCTTTCAGGAACAAATGCGTAGAAAAATGGCAGCAGGAGGGACCTAGTAACCACAGCGCGTGCTGTCAGGAAGTGGAGCTCAGCTTGGCTGTTGGTGATGACATCCGCCTGGGCTTCTTTTTAATCCGGGAGAAATTATTATTAGAGCAAAATTCTTGAAGTTTACCTGCCTAGGGACCAATGAAGAAAAGGTTTGGAGAGAAACAAAATGTGTCCAGATAATGAAATAAACGAAGTTTTAACCACCGACCCAGAGAGTGACGAAGAGAGAGTTTTCTAACTAAATTGTGGTTACATGAACATTTTCCTTTACCAGGATGACTTGGCGTTTGCCGAGTGACAATATGTCTTGGTTAAAAAACAACCGGCCTTCCATGGCCTATGTTAACATAAAGGTGGTAACATTTTTGTAGAATTTCAACGAACAAGACAAAGAAGTCGTGAATGAGTCACGGTAAAAGTAGAGGAACCAATTCATGAATAAAGGTTGTCAAAAGGAGACAGACGGTACGCCAAGTGCATATCGTACATATCCAACATTCATGAATGTGTTTCGTAAAATTGAGAAAAAGAACAAAAGGTGAGACATATGCAGAGAGTGAGGGAGAAAGCCTGCTGATAATTGGTTAATTTACCAATTCGCACTCCCAGTGAGGGCGAATTATGGTTAACAACAGATTTTCCTCTTCATAACATATACCTGAGAACATGATGGTGAGGAGAAAAGGAAAGGAGTTGAGTGACGAAACTTGCTAGAGACTGGACTAATTTCCACTTCAAACTCCATGTGAGAATGAAACATGATCAACCAGCAGATTTCCTGACTCTTTACAATTGTTAAAAGGATGAGGAGAAATTTGAATACACATTAACAAAGAGACTAATCTTTTGCGTGTATTGGGCAAAAGATTAGGGGTCATTTTAAAAACTCCTGCGTGATTGTGAGAAAAGACAGACCCTTGCTCCAATTTCACAAACCTGGGGGTTTTCTTATCCGTTCCCCAGACAACGAGTTGGGTGGTTTTGTGCTCAATCGATTAACTCCCACAGCACTATGCCCCATAGTTAGCAGTGAAGCTACAAACTAGTCCTTTTGGGATAGTAGATATTCCTGGGCTTCTTTCCTTTTTGCAAAGAAGTAAAAAAACAGGAGGTCCACGGGCATTGGCGTTGAATGACAACAAAGGGTTGTGGACTACATTTCGTAGATCGCACACAAAAGGTTTGATATTATTTCGTTCGCACGACTCATGGTAAGTGTTTTAACGTCTCCACGTATAGTGTATAAGAACATGTAAGTACATACAAGATAAAACTCAATTATAGACAGAAGTCAAGAGTTTATACAATGCCTCTTAAAGAAGATGGCAAGGCCGATATTATGTCGTTCGCACGAATCACGGTAAGTGTTTTAACGTCTCCACGTCTCGTGTACAAGGGTTGTACACAATTATACATACAAGCGGTACTCATGACAAATGAATGACACACGACCAAAATACAAAAGCGGTACTCATGACAAATGAATGACACACGACCAAAATAGATTGTACAGAAAGGGTGGTACTCATGACAAATATGTCACACGACCAACTCAATAACATTTAGCTATGAGCAAAAGTGATTATGACGAACTTCTCGTATCGTGGCAGGTATTTTAAGGATCCCTCCTATGACGGTGGATGTTCTAAGGATCTATCCTATAATGTAACAGGGTTACGTTTAAATACAACACAATAAACGTTAACGATGCTTGATTTTAACACATTTTATAAAGATTCGTTAGATTAACTAACTCCGTAGCCCAAAAGCGTACGACAGAGAAGATAGACAATTTGATGCTACTTCATGTGTTACAAAATACAAGGGTGATGGCAGAGTATAATTCTACTTACACCAAGTATTTAAAACAAAGACAGACCTATAATGGTTTTACATACTGTCTGTTGTGGCAACCTGTAGTGAGGAAGACCAAAGAAAAGGGACCAATTACGGTTTTACATACCCTTTGTGCAGTTACAAACATACCAGGTTATGTGCAATTTGGGTTGCAAATACTTGGTTAAATGGACACCTAAAAGTTGTGAATTCCAAAATCAGGGTGACCATAAGGTTTTATTAACCTGTCTCGTAGGGTTGAAACGTGTCATATAAGACATACGTAACGTACAAGCAAAAAAAACAAAATAACAAAAAGGCAGTGGCTTTGTTATAACAACCAAAGACCGGATGATTCGGTTTTACGTACTTTAGTTGAAACGAGCCAAATTGATTTATATACAGGGTTATAAAGACCAATCATTGGTTTTATAAATACAAGTTCCAAAATGGACGTGTCGATATCCAATTTTGGTACAAGAGCATGAATTTGGGTAGGACGCCATCAATTTTTAATTTAAGAGGAAAAAATTGAAAAAAACTTATATACACGAGGGGCGACTATGTAAGTAACCACTGTTTGATTTTCATGCTAGAGATACCTCGGAAGGTTTTACAACTCATGATGAACAAGATAAAAGGAAAAATTGTAAAAATAGTTAACTGGTTCTGAGTCGGAATTTAACACTTTGGAATTTACAAAACCCGACTTCTAGAACGACACGCCGATGGGCAATTGTCAACTACTTTACATGAACAAAATAAACAGGTATGAAAGTTCCTTTCCACACGACAAAAATGCAACAAAAAATAGGAGAAAAATTACAAAATTACATGACAAGGCAGGGTATGACGTGGCATGAACATTGCGTAGTGTACGTGTTGAGACAATAAATGGGCTCGCGACTTCCCAAACATTGAAACTCGAAAAGTGTCTCCGTTCCAAAGTGATCAGTTTTAGAACAGGTGAAAAAAATAAAAGAAAAAAAATTGCCGTGAGGGAAAGAAAAAACAGTGCAAAAACAACATTTGAAAGTGACTTCAAGGAGAGTACGCATTAATTTACAAAATAATTTACAACTTGTTTCATTTACGAAACGATGGGCATGTGATTGACACAATACACGCCTGACGTAGTAAGACTCTGTAAGCTTACAAAAAAAAATGTGATACATACTGGATCATTTTACGTTTGCTGAGATAGTGGGGGCAGTTTTACTTGACTCCTCACTTCCAGACTTTACAATGTCCTTAATGTGGTAATTACCAATGTGCTTTCCAGATGAGTCAGACAAGGAGTACACTAGGTCTGATATTTTCCTTAGGACTTTGGCCTTCACGAAACGTGGTGCCAGCTTAGCAGAGAAATACATGGCTCCTTGGGAAAGTGTGTTGTTCTTTCTCCAAACTATGTCTCCTGTATTGAAGGTGACATGTTTTCTACGTAAGTTATATCTGTCCGCACTCTTTTGGTGAGCCAGGAGCAAAGCATCAGTGACTTCACTGTAAATGGCCGACAGTTCTTCCAAGCGATGGGCATAGTCTGCGGTAGGGTTGCTTGTGGTGGCAGATGACGTAGGAAAGTTTGTGTCCCTATGTAGAGAACCATGGACGACTTGTTCCATACCGTGTTTTAAGAAGAAAGGTGTGTAACCAGTGGCCAGATTAACAGTGTTGTTCATAGCGGCCTGAATTTTATCTAGGTTTTTACACCAAGTGCGTTGGTCTTTATCAACTAGAATAGCTAGAGCTGTGTTGATTGTTTGGTTGTAACGTTCGACAGTGTTATTTTGGGGAGTGTACAAGGTGTTATAATAAATGTCCTTGATTCCGTATTTGGCAAGAAATTCTTTGAATTCCTGGGCAATAAACTGTTTTCCGTTATCAACAATTACGGTTCTGGGTGTTCCGTAAGGTATAAAAATGTGTTTTTCCAGAAGTTTGATGATGGCGGACGCATTGGCTCTTTTTAAAGGGAAGATCCAACAGAATTTGGTGAAAACATCCACTACACTAAGTATGTGCATGTGTCCGGCATAACTTCGAGGAAAAGGTCCGACGAGGTCCATTGACAATGACTGTAGGGGTCTGTCGGCACGTTTGGGGTTACCCATTAGGCCGGCAGGTGCTGCCGTGCTATGTTTATAAGCTTTACAAGTTTCACATTTAGAGATGTAATTGCGAATTTGTTTGAAAAGACCAGGCCAGTAATACTTCAAGGAAATCTTTTTATACGTCTTGAAAGTTCCTGGGTGTATAGAGTCGGGAGCACTATGATTGTCAATTATTATTTGTTCTCTTCCTTCGAGGGGAACGACAAGTTTCCAAGAGTAATCTTCGAGGATGGATAGTGGTACCTTGCAATTACGGTATAGTTGTCCTTCTTTTATGATAAAATTAGGAAACTTTTGTTGATTATTTTTACAACCTTCGAAGATTTTCAAGTACCATTCATCTTTTGTGGGTGGAGGGGGGGCAATTGTGTCAACATTTAATGAAGCCAATTCAATTCTTGAAAGAGCGTCAGGAACAATATTGTCCGCGCCTTTACGGTGTACAACATCAAAATTGAATTGAGACAAACGGGAGGCCCAACGAGCGAGTCTACCGGAGGGATTACTTAAAGAGATCAACCATTTCAAACTACTATGGTCTGTGACTACAGTAAATTTGCTACCGTCTATGTAACCGCGGAAATGGTGAACAGAATCCAATACAGCCAATAACTCCTTTTCGGTAATTCCGTAGTTTTTCTCGTGTTTATTTAGTGTACGGGAAAAATACGCTACAGGGTGTTCGCCATCTGGGAATTCTTGAGTTAGGACTCCACCGATTCCTACGTTGGAGGCATCCGTGTGGAGGGTAAAAGAGAGTGCAAAATCCGGGCAATTCAGAACGGGGGCTTTTTGAAGGGCATTTTTTAAAGTTGTAAACGCTTCTTCAGTTTCAGCAGACCATCGGAAGTTGCTGACACCTTTACGGGTGCCGGTAATTTTATTTAAGGGGGCTGCAATTGTGGAAAAGTCTTTGATGAATCTTCTGTAGTAACCTGCAAGTCCAAGGAAACCTTTGACTTCTTTCGCGTTTTTGGGTCGGGGGAAATTTGCCATGGCTTCCACCTTAGCGGGGTCTGTTCTTAGACCTTTTTCGTCGACAATGAATCCCAAATAACGTAAACGGGACTTACAGAATTCAGACTTCTTCAAGTTGATGGTTAAACCAGCGAACTTGAGTTGTTGAAAAACCTTTTCCAACATTAATAGGTGTTTTTCAAAGGTGTCGCTGACGATGATGAGGTCGTCAAGGTAACAAAACAGGCTGTTATCGACTTCAGGACCGAAGAGCTTGTCCATCAGTCTTTGTAATTCGGCGGGGCTGTTCTTTAGACCAAAGGGTAATCTTTTAAAATGGAACATTCCCCTACCAGGTACAACGAAAGCAGTTTTTTCACACGATTCTGCGTCCAAAGGTATTTGCCAAAAAGCTTTGCTTAGGTCAACAGAGGAGATGAACTTGGCGTTGCGCAGTTTGTCTAAGGTCGCGTGGACGTAAGGTAAGGGGTATGCGTCAGCTTCCGTACAAGAATTTAAACGTCTACTGTCGAGACAGAAACGTGCGGAGCCATCTTTTTTAGAAACCAAAAGAGTTGGGTTGGTCCATGCACTTCTGCTGGGAACCACCACACCCATTTTTAACATTTCATCAAGTTCTTTTTCCAAAAGTTTAAGCTTTTGGGGGGCTAAGTTGTAATAACGTTGCTTTATGGGTGGGCCATTGGTTTTAATGTGGTGTTCTACCAAATTTGTCAAACCCAATCCACATTTTTCGAAAGATATTGATTCGAATTTATTGACCATTTCCTTTAGTTGGAGAGCTTGGTCCGTGCTTAAATTTTCGTGAGGTATTATTGTGCGGATCTCACTAATTTGAGCAGCAGTGGAGGTTTCGCCAAGAGTATTAAATACTTGGGGAGCAACGTTAAAAGCCTTCCAGAAGTCAACGCCAAGGATGAAATTCTGGGATATAGAGGGCACTATTAGAAAATTGATTGTAATTATTTTATTGTTACAATTAATTGGCAGTGCAAGGGTACCGATGACCGGCTGGGAAACATTATCCGCAGTCGTCAGGTATGTTGTTTGTGGCGAAATTTTAAAATCACTGTTAACAAAAGGCAGGTGAGCATTGTTGCCAAGACAGCTGACAGATGCACCGCTATCAAGTAATCCGGAAAAGGGCACATTGTTAACAGAGAAAAGAGCATAGGGTCTCCCATCTTTAGCTTGTTTGCAACAAACCGAGGAAACATTTAAGGTCTGGTTAAAATACTTAATGTGTGATAACCAATCAGTCCATTCTTTAGACCTTGGTTCAGAATGGGTACCTGAGAGGTTATTATTTAGTTTTTTGGCCTCTTCATGTAGAAATTTGGTGGGGGCTTGGAGAAATCCACCTGAGGTCTGACATCGCTTGGGTTTTGTAACCTTTCTGCATTGTGCCTTGATTTCTTAAAAATGTTGCGCAGTTCGTCGCGTGGAGGAGAGCGGTCCCTAGAGTGGTGTCTCTTGGAGGTTCGGGGTTCCTTGGATTCCAGAAGTCTTGCTTGCTTGAAACAAGTAGCGGCCAGGTGGCCTACTTTTTTGCAAAAGGAGCACACTTTTTTGTTGTCGAATTCTGGCTTTAAACCAGACGAACGGCTTGGCACAACCACATTATTCGACACATTCTTTATGTTTTTCCTATCCTGGTACGATTCCAGGAGGAGGCAGACTTGTTTAGCTGGGCCAGGGATGCAATTTTCTGTGAGGTGATGATGTTCTCGTATTTGCTTAAAAGGCCATCAGTTATGACTGGTAATAGTTCAGCTTCCGGAACAGGATGTGAAAGCTTGATGTTGATGGACTCAGCCCTTTCTATGAATGTAGCCACAGGTTCATCTACTAGTTGTTTAATAGATAGTAGAGATAGTTTGATCCGGTGCTGGGCCTCCTTTTTTCCAAAGCTAGAGATTAGGGCAGCTCTGAGTTTATTCCAATCTTTGCATTTAGTCTTTTGGATGCGGTGCCACGGAATTAATTCTGGGGAGATGAGTTCTATAAAGTTTCTCCGTAGAATCTCGAATGGGATGTTTTTGATTGTAGCCGTTTCTTCAATACGGTCAATGAAATCCAGCACATCGGAGACGCCATTATATTTGACTTTCCAAGAGGATAAATCGTAAGTTTTATCTTGTGTCAAGATGGGTGCGACGTCCTGTTTTATCATTACATGCGGCGTAGGTTCTTTGTCAAAATTATCCAAAACTTGCGTAGCCGAACATGAATTATTTTCGTTGGAGGGGGCGAGGTTTATTCTCCTAATGTACTTTTTGTTGAATAAAAGTGCATATGCCTTCAATGTAGATTTAGATTTGCTTGATGGCGAGAGTCCTCTATCCCTTAAAGCAGCTTGTAAGTGGGCTTTGGATAAACTATGCACATTGGGAATGGTACCCAAGTTGGATGGTGTAATAGCTTGCTTGTCCTCCATTGCGAGTTTCCTGGGTGGTGAGGAGAAGAAAAAAAATTGGCCAGGGGTTTCCTTTAGAAAGCGCAAAAATTAATTTTTGTGAGGCACTTTTCACTTGGTGATCACTGTTGGCACTTCCAAATGTGTTTTGTATACATGACACCAGAATTCTTGTCAAGGAGAGGCAGACGAGAAAAAATTTTGCGTGGAAAGACCTTAGTGGTAAAGGTTTTTGTATTTCACTGACCACTTTTGAGAAAACTGTGAAATTCACAAGTATTTATTTATTTTAGAAAAATTTTGCCAGGACTGACCTTTAGAAAACAGGTTTTTTATTTTCACAAAACACTTTGCACTGAGAAAGGCACTAAAGTTCCAAAAGGCACATTTCTGGCAAATAAAGGACAAACTTCCGGATGAAAATGACTGAATATGGGGTTTATTGCATCCAACCATATTAAAATTATTTTATTTATTCATGGAATCAGTCATTGGCTTTATTATTATTCCACTTTTCACTTATGTAAGGGAAAAAACACAATTCACTTTCACTTATGCTGAAAAAAACAGTACCTATAATGTACAATGGGGAAAGAAAGTCATTATTTTGTCCATTTGGAGAAACATTAAATTGTACTAATTTGACAGACACAAGTGGGCCAATTGGTATATTGTGCAGAAATAATAAAAATACGTAAGTCCGAAATTTTCATTAAGGAATTCGCAAAATAACTGGGGTTCCAGAATCAATGATTTCCGTTGGTATCCCGGTTCAGTCATAAAAAACGGTTTGGATTTAAAACGCAGCCTAGCAACAGTCGGTTAGGATTCCGGCGGGAACAAGGCATTTGCGCGCACAATCCGGAATATCGCGTGAAACAAAGGCCGTTAGATTTTGGCGCGGATTGCTGTTGCTACGCGCTCGCTGTTTGGTGACGCGTGCGCAATCAGATTCGCGGCGTTTCGGGTACTCAAAATGGCCGTTGTTTCAACTTGCGATGCAATTTATAATTCCAGTCAGATCCGTTATGGATCTAATTTACATATTGGTTTCTGTGGTCTTTTCACAGGATTCACTGTAGAATAACAAGGCATAATTAATGTTTACAAAATAGTTGTTATGCGGGAAGGATTTCGACAAAGGAAGGTCCCGCAAAGCGACCGGGATAGAGAAAAAAAATTCCAGGCTCCACGTTGATGCGCCAATTGTTAGGGGGAGGATTTTGACAAAGAAGGGTCCCGCAAAGTGACCGGGATAGAGAAAAAAATTCCAGGCTCCACGTTGATGCGCCAATTGTTAGGGTGCCTCGATGTCGGCTTCTAAACCAACACCAGGGCCCAAAACACGTCCCTGACTAGCTCTCAGCGGGACTATGGTACTCTCTATTCAGGGGGGTGGGCAGCTCAAGGCTAGGGAACTTCTCTCCATCCTCCGGTGACCCACGGGATCCTCACTGGCCAACAATCCTCCCGCCGTAGCAGAATAATAACAATGTTAAATCATTTAGACATGTATTGTAAACTCAAACACATACATAGGTTTCTACAGTACAATTCAATTACAAGAAATGCAAATTACACAAACCTAGCTAAAGTGTTTAACTCTCTCTGACTCTCTCTCAAAACGAAACTCTCCGAGTCGTGATTTCCGCGGGGGCCCTACATTTCACTGAATTACGGACAACATTTAAGGAGGAAATCAAGATACAGCTTACATGTAGGTTGGCAGGAACCTCGTCTCATGTGGCAGCTTCATCAGGCACTTTCGTAGTCTAAATAGACCGAACTATAGTGCGGCAAAAGGCCGATTGTACTCAAAGGTATTTCAATAATACAACGCGGCCCCGTTGAATTGGGTCCGCCAGCTACCGGCCGCGAGCGTCCGTTCGCAAAGGCGCTCAGATCTCTTCTGTCGGGAGAGCAGCGGACTGCCGAGAGTGGCCGGGCACGGGGGAGAGGCAAAGGGAAACAGGATACGGGGCGGGGAGAGGCGGCGGCCGAGCCGTGTGGACTTGTGCTGCGTCCTGTGCTCTCGTATTTACTCGCTTCAGGGGCGTATCGTAACACGGCTTACCATTTTTTAGCAACAACAATGTAATCTCGAAGTTAGGTTTCATAGTTAGGTATTAGGAAATTATATCCGTTAAGTTTAAGCAACCAATTTCTTGAAGCTACCAATAATTGCTTAAAGCGACCTACTTTATTGATAATTCGTCCGGTTAAAACGACGTGCAGTGTTTTGTTTACAAAACCTACGCACCAATGCCTCGCCGCCCCGTGCCTCGCCTATTCCCCGCGCGCTAACATCTATCCTTATTAGTTCGCGTAAATCACAGTCAGTGTTTATCATCTGTTCGACTAGGTTAAAAGCTCGACGCAATGAGTTCAGTGAAGCCAAAGTGTTTTTCAATTAAAGAAAAAAGTGCTATATTACACCGTTTAGAAGCCGGTGAATCAAATGTAACCCTCGCGAAGGAATTTGGCGTGTCTCATGTAAAAACAAACTATCCAGCCGTTTTGTGCGTCTTCCGGTTAGTATGACAAAGTGTCGCCGGTCCCTTGAGGGTCGTTATATCCGGATTCTACTGTATGTTCATCTATAGTCACTCGCCTTGCCCATCACAAGTGCTGACAGAAGCTGGCATACTGAAACTGTAACCATAAATCATAGTGCGTACTTGGTTGTTATTTGTAAGAAAGAAAACTTCAAAACTTCATGAATACATAATAATATAATAAAACAAATACATATAAAACTTATTTCCACTTAATTTATTTGTGACCGTAACCGGTTTCAGCCTTTCACCATCTTCAGACTGGTCAATATTATGTATTATTATGAAATTTCAGTATCAAAAATAAGAATATTAAAAAATGTCACTATATTCCAGTGTTTTCTTTTGCAGGTATTGTCATCGCCATTCCAGATGGCCGCCGCAGCCGCCATGCAACAACAGTACGGGCGCGCCGCACAACAGCAACAACAGCAGCAACAACAACAGCAGCAACAGCAGCAGCAACAACAGCAACAGCAACAAAGCCAGCAACAGTATGTGGGCGGGGGCAAGCAGGAGCATCACCAGGCCCCGCAACCGCCACACCCGTCCCGCCCACAGCAGCTCAAGAGCCCACTGCAGGTAACAACAATAGTCCTGCCGCCCACATTTCATTCCTCTTATAATTTGGTCTCAAAATGTAAAAAGTGCCTTCTAGCCAATGCATTCTAGCTTCTGTGCCTAGAGATTGTGATGTGCAGTCTAGCAATATTCCCTCACTAGCTGTGCCACGAATATGGAAGCACACAAACATCAGTAGATTTACTGACTTATAATACCATATGTTCTATTTCCAGAGCTACCCGTCGCAGGAGCACCAAAACAACGGCATGTTCTGCCAACTAGGCGGGGGCTTCCAGCAGCAGCAATCTGGCCACGGGGGCGCCCCATCCCCGAAGCAGGGTGGGGGCCAAGCCGGCCCTCCCCAAGGACCCCCCAAGGCAGGGGGCTTTGCGCAACAGAAGACCCAGCAGCAGCACAGCCCGCCGCATCATAACAAGTATCAGCAATACCAGCACATGCAGCAGGTCAGATTCCCATCTCTTTACTTCTTTGAATTTTCCTTGTTTTTGACATGTCCCAATGATGCTGTCCCTTCCATAGATAGTAGAAACAAGGGAGATATATTAGGAAGCGTGCTGAATGTCGCTGAGCCACGACCAAATTGCACGGTATAAGAAAGTTATTCATTTGCAGCCTTACTCATAATGAAACCCTACCACGACGCTGTAGCGTCGCGGTAGCTACACAGGGGAGGTTAACCCCTCAAAAGCCACGGATGTTGAAAAAAACCGCTTGAAATTAGTGCCCCGGGTTATGCTCAAATATTGTATAAAAACAAAGGAATTGTTTTTTTTTGTGATTGTTTTCTGTTTGTCAGATAATGTATCTTATTATTCATATATATTACATGATAATATCATTACAAGTTTTCCCAGAATAGCTAACTTTAGCAAAAAAATGATGTAAAAATTTTCCCGTTCCGGAAACAAATCGTAAAAAAATATATTTATGCGAAAATGAACAGATTTTTTTATTTCTACACAAACCTGAATAGACACCCTACGTGACAAAAAAAAAATCCAAGGGTGTTTTCAAAGAAATTATGACATTGGTACTTCTTTGAAAATGTAAAATATTTTCATCTTTTCAAGAAAAATTCGAAAACCAAGTGCGCACTTTCGCATTTTTTTGTGTCTGATTTCTTTAGTTTATGATAACAATTCTTTCATATTTTGATAGTTTATACAATTGTTGTTACTAATAATATTTTTTTGTATTAGAAACCCACAAACAAATAATTCTAAAAATATAATTATTCATTATGATGTCAAAAATTTGACATTTCTTAGGAACTCAATATTTATGACATTTCTTTTGTGAAATATTACAAAAATTACATGAAAATAATGTAGACAAAACGACCTTCCTGATAATACCTCAAATCTATTCTTTCCACAATGAATTTTTATCAAAAACAATAAAAGAATGTAGAGGTTCTCAATGAATCCATCCATGTTACAATGAATCCATCCATGTTATAGACATCGTTGTAATTCAAAATGGCCGCCGTCTGCTTTTACAGTGGTGCAGGGTTGGTACAAAACAATCATGAGAATAAAAATAAAATTTGCTAATACTTTTTTTTTAAATTATATTTATTTCAAGTTCATACAATGAAAAGACACGAAAAACATTTTTAAAAATTCAGATAGTGTGTGGTTCAATAATAAAAGTTTTTTTTTCATCATATTGATTTCAGTTTTATAATACATGAAACCCCTTTTTTTCAACTTTGGTCGAGAGGTAATGCTTTGGACTATGAAACAAATCATTTTACACATACATAAATTTATTATTATAATTTACAAATTTTTAGACATTGTTTCTGTCCTCCACAAAAGTACAATGAATGGACACGAAACTTCAACCAATGCAAAGATGCACAATGTACTTGTTTCAGTAAACATTTTTATTCAAATGGATGCACAAAACACCCATGCAACAAATAATAAAAACCATAAATAACAAAAACCAGTACCAAATTACAATCACCAATAACAAAATCCAAATAACAAATGACAACACCCATTCAACAAATAACAAAAACACATAAAAAACACACTAGTAACAAATAACAATCGCAAACCACATCCAAACAACATTCAAAAAACAAACAACAACAAAACAAAAAATAGCGACACACTCCCTGAACTGTAGTTGGGACTGCCACTATTAGGTATAATGAATTTCCTCTTCATGGCAATTTTTAAAGTTTTGTATAAAAATAAAAAAAGGGAATCTAAATGGAAAAAAAAAAAACGATTTGAAAGTTAAAAAAAAATTATTTTAAATGTTTCAATGTGTGGTAATCCTTATAACACGGTATGCAAAGTGGAACTTTACATACTTCACAAGACGTAGAAACCAGCTTTGATTTTTTACGGATTGTGCACAGTACGCACCTTATGCGAATGCGTCGATTCGTACGGTCTGTGTTTGAGGTTTCACATATAAAATGTTTGAGTGAAAGATTTAGTCTCTGATGCGTAGGAAGAGTGTAAACGACGGTGGAAGACGTCCGTCTGGGAGGTATCAAAGAGGGACTGTGACGCTCTATAATCTCAGCTGCCAATCGCATCCTGAAAACACGGTGAAGAATTGGCCGTCGATCTTCTTGGTGAAGTTGCCTATAAATCACCATGCTATTCAAGATGCTGACATTGATCAGGCGACGAAATACCTTAATGAACCATTTGCTACCCCGCGTTCGCTCCATGCGGTAAGAGGATAACAGCGAATCTTTGGTATCCACTCCCCCCATGAAGCGATTGTACTGAAGCACAGATAGAGGCATTTGGTATTTCTCGTTCGCTCTTCGACCCTCCGCAGTATCGGCGTTGTGGTAGGTAGACACCATGGTGACAAGTTTAATGTCATTCCAAGCAACGATTGACATGTCACCACAGTGTCTACCAACAAGTGTATGCCGCGGCTCACTCTTCTTCATTTTTTGGATGACTTCAGGTACCATCTTTCGGCGGCGATTGAGGGTACCGATAATATCGGTACTCCTTTGTTTCATGTACCTAGTCAATGGCAAGCTATTATAAAAATTGTCCATGTAGAGGCAGTACCCTTTATCAAAGAGCCCATCCATGAGTTTGAGTACAACTTTAGAAGTTTTACTCGAAAACCCAAGATGTTTCTCTTCGAATTCCGTATTCATCCCCGCATACATTATAAAGCGGTACAAATACCCTGTTGCCGATTCGCACAGCTCGTATGTTTTGATGCCGAACCGAGCCGCCTTAGTTCGGATGCACTGCTTGAACCCTAGGCGACCCTTCCAGAGCAACAGGGACTCGTCTATGCTAATGTCTTGATGGGGAGTATACAGACTGGAAAACTTTTCATTCATTATATCCAATAGTGGTTTAACTTTTGCAAGCTTGTTTTGGTAACCGACTCTAGACATTGTGCTATTGTCAGCGAAGTGCAGGAACCGCATTATCATTTCAAACCTATTACGAGACATTAGAGTTCTAAATTTAACCATCTCTAATATATCTGTCGTCCAGTATAATGATAAGCAACCTCTGTAACAAACGGACATGTACATAAAAATTGCGAATAATACATACAGTTCAGGGACCGTAACATCTTGCCAGTCCTTCAGCCTGGAATGGGTGGACAGATTTAATCCATCCTCAGTCGTCCTATCGTCCAGTTCGCTCCACGCACGCTTATTAGTCTCCTTCGCGATATAGGACATTGTTTCCAAGTCCCATATTTTGGAGAAGACTTCATATGGAGATGGAGCGACTGTCGGCGGGAAGACGTCTGGTGATGGGCCAGGCTGAAGCACGGCAAAATGCTCACGCTGACCCGAGAAGGTGGAGAAATCCTCGGACCAGGTGAAGTTCTGCGCCTCGGGAACGAAGTCCAACTCCTCATCCGAATCATCCTCAAAGGGCTCCAAATCATCCTCAAGTTGAATCATCTCATCCTCGAGTTGACCCATCTCCACGACTACGTCTTCCCAACTTGCGACGGAAGCATCGTCGTCATTCTCATCCTCGACGGGAGCATCTTCGTAGGGAGCATCCTCGTCGAGAGCATCCTCGTCGAGAGCTTCCTCGTCGTCGAAGTTGTGGAAGACCATCATGATGTCGTTGGAAACCTATAGACAGAATAGAAAAGATATAGCTATGTAAAGCGTCCTTGAGGTAATACAAAACAAAAATTGCACTGTAGAAGTTAGCCAAGTGTTATTATAATTACTTGAGTCATTGGAGCCCGATACGTGGATGTTGAGGGTGTTGGATTGGCCTCCGTGTCCCCATCCCGCCTCGTCACCTCCGCCTCGCCTTCATCCCTGGGTCGCTTCCGACCCGGCATCTGAAACTATAAATATTTATTGTTACACTAATATCTTTCAATTTTCGAAAGGATGAACTACTACTAATACACAACATACCGTCGCGAGGACCGTTATTCCTTCTACTGCACCGAGGTCGGAAGTCAAATGCTCTTCTGCCATTCTATAACAATACAAACAATCATGTTTATCATCATCATATAATATATTCATCAATACGCTTGGTATAAATATTTTATAATTTTGAATAAAGTTCTTTATAACTTGACAATTTTTTTCCATAATAAAATAATAAGCAAAAAAAAAAATTTTAGCCCACCCTTTACCACCCAAATTATTTTCGACACCCCTGTTCTGGCACCACTGGCAATTTGAAAGTTATACTTTCTCCCACTAGTTCGCAGCACTCGCAAATAATCAAAGTCACCCCATTCTACCACCAGGGAGCAGCACCCGTTTACATACAAATACGGTTATGATGAATGCCGTTGGGAATGCATTTATTTGTAATATTTTTAGTAAAAATTATCAAAACAAAGACTTTGATACATAATCCTAATAGATTTCTCTAAATAATGACATAGAAACTTCATAATATTATCGAATGTTTACGTAAATATCCTTCTAGAAAGATGACGCTTTGTCATGTCAGACGTCCCGTCGTGGAATTTTATTTTTTGTAAATTCTAAACTAAATATGAACAAAACAAACACTTTGATATGTTATCTCAATTGATTTTTCTACAAAATGAAATACTAAAGATTGCGAAACAAACGATATATTACGCACAAAACTGCCACACAAAATGAAAAAAACTTCAAACAAAAAAATGCTTTCACTTTGAAGTGGTATTTTATCGATCTATTTTGACAAATCTTGTCTTATTTTTACCAAAACACATGCCAGGGACAATAAAATATGTATAATAACAACATTACTTACGTTTTATTGTGTATTTCGGGGAGATTATGCAGTTTTACCGCGGAACTGAACTGTACTGAACTTCGAGCCAAAATGACGGTTGAAAAATGCTTCGAGAAGTGATGCCAACACGATGGTTTTTTATTTTTCTCATTTTTTCCGAAAGGCTAGGCGCTACGCGGCTTTCTGTTACGTCAAGAACAAGAATGGGCCAAGCTATTCTGACCTTGTTCTTCATACAAATTCCTTATAGCTAAGGAGCAAAATCGCTTGAAAAATTATTTTTTTTGAAATTTGGTGCCGATCTCACCGGTGAACGAACGGCGACGCGGAGGTTTTAAACAGGGTGGCCACAGGACCTGGAAAACCTGGAATTATCATGGAATTTTACCGAACCTGGAATTATCAGGGAAATGTCAGGGAATTTCAAAAAAAAATTATAATATCAGGGAATTCCAAAAATAAAACTAAATTCATTATTTTGCGATTTGTGAAACCCCAAAGTTGTGTTTCATTACTTTTACTTGCGACGCACAGTGGACGGAATGAAGAAAAAACACGAATTAATTCCTTGCTGACTAAATATTAATGCAATTTTTATTTTTTCTATCTTATTAATGAATTATAACTATTTTGAAGTAAAAATTATTAATTTACTCTTCCGTAGAAATTTACAACAACAAAATAATACATTGTGAAAATATACAAATATCTAGGCAAATAAAACATATTAATTTTGAATTTTACATATTATATTTCACATATACAGTGAAACCCTGTTAAGAAGTTTTCCAAGGGACCGGAAAAAACAAACTTCTTAAGCAGGAAAACCTTATATGTGGGAAAAATTGGGCCAATTTTGGGCCGAGGGACTGAAAAAATACAACTTCTTAAGCCACGAAAAGTCTTAAGAGAGAACTTCTTAAGAGGGTTTCACTGTATAAACAAAAAAATATGGGCAATAATTAGGTACACACATATTTTAATCGAAAAATGGTAGAAAATCTAAGTGCTAAAGGTGTTTGCGTTGTCATTGGAGTCAAAATCATCACACAAATTTCCAGAACCATTGAACGAATTTTTAGTAGACTTAAAACTTCAGTAGGTAAATAAAACCCTTTTTTAGGAAATGGTCGCAAAATGCAAATTCATTTCTTATTATCTCGGGAGTTTCTTTTTTAAATTGTAATCTTATTGGTCTGAAGTTCCTTGTAGATGAAGACCGTGGGTTTAGCTATATAAGTCTTGCTTCTTGAGTTTCCTTCGCTGTAGAGCTGAAGTGGCGCCTACGACGTTGTAGTGAGATTCGAGTCATCATGATATTCTCCATCACTATACATTTGCTTGAAGTGACTGTGACTACCATAACCATTGCAGCCCCATTTATACATTTGTGCAATCTCATTTCTACTGCTAACTGGAGTTCATCAAGAGTGCGAGACTCTAACATAATAATAATAACTAGCTTATGCCTGTTGCAAATGCAACTAACGGGTTAAAACTAACTTGACTTACTAACAGAAAAAAAATAATTTCATAGTAAGCGGGTAGGTAACTACGGTTAAACATACAAATATTCATAAAGCCGCCCACAGGGCCTAGCAGCAAAAACCTGCCATAAGTTAGTATATAGACACCATTGTAGGCATGCACACATCAAATCCCCAAAGTTTCATCGCAATCGGATGAACGGTTTAGCAGTGCGTAATTTCATGATGCCAGAGCTCACTTTTGTATACAGAAAACGTCGTGGGCATGCACACATCAAATTATCTCAAATGAGCTCACCATTGTATACAGAAACCATCATGCCGCATTACATACACTAATTCCCGGTACATTTAGTTTTCAAACAGCTCGCGCGCCACCTATAAATTTTTTTTTTACAAATTTTGTAATGCCAGAACTCACCAGTAGTTTTATACAAACCTTGTACTAACAATAACGAACACAACAAAAAAAGAATTTTTCAATTTGTTGCAGTCCTTCAGAAGTTATGAGCGTACGTACATTTTCATACAAATTTTATAATTCCAGAACTCACCAGTAGTTTTACTGCTTAAAAAAAGCGCTATATGAATTTAATACTTTTAAAAAAATATCCCGTTCAACTTCGAGTAATTTCATTGTAAAATTAGAAAACGAATACGTATGCAATATCGTCGGATGATAGCGAGTTGTTATGTGCAGATGGGTACCTACCTAAATTCTGAGCGCAGGTTCTTACACATACGTAAAAAAAAAACTTATTTAGGCTGGGAAATTCTTCAATTTTTCAAGTCAATTTTACCGTTCTGTAAAAGTTCTGTTCGAATTCTATTCAAGTTCTATAGATATTTTTGTTTAATGATGCAACTGGCATTTACTGATAAAAAAATAGAACTTACATAGAACGTGAAAATAAACTTAAAAAAATTGTTAAATTATTCAGTATCGGTGAAACAACATTACCTTAGTAAATTAAATTGCATTAAAACCTAAATAATTGTCCAACTACCCATTCCGGTAGGTACCGTCGCTTTTCCTTACAAAATTCCGGCAATGGTTTTGCTTTTTTATCATATTTGCAATACTACCGAGATAAGTAGGTACCTACCCTGAATTAATAATATTTCAATTTCTACTGGCCGTTAAAAATCTACCCTTCAGAAGTGAATCTATGGACACGTATTTTCTTGTTTTTTTTGGAAAATTTTATAGGTTTTTCGGCCACCCTGAACTTTTTTACATGGGACAGACACCTCATATTGGTATCAAAAGACGCGGAATGTTTTCGGGTACCGAATTTTTAAAAAACATCCAAGCCGGAATCGTTTTTCCGGCCGCAATGCCGTTTCCCGAAAAACAACAACCCAAACCGCTGAGAGATCCGTTTTGTTTTGACATGTAAGAATCCTGACCTAACTTAACATTCGTAGCAATTTCTTTTGCATTGAAACTAATGGCCAAAATGACATCTTTTTTTTGAAGTACACCTGTCGGCAGGAAATATAACTGAGCCGAATTGAGTACTTTTATTTGAGGTTCCAGTTTTTGCCGCTGATTTGCTTCAGTTTTCTGTGAATTAATCGCCAGCAAAAATGTAGGCAAACCAAATGGTTAATTTTTCCGTAGTTTCTCAAGTACTGAAAAGTGTGCTTTCGTACCCAAAAAAGACTTTTTTCCTTCCCTTTTCGAGCCTACGCGTACGTCGCGACGTTTCAACGGCTGAACCTGACGGCGGGAAATAGAACTAATGCCGAATTTCTCCGTCGGTGGAAGATTTAATTGTAGTTTTCGCCGTTTGGGTGCACTGCTAACCGTGCATCGGTGTTTTGTATGAAAATTTTTCCGTAATCGGGACACGATTTGGGCACGCTACCCTAAGTCGGATAATGGTCTCTGTGGTCTTTGAAACTCGAGGAGCGGAGAGGTCATTTTCGGATCCATCAAAAGTCTTAAAATGCATTTATCCGAAAGTGAACCTTGAGGATGGTGAAACGTAAGGGGCGGTACTGTCGTTTTTCGCGTCAAGGAAAAAAGTGAGTTTTTTAAAAACCAGACATTAATATATATATAACTTTATTTCACATAAAATTGAACAATAAAACATATGTGGAAACTTTGACTAGCCAACTAGGAATGGATCCTGTTTTAGGCCAGTCAAATTGACAAATTTAATTTCATATTACATTGTTTACTAACATAACATGTTATTTATAGCAGGAAAAGGTGTTAATTATGTATTCCTAACAGTATATAATTTTGTACTCATAAGAAAAAGAAGACAAATAATGATATCTTAAAATCAAATTCAGATATTTTCCCCTAGAGCGCTTAAAAACAAAAACAAATACAAATAAAAGATATCAACAGAACAGAATAGAACATATCATGCACTTTTTTTCTTCCTTGATCTAGAACCACTTTCATGAAATACTTCTATTGGTCTACCCAAAGATTTGGAGACAACTGTCATTTCTGACAACCACTCTAAATTATGTTTTTCAAATCTCACAATAATAACTGCGTCTTTCTCTCCATTTCTTCACCGATTGCAGTGAAAAATATTGTTTCATGTGATATTTTTTTAGTATCTCTTCTAATGTTTATGTTTTTTTTTTTTGTTTATTTGTCTATTTGTCTATTTTTGTCTGGTCTTTTCATTTATTCACAAATTGTCTTCAGGTGAAATATCATAAATTTGTAACAAGTGTATTTTGTTTTTAGTGGATTATTGGGATGCAAAGAAATAATTAATGCTATAGATGATGGAATTCCCTTTATTATTTATCTAACGAACGATATCCCCTTATATCAAATTAAACATATCAGGGAAAAATGCAGAAACTGCCCTGGAAAACCTGGAATTATCAGGGAATTTTGAAATCCGTTTTTTGTGGCCACCCTGTTAAAAAAAAATTCTCATCATAAATTTTCCCAATATTGCTCGACAGCTGGATTATGGGTTATGATTTTTTTACGGTAGCAACACTCTGATCCGAAGCTGTAAAACGCGGTCAATTCGGCATTTCGTGACGTGTTACCAACTTCACGTTTATTCATACGTCAAAATATTATTCGACGGGATTGTTTTGTGTTTCGCGTTTGAAAAATAACTAATAATGGACAACATCATAAACAGTAATTCGGATGAGGAAACATAAAGTAGTAGGCGTAATAAGAATTGGGGTGACGTTGAAATGAGTGTTATAAAAAAAATTAATAATAAAGCCTGTTTGGTTATCGATTTCGCTGATTTGTTTCACAAGAATGCAATTATAAACACAAAGAACTTGGAGATCGGTAGATACTTTGCCACCCCGTTTATCCGTTCACATCCAAATACGACCGTACCAAGGCAATCAAACATCTCATGTTAACTTTTGTAAATCTATATTTAGACCTAAAATCTCCTTCCGTAAGTGCCGCAAATGGATCGAAAGTTTTTTTGTACCTTTTCCGTAGCCGTGGTGCACGAATGCCGCAAATACAGTCAATATTTGCCAAAGCTCCATTCAAAACGTCAAGATTCTCATAAAAGTTCACCATTTCGAAAGTTACAACGCCGTAGTACTGAGTTAACCCTGGTTATCGGGTGGTTTAAGAGTATATTATAGGGGCAAAATTGTAATTTGCTGAAAAACGGCTCTCTAAAACGGCTTAATACTACCTTTCGTGTGTCATTCTCAGACTTGATATTTTTTGTTACCAAATAATGGACTTTTATTTTTCAATCTGCTTATTTTTTTTTGTAATTGATATAGGCATTCGACCATGAAAAATAAAAACATCGATACACCATACAACCCACTTTTAAAACTTCAGTCTATGATTATCGCACTAATAATGATTTTACACAATATTTTAAATTAAAAATATATACATAATACATACATCTGTAGAAGTACGGCCTCTTATTATCGTTATGATATCTGTGGATATTGATAATTAAATAAATACTTCATTTTTTCACTAAATTTGAACACGTTTCTTAGCTTCTACTCATTCCGGGCTGGAATCTCCCGTTGGCAGGTAGCGAAGCTGTACGCTCCTCGTTTGACAGCGTATATATTTTGAAAATACGGTCGAAGTGTTTCATTAATAGCTGTAAACATAGAATACCGACTCACTTGAAGCACTTCAATAATCTCAGGAAGCTACAAAAACAAAAAGTACTCGAAAATTCTCTTTTTTGGTATAAATTTTTCGAACTGTGACTTTTCAACGGCCATATTGTATAAATCGTTGAAAATATAACATTACATGTGCGTTCTTGGTTCTCGTTCCGAAACGGCGTTAGCGCGATGTTCACACGTGTGTGCGCACATACTTGCAAAACGTGCTACGCGCACGTTTTGCAAGTATGTGTGAGAATTAATTGTGCTGCGTACACACACACAGCTATAATATATGTAGCGTGGATTATTTCGGAATGTCAGTATGTTCATTTGTGAGCATTTGCTCGCCGTCGGTAAATTATGTACGCTGTGTTTGGTAATAGATACAAAAATTACCTTATATTATTAGTATTACTATCAAGTATAATGGACTAGAAGACGAGATAGGTAAACCATACGTCATCAAGTACACGGATGAAACTACTTTGTAGTGATAATGGGTAAAGCCGCGCAGTCATGGAAATAGTGAGCGATTTTTTTCGAAAAAATTACGACATCGAGTACGCGAACGGAAATGGTTTCATATGATAAAGGGGGATTAGAAAATGAGAAAAAGCAGGTCTGCCCACCGGCAGCCTAGCACGTTCCCAGGCAGCCGGCGTCAAAGTGGGGTAAAAAATAGTAAATTTTACGTCATCGAGTACACGAATGAAACCAATGAATAACATAGTCCAGATCGTTCTATTTAAGAATTTCTTGGTCTGCCGACCAGCAGCCTGATAGCTTTTAGTGTACGACTTTTTAATTATTATTATTTTTTTTTTTTTTTTCGTTTATCTGAATTATTATTTTTATTTCATTATAGTTTTAAATTAGATTGCCATATTTTAAAAAAATAAGCCATAATGATAAAAAAAAAAGTATTTGAGAGTTCCGAGTGTACCCATCCGTCGGGCGAGCCTTTCAACGCCAAACCACTTACGAAACCTGCCGCGGTGCCCCTCACCGCTGTCGCGTGTCCATATTATTGTACAAATTTATAATAATAATAGTCATTTTAAGATTGCCAAATAGTCCATAGTAGTTGGAAGTTCGAACAACTAACGCATCGTCGCCGTAAGAGCTGCGTTCGTTCGTAAAACGACGGAAATTTCCGAACCTCGCCCGTTTCATATCGGTTTTGCTTCCCCTGCTGCATCGATTACATCGAATACAAGATCGAAACTAACGAAAAACTGTAATATAGATCATCCCATTCATGACTTCCTTGGTCTGCCGACCAGCAGCCTGGCAGTTTTTTGTGTACGATTTGTTTTAATTAAAAAAAAATCAATATCTTTATTATTATTTTTATTTCAATATGGTTTTAAAAACTTAGAATGCCAGATATTAAATTAAATAAGTGGTAATGGCAGGCGCTTGCATTATAATGTAGTTTCCCTGTTATATACTGTTTTTATACAATACATAACTACGAAATCCATAATTATGAAGCAGAACTTGTTTATAATTAACTGTTTTTATACAATAAATAATAATATTATTGAACATATAAAATAAATAAAAAATCGAGTGTGCAAGACCACACGACTGAAGCAAAATTTCACTAACTTATAAAAGAACACATGATATTGGGGTGACATTGACATTGACATTCCAGACAATATTGTTTGTTGCATTTCACACAGTAGTACACACTCATGCGTCTTTTTTTCGCTGGGCAAAAGTTGCTCCGTTTTCTTTGGCATGCTCCGTTTCCTTTTTTAATGACATTGATCACCGTTCGCATCGATGATCACCGTTCGCATCGATGATCACCGTTCGCATCGATCACCGTTCGCATCACACTTTTCGTAACAATCAGACCTTTCGTAACGCATTCACCAGTTTACCCCCAAGTGTCGATCGTGCGTAAAGAAGTTTTACTTTAAAAAAAACGAGTGTGCTTTAGACCACACGACTGAAGTTAAACTTCACTAACTTATAAAAGAACATATGACATTGAAACACGTTAAAAAAGGAAACGAAGCATGTTCAAAAGTTGCACATGCTCCGTTTCCTTTTTTAATTTTTCGTAACAATCACACTTTTCGTAACGCATTCACCAGTTTACCCCCAAGTGTCAAGCGTGTGTAAAGAAGTTTTACTTAAAAAAAATAATTATATAATACATAAATACGAAATACATAATTACGAAGCAGAACTTGTTTATAAATAACTGTTTTTGGCTTGTTTATAATAAACTGTTTGTTTGTATAATAACTTGTTTATAATAAACTGGGCATGTAGAGCGAATGAACGAAGAAAGTAGTGTAAGAAGAATATACAACGCAAATGTGAATGGTAGAAGAAGTCGGGGACGTCCGAGGAAGACATGGCACGATCAAGTGAATCAGATACTTGAGTCGGGCCATGTCAAAAGTCAGAATAATAGAAGAGAATGAATGAGACGATGTATGAATGTGAGTGAGGCAAAGAGTGTGTGCCAAGACCGAGTTGTTTGGCGGTCCGTCCTCTCTGCCTACCCCTGCGGGGAAACGTCGTGATGGTTAGTTAGTTAGTTTTTATACATAAAATAATAATATTATTGAACATATAAAAGAAATAAAAAATTAAAATGGAGTTCTACAAAATAAACTTAATAACAATAAATGAACCACGAGATTCCAAACGTCGTTTATAATGGAAGTCCTGCGAGTATGAACGACCATGAACTATGGGAAAAAACCATCAACAAGCAAATTATGAAACATTTGTAAAAAGGATCATATTAAATATTCTACCAAAATAATAAGTTCCATAAGTTGAACACACTTTGTTATTGGTTTTGTTTTTACTTCGATATTTAAAAATATTGTGCTCGTCATATCATACACATGTTGAATGTTGAAGTTTTAAAATTCGCGAAGGCATCACTACCGCCACCTAGCGATCTAATAATGAATACATTTTGACAGTTTTAGAATTCGGCCGTGGCTATTACATCCCTTTAAATTCTAACAGCTACTACATCTCCCGTACAGTGACAGCGTAAGAAAACGCGCATGCGCGCGATTTAGTATGTAACAATTTCACCTACCCCGGTCTTGCTCTCATTGTTTTATCTTATTTTGCGATTATGAGTAAGACTGTTGGTGTGTAGGTAGAAACTGCTTGATTTAAATTTGCAGAATTTGTGAAAAGAGTTGTGTACATAGTTTGGTACTAAAATCAGTTTGTGGTCCATCTTCCTTGTTTCTATTATCTACAATCCTTGCCGAAGGAAACATGTGGGAAACCTTGGCCATCCTTTCATTAAATCATGCCCATTTTCTCACTCCTTTGGACCATAGATAAAATCAGTTCTGAAGCCCCTTAACCGCTAATTCTCAGCATTCAAATTCGGTAATTTCTTGACGCCCGAAGCTCACCATTGAAGGGTTTATAATCTCAGAATTTGAATGACGAAACATGTTTTGTTTTGTTTTTTTTAAAAAGAAAGACAAACATTCCCGGGTTACGAATAACCCAACTACCACCACCACAAAAAGCCGAAAATGTTGCTTGCGTTGTGATGGAGGACTTAGCTAGCCGAGGAATTGAACACGCGACGCTCGGGTGGGATCCAAGCGCTATGCCCACTCAACCACTGACCGGTCAACATAAATATAGATTAGACTTGATTCAAACCTGATGATCAGAGACCAAAATGATGATCCTAATTCTTTGATAGGAATTGCCGACTGATACAAATCTGAAGCTGAATTCGATCTGATTGGACAAAGAAACATTAACCCCATCGGGTCTTGGCGCCATTGAGTCATGTTGTGCCACCAAATGACACATCCTCCTAAAACCTGTTCTTATCGGCTCTTCTGGTATGATCAGACAAATGATATGAACAGTTTTAGAAATAGAGAACACCAAGATTTCTCTTTGCATTTTAAAGTTTATCGTGAATGCTCCTACAAATTTGTTCCATTTGACTGATTTTGTAACTAACATGGTATGTACTTATATTGTCTAGCTTGGAAAGGTTAAGTAAAATACTAATTTATACACACATATTTAATAAATCGCTGTTAAGTTTTTGGTAGAAGTCTCCAAGAACAGATTGACTTTCTTAACTGAACCAGCTCGACATTGAGTGCAACTGGCATTGTGAATTGAGAGGATAATATGAGTGCAGATGACTAATTTAAATATTCATCATCATCTTCTTCCCTTTGTCCTATTCGGGTCGGGGACCCACTGCATCGACAAGGCACCTCCATTCGTCCCTGATGCACTGATTGTTCGGCCTCCATCCATGGCAGTCCCATCCTCTCCTCACAGAGTTTCTGGAGTTGCCTCGCCCAACTGTGTCTGGGGCGGCCCACTGGACGTCCACCCTCTCGAATCTCAGTATTTTCCTAGGATTTCGGTCATCAGACATTCTTCTTGACATCACTCTCTGCCCAAGCCACCTTAGTTGCGATTTTTCTATGAAGAGTATCAGTGGTTCAATGTTTAGATCATCTTGGATCGTCGAGTTTCTTATTTGATTCCATTTCGTAACTCCTGCCAATCCTCTCAAGTACCTCATTTTGGCAGCTTGGACTCAAGAGTGTTCGTTAGTTTAGCATCCATATCTAGTGACCGTACGTAAGCGTCTGCCATCTTTGTCTTGATATTAAGCTCGGCTTTCTTTATCACTTAGCTGTAGAGAGGACACATCACACCGCTTGCCGCACTTATTCTTCGATCAATTTTTCGGTCATATTAATTATAAATGCAACTACCTCACATTTGCTGCTCTTCGTTTCACCTGTCTGAGATGTTTTCCTGTGAGTTTTGTAAATATATCTGTTTATTATTTGTAGGTGATCCAGCCCAATGGCAGACAGGCCTCCCTGAACATGGCCATCAGCAGAGGGGGGCTGCAGCAGCAGCAGAGGTACCCCCCGCCCATCCAGCGACCCCCTCCTCTTCCTCATCACCAGCCACCACCACCAACCTACAACACCAACAGGTACAAACAGTTGACTTATTACTAGTGAGGTACATCCGGGAATATTCCCTAACCTAAAATAAATTCCCTAGCTGCAAACCCAGCATGCTGAGAATGCTAAATTTTGCCCTACGCACTGCAAGAAATTTCAGATACACCCGAGTTCTCATAGTATTATACAATGCTTTGGTTAGGTGTAGGCTTGAGAGTGGGATCAGTGTGGTTTGGAGGAGTGGATCAGTGTGGTTTGGAGCCCACACCAAGTGAAGTATTCCCTCATGTTGGAGAAGGTTCAGAAGAAATTTCTGAGATTTCTCTAGCTGAGGGAGTTTGGCTGCTACCCGTGGCTCTATCCTACCGACTTTCTCTGGGTCAGAAGGGATGTGCTCATTGTAACACATTTCTTCAGACTGATTCGTGGATGGTTTGAAAACTCGACTATCATAGAGAGCATTAGTTTCTATGTTCCTGATGTTTATCACCGTCAGCACAGACTATTTTATCTCCCGGCTTGCAAAACTAACTTGCCAATGGTCATGCCAGTCGGAGGAGCTGTCTTGTTGTTAAATAGAATCACGTTGACTATCGATATGTTTAACATCAATGAAGCACAATATAGACGGCAAGCTTTGTTGCTGTTAGTTTGATTTTGCTTCATTGATGTTTAAATTGCTTAAATCTGACTATCTAATCTTGATATTTTCTCCTTTTAAAAACGCTTTGTAATTTTAATTTTGTAACATTTTAAAAATGAATAAATTAAATTGAAAAAAAAAATCTAATAGTGTATGTTTGGCTCGCCAATGATTATGAATTGTTAAATTCCAATGGATCCTTCCTAGTGTAAATAAAAGTGAGGATAGAGGCGAGCTTTTGCTTATTCTACCATTCCTTGACGAGATGACTAAGTGTTGACTGAGTGTTTTGTGTGTTCCAGGGGCGGAGGTGGTAACAGACACCCCGGCGGGGGCCCTCCTCACAACCGGCACACGGGCGGAGGCTACTATCAACAGAACCCCCCAAGAAGTTAGTACATTTTATCCCATTCTTCACCATTCACCTCAGTCTTTCCCGATTCCAGATACTGCACTTTTGGAATTGCATTTTTTACAATACCCATGCAATCTTTGGGACGTACAAATCAACTATAATACTGTACATGTATAGTGTAACAAAACTATATGAACTGACGATATTTGAAAATCTCCTAGTAGTGATGAAGAACTTAGCTAGCCGAGGAATCTAACATTGGGTGGAACCAAACGCGATGCCAACTCAGCCACTGACCGATCAATTTTTTTACTTGTATACTTGGCAGTTCTCAATAATTTTATCTATATTTTATTATTTATCGTATATTATGATTTCAAAATTGAATTTCTCTCCATTTTGTTCCTTTTTTATTATAATTACTCATACTAACATTCATTAGTTAAGATTAACCGCTGAAGAGTATACTCGGGCGGGTATTATTCCCACATCTGCGATAACTCGGGCAAACTTAGTACTAATAATACATAACAGGCACTTTAACTATGTTATATCTCCCTTATAACTTGTAATAAAATGTAAATAAATAAATAAGCACTTGCCACGTGATGCTACCTCTCTCCCCACATTCAAACAAAACTATTGCAATTTGAATGTAACCAAGCTAAAGGCTCCAGTACACGTTGGCCGAGGAATGCGCTCGGCAGATTTTCGTGGTACTGTTCACACTTTGGCGTGTTTCATTCTGCGTTGTTGGTCGCTAGATTAAGATGGACGTTACAGCAGCCTGCCTAGCGCCTGCTAACATTGCCCATTCTGGTTTATAAGTTGATGCTGTTATTCAATGTCATAAAATAATCATAAATCAATACCTAAAACATTTCTTTATTATAAATAATGATTGTGAACTTTCCGACGTCTAACTATGAACTGAACACTTGGCCAACGTGTGATCGCTGTTTGCGCCAAATTTCTTTGATTTTTGCACGGAAAACCGACACTAATCGGGTTGTCGGCAAGTATTGGCCGCAAACACCAAATACACACAAAACGGCCCAGTATACGTTGGCCGAATGCACTCACTGAGCGTGCTCGGCCAATGTGTACTGGAGCCGTAAGATAATACATTCTTTGTGTCATGCAATTAAGCATGTGTATTATTTTGATTCTGTGTGAATGGTGTAATACAATTTTGGAATTTAATAGCAACTCAAATGATGATCCGTATTCTTTGATAGGAATTTCCGACTGAAACATATCTGAAGATTGTAACCGAGTCTGATGAGTCCAATTATGTATCTTGATAAATTATCAACAGATTTATGTATTATGTCTAACAAATGATTAACCAATGTATTATGTATTTATATGTATACTACTAACCAACTAACCTAACCCCGTAAATGTCTTTTATAGTTGTTCCTCTTCCATCAGGCAATCAGCAGGCCGGCAGCAACGTGACCTCCTCGGAGCCACAGAAAGCCGTCACTCCGAGCCCTGAGAGCCCCGCCCCGCCACCACTCGGAGAGGGGGCCCCTTCTGCCCCCGCCCCTCCCACTGCGGCGCCCCCCACCAGCGTCCCTGACCAAGGGGACAAGAAGGAATAAAACAAAAGAGGAGATTACGTGAAAGTGCAATATAATCAGATAGAGAAAGTGTATGTCAATTCAGTCGGCGATACCTCAATCCTGTGATTGGATTTTAAAGACGGTGCGGGCATTTAGAAGAAGTAACGTAACGGGGGATTTTACCACTTTCGTTTTTTACTGTTGTTCAATGGTCTCTTCTATCTCTCTGTATTCAAGTCTTGAGTGTCGTCCCGTTGAGAGACGTTGTGAGTTTTGTTTATGAACCCGTCTGTCGCAGAGGACGCGTTTGACCCAATGTGAAAAATGGACTCGATGATTGACGACGGAAATTATTTGGGAAGTGGAACTACGTAAGAAGAGTAAAGTTAGCATGCGAGAAGCCAAGCTTAAACATATTTAATCTATTAACAAAAAAATGTATAAAATAATATTGACTGCCTAGGGCAGGATTGACATGAATTTAAGAGACCAGAAGTCTCGTGGCATGGCTGTCATCACTTCTGGCAGGAGTGTATCCTTGTGGAATATGGCAGTCATCACTTTGGCAGGTTTGCATCGATCCGTGGCATGACTGTCATCACTTTGGCAGGATTGCTTCAACCTATGGTGTGGCTGCTATCACTTCTATCAGGATTGCATCGCCTTGAAGAATTGCATCGACCCATGGCATGGCTGTCATTACTTTTGGCAGGATTGCATGATGGCGTTGACTGGTGGCACGGCTGTCCCCACCTCTGACAGGACTTCAGCAACTTATAGCATGACTGTGGCCACTTCTGACAGGATTGCAGGAAGCCTTCAGTGAGTGGTGACGCGACACGGATGGCAGTGCATTATGGAAGCGATACATATCGGCGAGGGTAGTGCGGGAGAATATGTATGGACTTTAACCCTTCTGACGCTTGTGTTTGTTTGGACAGGGATGCTCCCTGTGTAGTAGTATTTGGACAAGAGTGTAGCGAAAGGGGAATACCTCGTCCAACGTTTGATTTGCCTCATTTTGCTAGCATTGTTACTCTTGTATCTGGGAAGTGTATTCCGGCTTGGTATATTATAATTGGCGGCGGGATTTACTTTGTTTTGTTGGCAGCAAGATAAGAAAGAGTGCGGTGGCGATGCAACCAACATTAAGTAAGTAGTGTGTAATGTGAGATCAGAGCGACGGTCTCGTCTCCTCTCTAACGGAACCGGAGTGTATCACTGAACATTTGACCCGCGCAGTGCATCCTATATTGGATTTATGTATTCCCGTTTAGTATGAAATTTTAAGATATCGAGTCGTCTATATTATGAGGTTATTTTCTATTATTGTATTTATTTCCAGCCAAAAAAAAAATGAACTCTATAATTCATGTAAAAAAACAAAACCCGAGTCTATAATCGTTTTGTTCTCTTTATTAAAATTGTAAACATGTAAGGTATTTGTGACGTGTTAAGAAACATAGTAAAATAATTTCTGCATTGGTGCTTAATTTTTTTTTTAAAGGCAATAATACTTTCTGATTAGTTTTAATGTTTAGTTTTGTTTAGTCTGTGTCTTTATAAAACTTCTGCCACGCTCTCGTCGGGTGGTTTGCTATCAGAAATATATATTTTACAATCGTACGGAGACTACCGCAGTCTAAATGTGTCAAATATACCATTGCATTCTCATCTCATTTTCAACATACCATCTACCAAAGCACCTCATCATTTGCTGGGTTACTTTGACAATGTCATCACACTAAACTTGTATTTTATATAAAATGTGACCACTCACTAACATGCACTCGTCAAGGATTCAATTCTAATAGTGTTATGGTTTTAGTAATGATAACTTAAACTAGTATTAAATAAAATATCAGTTCCATCACTTTTAGTACATTGTGAGTCACATCTCTATTGGGAGCGCTTCGGTTGCATAGTGCATACCCACTTCCTGAAGCAGACTTTGTTTGATGTATTGACTTGTACACAATATAATGGTGTTGTTTGTTGCGCATTAGAGCCCCGATAGCTGATAGCGAGCCCGTCAGCCCCACAGAGTCTCCACCGGCACGGCACCAATGATATTTCATACTGTAGGTAGTGTTGTAAGATTTCGAGGGGGCCCCCCTCGCATACAGGAGGGAAGTCTGCTTGGAAAATGTTTACATTTATTGCCTAATTAAATTTTTCAAAGAATCATACGAATTACTGCATTTTTATTTAATACTTGGACAAACTACAACAGGACTGGCTATGATGGTAAGATGCAAACAAGATAAGTATAATACCTGCTGAAGAGAAATACGAGGGTTGTCCTAACAAAGAAAACACAAAAAATTTAGAATTTTTTTTTGTATAACACACCTATCCCAGCGTTGTTCAATAGCTTCGATACCCTCTTGTATCTTTATAGTGAGAACCGTCGAGCACCTCAAAATAGTCATCTTCCGCAGATTCCACCTCTTCATTGTTGGCAAATCTTTTACCACCGAGCCATTTTTTCAAGTTTGGAAAAATAAAATAATGCGAGGGGGTTAAATCTGGCGAATAAGGTGCGTGAGGAAGCAGTTTGAACATTAATTTGTTGATTTTGGCCATTGGGATAACGGATGTCTGAACTGATGCATTCTGCTGATGAAACAACACTTTCTTTCTTGCCAAATATGGCCATTTTTTCTTATTTTAATCACTAAAATGCTCCAATAAGTTCGCTTATTACTCACCATTGTTTGTGTTTTCTTTGTGAAGATAATCAATAAAAATTATCCCATGAGTCCCAAAAAACTGATGCCATGACCATGCCTGCTGATAGAACTGTCTTTGGCTTTTTTGCAGCCAATTCTCCCCTTTTAGTCCATTATTTTTTTTACTGTTCCTTGGTCTCAGGTGTGAAGTGATGACTCATGGTTTTGAATCGATGCAAAAACTCGGCTTTATTGCTGTGAAACATCGTCAAACACTCGATTGAACATCCTCACAATGTTGTTTGTGAACAAACGCGGCAGCCATCTTGCGCACAGCTTTTCAGTACAAATTTTTTAGTCAATATGCGAAGTACAACACTTTTTGAAATGCTTACTGTGTCTGCTAGCTCGCGCACTTTCAATCGATGGTCATTCAATACCATTTTGTGGATTTTCTTTTCCACAAAATGGTATTGAATTCTTTACCTTTTCTGGCGTGGTCACCTCATTTGGTCGACCACTGCAATGTTCGTCTCGGCAGCTTGTACTTCCTCGTTTAAACTCTGCCACCCAATATTTTATTGTTTTAAATGAAGAAGCAGACGCCCCCAGAGTAGATTCTAAGCTGGGCTTCGATATTGGTTGGACTTAGACATTTAAAATGAAAGTTTTGTATCACATAACGATAACCAATTTTTCCATGTTTACAAATTACCTGAGAGGGTTCGCTATTGATGTCTGTCAAAAAAAACACTAAACAACATAGCGTCTTAAAACTTGAAACTTAACCACTCCGATACATCGCGAATATGCACTTTTTACGTCTTAAACGACATGTCAGATTTACGAAAACTTTATGTTATTTCCGCTTCACAATTAAAGCTCTATAAATTAAACATTTCCGAACTTAGCCGAATACTAAAAACTGTTTTTGAAAGGATATGAAATAAGCTTTCAAATTGTTATGTTACAAATAAATATTAACATTTGTAAACATTAAAATTTAGAATGCAAACATTAAAAAAATGACTCAAGTGATGTTTTTATGTGAAAACGGTACTAAAATCACAGATTATATAAAAGACAATATTTATTCTATCTTATAAATGTATTATAAACAATTTGGTCACCTCGTTTTTTTATCATTTCATACAAGAATATTTAATAAAAAAATAATGATGTCGAACAGTGGATAGGCAATTTGGCGGTCTATCATGTATCTGACAGAAAAGATTTTTTTAAAACTATTTCTATGGACATCTTGAATAGTGATTAGCTTGATTTATTATGGAGCTTCTCCTTTTTGTTTTAGGGATGTCACTAGAACTATAATGGAGTTATGATGATTTCTGTATAAACATACGCGTTGACGTGTAAACACGCTTATTGTACTTAACTGATGTCGGCATATTAACGTGTATATCTGCTTATGTTGCTGAGTGGTTAAGCCTTATAAGGTTGGTGCTTTCTACCATAGAAAAATTTTAAAGCAACAACCACCAGAAGTATGTCAGGTCGGGTACTTCTGGGACAACCCTCGTAATATAATACCCGCCCGAAGTAAGTTTAATTTTCCCTTTGGGGTAAATTGATCAAATATTGAAATACTTTCTTCAACAGATAATCAGTTTCATTGACTTATCTGGGGCCTAGGAGTCAAAATGTCTTATGTAAGTTGGTTGACTCCGTACTGATTTATACTTATTAAGATGATATAAAAGAATTATAAAAGTTACTCGTCTGAAGTCATGGTATTTGAAAGAGAGAGTACGAAAACAGTGTGCAATATACATAGTTTTGAATGATGAAAACTTGGAGCAGGTGGACGAATTTGTGTGTCTGGGTAGTATGTTTATAAGAGATGGGAAGGGTAAATCGAGGACTGAATGCCGTTGGCGCTAATAAAAACCTTCAAAAGATGCGAAGCTAACAGTCCACAATGGAGTGCTGGTACCTACCATGATGTATGGCAGTTAGGCATGAAACTGGCAGAGGAATGAATGCTGTTGAAATGAGATCCATTAGGCTACGTGTGGTAAAATCGTGTACGATCATGTGGAGATCTGCAAAGCATGTAAGCATAATGGGTAAGATTAAGAAAGGGATGATTTGGGCATGTAGAGCGAATGAACGTAGAAAATAGTCCGAAAAGAATATATAATGTGAATGGTAGAAGAAGTGAATCAGTTTTTATATGAATACCACACAAGAGTCCCAGCTGCTCCTGTCTGGAGCCAGTAAGACTATGGCACCCCCAAATGGGGTATGTCGTGAGGCTGAAGGTAGTGAGGAATACCTGGCTATTCAGATCTGGTCACCAAACATGGCTAAATCCATATCAAGCAACGTTTCAATTCTGAATGGTGGTCTTACACCAAGGCGATACTAAGAATATCCACCATGGGGGGGGGTCCAGCAAATCTCACGTTACTTGAAAAGAATATACGAAGTGGCCCAAATTTATCTCACCAATGAGGGGGGGTCTAGATTAGAAGAAAAACTGTTCACATAATTAGTGTATGCCCCTTATATCTTCAAAAGCACGCCCTTCAGGTAAAAACGGAAACCTTCATGGATGGGTAGATAGAGGGCTACCAAACCATGTAACTCCTTTGATCGTACCGGGATTCGTTTCTGAGTTTTAGCGGGATGCACATTTTCATACACTTTCTTTAATAATAAATATTGATGATGACGGAGATAGGGTTGAATTAGCTCTGTGGTTAGAACATAACCCGGCAAGACTAAGGCTTTTTTTACATTAACTCCATACGGGAGGCCCTGAGGAAAATAATTTCCCTTAGAGCCTATGCCATGTTAGGGGATGCTGTGTGGAGGGTCTTTTTAAGGAAGGTAAGGAAAAAGGTATGAGAGGTGGATAGGAATCCATCATGTCCCCATCCACTGGGATGCAAGGCGATGGGTTGAGAGAGTGACTGGAGAGATCTAAAGGTCTTCCAATCCGGCCTGCTACGCAGTAAGTGGGCAAATGCGTCCGCTGCCAAGACCTAGACGAACCTCACCCAATGAACCCGGGCACCCCTGTTAAGTCACTAAACGTCTGGGAACCACTAGAATAATACAGACATCCTGTAAAGACAATAAATTATTGCTCAAAAATAGTTACAAGAAAGAATGCGAACCACTTGGGATGACGTATGGCAGAGGTTATCCAATAAATGGTTCCCGTGGTGGCGGTACCCTAATTGATAAGCACCTGGGTTTAACTAGATTTGACTGAATCTGTTTCTGTGTCAAATTTTCGTTTGAGAGTTGCTACTTTAATGATTAAATATTACAAATTGAGGTTTTACTCTTGACCCTTCAAAATTTGGGCCTTTTTGTCAGGTAAAAATATTTCCGCTTTACAATAAAATCCAAAATTGGAATATTTCTAAATGTATCCGAAAACTAAAAACTCTTTTTGATAGGTGATGAAATACGCTTTCAATTGTTATGATTCGAAATAAACACATATTTTTTAATGCAAACATAAAAAAGATTTTAAAATGGCTCACCTTATGTTAATAGGTACCATAAATATACCAAACTACCCACAAAGTTACCTATGTTTAATACAATCCTTATATTATGTAGTATTTACATTTGTTTTTTTTTATAATGAATCAAACTTATTTATATTTTCTTCTTATTTTATTACCTTTTATTAATATCAAAATTATATATTAAATTAAAACCAGCATACACCAAATCATGACAATAACGACATTGTTGAAAACACCCATACTTTTTTTTTTTAAACCTAACTTTTACTGCCACCTTTTGGATTAGAACAATGCTTTTTGAATGAGTTGACATGAAATGCCTAATAAAAACCGTTGTCTCCAGTAGATGGCGTTGATGCAATTTTGTATTTATTATTAAATAAATAAAATAAATAAGTGTTTATTCCAGTATGTGGGGAGGAGAGTGCAATCCCACACATTCCATAAGGGTATAATATAAACATACATGTATAAAGTATTTGAAAGGAAAAAAAAAGAAAAAGAAGGTGGATATGAATGTACACGAAACAAAAAAAAAAAAGATAATAAGCTAATAGTAGTAAAAGGAAAACAAAAGAAATAATAATATTAAGCTTTCAGGATTCTGTGAGCACGTAAGGAGCCAGTATTTTTCTCCAGTGTGCATCAATACTGGATGATGGACTGAGGCGGGCTTCCATGACGAGGATGTTTCCAGAGCTGGTTATCCTTTCCCTCATTCCTGCCACCCTGGATCTAATAAGGGCTGCAAAGCCAGGAACTCGCCCCTCCGTGAACATCCGGGAAGCGCTGCAATATCTGGGGAGACCAAACATTATGCGGAAGGCGTTGTTATACTGAACCCGAAGTCTTTCTATACTACTCTTCTTGTAGTTTGCCCAGAGTTCAGACGTATACAGTGTTGCGCAGAAGGAAAGGAAGAGCGTCCTTTTTACAGCAGTACTGCAAAGGCGGAATCTTCTACTGAGCATGTTTGCTTTTACACTGAGAGCTCTTCTTTGCCTATCGATGTCGTCATCATCTATCAGATTACTGGTGATTATGTGTCCAAGGTATTTAGTTCCTTCAGTCACCTGCAGGTTCACACCATTCAGGGTAGCTGGAGGAATATTTTTTGGTCCTTGTCCATATCTTACGACCAGTAGAGCCGTTTTAGTGGGGTTGTATTGCATGTTTGTTTCTTCAGCAAACTCTTCACAGATCTTTAAAAGAATACGTAGGCCCCTTATAGATGGTGCCATCAATACCATGTCGTCCGCATAACTGATATTGTTCAGAAACTGTCCTCCAATTTGGCAGCCTACCCCTGCATTGTTTAGCCTATCGGTGAGTTCGTCCATGTACAGGTTGAACAATATCGGGGACATGCATCCTCCCTGTCTAACGCCGCTCTTCAGGAGGAAAGGTTCGGAGAGTTCATCTTTCCACCTTACTAAGTTCTCCTGCTGTCTATGCCACAAGTCGAGGATATGTATCACCGCCGGTGATATGCCTCTTTCCCTGAGTTTATCCCATAGTAGAGGGTTAGAAACCCTGTCGAAGGCCTTGCTCAGATCTAGAAAACATGCATACGTGGTGGTCTTTTTATTCCTGTAGTATTCCAGGGTTCTTTTCACAGTAAATATAGCAGTATCTGTAGACATTTGCTGTTTGAAGCCCATTTGGTTGTCCTTAGTTTCCAAGCTGGGACCGATCTGGTTTAGTAGTAGACGTTCGAATAATCGTGCGATGGTGGTGGCAATTGAAATCGGTCTGTAGCTACCCTGGGAGGTAGAGTCCAACGATTTTGATTTGAGAATGGGAGTTATTATTGTTCTTGTCATGTCAGTTGGTAGGTATCCATTCTTTAAGATGTCGGTAAACAGACTCGCCAGCAGTTGAAGAATTGGTCCTCCAGCGTGTTTGATGTGTTCGGTGCTCAATCCGTCGTGACCTGCTGATTTTCCAGCTTTCATGTATCTCAGGGCGGTGTTGACCATGTCTGCTGTGATCAAGAGGTCACTGTCTTCATTTGGGATAGGACTAGGTGGTGGTTTGCTTGCAGAGTTCGGTGAGGTCGGAGTAGAGATGGAGAAGTGATCTGCAAAAATGTTAGCGATTGCTTTAGTGTTTGTTTCTCCATTTATGTTGCACGGAATTTTACATTTCACGTTGCAGTGTTTATTTGTCTTCAGCCAAAACTGTTTGAAATCACGACTGTGTAAATCTCCTGCTATTTTGTCCATTTGAATTTGCTCGCAGTCGTTTTGGCATTTTTTCAGTGCTAGTTTGAACGCAGCACGCTTTAATTTTCGTTCATCCGCAATTGAGCCCTCATGAGGCCTACCATTTTCAATCCATATCATCATTGCACGTCTTGATTCTATGTATTTTTGTGCGACAAAATCATTCCATCCACAGATTTGTTTACGTCGTTGCAGTCTTCGTTTGCGATTGTTAAATACTGCAATCGCGGCGCTTCGCAGGGCCTCTATAATACGTGTATACAGTGTCTTGATGTTAGCTCGAGCAGGGTTGTCACTTCTCTCGTACCGCGTAAGATCTTGTTTAATTTTTTGTAGAAAAACTTGTGAAGTTCGAGTATAACTATGGATATCGTGTTCATTTTTAGGATTCCATGTTGCACGGTCGATTTTTATACATGAATAAATTTCGGTTTTCGGTATTCCTTCCGTTTGTAGGGTTAATTCGAGAGGCCTGTGATCGGTCCAGTCCACGTCGTAGTGTATTTTTATGTCTAAAATCTGTTTGAAGATATTTTTCGTCACCAGACAGTGGTCTAACCACCTGGTGGTGTGATGCGCGTCACTGATATATGTGTAAGAGTTTTCTGGTAATATTACAGTATCAGCGCATGTAAGATCATATTCTTGACAGAAAGATTCCAGTTCAGTTCCAAAGAGTGAGTCTGGGTGTGCATTGAAATCTCCGATGATTACGGAGTTGGTGTAATCTTTTTCGTCAATAATTGCTTGCAAGGCGGCAAGACAGTTAATGTACTCTTCGAAGTGATCTGTTGTGCAAGTTGGCATGTACACGGTGAAAATGCATAGTTTTTCAGAATTTAGGAATAATTCAATGCCCGCCATGCGGCAATTATTCAACGGGATCGTGGCAGCCCTGAGACATTGCTTGTATAAAACACCCACTCCTCCATATGGCCGGCCAACTAACGGGCCCTTCGACATATCAATTGCAGATGTTCCCAAGCTATTGTAATCTGGATGTATATGGGATAAGAACTCTAAATCCGATGGGAGTAGCCACGTTTCTTGAATTAGAACAATATCATGTGTATCGCACAGATCATAAATGAATTTTTCTGAACTGCGGACGGATCTGCAATTCACCGATATGATCTTTAAATTGTTATTATGCATTTTGGTTATTGTTCTGTGTACGTGATTCTTTGAATCTTCGGAAAACAATTCCCTCCGGCCATAATTCCTCCACTAGGTATTTTTTTACTTCGTTTGCTTTTACTAAAAGTTTAAAAGAATTAAATGGTGTTGCGTGGAAAGGCTTTATTAATTCTACTTTGAACCCATCCAAGCCGTTACTTTTTAGGTAAGTGGTTACGTCATCTTCTGTCGTATTAGTCGCAAACCTCGATACGTATACTGACGTGATAATATCCGCAGATTTTAATGCAATTGATTGCGCTTTGCCTCTCATATTGTGAATGCGTTTCTTATGCACTACGATTTTAAAATCGCTCTGGTCGGTGTTCGCTGGTTGCGGCCCTTGCATGCGGCCCATCTGCTTAGTTACATCTACATTCACATTATCGGCGGTAGCAGTGTTTGCTCGTGAGTTATTCGTGTGCGTATTGGCCGGGGCGCTGGTAGTGTTGGTTGGCTCATTTGGATTCGTTTTACAGGCGTCTAAGTACGTTACCGGTCTTGTGTTAATGTTTACTTTTGGATTACCCACATGTTTATCGCCGTTTTGTTGATTTATTGGTGTCTTCATCTCATTACGTATATTCATCTCCTTCATTTGATCTCGTAGTGAACTAAGTTCTTGCATTATTTCGGCTGTGTTTGTGTTCGATGATTCACTTAGATCGTTTTTAATTTGTCGTATTTCAGATTTCATGGCATTGAAATCTTTTAGTAGACGAGAAATGTCAACACTATCAAAGTTAACGGGCGGCAGTTTATGTAACTGTCTTGCAACGAACACCGGTAATTTGTCGGGGTCTGTCTCTTTCAGGGCCCTCAGGATATCCTGAAGATCGCGGCTGACCCTGCCGTCTCCCTTCCGCAGGGTCCGCTTATCTGGGAGCTTGCCGAATAAGATGTTCTTGGCCAGCTTTATTTCCTCCTCGGAGAATGCGGAAGTGCACAGTTGTGTAATCGACACTTCATCTAGAGTGTCCGCTTTATTTTGCATAAATGCAAGACACTCGTTTATTATTATATTACACTCGTTACAAATCATAGTGCTACAGTAAGTGCGTCCTTCTGTCACGGCGGTTGACAGAAACTCTAATTATCTTAATTTATCTTAAGGTTAAACTTTTATAATTATCTTAATTTATCTTAAGGTTAAATTTAATTATCTTAAGGTTAAACACCACGTACGTTATAATGTACGCATTCACAGATGGCGCCAATCAAATTATTTTAGGTTTTTAATGCTTTGTGCACATTACGCTTTAAAATATTAAGGTAAATTAATTGTTCGCGACCTTACATATTTAATTAGAATATAAATAAATAGTTGTGTACATAAACAAACCCAAATCTTTCAATAAAAGCTGAAAAATACAATATTGAATTGTGTCACCGATACGGGGGTCCGCAGTCTCATCTCTGGACCATTTAACAATAATAAATAAATGCCACTAAAAGTCTCGTAATCACTACGCTTGTGAAAAATTAAATATAATGTAAGATGACATAGCGCAGGTGGTGAATTTTATTAAGGCTAGGACTCTAAGTTCCTGTATTTTCGGTATCATTTGTGAAGAAATGGGAAGCATTCATAAGAAGTTATTGCATGCTGAAGTGCGTTGGTTGTCTCGTGGCAAAGTTGTGGCGCGTGTTTTTGAGTTGAGAGATGAGATCAAAATGTTTTTTATTTTAAGAATTCAATAAACATGCTGCTCACTTCGATGATTTTGGATGGCTCATAATGGCCGCATGTTTAGCTGATATCTTTAGTGCCCACTTCACCTTTGCTTCAAAAAGCTTCACCTTTGGACAAATCGTACAATTCAAAAAAACTATAAACACTTTCCTACATAGTCATCGTTTTTGGAATCCTCTGGTGGAGCAATGTTGTCAACACAAGCACAAGACAAAATGATAAAACACCTCCGCGCTTTAAGATCTACTTTTCGAGATTATTTTCCAGTACCTAACAAAAAATAAAAATTGGATATTAGAACCTTTCAACACTGATATTACTGGCTTGACAACGGCACGGGAAAACCAATTAATAGAAATATCCTGTGATTCGGCTTTGAAATGTAATTTCAAAGAATCCTCTTTATATAGTAAGTCTAAAGTCATGGTGTTTGAAAGAGAGAGTACGAAAACAGTATGCAATATAGTTGTGAATGATGAATACTTGGAGCAGGTGGATGAGTTTGTGTATCTGGGTAGTATGTTTACGAAAGATGGGAAGGTTGATAGAGATATTGAAAGAAGGGTGAATGCCGGTAACTCCATTAATGGAGGACTGAATGCCGTTGGCGGTAATAAAAAACTGTCCAAAGACGCGAAACTAGCCGTCCATAATGGAGTGCTGGTACCTGCCCTGATGTATGGCAGTGAGGCATGGAACTGGCAGAGGAAGGATGAAATTAGACTGAATGCTGTAGAAATGAGATCCCTGAGGCGAATGTGTGGTAATACCATGTACGATCGTGAGAGAAACATGGATATCCGCAAAGAATGCAAGGCTGATGTAAGTGGATGTGTAAGATTAAGAAAGGGACTCTCCGATGGTTTGGGCATGTAGAGCGAATGAACGAGGAAAGGAGTGTAAGGAGAATATATGATGCAAATGTGAATGGTAGAAGAAGTCGCGGACGCCCGAGGAAGACATGGCACGACCAAGTGAATCGGATACTTGAGTCGGGCCATGTGAAGAGTCGGAATAATAGAAGAGCATGTATGAGACGATGTATGAATGTGAACGAGGCAAAGAGTGTGTGCCAAGATCGAGTTGTGTGGCGGTCCGTCCTCTCTGCCTACCCCTGCGGGGAAACGGCGTGATGGTTAGTTAGTTTAGTTAGTTCCTCTTTATCAAGTTTTTGGGTGAATGTAAAGAAAGATTATAAGGAAATATCAGAAGAAGCACTGAAACATTTACTGCTTTTCCAAGCACATACCTCTGTGAAAAGGCATTCTCTGCTCTTGTATATACTAAAAACAAATACAGAAACAGATTTTAAGTTGAATCCGATTTGAGATTACAACTTCTTAGTAACATCAACCCGAATATCACTAATTTAGTCGCAAAAAAGCAACACCAACCTTCAGATTAATTAACCGTTAATTTATGTCAATGCTGTTGTACATTCATTATTAACGTATATTTTATCAAAAGTTTTTTTTTTGTATTTGAAGTACTAAAACAAATGGTCCGATATTTATTGCTGTTTTTTATATTAAGGGGGTCCTTGAAAATTGGGCTTGATTTCCTATGGGTCCGTGGCTGAAAAAGGTTAGGAAACGCTGTTCTAGATATAATTTTCCTCTAGTAATATTTTAACATAAGTACTTACTCATAATTCAAATAGATATGTACAACAAGGTACCCCAGTAAGGGCACATGCTTTTCTAAAATATTGACAAAATAAATGTACAAACTTTGATAAAAATGCCCTTATACTGATGCTAAGCGTGTCTTGGTCATCTCAACTCTGATTGAGCAAACTATACTCCTTGTCTTCAAGTACTGGTCAGGGCCGGCCCCGACTTGCTAAGGCGCTGATAATACCTAATACAGCGCCCTTGAGGTTTTTGCTTGTGCCAGGCGCCGTTTGGCTGGCCCTGGTTCTGCTCTACTTTGATCTTACACTATCCTAGTAATAATACAAGTATGTTATTTTACAATCTGATTTCCTTCAGTTACTATTCATCATTCACATAGTTGACTCTTTCCACTTCCTCCAGGAGTTGCGAGATCACACCGGGGAGGTGAGACGGTGCTTGGACAGGTGACTTCTCTAGCTCCTTCTCGTCGCTCAGTTCCTGGATGGTTTTCCTGGCATCGATGAGCTGAAACATTTATACACATTGGTACAATTCGGTAATTGATTAAATGAGACGCAGGACAGTATGAAATCATCATGTCACTTCACCGCAGGGGTAGGCAGAGAGGAACGACCACTACAAAACTCTTGGCACACACTTCACGCTTCATTTACATGCAAATATCTTCTCATACATACCCTTTTGTTATACTGACTATTGACATGCTCTGGCTTCGTTTCACTCTTCCTTGAGTGACCACCCTTCTTCTTCTAATCTAGGAGGCAGGAATGGGTACCGCCACCCCGGGAACCATTTATTGGATAACACCTCTGCCATAGGCTGCCCCAAGTGGTTCGCTGCATTTAGTAAATTAGCAGGGGTGCTTGGGTTCATGTGGTGATGTTGGTCCAGGTCTTGGCGGCGAATGTGTCTACCCACCTACTGCGTAGCGAGCCATATCAGGAAACCTTTTGACCTCTCCAGCCTACCTCTCTCGACCTGTCGCCTTGCACTGCAGTGGGAGGGATGGATGCATACACCCGACACTCCAGGACACACTGAACCCCAGATTCCTACTACCCCTCACACTTTTTTCCTTCACAGAAATTCCTTTCCTAGTTCTTAACTTTCCTTAAGACTCTGCACACAACATCCCCAAAGATGACATAAGCCCGAAGGGAAATTATATCAGGTACACACATTGAGATATAACTTAAGATATATAAAACCATTGAGCATGAATGAGTGTGGGTACTGGCCAGACAAATGCATGTCACACAAACCTGTTTAAAGTCTGCAATATTTGTTATAATTTTCTGCATTTTGCTTTCGAAATCCAAATCTCTCGTCTTACTTTGACACACATCTCTGACAGCTTCAAAATTAGCTTTAAATACTTCCATGGACTGAAGACACTTTTCCAAAGCTTCTCGGGAGGATTTCTCAGAACTTTGTTTTGTAACTTTTGCCAAACTCTCTGAATATCCATTGTCTACCGGCATTGGTTTTGCATTTGCCTTTAACGTTTCAAGATTTGAAACAATAAAGGTTTTATGTGTCGCTCGCGTTTGGGCCATTTGCGCTTCTGTCATATCAATAATTTTCGGCTTAGATTTCAGGAAATCTTCAAATCTACCGTCTGTTATATTAGTCAACATATCATCAGCAACATATCTGTAGGTCGAGCAGGCATCGGCGTTCTTGCTCTCTTCGTGCAAGGCAACTATTTCTGACCCAACTTTACGGTATTCGTTTTGTCTCGAGGTTACCTCTTCCGAAAATGCAAGAGGGTTGCAGAGCTCCGGCATTGTTGAAACTACCGATGAAATAAGCGGGAACAGTTTTGGGTCGCACATCTTGAAAGTTTTAAACTATTGTATTGATTACAAAACAAAAAGATATTTCAAACAAATTTCAGTTATAATTTTTGACAGATGTAAAATGTTGCCACATAATAAATTTAGTTTTGATCTCACGTACCTACTCGTCTAAATAATTTATTTAAATAATTATTTTATGCGATTGGTGGTAGATTGCTTCGATAATACACGTTTATATATTTTTTAAGATGAATTTGTTATGCCATCCCTTCTGGGATACAAAAAAAAATTGAGACAAACACTGGATTGGTTTATTTATGCACACACTTGTTTACGGTTTGAGATAGCGTGGTGGTATTTTTTTTTATTTAAACTGTTGCTAATTTTAGAAAGTTTCGATTTAGTAATGTACTTATTTTTACAAATAAACAGGGTTTGTTCTTATTTTATAAACAAACGCAGTCGTATTTTAATTCTATCACAATATATCAACAAAGTTGTATGGAATTTAAGTTTTTAATGGTATAATTTTGGAATGAGAGATTGATCAATAAAATAGATTCATTTTATGATAGTCGTTTGTCAATTACGTGAAAATTTCAATTAGTTGCCCTATATTTCAAATGCGCAAGGCAGCCCGTATTGATTTTCGCCTTCGCACAAAATGTTCGATTCAAAACAATGATTAATATTGCATCCAGTCCCCCAAAAGTCCCGACATGAATATAAAAATTAGAAATAAATGTAAGAAGAATAAATAATGGTAAAATGAATTATTTTGAATGGTTTGACGTGATAAAGTCTCTGCGTGGAGAGAAAGAGACGTAGGTACTGTTCGAATTGACACTCCTAAAGAAATCGTGCGCCTGCGCTGTTGTACCTCCTCCATATTGAAAATCGGTAAACGTCCAAAAGGATATCGGGTCGGATTCTCGTCAAACGTTTTTCATAAAACCCGGTGCAAAATGGCCGGGAATACGGGCATGGAGCAACTTATTCCAATCGTGAATAAGTTGCAAGATGCTTTTACTCAATTGGGTGTCCACATGCAACTGGATTTGCCACAAATCGCTGTGGTGGGCGGTCAGTCAGCGGGCAAGAGCTCCGTTTTGGAAAATTTCGTCGGAAGGTAAAATGTCAATACATTAATGTTTACAAGTAATATTTCGCGTTGAATCCCTATCCCAGATCCCCCAGACTTGCGATATATTTCTATTTCCTTTAAAATTGTTATATTAGCGATGTAAATGACGCATGACAGATGACTTTGACAGTTTGACCAAACCTCTGCCATTGTTTATGAGGACGATTTTGCTATTTTAGTTCTTCTAATTGACATGAGTCGATAGAAACGCAATTAAATCATCAGATAATTCAGATTTCCACCCATGTTTTCGGTAATCTGTGAGCACCACTATGGATGAGTCAATCTGTGTACCTACATGACGTTTCCTCATTTAATTAGAAACGAAGAGGAGCATTGTTTTTTAATTATTATTGCAAATATCCGACTTGTCGCAATTTAACAATTTCTCCAATTGTGCAATTTCCACATTACAGACACTCATTATGCCCATTAATTTAGTTAGAAATGTGTTGTTATTATAAAAGAGTAGAATTATTACAAGTACAAACCTTGAATCTTTACTTATTACTAATTTTTCCATTTGTTATGACAACTCCTAACAAAGTAAGGAGGAATTTATTTCCTTTTTCAAATGTAATTTAAGATAATATTGTTAACAAAGAATTATAACTCCAACATGGAATAAATATAAAATGTTATTTGTAAACAACATTTTTATAATCTTATAAAATTTTCAATGGCTGAGAGAGAAAATGGAGTTGTAAAAATTTCAATCCTGATATGACATAATAATTTTCACTTAACTTACATATGCAATTTGAATAAGCTAAGTATGACCGGTCATTGGTTGAGTGGGCATAGCGCTTGGGTCCCACCCGGGCGTCGCATGTTCGATTCCTCGGCTGGCTAAGTCCTCCATCACAACACAAGCAATATTTTCGGCTTTCTGTGGTGGTAGTAGGAGATTTTCAAACATTGTTGGGTTATTCGTAACCCGGGAATCTTTGTCTTTCTTTAAAAAAAAAAAAAAAAAAAAAAAAAAAAAAAAAAATGTATACAAGTATTTGATTTGTATATAAAGAATGAATGCTAGATGAAAAGTACATTGTAATATATTTAAGTTTTATTATTTTTTTTCTTCAGTTTTTTGGCTCTTATTGATTTTATGTCTAACACTGTCTGTCTGGCTGTTATGCAAAACTTCCTTTTCAGTGTTAGTTTCTAGGTTAGGTTAGAATAGCTTTGTGTTACCAAATAAGAAGTGTTTGTTATATTAATAATAATAATAATAATAATAATTTGCAAGGCAGATAGAAATATTTCGCCATTAAATTTATACGACGAGAATGCCAGCATTCTTATAAATACCAACCAGGAATTATTAGATTCCTGGTCAAATAAAATTCTTCACGCAAAACACTTCAATTATCTCAACCAAACATATGTTGACAAATTTTCGTCAAACAAATGGTTGAGTATTGGAGAGTTGAGCGCAGAAATAGAAGGCTTTATGCTTGCCATACAAGATAGAGTCATTAATACTAAAAATTATAGGAAGCATATCATCAAAGATGCAAATCAAATTGATGATTTATGTAGAATATGTTTGGCTTTTCCGGAAACTATAGAACATATTATATCGGGATGTTCTATATTAGCGCCGTCCGAGTATACATTTAGGCACAATAAAGTTTTAAAAATAATTCACCAAAGTTTGGTAATTAAACATAACTTGATTGACTGCCGTAATGTACCATATTATGAATATGAATCAAATTCATTTTTAGAAAATGAATTTTATAAAATTTATTATGATAAAACTATTCTAACAGACAGAACAATTAGTCATAATAGACCCGATATAGTTTTACATGACAAAATTAAAAAAATAACTTATATCATTGATGTCGCTATTCCAAATTCTTGTAATATTCAGAAAACTGTTTCTGAAAAAATAAGAAAATGTACAGATTTAGGAAATGAGATTAGAAGAATTTGGCATTCTCAGACTATAAAAATATTACAATTTGTTATTTCGGCTACTGGCATTATACCTAGCTCTCTCATTCAAAATTTAGGCGTATTAGATTTGTCAAAAAATTTGTACATAAAAATGCAAAAGTTGGTCCTTTTAAATACATGTAGGATTACGAAAGATTTTTTAAATATTTATATTGAGGGATCAGTAGGATTTATTGGACCAGTTAGGATTTCATCAGAGCCGAACCCTCTGATAAGAAAATATCTGGAGTCGGTGAAATATTTTCCCATTATGTTTCTGGTGGATTGACGTATTGTTCTTGTATTATTTTGTATTTATTATACTTATATAGTGCACTTACATTGCGTGAATTTACTAGATATTCGTTTGTGGAAAATATATTTATTTGTGGAAAAGTGTGTGGAAGGGTTTAGTCTTTCATTTGGGAAAGATTTAACCCGGACATAAAATCTGACGCACCGTAAAATTGGACAATTTGTAGAGCGACGTTTTTGTGAAAAATCACCTCAAGGGTGCTATATTAGCCGCAAACTAATTAACATTGCGTTTTTTAATCTCCGGGCTCGATAAACGTGAGATTATTTGTGCTATTAATAATAGATTTTCAATTTTGTAATTTTTTTTAAGTTACTGCTATCTTTGGGGATGCTTTGTGGAGGGTTTTTCAAAAAAAAAATTAACCTCGGTCTTGAAGGTACTCGTGTTGTAGACGGCAAATCATTGTAGTTCAGCTTTTGAGCACACAAACGATTCCTGAAAACAAGCAATTATTGTGCAGAGAGTGTTAACTGTGCGCAAGTGTTGGACATTTAAGTAGCGTGTTTCCCAACTGCGCACCGGTGCTGAAGGGATCAATGACGCTAGATCTCCAGAGCATCTTCCACGGTAGAATAAGGACAGCATTCCCTGTCTGTGCTCTAAAGACTGCAAACTCAAGATATTAACCTAACCTAACCTAACTTCTAAAAGCTCTTAAGCTGACTATTCTTGCACTTCTAAAGAAGTTTACAACTTTCGGTTGCAAAGTTACCAAGTTACCGACGGTATCATCAAAAATACTAATTTCAGTTAAAAATAATAATAATAAGATGGATGACTTGTATAGCGCCGTTTTTGTGAAAAATCACCTCAAGGGCGCTGTAAGTTGTGTTTGTCCGTGCAACTCTGGTTCAACGAACTCAAATTTGCTTTAAATGTGAGTGTCATTTTCAAAATTGGAACCGATTGTGTCAAGAATTCAAACAAGCGATAAAGTATCTACCTACCTAAAATATAATATTTTTAACAAAAAAATTATTTGTTTTCTTTTTGAAAATTGGAACAGATTTGTCAAAGATTCAGACTATCCGATGGTTTTTCACAGGTCTGTGCTAGTACTTCATAATTAAGTACTGTATTTTTTTACCCCATTATTAATGTATTTTTATTTTTCAGGGATTTTTTACCTCGAGGTTCTGGCATTGTCACACGGCGTCCTCTTATTCTACAGCTCATTCACAACACTGCCGGTAAGTCGAAACATCTGTCTATCTGTCTGTCTAGGTTCTTGTCCATTTGCTTGTATTTGATAAAAAAAAACTTGATTTACAAAGCACCTGGCATCCAGCGCACGTTGTTCTATCGATTCTTCATTTGATTTTAAAACACCAGTTGGTTTTTGAACACATCCTAAGTTGATTTATGATTATATTATTAAATTGATTGCCACGGGAATCCCCGTCTCATCTTGAACTAGGGGCTACGAATGAACTCAAGTGGTCGAACGTCAAACGAAGCCACTCATCGAGAGGGGGCGCCACTATCAATTTTCTACGCTAGTTTGAAAAAGTCATAGATCCAGTGCCAATCCCAATTGGGGTATGTTGTGAGGCTGAAGGTAGTGGGGAGGGGAAGGAGTTGGGGGAAAGAAAGATGGAGAAGTACCTGGCCATTCAGATCTGGTCACCAAACATGGCTAACGCCATTTCAAAGAAAATTTCAATTCTGAATGGTGTTTTTACATCAGGATGATACTGAAAGTATCTTCCACTCTGAAACGTGCCGCAAATTTACTTTACATTATTTTAAATAACTTAATTGTGAAACAACACAAATAAAATTTATTTGCCCACGCCGGGATTCGATCCCGCAACCTTTGGATTGCGAGTCAAGAGCCTTACCCCTAGACCACGCCGGCAGTCAAAAGTCATCAAGGTAATTTGCGTGCACCTCTGCATATTTCCATCTGGCAATCGGGTGTATTCTGAGTATTGTCTACTAAGACTCTCCACAGGTTTCTTATCATTCATTGATTTATATTTATAATTTCTGAATCCAGTGATTAAAAGAAAGTTATCATTTTGAAGTGCATCTTATCAAGATTATTAATCTTTCCATGGTGTTGTGTTTTTATCATAATTCATTTGTATTTAAGAGTTTTAAAGGGGGTAGGCAGAGAGGACGGACCGTCTAACAACTCGGTCTTATACATGCTCTTCTATCATTCTGACTCTGGACATGGCCCGTCTCAAGTATCTGATTCACTCGGTCGTGCCATGCCTTCCTCGGACGTCCCCGACTTCTTCTACCATCCTCATTTGCGTCACATTCTCCTTACACTCCTCTTTCATTCGCTCTACATTCCTTAACCATTTGAGAGCCCGTTTCTTAATCTTACTCATTATACCATATAATATATTCACTCAAATTTGCTTCTTCAATCAAATACAGCCAATAATCAGTGGTAAATTTGACGCAGGAACCATGTCACGCCCTTTTAAACACGTTGCTCATTCAGCCGTGCCACTCTCTCAACCTCAAGTTTGCTGACATTGAATACAAACAAACAGATATTCAATTGCATTATTACTTATACAGTAGAATTCGGATATAACGGCTTTGCTTATAACAGCTTACCGTTTTTAACGTGACAATGTAAACTCAAGTTAGGTACAAGAAAACATATACGTTTAGTACAACCCCGTTTTAAGCGACCTGATAACCTTAATGATAATTCGTACGGTTAGAACGACGCGCAGTGTTTTGTTTACAAAATCTACGCACCAATACCTCGCCGCCCCGCGTCTAACCTACTCTTCCCGAGCGCTAACACCTATCCTTATTAGCACACGTAAATCACAGTCGGTTTTTATCATCTGCTGTGACTAGGTTAAAAGCTCCACACAATGAGTTCTGTGAAGCCAAAGTGTTTTTCAATTGACGAAAAAAGTGCCATTTTGAGCGTAGTCCGGCTTGTACGACAAAGTATCGCCGGCCGGATTCTACTGTACTTTGGCAATGAGAGGGAGAGGTAGGCGGGGAGGATAGATAACCAGACACTACTATAACATCAATCATTTTTCTATCTCTTACGCTTCACCTTACTCCTTTTAACCCCTCTGGTAACCCTCGTAACAAAATAATATCATGTCATCAAATATTTCTGCTTGACATTCATTTTCGAATAGATTCGCTGTTTTTAAACATATCGCTAAACGAAAATCTGTTTTTGAAAGCAGGTGAAAGACTCTTTCACATTTAAATAGTGCAAAAAGACATTTGAAGCTTTAAATTTTTTAACTCAAACATAGGTAATGTTTTAAAAATGGTATGAGCATCAATCAAATTGGGCGAGTTTACAAGCTTACTAGCTGGGAAATTCACTATCTGTTAGTAAACTCGCTCAGTGTAATCGTATTACTTGCTAACTAGCGGATTGTTGACAATCTACGAAAAAAGTTGAAAGGTTGTCAACTTTACTTGCTACTCGCTTACTCGTGATTGGTTTATTTATGCCTTCAAAATGGCTGCCAACAAACAGCTGATTTCGACTGTTAAACATCTGACAGAATTAGTTCACGCAGGCGTCGTTATTCGTGCTACTGGGTAGCTGTGGCGCTAGCAGCGACCTACGATCTCAGTTTCCTACACTACTGAGCGAGTGGAGAGTTTTGTTTGTCATGAAAATCTCACTCACCGATTCACCCGCTTTTAAACTTAGCTTGTAAACTCGCTCAATGTAATCGAGTCTTTATTGATGGTTTCTTTTTTGTAAACTATATTTACCCCTTTACACTTAAAAAAAAATTAAAGATTGTTGTCACTTAACTTATCGGGTCTATTTGTTCGGTTTTCGGAACAACTCATACAGGTCTCGTAGAAATCGTTGTGTCTCCCTTACTATCATTGTTAGAAATATGATCTAAACGGTGTTAAAAGGAGAAAATACCACGCTTTGTATTCAAATACAAAAACTAACCACAAAAGAAGTAAAATGTACACCTTTTCGAAACGCGTTTTGAAATAAATTTATGGAACTTTGGGAATTTTTTATAAATTTTTACATGGAACGACAAAAAATTGAAATAACATTAATAATACATTTGTCTTAATAAAACATGCTTGTGTTTTTATTATCAGTAATTTTATTTGGAAAAAACGTGAGGTGAATTTTTATATTTTAAAAATTATATGTTTATTTCGATTTATAAAATTTGAAAGCATATTTTATCAACTTTCTAAAACAGTTTTTAATTTTCGGATACATTGAGAAACATTCCATTCAAGTATTTTGATTTTATTGCAAAGCGGAAATATTTTGACTCTGAAATAATACGGCCGAGGCCTGAAGAGTTTAAAGCTCATCAGGATTGTCATTGGGTGTTTGGACGTTTCTTCGGCTCCCCATATATCTAAGCCTTCTCAAGTTGTGGTGGAACAATGGCACCGTATATGTGAATGGATGTTTTTTTAATCTTATTTACATTTCTAGTAGCCATCCATTAATGAATACGTTAAATAATTTCCAAAGGCGTGGCGTAACATTTTTAATTCATAATGGCAGAATGCTGTGCTAAACTTCTCCCGCTTGGCGGCGCTGGTGTAGTTGTAGACCTGTCATCTGTCATTGATAATTAATATTGCTTTGTATCTGGCTTGCGTGTGCATTTTGGAAGTAATATTAAAAAATGGTGGATAAATCAATGGATAAATACGGTAGCTGGACTGTGAAGGAGTTAAAAAAAGAATTAAAGAATAGAAAGGCAAAATGTGTTGGCAAGAAAGAAGTTCTAATCGAGATGTAAGCTAAGTGGTTGGAACATAACCTCATTCTTGTACTTCTAAAACACATTAATTGTGTAGGTATTATTTGTAATAATTATAGGTACTTTAGCTAACGTTGCTTATTTATAATGTACCCAATAATCATAATTATTAATTCCAGATTGGCTGCCTATGACTGGAATAATAACTTTATGAAAATAAATGATTTTGAGTATGAAAGTGAGATAGTGGGTACATTTTGGCCCCCAGATGAATCATTTTACAGCATACAGGATTCGCCTGTATTGCCACAAATAGATATAGTTCATATAAACCAATACTTTCTTCAAGTTTACAAAGGGCAGGAAGGAATAACAATGTATGCAGCAGTTCACAGGAAAGGATACAATATGATGAAGGAATATTTTTGGTGGCTTTAGTTGTTTCTATTAATGAACAAAATTGTTTGGTGCATTGTTATGAATGTCAGAATTCACAAAAATAATCGTTTCGAACCTACAGAAAACAGACAAAAATTTACGAAACAAACTTTTGACCGGTCTATTTTCGTATTTAGGTCTACATTTACACTAGCGCCAACTGGTGTCGATTTGTGAACTACTCAAAATATCCTGCCATTCCTGTATTTTTGCAGAGGTGCAAGACTATCAATAATTGCTGCTAATAAAAATGATGAATTGAAGTAAAAAGGTCTGAAATTCTTCATTCTTTATTCACAATTGTTAACTCTTTAGACCGTAGCTAATTAGTATGACCTTATATCAATGTTAACACAAAAATATTAGATAATTTTGTACTTGTGTTTTAAGATTTTTTTTTACTACAGACAATTATGTTTGTGGCTTGGTGGTAAACGCACTTGACTCTGTGTCTGGAGGTTCTGAGTTCACTTCCCAGTACAATAAATAAATATATTTGTCAGTATATGATTTTCTAAAATTAAAAATTTAATCTGTAAAATTTGCATAAAGAGTATATTGAATCTAAAGTTACTTTTTCTTCCATTTTTTATTATGTTTACTTTTGTTTTGTTTTTTTTTTTTAATTTCCATTTTTATGTTTACTTTTGGTCAGTGTGACCAGGAGTGACGGACGTATGAATCCATCCCTCTAACTGTGATGCAAGGCGATTGGTCAAGAGATGCTGGATGGAGAGGTTAAAATACCTCCCTCAGCCAGTCTCTCTCCATCCGGCCCACCACGCAGAAGGTGGGCAGACGCATTGGCTGCCAAGACCTGGATAAACCCCACTTTTTTTTTTACATGAATACCGCATAAGAGTTCCAACTGCTCCCGTCTGGAGCCAGTGGGACTATGGCATCCTCAATTGGGGTATGTTGTGAGGCTGAAAGTAGTGGGGAGGGGAAGGAGATAGGGAAGAGGAAGATGAGGAAGTATCTGGCTATTCAGATCTGGTCACCAAACATGACTAAAGCCATTTCAAGCAACGTTTCAATTCTGAATGGTCGTCTTACACCAGGGCGATACTGAGAGTGTCTTCCACTCTGGAATGTGCCGCAAATATACTATATTTTATTATAAATGAATAAAATGTGAAATTTTTTTTATTTTTTTTTATTATTTATTGAGTTAGTTTATAGTACATGAATATAAACTAATAAGCACAATATAACATTTCATTTGATAAATTTGAATATTTTTACAGTAAGCATATCACTTCTTTTTAAATACATTCATTCTTTCTTCATTCTTCACATACTTCATACTTTCAGGCATTTCATCATACATCTTTAGTCCTCTATACATTAGGCAGTTCTGTGATTTTGATTTCTTCATTTGTGGCAATCGAACTCTGTTTATATTTCTTGTTTCATAATTATGTACGTCTCTATTAAAAACAATTTCATCCTTAAAGTATTTTGGTATTTGGTTTTTCATAATTTTATGCACAAAAATTAACACATTAAATAGTAGTCTTTTTTTTATTGGAATCCAATTTAGCTCCTCTCTCATTTGATTAATCCTTGCGTATTTGCCTTTTCCCAGTATACATCTCATAGCTCTGTTCTGTATAACTTCTAGTTTGTTTAAATTTCCTTCATTGGCCAAATATAACATCGTAGAGCAGTAATCCAAATGTGGAGTAACAATAGTTTTATAAATGAGCTCCGTAGTGTTTCTATTTAATTTATGTCTTAGTCTTCTAAGAAAATTTACCTTTTTTGACACCTTTTTTAGCACATATTCAAAGTTTGCTGTGAAAGTCAGTTTTGAATCGAGTATTACACCCAGGTATTTGATTTCATTTACTTTTCCAATTTTTTCACCATTAATTGTCAAATTTAACCCTGTGTTACGCTTTTTATTGCCTATTTCCATATATTTTGTTTTGTTTACGTTCAGTTTCAATTTGTTTAATTTCAGCCATTTTGATATATTTTGTAGGTCTTTGTTTATTTTGTTAATTGCATCTATGTAATCTTCACACGAAATATAGATTAAGGTATCGTCTGCAAATAGTCTAATTTTGCAATGTTTAATAATATCATTTATGTAAATTATAAATAGAATTGGACCTAATGCCGAAATTAGGTCCAATTAAAAAAACACAAATTAATCAAATAAAATTTATTCGCCAAGCCGGGATTGGATCCTGTTACCTTCCCCTGTACTACGCCGGCCGTCAGTTAACACACATCAGTTCCTTATTAGCTTATTACTGATGTAATGTTTCACATGATGTCATGTGATTATTATGTCTTGTCCTTATGACCACATAATTATTATTTGATGGTGATGTTATGTCTTTGATGATGTCGATTTTAGTTACAGAAGGTTTTTCCAATTTTTTTGTTAGTCTAGGATTAATAATGTAATGATCATTCTTGTGCATTGAACAAGTCCATTAACAAATTTAACTATTGACATTATTTTTTATTCCTTTTTAAACGACTTCCAAAAGGAGGAGGTTATCAATTCGACGGTATTTTTTTTTTTATTATTATTATTATTATTTTTTTTATTTTTATTTTTATTTTTTTATTTTTTTTTTATTGTTTGTTACCTCAGAACTTTTGATTGGGTGAACCGATATTGATGATTATTTTTTTATTAGAAAGCTGGTGCTTCCCGTGTGGTCCCATTTTAATTTGGTCCAGTCCTGACAATGGGATCCATGAGAAAACCATATATGACTTAAATTTGCAATAAGTATGTGCGCGACAAATGGACGAATAACTCAATATTACGCCAACAGATTTCGATGATTTTTTTTTGAAGTAAAACTTCTTTACGCACGCTCGTCACTAAAAATCAAAAAATAAACAAAAATTTTAACAAAACAAAAAACGACTTCAAAAGTGCACTAAAAAGTAAAAAAAATAATTTTGTACGATTGTTATTTTTGGAGTCGGTGTCAGCCAAGATCTCCACATCTCACCTATATATGTAGTTACCTTGGCTGACGCCGACTCCAAAAATAACAATCGTACGGAATTATTTTTTTACTTTTTAGTGCATTTTTGAAGTCGTTTTTTGTTTGTTAAACTTTTTGTTTTTATGAATTATGGCTGAAGTTAGTGGCGAGGGGAAGAAGATGGGAAAGAGGAAGGTGGGAAAGTATCTGGCTATTGAGATCTGATCACTAAACACGGTTAAAGCCATTTGCAATCCAATTCTGAATGGTAGACTTTCACCAGAGCGATAATGAGAGTATCTTCCACCCTGGAATGTGGCACAAACTTACTGTATTTTTAATGATTTTATCAAATTAAATATACTTGCACGTGCCAGTATTTTAACCTGAGACCTCTTGCCGAGCTATTCCGTATCATTATTGGATAACGGACGTTATCTCCTGTCAGGTTTGTGTGATTTTTACATATTTACTGTCACATATTTAGATCGATTTAAACACGAATTCCTGCAAGTATGCATTATTATTTATTCATTTAATGAACGTTGTACGGAGAAAATGCAAATACCAGCCATGCAAATGAAAAGAAAATGCAAATCACACAAATCTGACAGGCGATAACGTCCGCTGTCTATTAACGATCCCACAAAAGATACGGAATCGCTTGGATTATTCGTAATCGTGAGCCTTTCCCCTCAACCATCGAAGTATACAAACTTTAACTACCTACAAATTCCAGGTGTGCAAATTTTGGTGACGGGACAACTCAGAATGAAATCAACTCGGAACCTCAAAACAAAAAAAAACGGTAAAATAGGTTATGTTAGGTTAGGGTTATAGGCTATTTAAAATAAATATATTTATGGCTTTTAATTAGAGATGAAACGGATAGTTGTTTGGCTGGATATTCTGCGAGGTTACTCTGCGAGGTTTATGTAAGTTTTTAGTTTAGATATTTACTATTTATGTATTTATCATTAGAGTGAATATCTCAGAAGAAAATTTTAGTTTTTTGGAAGGCCTTATGGTTTTTTTTGTAACTTTTTCAACTTTAACCCGTCGAATGGCAGGAGACCATATTTGTCCCAACGCACATAGGTCTCGTATAAAATGCTGTAACTCCCTTACTATCATAGTGAGAAATATGTTCTAAACGGTGTTAAAAAGGGAAAACACCACGCTTTATATTCCAATCTAAAAAATAGCCACCGACAAAGTAAAATGTACACTTTTATGTATACAAAGTTTGAACGCAAATTGAAAAAAAAATTTGAAACTTCGGGAATTTTTTATAAATTATTTTTACATATAGCGACAAAAAGTGAGATTACAATATGTGTTTGTTATACGTTTGTCTGATAAATTATGTATGTGTTTTTATTATTTTTTATTATCAGTAACTTTAGTTAGAAAAAACGTAAAGTGAGCCATTTTTAAAACTTTTTTATGTTTGTATGCAAAATTTTTATAATTAAAAAAATATATGTTTATTTCGAATTATATATTTTGAAATCGTATTTCATCACCTTTCTATAACAGTTTTTAGTTTTTGGATGTGTTCAGAAATATTCCAAATATTTGCATTTTATTGTAAAGCGAAAATATTTTGACCATCTGAAAAAAATGCCAAATTTTTGAAGGGTTAAATAAAAGCCGTCATAATTATAAGCCATTTATTGATAATTACCTCACAAAGATTAATGTATTGCATTTTTTAAAGGAAATTGTTTTAGTTTTTGAATATCCGGTATCCGGCCTAAATTTACTATCCGGCCGGATACCGGATAGTTAGCGGATATCCGTTTCATCTCTACTTTTAATGACTTTTCAAAGAGGTTTCGTGTTGACTTGATTCGAGTTGGCATGGAACCCACATTTCATTATGCCAAATCTCACAGTTTGAAAGATTTACTACACTACTTCCTTTAAAAAGATTTTCTGCTTTATAGTTGTGATTCAAAGTGAAAACTGTCAATAAGAGCGATAAACATTTACGATTTGATTTATGTTTTTGACTTTAACGCTTGATTTGCTGGCTTCATGTAAAACTTTACTGCTATTGCCGTTATGATAATTGGCTAGAACACAAAGACTTTTTGAATTCCATTTATTAAAACGCAAGCAAATGCGCAAATAATAGTTTGTAACCTCTTTGTAATTAAAAATGTGCTTTACAGTAATATGCTGTTTTGAGTTACAAATTGTTGTCCGTATATATCAATATTTATCCACATCATTGTTACATTATTTATCATTTCAACTCTGAAACAGTGTCGCAAAATATGAAACAAACAATTTGGCATCATTTTCTTAATTTTTGTGCATTTAAATACGATTTTTCCACAGTCTGATTTTTTAGTCTGTGACGGAAATGATGCTGTGAGTTTAAAATTATGCATCAACCTAGAAATTGGAAACAGAAAAGGCTGTGTAGATTTCATAATGCCAGAGCTCACGCTTTGAGTTTTTTTTTCTTTCAGAATTTTTCAAACTCTCCTCCAAAGGAAAAAGTAATCATTTTCTTGCATCTCCCTCTCCCTCCCCGCAATGTTTAAAAATGGTTTAAGCAGAAAAAAATTGATTTATCAGTTGTGTTTGATATAGAAAAGTTCAGACAAAGAATGCTCTGCAAATTTCGTGTCCCCAGAGCTCACTCTTATAGGGTTTTTACTGTTTCAACAGAGTGCAAGCAGATTTTCTGCTTTACGCTTACATTTTAAATAAACACTTTTGCTCTATTGGTTTTATACCGGTAAAATATTAATTGAAGATAAAAAATGGGCAGTTACGTGCTATAACAGCTGTCTTTGTTTAAAAAAGACAAATATTTGTGTAATCTATGATACATACTAGATACAGGGTGGAACAAGACGTATCTGTAGGATTTTAACTAGCAATTACTGAGCATATTTGGAGTAAAAAATGCGTATATATCATTTTGCTGTCTAATAATATTTTTTTCTACTAAAAACCAAACAAATATTTTTCATTGAAGGAGAAGATAACAATAATAATCTAAACGAAAATATGAAAGAGAACAAGACACAGAAAAACAGAAATAGATAATGGTCACAACTGGGACCACTGAGAAAAAATTAGTTGAAGATAATATTGTTAATTCTAAAATTTGAAATATGAGATTGACTAATATGACGGTTTGACTGTAGTAGGTGACAATGGCGAAATTGATAAACGCACGTCCCGGATAGACGAGAGGTTTTGGGTTTGTTTCCCAGTTGCGACCATTATCTTTTCTGTTTTTCTGTGTCTTGTTCTCTTTCATATTTTCGTTTAGATTATTATTGTTATCTTCTTCTTGAATGATATATTACATTTATGGGAATAACCTTCAAAAGTTATAAAAAGAGAGTTTTTCTTATAAAAAATTTTAAAAAATTCATTCACACGTCGCCATTGATCACACTACTACGCGTCGCGTCAGGATCACTTAATAAGCACGCTGTTTCGTATGTTACCATGCTGCTGGAACTAGAAAGAGTGCTTATCACGTGACTCGCTAGGCTATACCCGACTAATCAGTTGCGACGTATGTTAAAAAATGACATATACATTTCTTACTCCAAATATGTTATAAAAAAAAATCCTTCGGATTCACCCTGTATGTATAAATACTGATAATCGACCTGTAAATGTGTTTTGTACATATATACATGCTCATAGAGAGAGGTACATATTTATAATTTGATTTTATATGAATTCTGCACTAGAGTCCCAACTGCTATCCACTGCCCGGAGTCAGTGGGACTATGGCATCCAAAATTGGGGTATGTTGTGACGCTGAAGGGGTGGAGATACTTTCAGTATCGCCCTTCAGGATTCAGAATTGAAATACTGCTTGAAATGGCTTTAGCCGTGTTTGGTGACCAGATCTGAATAGCCAGGTACTTCCCCACCTTCCTCTTCCCTATCTCTTTCCCCTCTCCACTACCTTCAGCCTCACAACACGCCCCAATGGGGATGTCATGGTCTCGCTGGCTCCAGACGGGAGCAGTTGGAACTCACTTTCATGCCATCTCTCTTGTACAAGACTTTCATTTCAACAGGGGAGAATGTATGATTGTTGATAAATTGAGGACAGAAGCGTGTCACATGCGATTCTCTAGTAAATTGTCAGAGTTTTTCTTTTAATTATTTTATGTGAATATCTTACAAGAGTCCCAGCTGCTCTCGTATGGAGCCAGTGAGACTATGGCATCCCCTATTGGGGTAAATTGTGAGGCTGAAGTTAGTGGGGAGGGGAAGGAGATAAGGAAGAGGAAGGCGGGGTAGTACCTAGCTATTCAGATCTGGTCACCAAACACGGCTAAAGCCATTTCAAGCAACATTTCAATCCTATGGTGGTCCTACACCAGGGCAATACTGAGAGTATCTTCTACTGTGGAATGTGCTGCAAATATACTATACATTATTTTTAATGAATTGATTGTGAAATAACCCAAATTAATCAAATTAAAATTTATTTGCATACAAGGTGATATAAACCCACGTCCTCCATATTGCTAGTCAAGTATCTTGTATTATCTATATATATATATAAAAATATACTTGCTTGTATGTATGTATCTTATTGAGGTGATTTTTCATGAAAACGGCGCTATATAAATTAGCCAAATATTATTATTATGCATTGCTAAACCATTCATCCAATTGCAATGAAACTTTGGGGATTTGATGTGTGCATGCCCTCGATGGTTTGTATATACAATACTGAGAGCACTGGCATTATGAAATTATCCGTTGCTAAACCATTCATCCGATTGTGATGAAACTTTGGGGATTTGATGTGCCATGACAGTGATAGTTTCTACATATAATAGTGAGCTCTGGCATTATGAAATTATGCATTGCTAACCATTCATCCGATTGCGATGAAACTTTGGGGATTTGATGTGTGCATTCTCGTGAAGGGAGTGTGGAGGGGGACGAGAGAGGGAGGTTCGCGGGACGGGAGAAGCGGGAGAGGGAAGCGGGAGAGGGAAGAGGGAAGGCAGAGTGGGATCGTGTGAAGGGGAATGGGAGGCGAAGGGGTAACGGGATGAATGTGAAAGGACACGCAGGGAGAAACAATTTCTTTATTAAATGGCATTGCAAAGCATGCCAGGAAGTTACCTATGTATTATAGATATGACTTCTGTGATCTAAATTCTGAATGAATTACGCTGTTGAATATTTTTATCACATTTGGTCAGGTGGGTCTTATCTGAAGAGTATTACAATAATAAATTATCAGTGCTTGTGCCACTGATAACAAATTCTCTTTCTGCAGGTGACTGAACCAAAAAACAATTTGCTGGAAATCTTATACTCCATGATAATACCTACTGATGACTAACAAATTAAGTATAATTTGGGACTTATTTGTTGATTAACATTAATCCGCCCAATCATTGTTGTCGTTATTATTCATATTGTGTATACATGGACAATACCCAAGCTGATTTGTTTACAAACATAAGTTCCGGTGACATCGAGGTGTAATTTTCTTGGTACCGCCGCCCCGGTAACCATTTATTGGATAACCAAAACCCCCTGCAATAGGTCTCCTCTAGTAGTTCGCTACGTTTGTAGCAGGGATTCCCGGGTTCATGGGTTAAGGTTTTGCTTGGTCTTGGTGGCGGAAGCCTTTGCCTTACGCACTGCGTGGCGGGATCGGGAGAGACTTAGTTGAGGGAGACCTTTTGACCTGTCCAGCCAGTCTCTCTCGACCTATTGCCTTACACTGCAGTGGGAGGGATGGATTCATACGTCCGTCACTCCTGGACATACTTACCTTCTAGATTTCTACCTACCCCTAATACCCTTTTCTTTTCCAGAACTTCCTCTTCTTCCTTCCCTAAAAAGACCCTCTACGCAGCATCCCCAAAGATGACATAGGCCCTGAAGAGAACTATTTTCCTCAGTGCCTCCCGTTTGGAGCTAATGTAAAAAAATGGACCAAATTTATTATTATTAAATTTAACAACAAAAAAAAAAAGTTATTAAAGATTCTTGTCATCCCTTATGGCAGGGGTTCCCAAACTTTTCCAAGTCGCGGCACCCTTAGAAAATTTGAATTCTCTCACGGCACCCCTGTCATATAATGTTTATAATGTTTATCTGTGGTAGCCTCGGGATCTCTCTAGCCACCCCCCCCCCCCCCCCAAGGATCAATTTTTTACCTACTCCACTGAATAATACAACTCGTAAAATGAATAAGTGCATTTATTGATAGGAAAACTTGCAAACAAAATGCAAAATATAATACAAGTACAAAAACCGTTCAGTGCGACCGCATGGATACAGCTACTCCTCATTTCTTTTTCCACATTTATTTTTGAGCGATATTTGCTCTTTATAACCGCAACCGCTGAAAATCTAGTTTCGCACAAATATGAAGTAGCAAAGGGAATGAGGACATTAGGAATGAGGATACTGATTTCTGACTGATATCCAAAACTCCGTCAAATTCGAACAAGCGTATTTCATTTTTAGGCTGCTGTCGGTCGAGAGGTCAGTTAAATCTTCTTCTTCCTGCGTAGTAAAATCTTGGGGAGCTTGAACACGGAATGGATCTTGGATTCATACAAATTTCTCCACTTGGTCTTCTGCGAAGTACTTGGCAAACCAGTCAGTTAACTGTGATAGGTGCTCTGTGAAAAGGGTCAGCAAGTTATTTGAAACCTTAACTCCGCTATGGGCCATGTACTGTTGCAATATTAGAAAACAATCTTTGCCTCCATCATCACCCATTTTTCTCTTCCACACTTGTAGTTTTTTCCTGAATGATGAAATCTTGAATGAAAAAACTACAAGTGAATGCGGCACGCGGCCGCTGCAAGCGCTGTATCCCCACTCTTGTATCAACCACAACTGTATCCCCACTCTTGTGCCTCCCACTGAATTTTCTTAAGGGCCGTTTATAAGATTTAGCGTGTGAAAGCGGGCCAGACTAAAAATTAAAACCAATACTCAATTGTTAAAATCTTTATTTAGCTAGATATGTACCTTGTAATTATAAATTTTCATTAATGTTAAAAAGGAGGGTAAAATGGTAAATTATCTTGAGCTGGACACCTGAATTCTCTTATTTTTGATAAGCTCATTGATGTCGGCTGTCAAATTCAGTTTCGGCAACTTTATCAGTTGCAGTCAGAACATGAAAACGGTTATCTCCGCTGTGAGACGGCTTGTGTACTCTTAAATGTTCCTTTTGTGATCATGAATAGTTGCAGTCGGAACATGAACATGGTTTTTCTCCACTATGAGTAAACTTGTGAGTTTATTAAGTCACCTTTCTAGCACATAAATATTTACAATCGGAACATACAAAAGGTTTTTCTCCACAGTGAGACAGCTTGGGGGGAAGATTTGTGACTTTGTCAGCTATCACTGTGACTAGGCGCATTGAGGAAATAGCTGAAGACAGTGAGATACAATTGTTGGAGAGGATTAATACATCACCGTGGTACGCACTCCAGGTTGACAAATCTACAGAAAACGACAACAAGGCATACTAATTGTTTATGTGCGATATCTATATCACGAGGGTGTGTTAAGTGCACTATATAGTCGCTAACCAATACCAAAATTGCAGAACTGTTCAATTCACTGGATGGTGCTAAACTAAAATGGTCGCGGGCCATATTGATAGGGCCCGAGGGCCACATGCGGTCCGCGGGCCGTATCTTTGACACCCCTGGTGTAAACGGTACTAATCCATTCCCAGAGCGCGGACCGGCCACGCGGGTGATTTTCCATTCCATAAAATGTTTGTATTTGTTCATGTCAATTTTGATTTTTAGTAGAGACATCAGGGGCGCCTCGCGGCACCCCTGACCTCTGTCCGCGGCACCCCAGGGTGCCGCGGCACCCACTTTGGGAACCTCTGCCTTATGGGTTAAGTTAAAAATTGACATGCATTGCAGTTTGAAATGTTCCTTCAGTCAAGTCTAATCTAGTCAGTTTTCTACCAGAGTGCATATAAATAAAGTCCTAAAAATTTTGCATTTGATATAATACAATTTTTTTTATGAAATTTGTCATTTTACGCAATTTTCGGGCATGTTGTGATTTTTGCCATTTTCACGAGAATAACGCAAAATTCACAATTTTTGAAAAAATGGCGTTCTTTTGCTCTTTTCAATTTTCGGGCAAATAATGCGAATATTCGTGTTTTTCACGCGATTTTGTGGTATTTTAAAATAAGATAGTAATAAAATACATTTTAAATATTTTTTTGCCTGTGGTTTTGACAAGCTTGAATAAGCCAAAGGATAAGTTTAAAAAAATAATTTCTCCGAATATGACTAGCTATTCTGGGGAAACTACATATATGGTAAATTATATATTGTTTTTGTAAATACATAAACATTTTATCTGGTAATCAATCATACAGTACATTTTACAAAACTTAATTTTGCAAACTGAATGCTGTCGAAATGAGATCCCTGAGGCGAATGTGTGGCAAAACCATGTATGATCGTGTGAGAAATGTGGATATCCGCAAAGAATGCAAGGCTGATGTAAGCATAATGAGTAAGATTAAGAAAGGGACCCTCAGATGGTTTGGACATGTAGAGCGAATGAAAGAAGAAAATAATGTGAGAAGAATATATGACGCAAATGTGAATGGAAGAAGAAGTAGGGGACGCCCGAGGAAGACATGGCACGATCAAGTGAATCAGATACTTGAGTCGGGCCATGTCAAAAGTCGGAATAATAGAAGAGTATGTATGAGACGATGTATGAATGTGAGTGAAGCAAAGACTGTGTGCCAAGACCGAGTTGTTTGGCGGTCCGTCCTCTCTGCCTACCCCTGCGGGGAAACGGCGTGATGGTTAGTTAGTTAGTTAGTTAGTTAGTTAGTTAATTTTGCAAAAAATGTTATGTCGAAAATAGAATCAGATGGTGCATAGCAAAAATTTTGCATCGGCACACCAAGAGGATTGCTGTTAAATTATAAAAAAATAATAACGGCACTTTTCCAAAAAAATAATGCAATTTTCGCTGAAAAATGATGTGAATTTTTCAGGTCCCTACACATAACGTATCCCACATGTTTTGGTATGTAAATCACATGTTGTTTGTTATCTTTGACTTTGGTAGCTGTACAGTAGTATGGTAGCCTAGTGCAGTCTGCTACTTCCTGTCTCTAATCTTCCTAGCCTATCTCTCTTTACCCTCAATGGGCGCAGTCATTGACATACCAACAGTTTGGCCTTATCGTATCTTACATGTTAAGTTCCGTCTGTTTCACTGCTATTAAAACAAGAATTAAACCAACTTAATTACTTGGACACAGTTGCTTCACAGAAATCCAAATGTAACATTGTCATCAAACATTTGAAAGGCCCTCATTGATCACCGATTCTAGGTGCGTTTCAACTTTCTATCAAATTTTAAAGAACTGACAAGCTTCAACATGTTAGTTGTCCTCTTCTGCTAATAACAATTTGTTAAAAAGCTGAAACGGACTTGGAATCAGCATTTAACAGGGACCTTTAAAAAATTCAGGTGTAACATTGTTGACAGTGACGACCGGCGTGGTCTAGGGGTGAGGCTCTTGACTCGCAATCCAAAGGTCGCCGGATTGAATCCCGGCGTGGGCAAATAAATTTTATTTGATTAATTTGTGTTATTTCACAATTAATTAATTAAAAATAATATATAGTATATTTGCGCACATTCCAGAGTGGAAGATTGTCTCAGTATCACCCTGGTGTAAGACCACCATTCAGAATTGAAACATTGCTTGAAATGGCTGTAGCCGTGTCTGGTGACCAGATCTGAATAAACAGGTACTTCCCCATCTTCCTCTTCCCCATCTCCTTCCCCTCTGCACTACCTTTAGCCTCACAACATACCCCAATTGGGGATGCCATAGTCTCACTGGATCCAGACTGAAGCAGCTGAGACTCTTGTGAGGTATTCACAGAAAAAAAAAATTTAATGACAATTTTACATTTGAATTTTTGCAAAACAACTGGGCTTAAGTATTTGAAGTAATACGAGGCTACGTCTCGTTCCCTTTCAGCCAAAACTCGTCAACCTTAAGACACACACTTTTAAAAACGCCACTAAGTTTTCAATTATCTGGATCTGATAACAAATAATTGTGATGAAAATGATTATAAGTCAGGGACATCCCCTCAATTATAATCAACTAGCTTTTGCCCCCGGCTTCGCTCACATATTATATAATATATAAATCTGTTATGGGTTGCTGTTAAATTATTCTATTTGTGCAATGTGATGACTTATTTGATGTACAATAGATTTAAACCTTTTATTTATTATATTTTATTCATGGTGCTTTGCTATTAACAGCCTTGCATACCTTTCTGATGACATTGTTTGACATTCTGCAAAGAGCCTTTTGCATGTTTTTTCAAACGGCTTAAAAATGTTTATGTGATTAAGAGTGAATAACCAGCACATGACAACTTCGATTCCGACACTAGCGCTAACACATCAGGGCTCGCGAGCGGGCGTTTTCAGAACTAAATTTCGTTCCGCGGCAATCCGAGTTTTGAGGGTTTTGTTCACGCGAGCTAGGGCTACCCGCTACTATTACTACTTTATATTACTATTCTCGCTTCCAGAATTTTAATTAGTAGTAGTTATTTGTAATTTGTATATCGAAGTGCATAAATATAAATAGATACAAGTGAAATGCGTAAACACAGTAGGTGTTAAGTAGATACCTACATGAATAAACAATTTGTTATATTCTTTTTAATATTTTGGTTTTTTGTTTTTTAATTGTATTTTACGGCCATTAGAGTGGAAGATACTCTCAGTATCGCCCTGGTGTAAGACCACCATTAAGAATTGAAACGTTGCTTGAAATGGCTTTAGCCGTGTTTATTGGCCAGATCTGAATAGCCAGGTACTTCCCCACCTTCCTCTTCCCTATATCCTTCCCCTCCCCACTACCTTCAGTCTTACAACATACCCCAAATTGGGGATGCAATAGTCCCACTGGCTCCAGACGAGAGCAGTTGGGACTCTTGTGCGGTATTCAAGAAAAAAAACGAGTAACATTCAGTTGGATTGTAAAAAATGTCGCATTTTGAAATATTTATTTGTGTGCATAATTAATAATAAGCACTTCAACAAACAGAATTAAAGCGCACAAACCCTTTCTTTCTTTGAGTGGCCTTGCAACGCATGCCGGGTACCCGCTGTGTATAATGTTATATAGTGCAGGCGCTTGCATTATAATTCCCGGGACTTGTGATGGAACCAGTTTAGTTGACCGCGAGGTTACAGTGCCCTTGAAACGCATGCCGGGTACCCGCTGTTTATAATTTATTTATTTATTTATGGACAAATAGTCCATTAACAATATAACAATAACACGAAAAACAAGCGTGCGTAAAGGCCCGACCCGCCGAGCAATCGATCACCGTTCGCATTGATTACCGTTCGCATGTCATTTTTCGTAACAATCACCACTTTTCGTAACCCATTCACCAGTTTACCCCCAAGTGTCGAGCGTGCGTAAAAAAGATTTACCCCAAAAAATATTTTGGAGCAGTTGGGACTCTTGTGCGGTATTCACACAAGAATAATTTAAAATAAAAAAAAATATTCGAAATTATAAAAATTTTTGCATAAAAATATTCAATGAACATGAAAAATTGCGTTCGGGCAACCCTGTAGATTTAACAAACATGAATCAAGGAATTCGTGTTTATTTCAAATTTCGTTTTCAAATTTCATTTCCAAATATTATTATTCAAAGCGTCGTGAAGACGTGCTCTCCTGGCCGCGTTTGGGCCCGTAATGAAATCTGAAATTTGTGTTTACGGGCTGCGATAAAAATGGTGAAATGCGATGTTCAAAATTATTTAAAATTAAATACTTCCTGAAATTATTTTACGATCAAATTATTTATGATTTGTCAATAACGTCTTAGCAAAATAATTATGTAAAAATATCCGAAATATATTTGTTTGTAAGTGCACAAATAAATGCACCAACCGACCAATTTTCGTCAAGAAACACATGTCCGTATATATTTTTTAATGATTTTATTTTACCCTCTCGAACACGAGATACTCATATGAGGTCCCAAAATTAGTCATCTTTGACAAGCTGCCATTTCATAATTCCAATGATATTTTCAAATACTACTTCACCATATATCACTTTAGACCTTGCTTGATGACAATTGATAGTTCAAAAACTTGCCATCAGATGAAAACACTAACCCAGGTTGATTTGAAATTTCATTGCAAAAGTTTTTGACATTTTTTTGTCGATTTCTGTTTCTCCTCCTTTCAACGTACCATTAAATATTGAAAATCGACCATTATAAACCGTAAATAAATATTTTTATATGCTCTGTATGTGCATCTTACTTGTGAAATTCTTAGAATGTTTTTTTTTAAATATTTTATATTGATTTCTTTGCAAAAACTAATCGACCTCATATGATGTCTATGTGTTCCAAGAGTTGTCAATATCAACCAGTAGTATGTAGTGGGCTCTGTGAATAAACTTATTTGGTTGGTTGTATTTTGATATGGATTTGAAATATTTATGAGGGCATTTTATTTTTATTACATTCTTTATCATTTTTAAAGGCATAAAATGAGTTCACGAATTAATGAGGATTATAATCTCGATGAAGATCAAATTTTGACCCTGCTTACTCTCCCCGATGGTTCTGACGAAGAAAATTTTTCTGGATCAGAAGACGATCTATTCGAACCATCGGAAAATGAACGTTACAGGAATGAGGATCTAGCAAGTGAGCAACCCTCTCCTATTCCTGAGGCTGAAAACGGTAATACTTCAGAAGTACAAGTCCCTCAACAAAATATACCTGTGACATGGTTTAGCACTAAAGAAAATGCTTTTCTTAACAATATACCCAAATTTCAAGGGCAATGCAAATCAAATATTAGTGGCGAAATGCTTATCAACTACTTCTTAGAAATTATTACTGAAACGTACCTGGCAACACTTGTAAACGAATCCACCGTATATGGGACTCAAAAGAGTATAGAAAATTTCAAATTCACTTTATCGGATCTGAAAGTCTATTTAGAAATCAATTTTGTCATGACGTATATTCTATGTGCCGTTTGCGCTAATGCTGGGCCGCCATTTTCTTAAAATATACAACAAACACATGGGAGGGGTTGACCATTTTTTATATATTAAAAAAATTAGACATACCTATCAACCTATAATAGGCCTTCACTGAAAAAAAATCGAGTTCAGTTTACACGCGGTAGAAGTGAAACTTTACCAAAACAATCTCAGCCAATGAGCGCAGACCTAGCATCATTTCCATTTCATATCTCAACCAATAGGAGCCTTGAAAAACGACATCATAATCAAAGCGGACATATGAGCGCAATTCGATCTTCGCCGGTGCCTTATGCATAATTTCCGTTTCATCTGAATTCCAAATCACAACGGGGCTAAAGAAGTTTCACTTCAAAAATAATAAAGTTTTTAGATCCTAAAATGTGTCATTTTCTTGAAAGTTGCATGAAAATATTTTGTATGGCAAAGTTATAACCCCTGCACCCTTTGATCACTTTAAGCCTCATATGGGGCCCGTCAATTTGACCAACTTGTAATAAGGGTAAAAAAAAAAAAAAAAATTTTTTCACTTTCTGAACCCATTTAACCGAAGAAAGTATCCTTAAACATATTTATTTTATTGTATTTCATGATTCATGCTCGAGAGGGTTAAACTAAAATTAAAATTCTGAAATATACGTTTACCAGATAATGTATTGATTTATTTTACTGCATGATTATATGATTTGAAATGGGTGTTGTATAATAAATGTACTTTTTTGAAAATTGAACAAATCTGCGAACGACCTATGGTATAACCTTATTATTCTAAAAATAAACATTTTTTCTCAAAATCTAAAACATACGTTTACTAGATAAAAGAACAATCTTTTGAAATCCATTTATAGTTTTTTGTGGAAAAGAGTCAATACGTCTAACCACTGATTTAAAAATGACATATTTCTGGTTTCTCTGGTAATACACTCTTAAGAGTGTGTTGGCAAAATTTATAATTTTTCCATTTAAATTCAGAATTGTGAGCATTTCATTACGTAACTGATTAATAATGTTGGACCTAAAATTGTTCCTTGAGGGATTCCAAATTATGAATACATGGGTTTGCTGAATATTTTGTTTTTATTATTCATCGATGAATATCTTTAAACATTTATTTCCCAGTCAAGAGTAAAAATTGTTGAGGTTATTTTCGCGATTACATCTTGTGTGCCTAATTTTTCTCTGAACCCGAATTATTTTATTTGGTGTGACGTGCTTAGGTAATTATGATTTTACGATCTTTTAAAATATTTTTTTACTTGAATAGATTTTTCTACTCGGAATACGGAAACACTAAAAACAAATTATAATTTCACTCTTTGTGTTTGATTAGATCGTGTTTAAGGTATTATGATAAAATAACAATGTGTAAAAATAATATAACCTTCTCTTTATGATTCACTTAATAAAAATTAAGTTGATCCAATTTCCCCGTGCTTTGCATTAAATTCTAGGAATCATATTACCATATGTCGTCAGGATGTTGGCTGTTAATGCCATATAATGTTCTTTAAATGCAGAATGAATCACATCAAATGTATGTACGAGTATGTAATATCAAATAAGTACATATTTTAATGATGCGTGTTTTAAAAGTGGCCAAATATTGTATTGTATTGTTTATTTGTTGTTACAATGAACCCACTGCTGACTGCATTTCCAACTGATGCAAATACCAATGTTGGTTGTCACTTCTCAGCTCAGGCTTCAGGCAGCGTATTCCCAATCCCACCGCGATTCAGTCGCTCTACCGACTGAAATGCGTTAGGGATTGGAATGCATAACTCACCTTCCAAACACTACCGCGTTTTAGTCGCCTTCGCGCTTTGTTGCTCTCTGTTTCTGTGAGGGTAACGACCGTTATTATAGAAGGGTAAGCAGAGAGGATGGACCGCGTTTTTTTTAAATTGAAAAAAATTATTTTTTAAGTAAAAAAAAATTCGCATTTTTTTAAAAATTGTTTTATAAATTACGTAAGTACAAAAAGTTGACAACGGAAAAAAAAACATGTGAACAGTATAATAAAGGTAGATTAAAGATTAGAGATTTATAGTTATAGGTTGAGGTTTCTCATAACCCGCCTCACTAGGCTAGCCTGTATTGAGGCAGTCTTTTTGTAAGTTTATTTGTAATACCTACGAACATACCTAAACTTACATTAAAGTATATTCACTCAATAGGTTGGTTGAGTTAATAATGTCTTATTTGAGTGAGTGCACCGGTAAAGGCCCTATCAAATTTTTTGCATTATCTTTGAAATTGTTTTGTGAATCTTTTTTTTTTTATTCTATGTGGAAGAATGTTATAAAGTCTTGTCTCAAGGTATCTGAAGTTTCATTGACCAAAAATAGTATGCGTTGCAGGAATTTGTAGTAAGTTTTTGTTATTGTTTCGAGTACAGCGAGTATTTAATCTTTTTTCATAGTATTTATATTTGGGTTTAGATGAGTGAGAATTGTTTTTGCATTTATCTGCCGAACGTCAAACACATTCATAATATTAAAAATAAAGTTCGAGTCTATAACTAGAGGTAGCCAAAGGATTAATTTTATTACAGTTTTCTGTGCCTTTATGATTGGGCCTAGTGCAGATGCAGTGCCACCTCCCCGTGCTATGATACCATACTCAATAATTGATTGACAGAATGCAAAATAAATCATAAAATTAAATTTGGGTGAATGCAGCTAAAGATTTGTCAGTGAGTGAGTTGTAAAATGTTATTGGGTCTTGGAATGAATGAGAATTGCTATTGATCCAGCCTTTGAAATGCTCTACTGCACAAGTCATTTACACGCCGGTGAAATGACATTTTGCTATTGAAAGTAACTCCTACATAAGTAAAAGTATGCATGTTAGAACACACATTGTGTCAATTTGGGCTTCGTGTGGTCATTTGCATGCTTCAAACGATTTTACAGTTCACCTTTCGGGCTAATTTCTTTTCTTTTGGGAACAGCTCGTATAGGTCTGTTTTTTGGGAGGCGGGAATGGGTATCGCCGCCCCTGGAACCATTTATTGGATAACCAACACCTCTGCCATAGGTCACCCCAAATGGTTCGCTGCGTTTGGTAATTTAGCAGGAGTGCCTAGGTTCAACTTTTTTTCTTCCCAAAACTTTCCTCTCCTTTCTTTCCAAAAAAAAAACCCTCCATACGCATCCCCAAAGATGACACAGGCCCTGAGGGAAATTATTTTCTTCAGGGCCTCAGTTCTCATAGAAATTGTTGTCTCCCTTCCTATCGTGAAATTTCATTTTTTCTTCCTACATTGTGAAAACATGATCTAAACTGTGGATGAGAAAAAAACCACGCTTTGTGTTCAAAATCTAAAAGTTAACTACATAAAAAATAAAATGTACACTACTATGAAACCAATGTTTCCGAACGCAATTTGAAAAAATATTTATGAAACTTTGTTACTATTTATTTTACAATTTATGAATTTTTTACTATTTACATTATACAGGGTGTTAAAGGACGTACTTGAGTTACTTTAACCAGCGATTCCTGACATTATTTGGAGTAAAAAATGTAAATAAAATTTTGGTCTCCGGTGACATTTTTGATTTTATTTTTTTTTTCTACAAAAACAAAAAAATGGTAGGTGTTGGACGGTTGGAGGCGGGGTAAGGGGTGGGTCGGCTACTCGGCGGAGTGACCAGTGATATCATGCGGAAGAATTTTTTTTTTGTTTGATTTTGAAGAAAAAAAAGTTGAAAAAATAAAAAAAAGTCACCAAAAAAAGTCACCGGAGACCAAAATTTCAATTACATTTTTTACTCCAAATAATATCAGGAATCACTGGTTAAAGTAACTCAAGTACGTCCCTTAACACCCTGTATGTTTATTTCGAATTATAAAATTTGAAAGAGTATTTCAGCAGCTTTCAAAAACAATCTTTAGTTTTCAAATACATTCAGAAATATTCCATTTATTTGGATTTTATTGCAGAGCGGAAATATTTTGACCCTCTGACGAAATATGGTCGAGGCCTGAGGAGTTAATGAGAAAATGCTTTGAATTCACAATTTGAAAGCGTATTTTTATAACCTTTCCAAAACAGTTTTTAGTTTTCAGATACATTCAGAAATGTTCCATTTAATTGGATTTTATTACAAAGAGGAAATACTCTGACCGTATGACAGAATATGTCGGGTTAAACCTGTTTTCATAGCTTTGTTATGTGCCCTTTGTTATTTCTCCAAAATGTTTACATTTTATTTTTATTGCCGTAAATTTTAGTATGAATCAATCAACTTAATGGCCAATAAAGCTGATAGCCCTTATCAATTTTCCCACTTTTTAAAGTATTTTTTGTCAATTTGAGTCATAATTAGTACCATCCTTAAAAGCTAAATAATATTGGCCATGCCTAGATATTACTATCACCTAACATTATAATAAGAATGCATTCATTATTTTTACATGAAACGAAAGAAAAGTTAGTCTACGATAATATTTACCTGATAAAATGTGTGCTTTAATTTATATTTTATTAGTAATTTTAGTTGTTAGTTGTTTATGTTTAGTTGCACAAATAATTGCCAGAGTTGTCTCTAAAATCATGAAACATTATAATCTTTAACCCTAGAACCGTACCCATCATAGACCATACACTAACAGTACCCAGGGGTACTGGAGTACCCTGTTAAATAAAACATTTATTCAAAATTAACTTACATAGACTGTTCTGGCACTTATTTCAGTCTTACATAATACAATAAGGCTTAATTAAAAGTAACATTTCTTAACAATTTTGGCAAATCTTTGTTTGGTGCTCTAAACATATGAAACGTTTACATTTCTGGCATTGAGTGCGTGACTTACGATCTTTTGACCTGGGACAAAATAAACATCTTCCAGATTTTGATTCTAAAGGGGTTGGAGCATCATAAGACCGCTTTTTTCCCAATATTCCGCCAATACTTTCTTGGAGATGCATCGGCAAAGTTTTGTATAAAAATCGATCCTCCAAGTGAGGTTTAATAAGGTCAAAAGCTAAAGTCTTCAGATAAGTTCGTCTATTATTGAAAACTTGTTTTCCGGTAGCGTTAGATGAATGCAGTAATATCATAGAATTGATTCCGAGCCATAGACATCTAAAAAAAAAAGAATTATTCAAGTTTCTCGCAACTAAATGCAAAATACCTAAATATAATAAATAATTAGACATTTCTTCCAAAACAAAGTTATGTGTAAGGTTATTATGCAAATAAAAATAACATTAAAATAAAGAAACACGTATCAAATAGCACAATAACATGCTTTATTTCGCAAAAACATTAAAATCGTAGTAATCAAAATAATTACCTTAACCGTACCCAGAGGTACTGGAGCGCCCCACGCACGTTTTGCCACGACCACACACTAGAAGGACTCCCACTTGACTGATGTTTCGAAGCGACTCCCCCCCACTTGCAAATACGCGGTGGCGCGAAAAGATCCGTTGTGAAACGAAAATGTTATCGCAAATTTTCAAAAAAAAAAATTATTTGTACCCCAGGGTACGGTTCTAGGGTTATACGTGGATATTTGATATACCTTTTAATTACAAAAATACTTTTTCAGTTTGGTTGGGTATTTTGATTTCAAATTCAAAATTAAGATTTGTATGAAACGGCCGCTCAAACGTTCCTCTTAAACGAAACATAATTTGTTTGTTGGTTTTACTTTTGACATGACTTCAATGACATCAATCACTAATGGATGCCACTGGTATTTTCAACTCCCATTATATAATTTATTATTTTAATCATACGTCGATGGAATGTGAACTCTGAAATGGCCATTGACTCCCGTAGACAGGACAGTGGCTAAAATTAATCAAATTAAGTAGGTTTCACGAAGCATCCTCACGGGAGACATGAGTTTGTGGTGTCATAAAATGGAGAGAGATCGCGACCTGTCTAATGGGTCTCACCTTGTCAGTTTAACCTTTCTATTTATAACTGTTGTGTTTTTTATAAGTAAACCGATTCATATTTCTATGGCTAGCTTTACACTTGTAAGTTTTTTCCGTAAATAGTTCACGTAAGCGATTTATGGCCAAATTACCAATGCAAATGACACAAAAAGTCACTTAATGTAATTTACATCAAGTTACACAACTTGTTCTTTTGCGAGTTTTTTGACAGGTCTAATCGCATCTGCGCGAACTTCCAACCTTCTCAGAGCTCATAAAATCAGTTTAATAATTTGAGAGACTGGCTGCAAGAAATGGTACCAAAATGCGCCGTTGCGAGATGTCAAAAATTAAAATACAGTTTTTTTTTCGTAAGATTTTTTTCCTATAAAACTAGTATTTATTTAAAATTATTTAAGTTTTTTGAAAATGAGCATCCTTCTATTCAATTATCATTCCTATCCTTTCTAATCTCAATGTTTCTGTTTTTAACATTACGTATTTGAATTCGAAATCAGGTACTGTGAGGTAGCTGTCTTTCGAATAAAATTAAAGAACTTCATTCGTTTCCGCCTTTGACGGCATGAAAGCGTGTGGAGAATTGTTTAATTAAAACCAAATTCTATTACAACACTTTATTCGAGTCTTTTCATCTTTATTGGCAAAATTGCGTACATTATTTGACAGCAGCAAATCGTTGTTGACAGGAAGCCATCTTACCGCAAATAAATTTACAGATGTAAACGGTCGCATGAGCATTTACACATGTTGAACTTCCGAACAACTTCCGTGAGCATTAATTACCACAAGTTGTACGCATATGTAAACGCTCCTGTGAGTAAATAGTCAAAAATTTATGTTAAGTCGTAAATTTTACTTATGAGTGTAAAGCTAGCCTAACAAAAATATCAGGGTTTTCTGTTACTTACACAAGAATTTATTCATTTCAATTTTATTCGATTTATGTGTTTTTATATCAACTCAATCACAACTTTGTTCACTTTTGGGATCAGCTCACACAGTAAACATGGGCAGATTCATTCCCAGGAGTGAATCGATTCAGTCTGATTTTCCTGGCCTTTTGAATTGATTCCTTTTAGTCATTCCTTAAATTCAATTCCAAAAAAAAAAAACTTGTTTTTATATGTTTATACATATATGGTTACACGTTATATATGGTTACATGCTGTAAAAGTGAAACCTTCAGAAAACAAAAGTAGACATGAATGGGGAAGCTACGAAGCACCGCACAGAGAGGAGGCCAATTATACTATCATACTGTCTCATTCTCTCGCAGACTAAATCCTATAGATGTATGTATTCGCCTCTTTTTAGTGTCTTTTTTTCGTTTCATCGAGTTTCAAATCACAACGGTGCTAAAGAACACAAAGCACTCTTCTTAGGGTAAATTATGTCGTTCTGAAAAATTGTACTAACGACGCGCGAAGGGGTTAAAGTAATATTTTAATGTGTCTTATATTGACATAAAAATATGTAGGTACTTGTATTCCAATAGTTTTGGTACGTACCAAAAAACAGCCAACAATGTAATGAAATTGACGGCTTGGCGCGCGGAGAGCAACAAATGATGGACCTCACAGGCTGATTCGCAGCAGGCATTCAGGAATGAATTAGTAACTTTTGACTAATGTCTGCAGTAACTCGCTAGCTGCGGACCAAGTAAAGACTTTAGCGTTTTGGACACTCATGATCAATTCGTTTGAACATTTGGTCGTTTGGTCATTTGTCTGTCAACTGAACAAGACGCTAAAGTTAATTCCCGAATAGAGCGCTTCGGACATAACTCGATAGCGACAGACTAGACACGCGGATCTGGAACGGGTGGGACCTCAGATTGACGGGGACAATACTGAATAGCGAATACATGTATTAATTCTTCACACATGTGAAAGGGACACGACGCGTCGTGGCTTGGAACTCGGAACTGACTCGCTGCCGGTTTTTGCTTGTGCGGGGGACAATGATATACATAATGCGTGATTTTATGAATGGCGGCACGGGAGTGGGATAGGTATTTTACTTTAGGCAACTTCGCGGCGCGCCGCCCATAGAATAATATTTAAATACCTACGAAACATTATAAATTATAATCTTTCAATTGTTTACGGTACATATCATTAATTGAAATAATTTAACAGTAAAATAAATCGAAAATAAAAATTAATGTGCCGTTAAAAATCGTAGGATACAAGGCCAAATGTAAGGAATGAAGAATCAATTCCTTTTAAAATTGAGAATCAGATGGAGTGTGTCACAAGATTGAATTTATTCATTTAATTCAGTCATTCAATTTTGCCCACGTCTATCACACAGGTCTCATAAATTGTTTTATCTCCCTTACTATCATTGTGAGAAACGTGATCTAAACTTCTAAACGGTGATAGAAAGTGAAAAAACCACACTTTATTTTCGAATTTAGAAGTTAACCAAAGAAAAATGAAAATGTGCACCTCTATTTAACCAAAGTTTCCGACCGCAATTTGAGAAAAATTTATGAAACTTATTTTTCTATGAAACAACAAAAAAGTGAGGTGACAATAACGTTTATAATACATTGGCCTAATAAATAATGCATGTGTTTTTTTTTTTTTTTCGTTATCAGTAATTTTAGGTAGAAAAACGTAAGGAGAGCCATTTTTAAAACTTTTTTACGTTTTTGTATTCAAAAATTATATTATATTTATATCTCATAATACCATTTGAAAGCGTATTTCGTCACCTTTCAAAAATAGTTTCTAGATTTTGAATATGTTCAGAAATATTCCATATTTGGATTTTACTGCAAAGTATAAATTTTCTGACCTTCTGGTAGAATAAGACCTGAAGAGTTAAGTATGCTATGTAGAGATTCTGAAGACAGTAAGGAGTGAACCTATGAAGTGAAAATCCTAGCCGCCTGGACGCCCGATTGCAAAACCGACTCTACTCCCCATCCGTACTTACAATGTTTACGATTTTTCCCATTAATATTTTATCTAATAATCACTGATAATAAATACATTTACTGCATTGACTCATCGACCAAGTATTATCTAGACAGGGCCTGTGAATCTTAAAATTAACACTGAAACTAAAAATATAGGTTTAACCACCTGGAACATTAGAGCGTCAAAAGACGCGAATATAATAGTAGCGGTCAAGACATTAGAGCGTCTTTTGACGTAAACGCGCGAGATTTTACAAAAATTGATTTATTTCCATCACTAGTATACGGATTACCATGAAATAAAAAACGGAATATCGATAATGAACAACGTTACGCGTCTGTATTCAAAAATATCTATGGAACGTGGAGATTAATTATCTGAGCCGAATGAAACCTCCATCTTGTTTGATTGTCATTTGTTTAAGACATTGTTAGTTTTTTATTAAAATATTTTTGTATGAAATGGTAAAAAAGTGAGGTGAAAAAATTGTTTATTATACATTTATACGATAGAATAAGTGTTTTTTTTTTTTTACATAATCTGTGATTTTAGTACCGTTTTCACATAAAACATCACGTGGGTCATTTTTACAATTTTTTTATGTTTGCATTCTAAATTTTAATATTTACAAATGTTATTATTTATTTGTAATAATACAATTTGAAAGTTTATTTCATAACCTTTCAAAAACAGTTTTTAGTATTCGGCTACGTTCAAAAATGTTTCATTTATAGAGCTTTAATTGTGAAGCGGAAATAACACAAAGTTTTTATATCCTGACAGTTTGTTTAAGACAAAAAACTTGCACAATGGCAAGTTTAGAGTGGTTAAGAAAACATCTATCAAAATTATCTCACAGACGAAAGATTTGCACAGAGCGAAATTGTCTTCCAGCAAATTCTTCCCAATGCTCACTAGACTAGTTTTGTGAAGATCATTTTTCAAACACTAAATTGAGGCAGTTAGAAGTATTTTAGGTAGAAGAAATATTTATACCTTGTCCAATGAGCTGTTTAGTTCTTGCTATCTGTTTATACAATGGAATCTATCCTATCTAATGGAATACACATTTTTGCTAGATTTGCTTTGCTTGTAGTATACAACGATATTGACCTTTATTATTTTGTTCTTTCAGAATATGCCGAGTTTCTCCACTGCAAGGGTAAGAAGTTTGTGGACTTCAATGAGGTGCGTCAGGAGATCGAGGGCGAGACGGATCGTATAACCGGCGGCAACAAGGGAATCTCCAATGTGCCCATCAACCTGAGGGTCTACTCTCCCAATGGTAAGCTTTCTACTTATTCACACAATTTGTATAAAATAATTATAGCAAATACATAAAACACTTTTCAACATTTTTTGGTATGTATATAATGGGCCGGTAAATCAGTTGCTCTTTTATCCTAGCTTGGTTGTTACTAATAATAATAGTTTAAAACAATAACTTAGTAAACACCACTTATTTTTTTTTACTAAACCTCTACGGACCCAGAGAAAAAAGTGTTTTGAATTCAATTTTTATTTTTAAATTTGTGTTAAAATATTTGAAAATAAAATTATTTTACATAGTATCTAAAAACTATGTAAAATAATTTTATTAAAATTTTTTAAAATTTCAATGTTTCTAGAATTGTGTCTCTTGTAGGAAACGCTGGGTCCTCTAGCAAACTAGTTTGAATTAATAATGCTCCAGGAATCACATCACTTTTTTATGTCGCCCACAGGAGACAGTGAGTCCGAGGAGGTTAAGGAGGAATCTGCTCCAGCCTCGACTAATGAAAAATTATTATTATAGGAAAAATTTATTGCAAAATTAAGGCCGATTTTTTTCGTCAATTTTCATTTTATGTCTGCCATTTTTGCAATCAACAACTTTTTTTTTCATACTATGGTTCAAGCGCATTCTACTTGCGTACTGGTTACGCCAATACGTATACCTACACATACACACACCTACATAGCACACATACATACTGTTACTGCTTGGGATTGGTATTAATATTGTTGCAAATCCTGTCCTACCTTGTTCCCAAAATCCGCACCTATAACTACCTTCACCACGTCAGTCTGCAATCAACAGCCCGCGCCGCAACATACCTATAGCCACCGTGCTCCCGCTACCTGCAACATTGACGTAATTCCGCCGTGTAAACGAAACGCACGCTTATTGCTGTTTTCAGTGCCAATTGGACGGGGAGAAAGAAGACAAAATTGCCAGCATACAAGTTCTTTATCCTGTTTCGGTGAGTCCTTTCCTTTATATGCAGCATATGTTTTTTCCTCATTCCAAGCAGTAAACAGTAACACAAAATTCAAGGTCCTTCGTCAGTCAATCTTCGCACATATCAAATCCACTCTACACACTATCTCATTCATCTTGATCCAAACGAGCCGGACATTTTTGAACCATAATATTAGTAGATAATAATCCAGCAGAGTGTGAATACGTTTTTACAATACCGCATATAAATAATTACCCGCATTCCCGCAGTTTGATATACCTACATGAGTAATTTTGTTTCTTTATACCTATCGTATTATGGTTGGAAATAACATATTTACCCGCTATTAGAATAAATAGATACAAGACACTGCTTTGATATTTATTTCTGATAACTCATGTAATTATATCTTGCTAATCAAATCGCATTACCTACCTTATAAATAATACGATTATTTCCTAATATTCGTATTGTTTATATTATTGGATTACATTACAAATAGAATAATACGATCGTAATATGTATAATTTGTTAATGATTTACCGACGTAGTGCACGGCGCATCTGTTAACCTTTCACAGCTCACCAGTCAATTTAACCCCGTGCGGTTATCACTGTGAAGTAATTAAATATTTATTAAATATTAATTAATTAATTCCGCATAAATAATACAGACACATTATTTTAACCGCAGTTTTAGTTGTTTATCGTCTCATATTTTGTAAAATATAACCGAAATAAATAAAATGGCTACAAGCGCGTCATCCGGGTCGTCTCGGGACGAAAGACGTCTCAAACGTTTAAATGCTAAACTATCAGCTAGCTTTGCAAGCTTACAGTCGGTGTATGACAAGATAAGGAAAGCTTCGGAAAGCATTAGCAATCGCCAATCTTTTTTGTCAGGCGCAACTACTGTTGAAAAAATTCGTTCTGAATTTATAACAATTTTAGATGAAAAAGTGGATTGCGAACTGGAATTGAATCCGGAAGCAATTGCTGAATACTCTCAATTAAATGCATTTGAAGAACTCTTCGGGGTTATTAAATATACCGAAGCAAATATGCTGTCCAATCCAGTTGCGAAACCTCGCCGTCAAATTAAGTTACCGCCTTTGGAAATAGCGTGCTTTGACGGAAAATTAGATAATTGGCCTCTTTTCTATGAAACATATAATTCGGTTATACATTTGAATGATTCTCTGGATAATGCTGAAAAGATGCAGTATCTGATGTCTAAATTAACCGGAAAAGCATTAAATATTTGCAAAACTATTACGCCTACTGGTACAAATTATCAAGTTATTTGGGACGCATTGTGTACTAAGTATAATGATCAACGCGTTCTTGCTGAATCATACTTTGACCGATTGCTGAAATTGCCTCCAGTTAACCCGGCCACGCCCGCTTCTTTAGAGAATTTCGCAGATGCATACTCCGCTAACATCGCCGCGCTGAAGCAATTAAAAATAAAAGACCTCGCAGAATTCATATTGCTACAACTGGGTCTTAAACGGCTTGACATAGAGACTGTAAAGGCTTTCGAATCTTCTATTAAAAATAATGAAAATTTACCTTCCAGCGCGGAACTAATCGACTTTGTAAGACAACAGCAACGAATTCTCAACCGCGCGCAATTCACGCAACCGACCTCGAGCCGCGTTGGCTCAAACATTAATTATACCGCTAAACCGCAAAAAACTAATTCCGCAAAGGCATTTATTAATGTCGAAAAAATCGATAATCACTCCATCGAAATTTGTTTTTGTTGTCAAAAGGGATCGCACCCTTTATACCAATGTTCTAAATTCACAAGTCTAGAACCACGCGATCGATTTAACTTTATTAAGTCATCGAATATTCGAGTTTGTGTGAACTGCCTCAGTACTAGGCACATCACAAAAGCTTGTAAATCAAAGAGTACATGCAAAACATGCGCGCTCAACCATCATAGTTTATTGCATTTCAAACAAACTGATGGGCGAAAGTCACAAACAGACCCAATACCATCTCCCGCGTTACAAGCAGATGCCGATAATGATAACTTAAATTCTTTGAATCCGGTTTCGCTATGTGTAACAAATTCATGCCCTAGTGCAAATACTACTGCACTCTTAGGAACGGCTGTTTGCACTACCAGAGACGCTAAGGGCCAGGTACAGACGTTACGGGCTCTAATAGATAGCGGCTCCCAAAGGGACATAATTACGCGCAAATGCTGTTCACGCTTGAATCTTACGGTGCGGTCATCTCCAAGTACTTACGTCACGGGAATAGGTGACGTAAGAAATGTGACAAATGGCGTAACTTGCTTAAAGTTACATTCCCGCTATGACATCACTCAGTCGTATACGATTAAACCATATGTAGTAGAAACTATAACCAGTGAGTTGCCTACTGTTAACATTAACCGTTCCTCTTTGTCGTATCTTGACAATTTGCCCTTAGCAGACACAACATTCTGTACGCCCGGTGAGATTGATATTATCTTAGGATGTGACATATTTGCTCGCATTCTAAAGGCAAACAAAATATCAGGTTCTCTCGGCCAGCCATTTGCTATTGAAACCACTTTGGGATATCTCATCTTGGGTACTGCCCCAACGATGATTGAAAACCCAAGTATAAACGCCACGCAATCATTTTGTACGTTCACGCAAAATAATGATTTTTGCCTGTCGCGCTTCTTCGAATTGGAAGACATTCCAGATGAGAAGTTTTTAACGCCTGATGAACAAGAGTGTGAGGACATTTTTAAACTCACTACCTCTCGTGACACGGCAGGTCGTTATATCGTCGCGTTGCCGTTTCGAAACAGTCCCTCTGTTCTCGGTGAATCGTTACCCGCCGCCGAACGCAGGTTTCGATCTCTCGAACGCCGCTTGATATCTCAACCCGCAATAAAGTTAGAATATGACAAAATATTACGCGAATACCTACAGAAAGGGTACATTTCGCCGGTCGACAATTCTGACTTACCTCATTACGTTATACCGCATCATATTGTAGTTCGTGAAGATAAACTTACTACTAAAATTCGCATGGTGCTAGATGCGAGTATGAAATCCGATTCGGGTTATTCGCTTAATGACATCCTACATACCGGAAAGAACTTACAAGGTGATTTGTTTCGCATTATCCTCAATTTCAGATTGTTCGCAATAGCTATAACCGCTGACATAAAACAAATGTACCTACAAATCGTAGTGCAAGAAGAATGCCGTCGTTATCAGCGCATGCTGTATAGATTTAACAATAGTGACCCTTTACAATTGTTCGAATTTAATCGCGTCACTTTCGGCATGTCTTGTAGCCCATTTTTGGCTATGCGTTCACTGCGTCAACTCGCAACGCATGAAAAACCTCGTTTCCCACTCGCGGCAAACTTGGTGGAAAATGGCTCATTCTACATGGATGATTTCGTCACCAGTTGCTCATCAGTCGAGGAAGCTACCGAGTTATCGACGGAATTAATTCAGTTATTCGCTGCCGGAGGATTCGACCTTGTAAAATTCTCTTCTAATTCTCCAAAGTTTTTATCCACGATTCCTACAGCTCGTCGTGTTAAGGAACATGTGGAATTTAATCCCGATGAAAACCTAAAAATACTAGGGCTTCATTGGATACCCGCTTCTGATCATTTTGTATTTGTCGTACACACCGACGAAAGAACGTGTACTAAACGAAATATTCTCTCGACGATTGCTCGTCTTTGGGATTTGATGGGTTTCGCCGCACCAGTTGTATTATTGGCTAAGCTGATAATTAAATCTCTATGGGAGTATAACCTGGATTGGGACGATACTCCTCCTGAAACAGTTGTCACACTTTGGCGACAGTTTAAAAAGGAATTGCCATTACTGCAATCTATTAAAATTCCTCGTTTTTTAGGAATCGAACCCCAATGTGTATTAACGCTTATCGGGTTTTCAGACGCAAGCGAACGCGCATATGGAGGTGTTATTTACTTACATGTTTACTGTCCGAATACTGATAAAACCACAATTAATTTATTATGCGCTAAATCCAAGGTCGCTCCGGCTAAGACGATTTCACTTGCGCGATTAGAACTATGTGGAGCGCTAGTACTTGCACGATTAATGCATACGGTCAGTAATACCTACACATCAAATTCGAAAGCTCATACGACTTTAGCTTTTTGCGACAGCACGGTTGCTCTAGCTTGGATAAATTCACCGCCTGCAAGATGGCAGACCTTCGTTGCCAACCGCGTCTCACAAATACAAAACCATCTTGGGGCTGAATGCTTCCATTATATAAGAGGTCAAGACAATCCCGCCGACTGCTTATCGCGGGGTCTTACTCCCGCTCAGCTAATAGACCATCCGTTATGGTTTAACGGTCCCGTATTTGCCCAATTACCTAAAAGTGATTGGCCTTTACAACGTTTTGATACGAAATCGATATCTGATCCACCCGAATTAAAAACAAAAATTTTGATGTCCGTTCAAGACAATAACCGCCCTAAAACAATCGCTCCACCGTTATTGTGTGCACTAGCTTCTCGTGTTAGTTCATGGCCGAAATTAATTCGAATAGTAATTTATGTTTTTCGTTTCATTAAGAAATTACCACGAGCATTCGAATTAAGCCATATCTTAGTTGCAGAAATCGCTGTTATAAATTCTATACAGCAAGAACATTTCTCCGAAGATATAAAGGCAGTCAAAGATGGGAAGAAGGTTCGGCGAGCGATTGCAAAATTGAATCCGTTTCTTCATGACGGCATTCTAAGGGTAGGAGGCAGATTGAGTAATGCTGAAACAGAATTTGACAGTCGTCATCCCATTCTATTACCCGCTCGTGATAATGTAGTCAATTTAATAATAGACTACTATCATATAAAGAACATACCGCAGGGCCGTTGTTAAACTCTGTCCCTTACCGTCACAATAGATTTAACGACATCTTAGAAGTAAGTTCATAATACTTTAATTTTTAAAAAAAAATCAATTAGATTAGTTTCATTGTTAAATAGGTACCAAACCCTACTTCTAGTTTTATCTACCGCAGGTTCAGTATTATTTATTGAATCCTTTCAAATCATATTTTTCGTTTCAATGTTTTTTTTTATTTTTTATTTCCTTGCTATATCAGTCATTTTGACCATTTGGTAAAGCATTTATATAACTTACATAATATTTTCTTAACTTTTACATAATTTATTACATTCTACCGCGTGTCATTATAATTTTGTTTGCGCATTGAGACGTATTGGCACTCTTTTGGTTTATGGAAGTGGATTCTTTCATCCCCTTCCAGGCGGGGGGCATGGTTACGCCAATACGTATACCTACACATACACACACCTACATAGCACACATACATACTGTTACTGCTTGGGATTGGTATTAATATTGTTGCAAATCCTGTCCTACCTTGTTCCCAAAATCCGCACCTATAACTACCTTCACCACGTCAGTCTGCAATCAACAGCCCGCGCCGCAACATACCTATAGCCACCGTGCTCCCGCTACCTGCAACATTGACGTAATTCCGCCGTGTAAACGAAACGCACGCTTATTGCTGTTTTCAGTGCCAATTGGACGGGGAGAAAGAAGACAAAATTGCCAGCATACAAGTTCTTTATCCTGTTTCGGTGAGTCCTTTCCTTTATATGCAGCATATGTTTTTTCCTCATTCCAAGCAGTAAACAGTAACACAAAATTCAAGGTCCTTCGTCAGTCAATCTTCGCACATATCAAATCCACTCTACACACTATCTCAATCACGTACTATAACGAAATTTTTTTGAAATTAATTTTTCACATGAATTCTAAGGACTCCAGGATTCCAACCGATTTGGTTGGACCCTCCTCTTGCGGCCACTATATCTATATGTATATAGATATTCAAATCAAGTTTTTATTAGTGTTTTTATTGTTCAAATGTACCTTTACGCCTATCAAAAGTTTCGTGAACGAAAATAAATTATTTTACTCTTTTTAAGAGTCTTTAATATTATCTTCAGTGATTAAGTACTAAATTAGTGGTCTCCAGCTCCAGCACCTATAATAATTTTTATGTTAATACAACCCTGGCTCCATCTTCCAGTGTTGAATCTGACGCTGATCGATCTGCCGGGACTGACGAAGGTGCCCATCGGGGATCAGCCGGCCGACATAGAGAACCAGATCAAGGCCATGATCTTCCAGTTCATCAAGCGGGAGGCGTGCCTCATCCTGGCCGTCACTCCGGCCAACACGGATCTGGCCAACTCTGATGCCCTCAAGCTGGCCAAGGAGGTGGATCCTCAAGGTATACCCCAATGACACACCTGACTAATTTTCAGCATTATTCCCCATTTATTGCACAGATACAATCTAGGTATGCTGAATCTGTTCTAAATGTATTTCAATGGAGCCTGCTCTAATGAGCTAGCAGCATTGATCCCTTATGCACCGGTGCACGTACACAAAATTCTATAGACACGCCCATTCATAGTTGATGTTAATTTCATGAGAACTAGTCATTTCTTTGACTCGTTTTTGTGTAAGCCAGCTTGCTTGTGGAACAAGCAACCGGCATCTATTTTTCCTTCTTCATATAATTCAGACCTCTTCAAGACTCGCATTTATAAGTCCCTTCCTACAGCCACTGTCTTAACCCACCTCACAACCTGCCCAACCGGGTGGCGATATAGTTCCCCTGTCTTTGCACTGTACAGACACGGGCGCTCTTGTGAGGAGAATTTTGGTAGCGGGTTTGGGTACTGCCGCTCCTGGAACCATTTATTGGAAAACCAACACTTCCATAGGTCATCCCAAGTGGTTCGTTACGTTTGGTGACTTAACAGGGGTTCCCGGGTACATGGGGTGAGATTTGTCTAGATATTGGCAGCGGATACATATGTCCACCTAATGAAATGATGGCTGGATCGGGAGAGATTGGTTGAGAGAGACCTTTCAACCTCTCCAGCCGGACTCCTGGAGGGATGGATTCATAAGTCTGTTACTCCTGGACATATTGATCGCAGATTCCTTCCCACCCCTCATAACTTTTTCCTTCCCAGAATTTTCTCTGCTTCCTTTCCCTAAAAAGATCCTCCAAACAGCATTTTCAAAGATGATCGGGACCTTCTGCTTGGAGCGAACGTAAAAAAACATTAAAAAAAAATGTGAAAAGTTCTCATTGTTATCGCCAGTGGTAAAAGCAGTGATATTGCACCCTGGCAGTCGAATGGTGAACACAGGATTAATGAAGTTCTCCTTTTTACCGAAATTTTGGTGGTTTATACATTCAACCACCTTTATTTCGGCCTACATACTAAACGCATAACTTTCATTTGCTCCTCTTTCGATAGTCCGTGCGGTTTGGTCGTAGTGATGCACACTTCCATACTATATCTCCTTTTGTTTCCGTTATGTTTGATACTGCATAATAAACACGTATGTACGTTACGCAGGTCTACGCACCATCGGTGTCATCACCAAGCTGGATCTCATGGACGAAGGCACGGACGCACGAGATATCCTGGAGAACAAGCTGCTTCCCCTGCGGCGCGGCTATATCGGCGTGGTCAACCGCTCCCAGAAGGACATTGAGGGACGCAAGGACATCAACGCCGCCATGGCTGCCGAGAGGAAGTTCTTCTTGGGGTATTGTTAACCTTCATAATGCGATCTTCCCTATTACACGACAGATTTTGACACAATTACGGTATAGTCTCTATATCACGAACAGTTAAAAACCGAGTCTATTTGGTTTATCGAATTATCTAATTATTGGAATTATTTAGAAACAGCTTGGATTTATGTAACATTTAAAGTTTGACAACCTAGATGGTACATAGTATAAAAAAACCGTATATAGTTCGTAGGCATAGTTATCATCAGTATTACAGGTTTTTTATATGATTTTAATGTTTCAAAGACCCAATCATGTCTGATAACGTCTAAAAGGGATCGAAATGATAATCTAGTCTCCTTCAACGGAAGCATTCTCCAAAACAGGACCTCCATTGATATGCTTGCTGTAACTCTTAGTGACCAGCTCAGGTATGGGGGCTCCATCGAAACCAGAGTTAAGTTAGCCTCTCAGAAACTGGGCGTACTGTACAGGGCCCGCAGATACATTAATAGTACTCAACTGTTAACCCTGTACAAATCGCAAGTGCGCCCCACGGTTGAATTTGGCAGCCACCTCTGGTCTGGAGCTCCAAAATACCTAAAAAAAACCCTTGACTCTGTGCAGAAACGGGCGGTCCGTTTGATAGATTCTCCCATCTTAACAGACGGATTGCAATCTTTAGAGCATAGGCGTCAGGTGGGAATGCTGTCCTTGTTCTACCGGTATTACAATGGAAGATGCTCCGAGGAACTAGCGTCATTGATCCCCTCGGCACCGGTGCATAGTCGGGAAACACGCCAAACACGCGCCCAACATTTGTACACAGTTGATATTAGTCACATGAGAACGGGTCGTTTTTACGATTCGTTCTTGAGTTCAACAGCTCGGCTGTGGAACGATTTACCGGCCTCTGTGTTTCCTCCCTCCTACAACATGAGTCTCTTCAAGACCCATGTTAACTCCTTCCTTTCCTCAAAAAGACCATCCACACAGCATCCTCAAAGATGACATAGGCCCTGAGGGAAATTATTTTCCTCAGGGCCTCCTGTGTGGAGTTAATGTAAAAAAAAAAAAAAAAAATAGAGGAATATGCTTCTTTTTCTTTGCAAAAGTAAACCACACTAGACTGCCATCGCGATTTTTCAAATTGTCAATGACTTTAGTTTATTTTTAGTCGGGTTTAATTTAGGAGTTGGTTTTGATAAAGTTCCCCACTTAATTTGCTTATGCGAGGATACTAATTGTAAATAGTATTTGTTTTGCCGGAGTCAGTGCAATATTCATGAAATTATGACAAACTAACCGTTGAAAACAAACTGGTCTCACATTTAAGAAGAAATTTTAAAATCCTTCTTATACCTTACCAAAATGTTGTAATACATAGTTCGCGGTATAGGGGAGAAATATCCTGTATTTGTGTGGTGGGTTAGAAAATATCTTGCATCCTCCTTGTTGAATTTCTTGTGGTGTGATGTTAATTTGGGATAAAATGTTTGGTGTATCCACTGACGCGTGTATAACTTTGTGTAGAAGCAATAAGTCGGAAAGTTTCCGTCTGGCTGTCAGAGAGTGTAGTTTATAGTGTAACATTCGGTTGTTATAAGCTCCAAATTGATCAGATAAACCTTTGCGGTAAGCAATCACACAGGTTAATTTTCTTTGTATGGATTCGATTCTATAATTGTGAATCTCATAATTGGAAGACCAAATAGTGGATCCGTATTCCAGAATACTTCATATTAATGAAGTGTGTTTTGTGTTGCAGCCACCCCTCGTACCGCCACCTGGCAGAGCGTTGCGGCACTCCGTACCTGCAGCGCGTGCTGAACCAGCAGCTGACCAACCACATCCGCGACACGCTGCCCGGCCTGCGGGACAAGCTGCAGAAGCAACTCTTGCATTTGGAGAAGGACGTAGAGCAATACAAGTTCTTCAAGCCCAATGATCCTTCAATTAAGACAAAGGCTATGCTGCAGTAAGTGTATATTCATCTTTATTAATTACATTACATTGGTGATGGGCTATGCCTGTCTCACTAAGAACTCCTATGTTAAGAGCAGGCGCAGTTTACTCGTCTCTTTGATAAAGTTTACCTGGTTATCATTTAATATGTGGCTATATCTCCTGGTTCCACAATGTGTCATGCTGCAGTAAGTGTATATTCATCTTTATTAATTACATTACATTGGTGATGGGCTATGCCTGTCTCACTAAGAACTCCTATGTTAAGAGCAGGCGCAGTTTACTCGTCTCTTTGATAAAGTTTACCTGGTTATCATTTAATATGTGGCTATATCTCCTGGTTCCACAATGTGTCTTTTCCCAGGTAACTGAATCTTGTCCCCATCAGGACAGGACAGTGGCATCGTAGGTGAATTGGAGTGTAATCAATGATTTTAATAATCAATGATTACAGTAAGACTGATTTACCCTTTTATATTACACTTATTTACCCCTTTATATTTACCCTTTTATCTTTCCGATATATATGGTAAATTGGGAATTGATATTATCGGAAAAACTAGCACGGAATCAATAATTCGATTAAAAATATAATTTAATTATTATTTGATGTACCTTTTTGTTTAGCAGGTTAAAAAAGCAATTCTTTTGTACCGGGTTGCTACCTCCTTCTTTCTTGTATTCATGAGTAGTGTCATTTCATAATAGACGTAAAAAGATAATATTATATAATAAACAATAAAATTATTCGTGTCATCCAATTTAATGTAGATCTGAATGTAATGGAATCTTTCGGTTCAATTTTCATCCACTTCTCAAACTACCGAAATATGTTAATTTTCATACACGTGCTAAAAATAATTACAACACATACAATAACAAAAATTAACCAATATTAAAGTTTACTTTGATTTATTAGTATGTGATCAGTGTGTTTTTTTTAGTTTTTTTTTTTAGACCATATTTTTTTTACCTGCCCCCCCCTCACTTATTGCCCACGTTGAGAACCTATGGTCTAAAGTCGTATCCATTTATGAGTTGTACTGATGATAAATTTGTCTCCAGGATGATACAGCAGTTGCAGTCTGACTTTGAGCGTACTATCGAGGGATCCGGCTCGGCACTCATCAACACCAATGAGCTGAGCGGCGGTGCCAAGATCAACCGCCTCTTCCACGAGCGATTCCCCTTCGAGATCGTCAAGATGGAGTTCGACGAGAAGGAATTGAGGCGCGAGATTGCTTTCGCCATCAGGAATATCCACGGTGTCAGGGTGCGTACCATACCACCATAAGTGAATACTGCATAAGGGTTCCATAACAAAATACAAACATTAAAAAAGTATTATGTACATATATGTGTGTAAGTAAAATTTACCACTTAAAATAAGTTTTTGACATGTTTCTCGCAGGAGCATTTACATACGCATCCGACTTGTGGTAATTAATGCTCACGGAAGCTGTTCGGAAGTTCAAGATGTGTAAATGCTTATGCGACCGTTTATATCTGTAAATTTATTTATAAAGGATCTGCTACTTTCAGATTTACGCGATTTTGTCAATAAAGATGAAAAGGCCCAATTAAAGTGTTGAAATAGAAATTGGCTTTTTAAACAATTCTCCATGCGCTTTTGTGCCATCAAAGGCGGAAATTAATGGAGTTCTTTCATTTTATCCGAATGACAGCTACCTGACAGCAACCGACTTCGAATTCAAATATGTAATGTTAAAAACAGAAACATTGAGATTAGAAAGGATTGGACCGATAATTGAATAGAAGGATGCTCATTTTCAGAAAACTTAAAGAAGTATAAACAAATATGTACTTATTAGTTTTATAGGAAAAAATCCTACGAAAACAACTGTCTTTTAATTTTTGACATTTTGCAACGACACATTTTGGTACTATTTCTTGCGGCAAGTATCTCAGCTTATCAAACTGATTTTATAAGCTGTGAGAAGGCTGGAAATTCGTGCAGACGCGATTAGACCTGTCAAAAAACTTTCGAAAGAATCTGTAACTTGCTTTAAATTACGTTACGTGACTTTTGGTGTTGTTACATTGATAATTTGGTCATAAATCGCTTACGTGAACAATTTATGGGAAAAAACTTTCAAGTGTAAAAAGCTAGCCTAAAATGTTAAAAGTTGTTTTTAAATAATATATACAGGGTGTCCGGGGGTAAAGTGCATTAACTTCGGGAGGTGATTCTACATGATATTATAAGTTATTAATCTTTTTTACTCCTACCGTAATGCAGAATCACCTCCCGAAGTTAATGCACTTTACCCCCGGACACCCTGTATTTGCAGAAGGATTGTATTTGGACATGAGCAACTCGTAAACCTATTTAAAAAACCACAAATAAATAAAAGTAAAGAAAAGAAGAAACTAATCTAGTATTATGTTTTATTTTTGTGTTATTATGTTGTGTTGCGCTACCTTCTTTAGCCAACATTTCGGACTGCGTTACATTTTCCATCATCAGGTCAGATGTGTAATTGAAAAGTTGGCTAAAGAAGGAGGAAAACAGCGTAATATTCCAAAAAATAAATCACCCCAACACTTTTGGTCGTGAAAATCTCAAATCATATCAAACTAGCCTAGTTTTTTTAAATTTTACCATGCTCTGTTTTATCCGGTAACTCCGCATAAGAGTCCCAACTGCTCCGTACTGTCCGGAGCCAGGGGGACATTGGATTAGTCAATTCATCTGAGGTAATGTTGTAAGGCTGAAGAGCAGGAAAGGAGATGGAGAAGAGGAAGGTTCGGTAGTACCTGGGTATTCAGATTGGGTCACCAAAACTCGACTAAAGCCATTTCAAGCAACGTTTCCATTCTGTCTTTCTGTCTTTCATCATACTGAGAGTATCTACCATTCCAAAATACAGTATTCCCAAAATCTTAACATTAACAAGGGAGATCTTGAGGAAAATAATTTCATCTTTGGGGATGCTATGTGGAGGGTCTTTGTAGGAAAAAGGGAAAGGAAGAGGAAGGTTTGAAAATCTGGGGGTCAGTGTGTCCAGGAGTGACTGACGGATGAATCCTTCCCTCCTGGCTCGCCACACAGTCAGTGGGCATCCACGCATCCACCGCCAAGACTTGGGACAAATCTCACCCCATCAATCCCTGCTAAGCAACCGGTCATAGCTTGGCACTTAACCTATGGTCCGGGTGTTGGTTCCCGCGTACCAAGTTAATGATTTGTGCGTTGTGTGTTCCAGGTTGGCTTGTTCACCCCGGATCTGGCCTTTGAGGCAATAGTAAAGAAGCAGATCAGCCGCCTGAAGGAGCCGTCCCTCAAATGTGTGGACCTAGTGGTACAGGAGCTGTCCAATGTTGTGAGGATGTGCACAGACAGGGTTAGTATGGAATTTAGAGCTAAACTAAAACTCACCTTTTCAGACAGTCGTATCCATAAGTTAAAAACCTTTCACCTTCGCCTTCACGACCCGCCACATTGTAAAAAACTAATAGTGTAAAAATATAAGCAAATTCTTATTTTTAGCTTTTGTAAAGGTCATTTCATGGAAATCTCCATTCCTAAAGAATCCTAAATTCTCTTTCAAAATAAATATTAATCAACTTTGGCATTAATCTTCGTATAAATGTAAAACCAACAGTAATGAGGGTAGCAAAGGTAAAATCATACAACGTCCAGTGTTTTCAATATAATGTCCTCCGCACGCAAATGTCGTATCTTCCCCAAGCATAAACTTTCTAATAAAGTGTGTTTATCGGAAGTGACCTGCCAGGTAAGTATGTTTCTTTATCTATTTGTAAATAATAAAATTAGATAGAGCCTAAGAAATCATAATAAATTGTAAAGTGCCCTTGAGGTGATTTTTCACAGAAACAGCACTCTACAAATTATCCAATTATGGTGCTCCAGATTTTATGTCCGGGTTGAATCTTTCCCAAATGAAAGACTAAACCCTTCCACACACTTTTCCACAAATGAATATCTAGTAAATTAACGCAATGTAAGTGCACTATATAAGAATAAAACAATACAAGAACAATACGTCAATCCACCAGAAACATAATGGGAAAATATTTCACCGACTCCAGATATTTTCATATCAGAGGGTTCGGCTCTGATGAAATCCTAACTGGTCCGATAAATCCTACTGATCCCTCAATATAAATATTTAAAAAATCTTTCGTAATCCTACATGTATTTAAAATGACCGACTTTTGCATTTTTATGTACAAATTTTTTGACAAATCTAATACGCCTAAATTTTGAATGAGAGAGCTAGGTATAATGCCAGTAGCCGAAATAACAAATGGTAATATTTTTATAGTCTGAGAATGCCAAATTCTTTTAATTTCATTTCCTAAATCTGTATATTTTCTTATTTTTTCAGAAACAGTTTTCTGAATATTACAAGAATTTGGAATAGCGACATCAATGATATAAGTTATTTTCTTAATTTTGTCATGTAAAACTATATCGGGTCTATTATGACTAATTGTTCTGTCTGTCAGAATAGTTTTATCATAATAAATTTTATAAAATTCATTTTCTAAAAATGAATTTGGTTCATATTCATAATATGGTACATTACGGCAGTCAATCAAGTTATGTTTAATTACCAAACTTTGGTGAATTATTTTTAAAACTTGATTGTGCCTAAATGTATACTCGGACGGCGCTAATACAGAACATCCCGATATAATATGTTCTATAGTTTCCGGAAAAGCCAAACATTTTCATCTGATTTGCATCTTTGATGATATGCTTCCTATAATTTTTAGTATTAATGACTCTATCTTGTATGGCAAGCATAAAGCCTTCTATTTCTGCGCTCAACTCTCCAATACTCGACCATTTGTTTGACGAAAATTTGAAGGTGGAGGAATCGGAGTGGGAATGCGAGAGGGGAAGGGGAATGGGAAAGGACACGCAGGGAGAAACAATTTCTTTATTAAATGGCATAGCAACGCATGCCTGGACCCAGCTAGTTTATAATATGTAGAGATATTACGTTTACTGTAAAAGTGTGCGTGAAGGCACAGTCATCCAAAACCATCTCTAAAGACCAACTATTGCTTCTATCGAGCGCCTTTAATAATAGTGTTGCACTGTCGGCTGCAGATGTCCCGCTACCCCCGGCTGCGCGAAGAGACGGAGCGCATCATCACGTCGCACGTGCGCCAGCGCGACCAGATGTGCAAGGAGCAGCTCATCCTGCTCATCGACTGCGAGCTCGCCTACATGAACACCAACCACGAAGACTTCATCGGATTCGCCAAGTAAGCAAACAAACAAACACCCCCGTCCATAATACTTACTTTTCATGCAACGTACGGAAACTTGTGACTTCGTACGGAATTTATTGTTAATCAAACTCTACAATTCAAATGATTCGTCTATCAAGTTTTAATTTGTTTTTTTTTTTAGTTTTTATCAACAGGTATAACAAAAATCTCTGAAATTACTATATTACTATCACTATATTACTTGAGCATATTCTGGCATATTCCTTTGAGGCCTTGAGCATATTCTGTCCGCTTTGCAATAAAAAGGAATATTTCTGAATGTATCCGTAAACTAAAAACTGTTGTCGAAAGGTGATGAAATACTCTTTCAAATGTTATTATTAGAATAAACGTAAACCGCCTTACTCATAATCGCACGATTACGTACTAACGGGTAGGTGAAATTGTTGTACAAGTTTCACCTAACCCGTTGTATTACCGTGGTATTTATCTTATGCTGCGATTATGAGTAAGGCGGAAAAAGTTTCAAAAATGGCTCATTTTACGTTTTTTACTAAACTAAACATTCTGATAATGAAAAAGAAACATATACACACTAATTTTATTAGGCAAATAATGTGTTATGAAGGTTATTGTCACTGCACTTTTTTGTTGCTTCATAAAAAAATTATTAATTAAAAATATGCAAAGTTTCATAAATTTTTTTCAAATTGTGATAGAAAACTTTGTTTTCATAGACATGCGCATTTTAATTTTTCTGTGGTTAACTTCTAGATTCGGATATAAAGTGTGGTGTTTTTTCCTTTTAACACCGTTTAAAAATCAGATTTCTCACCATGACAGTAAGTGAGATATGACGATTTCTACGAGACCTAGGTGAGCTGTTCCCAAAAAAAAACCTCTTAAAACCCTAACCCTAACAAAGGATAGTAATTTCAGATTTTTGGTTAATGTTTTTAATTTTATCACATGTTTCCGTACACTGTATATTATATATTGTAACTGGGGTGTTTTAATATGTTTTTACAAGAAACTAGTTTTATTGTTTTATGCAATTTAAATTTTATTTTGTAAAAAAATACACTTATCATGTATTAAACCGTTTACACTACTAAATACTGTAAATGGAAAAATGGTATCACTTCGACCGTGAACTGACAATATTTCATAAATCACATAATTTTAATTTTAAAGGCATCGTATATGCTGTTGAAACATTCTACAATGCTACAATATATTATTATTGGATGTAAAAATTATTCATGCTTTTTTTAAATTAGTTCAAACGCGGTAGAAAACAGTTTTTTTAACGCTTCCTTGTAAAATGAAAATATATGGGTAGGAAACATAGATGGGAGATAAACAAGGGAGATGAGTCGTTAACACAATGCCATGCTATCAATATCCTTCACCCACACTACTGCGAATTGCATCACATACCAAATTCATAATTTCATTGTGCGCTTTTATAATTACCGTGAAGTTTCACGGATACTGTATCGTGACGGCAAAAAAAGGCAATAAACGTACGTTCCTTAATACAATAATGCTGCAGCCCTTTTAAAAGATGAGATACACAATGTACGTAGGTCTGTTTCATCCAAACGAAAAAAGTCATCATTTTCTTGAATCTCTCTCACACACCGCACCATGATGTCTCCGTAGACCCCTACCTAAACTACTAGCCGTGACCATAATTTTGAAAGTATGGAATATAGTTACAAGGATAATATTGAAGTAGCCAATTCCAAAAATTCAAAAACGTCAAATGTCGATGCACTGATGGTTTTGCTTTTGTTCCATATAATGCTGCAGCTTTTTCTTACACACTAAATAATAAAACATTGCCTCAGTTCTTATTTGTCCAATATACTATTTTAGTTTTTGTTCAATCTCCACTTTAAAATTAAAAATAAAATATTAAAAATTATAGTTAATCACTTTACTAAGAATTATTTAAACTAATGGTACCTTTACCTTTACGGAAATAATTTTATCAAACACCTATCATAATGTTTCATTGAAATAATGAAAGAAAACCTTCTCCTATAAAATTTTCTAATGGTCTATTGGACAAATACGAACTAAGGCGACGAACAGTCGAAAATGAGACAAACAGTAATGTATGTCTGCACCCCCCCAATGGGAACATACAATCATTATCTTACATCTCCCTCATTCGTGTAAGGAAAATTAAATACAATTCCCGTCGCAAAAAAGTAGTACTTTCGAGGAAACAGTCACACATTTTTCTTGTGTGTCTCACCATTATTTAATGTGTAAGAAAGAGCTGCAGCATTATAAGATAAGGAACGTGTGTTTATTGCCTTTTTTTTGCCGTCACGGTAATTATAAAAGCGCACGTTGACTACGCCACTGTGATAACTATACAATTTAGTCATAACTCGGCTTCAGTTGGAACGCTTTTATGTCATATCTCCTCTTGTTTTCATTATCTTTATTAAGAAATGTTAGTAGTTCACTGTCGATTTGACTTTGTGAGAAATTATTCTCGATTTATTTATTTATTTATGAATGGTGGCAGAAACTGATTTATTTATTAATGCTATCGATGTGGTTATGTATTCGAACATATTATAGTTTATGTTGAAGATGATTAGTGCTTTAGGTAATTTTGTGGAAAGGTGGGCTTACAAAACACAAGTCTAAATGTGGAAATAATTTTACTACTAAAATAATTTTATTACTTATAAAAAAGTGTTGTGCAAAATGGTACCATTTTTAAAAGAAATATTTAAATTTAAATGTAGTAATGCAACAGTTTTGATTATGATGCATTTTATATATAGTATCTGGAAACTTGTAGTACAAATAAAAAACTGGAAAATCTGCATCATTTAAATTTTTTTGATTTGCGCTTTTGTTTTTGAGTTAATTGAGTCCAAAGTTGTAACTTTTTAAGTAAAATTTGAAAAAAAAATTGTCACTAGTAGTTAATATAAGCTGTTTAATTTCTTTTAAAATACGTTACGTTGCAGAAAAAAGTAAAAAAAAATTGAACTGCTCAGATTGAAAAAAAAAAGTTTTGTCTTCTCTATGTGATGTAGATTCATCAGTTTCCCGCTTGTACTACGAGTTTCCGGACACCATGTATGTACTTCCCAAGCTTCCTTCCCTTCCCCACTCCCTTCAGACTTACAACATGACCCAGTTGGGGATGCCATAGTCCTACTGACTCTGGACAATTGGGATTCTTCTGCGGTACTCACATTAAAAAATAAATAAAATTATACCCTTTTTTAGTGGAGAATTTTTATAAAATACCACGAAAGATGCCTTAGTAAGCTAAATTTGAATTATGTAACACTTCCATACAGTGTTACATCGAGATACGAGTGCCCTAATACGAGTAACATTTGAGATACGAGGAATGCCAGGCTGACTAACAGGGTAAAAAAACCTTTTGTTTGTTATGACTGTACATATTCATCTTCTCATAAGAGAGATTTGAAGAAACACATTCTGACTCGCAGTGGAGAAAAACCTTTTTCTGACCGACTGTAAAAATTGTTTTATCAAAAACAATATTTAACATACCACATGATGACACAGTCGAGAAAAACCCTTTTCATGTTCGGACTGTAAAAAATTGTTTTATCAAAAACAATATTTAACATACCACATGATGACACACAGTCGAGAAAAACCCTTTTCATGTTCGGACTGTAAAAAATTGTTTTATCAAAAACAATATTTAACATACCACATGATGACACACAGTCGAGAAAAACCCTTTTCATGTTCGGACTGTAAAAAATTGTTTTATCAAAATAATATTTAACATACCACATGATGACACACAGTCGAGAAAAACCCTTTTCATGTTCCGACTGTAAAAAATCATTTAATCAAAAAAGTTCTCTCACGAACCACATGTAAAAAAACCTTTTGCTTATTATGACTGTACGACTGTACGTATTTATCTTCTCATAAGGGAGATTTTGGGGGCTGGAACGGTTTAATGCATTTCAATTAATTTCATTGGGGGGAATTGCTTTGACATACGAGCAAGGTTACGGAACGAATTAAACTCTTATCGAGATATCACTGTATAGTGAAATTACCTTTAAAATACTTTAAACGGTCCTAATGTATTTTATTATTATTGTACAACAGAATAATTCCAATTACAGTACAATTTAGTTACCCTATCAGCATTTAGGCAAGTGACTCTTCAATAATATTTTTTAAGGCATATAAAGAACAGTCACTTATCCAAATGGTTTGCAATTTCATTTAACAGCACCATCCTCCTCGTCATGCTATGCTTTGCCAAGACGTCTGTTCTGCCGTTCGGTACTTTTAATAAATCATGATGTCGACTTCGGCTGTAGTGGTCTGGTACATATAAATCATAGCATCCCAAGAGAAATGGGCTATCGATGAAATTGAAATTAACCAATGACTAAATTCTTGTTAAAATGTTACACATTCTAATATTCAATCAAAGATCTTCTATCTTAGAAATCACTTCATATTCAAAATGCAGTTCCTTCTCAAATTTCTTTAAATTAGTAGCACCTCACTTATGCCACACCTCCCTGCCTCTTCCCAACCTCCCTCTACCCAACTCCTTGCCCTCCAACCCTATTGGGGATGACATAATTCCACTGGCTACACCACTATTTTATAAATGACTCTTTTGTGTTTCACGCACTTTTCCACAAATGTTTAGTATTTCAGGTGTTGCTAGATGAAAAACTAAATTTTACTCGAAATTCATTTAAAATGACCCATTAGTGCATAGTGTCCGAAAATGTGACTTTTGTGAAATTGGCTGCAACTTTATTTACTATAATTATCTAATTCACACTTCATCCTTACCAGACTTTATAATATAATATCAATTTTATTGTTAAAAAAAACCTTTGTATAAATTATTTCTACTTATTTTATTTTAGACCGGATCATTTTAAGCGCTGTTTTTCAGACTGGTCTTTTTTTTCCTTTTTTTAAATTGTGAATACCGCACAAGAGTCCCAACTGCTTGAAAGCTAGTGAGACTATGGCATCCCCAATTGAGGAGCATTTTTTTAAACTCAACAAATGCTTCACCCAGTTTCACATGAATAATATTCTGTATTTTTTAAACTTTTTTTTGCGGTTAAATGTTTTCAACGCTTTTTGTATTTATGTTCAACACACACTTTTTAACAGATATATCTGTTTTTTATTAGCTTTACTTGCTTAGATACAAAATAATTTAAAAAAAAAAAACAAAAAGCTCTCAGAATTTTTTTATCTCCGACATATGTTGAGTTTTAAAAAGACACTTCTTAATTTGGGTATGTTGTGAGGCTGAAGGTAGTAGGGAAGGAAGAGGAAGGTGGGGGGGGGAAGTGCAATGTGAAACTGATCCAGTCATAAATAAATAAGTTATAAAGGTTTTTCTTGATCAAAAATTCATATTGAAATAAAATTATCAGTTACAAAATTATAAATAATGTTATATTGTGTAAATCTCTGTATTTTTTATTTTGATCTCTAAAGTAACGATAATCTTTACTTCCAAAATGGCTTCAGGCAATTCTCCGTGCAAAACACAGCCACGTGAGTTTATCCTTTTTCTTACTAAACTTCTTCAAATATTTATAATTTTAATCCACTTCTACTCTCAATAATACCATTGCTTTATGAATAACTTCCCCAGAAAAGGGTCTGCAATATGAAAACACCATTTCTATCTAATCATTCTTTTTAACCAAAGTTCATTTCACCGCAGTATTAAATTATTGGCCAAAAAACCATTAATTCTCCTCGAGATTCATGAAATTTTTAATACACCATTTAAATTAAATCATTTACTACTAATGAAAAATCACAAAAAGTAACCAATTATTACCATGCAGATCATTTTAATTGAATAAGTTTCAATTTATGACATCTCATAAATTTTTTAATCGAATTCTTAACCCTTCGCGCCTAGACATAAAAGTATTGTCGTCAAATATGACCGCTTGACATTCGTAAATAGAATCGCTGTTTTTTAATGTGTCCTAAAAATATGGGGGCTGTCCGCAAAATAAGGTCTCCAAGATGCTGCGGCCACGAGGAACGATTTTACACGCGATCCGGCAACACCGGCGCGTGGCCTGGTTCTCCTATGCCAGATCCCCATCACCCTGCACTCCTTGTGACGCTTAATCTTGGCGTGGTAGCCGTTCGTGATAGAGATACCACTCGCCGCACCGGCAAGGGTGAATTACGCCCTATAATTAATTTTTTGTGTGCAAATAACAAAAAACCCTGGTAGACATTCATTCTCAGCTGCATAAAGTGTACAAGCGCAAAATGTTGGAAGGTCTCGTCTCCAGTCACGAATTCGTCTCAATCAATGTCGTAGCACTCAAACTGAAATACCTTTTTTGAAAGCACATAAAACTCTTTCATATTTTAGTATTACAAATCTACGTATGCAATTAAAAATATTAAAATTTTGAATGCAAACATAGATACAGTTTTTAAAGTCATTGATAGTTTTTATGAAAAAAAATATACATTCACACTCTTGTCACTTCACCTTTATTTAAGTTTTATATACACATATAAAAATTTGCAAACCTCGTCAAATATTTTTCAAGTGCCAAATGTTGTTTCATAGAATTATTTCAAAATTTTCAGGAGCATCTATGGTAAACTTTTAAATGCAAATACAAAGTGTGGTGTTCTGTCTTTCTGACACTTTTTAAATCATAAATATATCTCCCTATAATACAAAATGAGATAGCATGATTTTTACGAGTCCGTGTCAGGCTGGGAGAAATTTCTCCCAAGAAGGCTACAGGTGTTTGACATACGAGAGAAATATCTCCAAATATTGCTCTAGGGGTTAAGAAAGGTTAAAATTAATTTCTTAATTTGACGGGAATGTTTATAATGCTCGCCCTATTTGATATTGATAATAATATTATTGTATGTATTTAAATTAAATATAACATTGTTGGTTAAATGATTTTAACATATTGTTTTGTAATTCAAATTTTCGGACACTATGCACGGACAGTCCAAATAATAATACGTAAGTTTCAAACAATAGTTAAGAATTGCATATTGTCTATGCGAATCCATCTTCGCATAAGACAAATTATAATAATTGTCAGTTGCGTTTCCTTCATTACAGATGAACACCAAATGAACGCCAATGAGATTAATGATGATTTTTTTTTAATTGAAACTGAAATGCCATTTTTGGATGACTTTTGGGGTGATGGATTCCCAGAGACAATATTATGTTACTTTATTTGACTTCTTACAATATAACATTTGGCGGGGTAGTTACTAAGTTTTGATAACTCTGAAATCAGTTTCTTTGAGTTACACACAAAACCATACTTTCTTTCTTCGCCCATGTATGCCATAACCAGTGGCTGTCCTTCCTTCAGGTCAATTGATCAAAAACCTCCCAAAACTATAAGATGATACACAATACTATGCAAATCAAAACAAGTGGTATTATTCTAATGTATTTGAAATCCACCGCGAGATAGCAAGCAACGGCGAGTAGTGACATCTAGTGTCTTATAAGGAAGTTTTCTTTCCCACGCACTATTATTGGCTGGGTCAATTTATTAAATGTCCCAATATCATGTCTTCTGTCTCTTTACGCGCCATACAATAAACGAGATGGCACTATGTCGCCTAGTAAAAATGGTTTTGGAATCTGAAGACAGTTTGGGTCATTGCCATGATGGAGAGAGCATGATGAATATTATGCGTGTGAAAGAGATGTCTCGTCGCATAAAATAATTTTATATGAAATAAAATTTTTCTGATAGAGATTTCATTCCTTCCTCTCCTTAAAAAGACCCAATGTAATTTGACTCTCAAACTCGTGAGATACCTACAAATGAATATCATCTTATTTAATTTGATATTATATCATGATATCAATTTATTTTAATGACCTTCCACTTCTGGAGCCGCTTCTGGCCACAATTCATATTATCGTCTTCTAAGTAGGTTCCTCATTGCTGAGGATCATGACCCCCACTCCAATTTCCATGGTGGACAAGGCTCCTTCACTCCTCATTATTTTGCGCTGCATGGAGAGCCAAGAATACCAAAGTACCGAATGCCAGTGATACTTAGTCACTCCAGCGCATTGGTGACCTTCCTCTGCTTCTCCTGCCTTCCAATTTACGATTGACGATGAGTTTCCCCAGGTCGGAGTCCTCAGTTTGCCAGTAATATGCCCAAAGTGTTTTATGAGTTGAAAGTTGAAAGCTTATTGTGAATGCCTAAGCTCTTCCAGAAAGGATATATTTGTGCATCTGGCTGTCCATGGAATCCTGAGCATTTTTGTCCAGTACCATATTTAGAGGATTTTCGAGGACTTGACTCTGTGTTCATGTTTCCATACCGTTTAGAAATATGGGGAAAATCAGTGCCCAGACAAATCTCATACGACGGTCTTCGTTATTTCTCTATCGTTCCATGTCTTTTGCAGCGCGAGGAAATAAAAGTATGGTTTTCTGTGGAACTCGAAAAAGCTGATTACTTAGTTGTAATAATTACCCCACGTTTTGACACCATATAATAATATATTATCGCATGTTACTAACCTTTTTAATAAATACATCTATTTGAATTTCACTTTTGTTTGTTTGAATGAATGAAGTGGAATCTTGGAAGTTGAAATTACCCCACTTCCCAACATCCGATCGAAATGAAACTCAGCAGCTAGACTTGTTATCGATGACATTGCATTTTATTAACTTTTCTGGTAGCAATCATGCACACACGCGGACAAATATCCATTTCTCTGAAATTCAATGACATTACAGCACTTAATATACAAAATAATTGTCGATCTAATCCAATTGGCATTTTACTCAGTTGGGAGCGTGGTTAACTCTCCAGTTCCTGGAAAGGAAAGTTCAATTCTCAGTCAAACTAATTAAAGTTTTAAAATACATTTGAAAATAGATGTATTGTAGTAAAAAAACTTTTTATACAAGATTATGTATATTGTCCTCCACGCTAGGAGTTCTCCTGTGTAGTGGTTGATATACATTTCCATTACATTTTATGGATTAACTATATTGCATTCCTCATCACGAATCATCACAGATTTGTGCTTTCCTCTTTTGTCACAGTTTGTAATTCTTTAGCAGCATGTTTCAAGTCCTTCATTCAATTCAGAAAAATGTGATTTACGGGTGTGATTTAATAATTACACTTCATTTCTTTCATAGGCTAGCTTTACACTCGTAAGTATTTTCCGTTCATGTAAGCGATTTATGGCCAAATTACCAATGTAAACGACACCAAAAGTCACTTAACGTAATTTATAGCATGTTACAGAATTTGTTCTTTCGGAAGTTTTTTGACAGCATTTCCAGCCTTCTCACAGCTTTTAAAATCAGTTTGATAAGTTGAGAGACTTGCTGCAAGAAATAGTATTAAAATGCGCTGCAAAATGTCAAAAATTAAAATACAGTTGTTTTCCTAAGATTTTTTTCCTATAAAACAAGTATTTATTTACACTTATTTAAGTTTTCTAAAAATGAGCATCCTTCTATTCAATTCCAATCCTTTCTAATCTCAATGTTTCTGTTTTTAACATTACGTATTTGAATTCGAAGCCGGTTGCTGTCAGGTAGCTGTCATTCGGATAAAATGAAAGAACTCTATTAATTTCCACCTTTAACGGCACAAAAGCGCTTGGAGAATTGTTTAATTAAAGCCACATTCTATTTCAACACTTTACTTGGGCCTTTTCGTCTTTATTGACAAAATCGTGTAAATTTGACAGTAGCAGATAGTTATTGACAGAAAGCAAACATCTTACTGCAAATAAATTTATAAATGTAAACGGTCGCATGACCATTTACACAGGTTGAACTTCCGAACAACTTTTGTGAACATTTATTACCACAAGTCAGATGCATATGTAAATGCTACTGTATAAATTCGTAAGTAAAGTTTTAGCTAGGACTCACACCTCTCCAAATAGATAAAATGAATTGTATGTTTGGGAACCAAAATAATTAATTGTAAGAATTATTAATAGATGTCAGTAGATGCAAACTCTCACTCAGCCATGGAACTAATGTTATAAAAGCCTCGTTTTTGGGTTTTTTTAACTCCTCTTCTCTTCGCTATAGCTTCGTAACAACATAAACTCCTTGGTCTGTCTTGGGTAGTTTGAATCTACCAATATTCACAATGTAATTGGGAATATAACAAATAAAATCTGGAGTCCTTTTAGTTTCCTGAAGATGCATTATCATTTACAAGTTTCCTTCCTCCAAAATTTTACAGCTACTATGGGTAACCTGTCAAAAACATACGTTAAGTCGTAAATTTTACAGCTACTATGGGTAACCTGTCAAAAACATACGTTAAGTCGTAAATTTTACAGCTACTATGGGTAACCTGTCAAAAACATACGTTAAGTCGTAAATTTTACAGCTACTATGGGTAACCTGTCAAAAACATACGTTAAGTCGTAAATTTTACAGCTACTATGGGTAACCTGTCAAAAACATACGTTAAGTCGTAAATTTTACAGCTACTATGGGTAACCTGTCAAAAACATACGTTAAGTCGTAAATTTTACTTATGAGTGTAAAGCTAGCCTTATAATATCTTTTCTTGTAAATATTTCAATACTGGAAATGAAACAGGCTTATAAGTGCCAAAAATCAAGTTCAACACTTACCTCAACTTAAATTTGTTAGGTACTTAGTCCTATGTTTATTTCTGGTATTCATTTTGTACTTTATTGTATACATAGGTATTTTTATCATATTTACAAAAGCCATACAGACAGGTGTAAATAAGTCATATTCCTATAATTTATATTATAAGCAGCCAAACTATGTGCACTAATGGGTTACAAATTAATTTGTCGTAGAAGTAAAATTTATTTAATGCTTACATTTTATGGAATTAATCAAGTTTAATTTTATTATTTGTTCTGTGTTAATTATTGTTTAGGTTCAATGAGAATTTTGATACAGACATACCTCGATATTCAACGATCAATTGAATCAATAAAAGTGAAAATCCCTATAATTGACACCAATGCCATGCATTTTTATTTTATTTATTTCATGCAAAATAAATGTGTACATTTCATTCAGTTTTTAGTATTATTCATCCCCCATGTTAGAGATGTCCCTGTGTTATTCAGCTTGCTTAGTTTAGTTATTGGACACAGCTTAACATTCAATGATGGTATGACTATCTAATTTCATAATAAACATCAATTCATAGATGTGACTTATCAAATTTCATAATAAACATCAATATGTAGGCGTGACTATCAAATTTCTTAATAAACATCAATAAGTAGGTGTGACTATCAAACTTTTAATAAACATCAATTCGACTTTAAAATTTTATAATATACATTGTACGTAGGTGTGACTATCAAATTTCATAATACAGTGAAACCCTCTTAAGAAGTTTCGTGGTTTAAGAAGTTTAGTTTTTTCGGTCCCTCGGCTCAATATTGGCCCAACTTTTCCCACATGTAAGGTTTTCCTGCTTAAGAAGTTAGTTTTTTCCAGTCCCTTGGAAAACTTCTTAAGAGGGTTTCACTGTAAACATCAATCCGTAGGTATGACTATCTAATTTCATGATAAACATCAATCCGTAGGTATAACTATCAAATTTCATAATAAACATCAATATGTAGGTGTGATTAGACTATTTTTATTAGTACCTTGGTATGACTTTCAAATTTCATAACGTACATCATTAAGTAGGTGTGACTATCAAATGTGTCAATAAACATAAATACCTTGGTATGAATGTATCAAATTTCTTAATAAATAGCACCGATTTGAAAAAATGTATTTTAATTATCCTGATTGTACTTTCAGTGCTCAAAACCAGTCGGAGAACGCAGCCAAGTCGCAGCGAAGGGGCGCTCTGGGAAATCAGGTCATCAGGAAGGGCTTCATGTGCATCCACAACTTGGGCATCATGAAAGGTTACCATTTCACTTCTGAAGACCAAGCGGTCTGGTTCTTGTCTTGTCCCACTTCTGTCATGGTATCGGGTGATTTGTTGATGCGCTGCTTTGGTTCAATGGATTATTTGTCTGTTTTGTGTTTATTGGTATCATTTTCGACGACCTCCGTAGTGTAGTGGCTAAGACTCTTGACTCACAATCCGGAGGTCGCGGGTTCGAACCCGGCGTGCGCAAATAAATTTTATTTGATTAATTTGTGTTATTTCACAATTAATTAATTAAAAAATAATATATAGTATATTTGCGGCACGTTCCAGAGTGGAAGATACTATCAGTATCGCCCTGGTGTAAGACCACCATTCAGAATTGAAACGTTGCTTTAAAATGGCTTTAGCCGTGTTTGGTGACCAGATCTGAATAGCCAGGTACTTCCCACCCTTCCTCTTCCCCACCTCCTTCCCCTCCCCACTACCTTCAGCCTCACAACATACCCCAATTGGGGATGCCATAGTCTCACTGGCTCCAGACGGGAGCAGTTGAGATTCTTGTGCGGTATACACTGTAAAAAAAAAAAAAAAAAAAAAAAAAATCATAATCACTCTAAGGATGTAATATACAAATCTGTCATTAAATACTGTGCAAGACTGTTGTTAAATACGAGACTGGCATAAAATGCAAGACTGTCATTAAATACGAGACTGGCATAAAATGCAAGACTATCGTTAAATACGAGACTGGCATAAAATGCAAGACTGTCGTTAAACACGAGACTGGCATAAAATGCAAGACTGTCGTTAAATACGAGACTGGCATAAAATCCAATGTCATTAAATACGAGACTGGCATAAAATGCAAGACTGTCATTAAATACGAGACTTAGATAAAATGCAAGACTGTCGTTAAATACGAGACTGGCATAAAATGCAAGACTGTCGTTAAATACGAGACTGGCATAAAATGCAAGACTGTCGTTAAATATGAGACCGGCATAAAATGCAAGACTGTCGTTAAATACGAGACTGGCATAAAATGCAATGTCATTAAATACGAGACTGGCATAAAATGCAAGACTTTCGTTAAATACGAGACTGGCATAAAATGCAAGACTGTCATTAAATATGAGACTGGCATAAAATGCAAGACTGTCATTAAATATGAGACTGGCATAAAATTAACGACTGTCATTAAATACGAGACTGGCATAAAATTAACGACTGTCATTAAATACGAGACTGGTGTAAGATACAAGACGGACATAGAATATGATACTCTCTTTAAAATTGAGTCCGGCTTAAAATACAAGACTGTCATTAAATGCTTAAAATGCAAGACTGTCATTTATACGAGACTGGCGCTAAACGCAAGACTGTTTTTAAATACGAGACTGGTTTAAAATGCACGACTGTCGTTAAATACAAGGCTGACGTAAGATAAATGACATATAAAAAAATCTGTACAACGGAAGTGGCTATCAACAAAATGCTCCTAAAAATACATCAGAAGATTTAGAACATTATTTAAGGACCTCACCGTTATAATTCAATAGTTAGTCAGCACGTTTTACAATTTTTTCTGCCGTTTTCTATTCTTTTGCCAAAAGCTTCCCTATAAAAGTATATAAATTATTTATGTAATCGTAATACGTTTACGCGATCGTAAGACACGCAAAAACTTTAATTGTATTTGTTTTGCAAATAATTTTCATTGGTAATTTGCTTCTGTATTTCAGTCAAATACCATATTATTTTTGCTTGATTTTGATTAGCACTTAAAATACTGTTACGAACACAAATTCCCCATTTTTTTGTTTTTTTTCGCTAGTTTGGTGGTTTTTTTTGCTATTTTGTTTGATGCAAGTAATTTTGACTGGTGGATGGCTTGTATTGTAGATTTTATGCATTTTCTTAAAGATTCCCTCTTAAACATTTTCCCCTGTAAATAAACTTGTTTTAAATTTAACACTACTGAAAAACAATCATTTACCTTACGTTAATGATTGAATGAATTGTAAATTTAAAACACTTTTATTATTAGGGCCAGTACACAGACTTGCATGCAATGTTTATAAATGTGCACAGAATGACACAAAATTGTATTTACGTTAAAAATACAGAACAAATTTGGGATTTGACCACTATTTCACTAGGTGACCTAAGTTGTAATCAACATCTGTTTATCTCATTCGGAATGAATCTTTTTCAATATCGAACCACCCTTGCAAGTCACCCGTGCATAAATTTTATTCATTGGTCAACTTAACCTTTTTTGTACCGTTCTTTTGTTGCTCTAAATATGCCCTAGTCTTAACCCTTCATGCTTTCAAATATTTTTACCTACAAGTTTTAACCTAATGTTGAATTTCTCACGGAATTTCGGAATGCTACCGAGGTGTTGTAAATGTTCTATCTATTTCTTAATTTTGGAGTTGTTGTACATTCAAATACCATTTTAGAAACTAAATGAAGTTATCTTTCAAATGTATGTATTTGAAGTAAACATTATTTAAGTTGTCATCAATATTTCTAAATAATGAAATTTTAAAATCAGACATGAAATTAATGTTAAATAAACAAACTTACCGAAACATTTTGACTCAAAACGTTCATAATTATGAGAGAATTCGATACGTAGAAAACACACTCCTTTTGTTTAGGGCATTAGTAAGAAAAATGTCACTTCACCATTTGTACAATAAAGTTGATTGTCAATGGAAAGATCCCGCCAAATTGTAATCATGACTTCGACAATTTTTAGGATTTTTTCCATGGAATGAATATAAATATTTGAGACAAAATAAGAAGAATAATTACATTTATTTCTAATGGCGAACAAATCACAATACGGATATTATAGAAAAAAAGATTAACATACTTTTATAATAGTCGCGACAATCAATTTATTTCCGTTCGCTTTGCGGATGCATTTCATCAACTAAATAATAATTCACTGAAACTGCTCAAATGCTTTGAGAAAAGATAGGTTACAAGGAAAGAATGCCAAAGACTTATCTTGCTATATCTTATTCTCGATCATCATAGGCTGCTGGTTCTTATTAAATGTCTTATAACTAGTTTAAAATAGTTTACACTGGTACAAATATTTCAATTCACAATACAGCGACGATTCTTCACAAGGCGTTCCGCGGCGGACTCACAATCTACCGCCCGGCGCGGGCGAACAAATTAATAGCGGGGTTTCACAATTCACAATAAAATGCACGGTGCTCATTAAACAAATTAACATAACACGCGTATACCAGGCGATATTACAAAGATGCATAGAATAATTCACATCATCGGCGGGTAAAAACAATCCAATATTACACTTCTGCATAGCGGGGAACAAAAAATAATACTCGTGGTGCTAAAACATTGTTGGCACAGCGGCTGATCAAAATACACTGTATCTTACGGGCAGTTTTAACTCACGGCCCCTTGGTAACAATATTATGCAGTTCTGGCAACTTACAAGCCCTTGGCAAAAGTAAACAGACAAAGGGTAGGTACTTGACAAAGCAACAAGCAGTTATTCAGTTTCTAAATTCATAGACAATCAGTTATTTAGAAACATTGATTGATTGGCGCAAACATATAATATTCAGATGTCCCGGTCAGATCTTAATGTTTAGTAATGTCCTTCCGAGGCTTAAAGGTTAATAACGGAATCTACTCAATAATCTAAATTTGTGTTCACATCACATGAAGCCTAAAGTATCTATTCTCCTAAAGATAAGTTGTCTATTGATTGAAAAGATTGTAGATAGTTAGCTGACAATGCAATGGCCGCCCACCCCGTGGGCCAAATGTCCCTCAAACTTAAGACGTCCTTTGCCGTCAGGAGGATCCCGCGACTACTGGTTCGTGCTGACCTCTGAAAGCATCTCCTGGTTCAAGGACGAGGAGGAGCGCGACAAGAAGTACATGCTGCCGCTGGACGGACTCAAGCTGCGCGACATCGAGCAGAGCTTCATGAGCCGCCGCCACATGTTCGCCCTCTTCAATCCCGAAGGGCGTAACGTCTACAAGGTTAGTCTCATAACCAAATTTGATAATACTCAATGTTCCTGTTAAAGAGAGAGGGGTTACAACAGATCTGTAGGAGTAAGACTATGGTTGTGGCTCCGTACTTTGCTGAAGAAATGTACTGACGTCAGTAGCCGTCTGGTTACTGGAGAAACAAGTCGATTATGTAGAATGTGGTCCAAACTTCATCGCCCTCTTAAATTGAAGATTAAACCCCCCTTAGTGAACTCGATGGCTTTGTCAGCAATCTTGGGAAATTCCTCTATCCAGGTGATATTTGGAAGCCGCCGGTTGTCACCCTGTGAATTCTATTCTTCTTGTACCCGTTCAACGGGCGTTGGCTATCATGTTGGCTTTGCGGACTTTGTTTACTGCGGCTTGGTGGAACAGCTCTACAGTAGACTGGCCAAACCACTGTCTCAGGTTTTTCAGCCATGTATAGCTGATAAATTGATAGATATCGCGAAGAAAAATATATGAACATAGTATTTGTACGATTTTCGTCTCGATCGAGTATGAATTTACTTATGATATTAAGGTACAAAATTCGGTTTTACTCTATGACCTGTAAAGATGACACTCGTCTTTTTGGCACGCGATCGGTTGGCATGTTGTACATATGACACTCGTCTCAAATAGATTAAGAAATCAACCTGTGATATTTCGAGTCCTTATTAATACCTTCCTTCACAAAGTAATACAGTCATTCACACAACACACACTTCCACATCATCACAATAACATGAATTTGTATTTCAATATTCCAGGACTTCAAGCAGCTGGAGTTGTCTTGTGAAAATCAGGATGACGTTGACTCCTGGAAGGCGTCATTCCTTCGCGCCGGGGTCTACCCCGAGAAGACGGCCGAAGCTTCCAACGGAGACGAGGTAACGTAGCACTAATAGAACCTTTTTACTTCAAATTAACTTGAAAATAGAGCTATTTAAAATTGTGGTCACCACATCCTGTTAACTTTCTTGGCATTTTTACATTGTGCCAAAAAAATTATAATTTTTAATTGTATTGACTGTTTAAAACAAATGATTTCTTCAGTCTCTACTTTTGCATAAATGTACATAATTTTCTTTTGGTAGTTATGTAATCTCACACAAAGAGAAGTTAGGTTTGAAACCTATATTATTAGTTATGATAATTTCTCTGCTGCTGATAAAATTTATCTTCATTGAAAATTTTCTCATATTCCTGTCTCTGTGTAAAATTTTGTTAGAACTTGGAATTCTCTGTTTTAATATTTTTCCTTCACCGAAAACGCTACTTGGATTAATTTATTTAGTTATTGTGCCATTTTACCCATCTTTCCCGAATGTTAGATTGTGTTATCAATTTGCATATTCCATCAGCTTAGTCAGATTATTATTTTTTTTCCATTTTCCCAAATGTGGTTTTGCCTCAAATTTAAATGTCAACAGACTCCATAGATTGTGTGCAAAATTCATAGAAGATAATTTTAAATAGAAGGGATGTCATAAATTTTCATGCTCAAATCCATAGATAAAATATTTACAATAGATGAGTGAGATATAAATTCTTTATAATGATTATTATGATATAACATCAAGTCAAGTGATAACCAAGTTATTTCTTCCTAACATATAAATCTCCTTGGCTCCGATCTTCTATGTGACGTTGCAGTCCCCCTTTTTCATGTCCGTCCATAATAGAAGGAAGGTCGGTACGTCTCTTCTTTTCGAAGGGTCCGCATTGTTTGTTTTTGGTTACTTTTTAAAACTTTTTGAGACCCTCTCTTCTTGCTTTTGTTTATTTAATCTTTCTAATGGATGTTTTTTATGACCACTCTTGCACTGGTGTGACTGCTTCTGCTTGAATAATAAATAGTAGTAATGATGAAGTACAGCAGAGTTAAATTATTTATTTCTCAAATATTTTTCAATTTTAAAGAAGCGTCACTGTGTAACGTCAGATTATCACGTACTTTGTTTTTACCAATAACCAATCATTTTAGTGTAAAAAAATTATATTGTATTGAAACGATATTTATGAATCACATCTGCGGAACTTCTCTAAATTATTAATTTTAATTGCATAGATCGTCGCTAGCTAGGGTGATTTTTTTAAGATATTTTCTCGATTATTAAAGTTTTTAAAACAAATAAAGTTCTCAAACCATTCTTGAGATTCTTTTCACCTGTTTGAAAAAAATAATTGCTTCAATTTTTATTTTCATGTGTCTTTTTTTTCTTTTTATTTTCAATTTTTATGCTATTTATCTATGACTTTCCCTTCTGCAAGTGACAGTTTTCAAGGCATCTAATATTTATTTGAATGTTTTTATTCCCAAATAATGTGGCTTATTTCGACAAACCACAGAGTGAAGGATATGAGGTTTGTTAAACAATTTAGAAAATTTGATTTCTCAAAATCCTTTTCTGATCTTGCTCTTTACTGGTTTTGCTGTTTTTTCCACTTATTTTTCATTATTTATATCTTATAAAGTTGAATAAAAATATCGTTTTAATTTGTAGGCCTTTTGGAAATGTAAATAATAGTCACATGAATGCTTTTAATATCAGAAAAATATTAGGTTAGGTTTGTGAAGAGACAAACAATTGAAACAAATAATGTATCCGATTATATTATGTAAACTTTCTTCAATTCGCACATGAATGCCCCTTAAAGGCCTTATACACCTCCCTACAATCAATGGCAATATCGGGGCAGTGTATTTTAGCATCACCAGTCTGTCTTCGACCGCTGCTCAGAGTGAAACGTTGTTTTGTACTTGCCTCCATAAAAATAAATGGAAAGAGAAGCCTGGACCAAAGTCATTGAGTTATACAAAAAGGTGTTGGTATGGTATCTGTATGGTAAAAAATGTAAAGACTGTTTTAATTGGCAAGGTAGGAGGGTATGAAAATACTTCTGGAAGTTTTTAACGCGGAGGATGATAACGGCAAGAAAACTACTTTGGCCGAGTAAAAAAAAATTAAATGATTCTCGCAGCATTACCATAATTAATGGAGTCACCATCTAAAGTAGCTCTTCAAAAGACTCCACGTCAATTCTTAAAAGTTCTTCAGGTCTACTAGTTCCAGTACTCTCATTACATTCATGTGGCTCAAATTACAGCATTTCGTCGACCAGTTCTTCACCCAAATCTTCCATTTCCTTTTTTTTTTTTATATAATTGCACGCAAGTAAGTGCTAGAGCCATTCCAATTTTTAGAAGTTTGGAAAGTGTTGATCGATGAGCGCTTTGCTGAAAAACCAGTTTCACTTGGCGGCAGGGATGATTATGTAGAGAAGACGCCGATTTTACCTCCACCATCACTCCCTAAATCGCTACCAATTGCAGGGAGGTGTATAAGGCCTTTTAGGTATAATTAGATTAGAGATATGGATTCAGCATTGTGGAAAAAGTCATTTCACAGCTTTTTAAACTCATTCTCGCTTCTTTTTGCACATTTAAAAAAATATATACAGTAGAATCCGGATATAATGACCCTCAAGGGGCCGGCGATATTTTGTCGTACTAACCAGACGACGCACAAAACGACCAGATAATTTATGCTTGTTTTTACATGAGACACGCAAAACTCCTTTCTACAATTGAAAAACGCTGGCTTCACGGAACTCATTGTGTGGAGCTTTTAACCTAGTCACAACAGATGATAAACACTGACTGTGATTTACGTGTGTTAATAAGGATAGGTGTTAATGCGCGGGGAGTATCCGGGCACGGGAGTAGGCGATTCGCGGGGCGGCGAGGTATTGGTGCGTAGGTTTTGTTAACAAAACACTGCACGTAGTTCTAACTGTTATTTTTAATTGATAAACTAACGTTTAAACAAGGTTTTTATGCATAGCACAAAGGGTAGATAACAAATATTATAATCAATAACTATCAGCCTGAAACACTCATCTACATTGAAAAAATCTTCCGAGAAAAGATACTGGCCGCCAACGGGAATTGAACCCGTGTCCCTCTGATTGCCGGTCAGCTGCTCTGACCACTGAGCTATGGCGGCTTATCTAATACCCGCCAAATAATTCAATATATACTAGTGTTTCATTCGACAATTTATAGGAATTTAAGGAACTTGTTAAGTATTTCAGCAAAAAATGCAGACATCATTAGTCTCGACGCCACCTAGCGGGAGATTTAGTATTAACAATACCTCTCTCACATAAATAAAGTTGGTTGTTTTCAGTTGGAAAAATGTAATAATAAGTAATTGTCGAATGAAACACTAGTATATATTGAATTATTTGGTGGGTATTAGATAAGTCGCCATAGCTCAGTGGTCAGAGCAGCTGACCGGCAATCAGAGGGACACGGGTTCAATTCCCGTTGGCGGCCAGTATCTTCTCTCGGAAGATTTTTTCAATGTAGATGAGTGTTTCAGGCTGATAGTTATTGATTATAATATTTGTTAGTTCTAACTGGACGAATTATCATTAAAATAGGTCGCTTTAAGCAGTTGGTCGCTTAAAACGGTGTCGCACTTCGTTATATCCGAATTCTACTGTATTAAAAAAAATCAAATGGATACCTTTTATTTGTGTTTGAAGAAATTGTTGGTTTCTTGACAAGTTTGTATGAATGTTATTTATTTAATTTTGGTACTAAAAGTAGCACTTTTTATAGTACTTAAAATATGATCAGAAAAGGAATTTGATTGGTTGAGTTTGTCAACGTTTACACCACCTGCATATAACATACATAACTCCAGTAGATAGTTGTTGTGCTTTTCACAACTATATTATATTATACATTCAAACTGTACAAAATCATACTTTTCAGGCACCACTTGTTTTTTGTAAATTAATTATTACTACAATAAACCCTTTCTTACTGACGAAACTTATATGCATGAAATACAAAAGCCATATTATTGGAATTGCAGCAATTTGAGTGGTTTTTTAATCAATTTTCTATCCTTTTTACATTGATTTTATCTATTATTTTGTAGTGTCAATTATTGGTTTTCGATCAACCCTCGTTTATTTTGTGTAGAACTTAAAAGTATTGTAATTTGGTCCCAAATTGGTGAGTGTGATGTGAATTCTACTATGTTTTGATTTTATAATTAAAAAAAAAAGTTATTTGAGTGATAAAAACATAATATACACCAAACTAACAAACCATCTCTCCGCAGGGGTAGATAGAGAAGATGTGAGTAGAATAACACTCACAATCCTTCATTCACTTTCCTACATATTTCGGTTTATCGCTTGGCCCGACTATAATAGTTTTTTTTTTAAATTAACCCCACAGGCCTCAGGCCTGCTTTGTCGGAAGGTCAGAATATTTCTGCTTCGCAAAAAAAAATCCAAATATATTATATTTAATAAATAATGTATTATAAATAAGCACATAATCCGTGTAGAGTTCGTAAGCATAGATATCACCAATTTTACAAGTATTATCTGTGATTTTAATACAGGAACATGTTTCTGTTTTCTTTGTAAAACCAATCTACTGTCATCAGCATCATTGCAATCTTTCAAAATATCATTGTCCTTATTTTATTTTTACACGGGTTTAGTTTACGAGTTGACTTTTGTTAACCAACTTTTATAACTTTGATAACCAACAATTCCCCACTTCCAACCAACATGGTCCCGTATGTGAGGATACTAATCGTAAATAATATATTTTTTTGCTGAAGTCGGTGCAATATTCGTGGAATTATGACAAACCAACTGCTAAAAACTCTCTTATAAAATACCTTACCAGACTATTTTAGATTGATTGTCAGTTACTAACATCAACATTCCTCATCTCTCGATGAATATACATAATACTATGAGCAGGAAAAAAATTATAACAACATAATTAAATCTAAACTTGAATGTGAACACCGTCATACAAATAACATACAATAATGTTACAATTGGATATTGTCACTGTTGACAAAATATGCATGGAATTTAAATAATGTGTTAAAATATATTTTTAAAAACACCTAAAATATACACACAGTGCATGAACTCAAAACAAAACCTTAAAAATATATTCTGTCTTTTCATGTTATGTTATCCACTCGAGCGATAGAGATTTCCGGATTTTCAGTCGTTGATTCGGCCATTCTATTTATTTAGTAATATAATATCTCCCAATTTTATTACTTACATGTATATTTCGGTTCCATGCCAACTCAGAATGAAATCAACTCAGAAAGATCATTAAAAGCTATGAAAAAATAATTTTAAAATAGCCGGTAACCCTAACCTAACAACCTATTTAACCAATTTTTTAATATTTTTTTATCATCACTCTTAATGACCTTTCTGGGGTGGTTCTGAGTTGGTTTCATTTCACCGTTTCAAAAAAAATAAATTATCCATATTTAATTTTAATTCATAAAAATCACCCACTCAAATTTGGGTAGCAATCGCTCGAGTGGTTGTAGTCTTTTTCTGCAAATGACTTTTCTATATTAGATAGTTACATCATTTGTGAATTTCTGTATTATAAAAGTCTGTTTTAAGTCTACTTCCATAAAACATCATTTGAAATTTACTTTAAATCTTTGTTCATAATAGCCTGGTCTGTATTTTTTTTTGTTTAAATTATTACTTTAAAAAAATAATCTCTCAAAAAACAATCATGTATGTACTAATAAATTTGTTTCTGTTTCCTTTTCCATTACAAACGCTGCCTTGGACCAACACCTACACTGGAAAAAAACAAACAAATTACTTATTACACCAATCATAAAATCACTCTACTATTTGATTGCCGCTACCATTACTACACGGAACCATCAAATTTTCCCTGTTCTTTTCAATTTGGATAATTTTGCACCGTGATTGCGATGGCAGTCTCACGGTGATAGCGAAAACACGTCCAGCATGGATCCACAGCTCGAGAGACAGGTGGAAACGATCCGAAACCTCGTAGACTCGTACATGCGCATTGTGACCAAGACTACCCGTGATTTGGTGCCTAAGACCATTATGATGCTCATCATCAACAATGCCAAGGATTTCATCAATGGAGAGCTGTTGGCACATCTGTACGCTTCCGGTGATCAGGTGATTATACTTTTTGTTTCATTATTTTTGCACAAAACTTAAATAATAAGATTTTTTTGTAAAATATCACCTCTACGGCTTTTTAAGGGGGCAGACCAAGTGCGTGGGCGGTAAAAGGATGTATTTTTCATAATTATTTAAAGCAAACGATGAATGGAATTTTTTTAATTAAAACTGATAGTCAATATATACATAAAGAAGTTTGTATATAAATTTTTGTACACGAATCTAAGGTATGGTTTGCGGTGTACGCCGCTTTCAACAGGACACTCCGACGACATAGCTGCTCGGCGGTTGACAGCAATTAAGCTATACGGTTCATCAGAAAAATAAAATAAAAATATATATAGAAACTAGACATATAAGTTTATGGCACCATGTAGGAGAATAGGCCACTTGCATGGATTTCATAACGACTTTGAAAAAATCGTGTGGATAGATTTTTTTTAATAAGATTACGAAAATGTTAGTAAAAATGTTTAGAATTGCATGGTTTTTTTTTATTTTTAAATAAATAAATCCATTATTTGAGCTCGTGACGTCACTACATGAAAATGTCCTGTCTCCGATTATGTTCCCTTAACTTTGATTTCCGGCGAATTTTAAATTTGCTTTTAACGTTCACTAGATTTATTGTTTGTTCCATGCGAACTTATCCTTTGGTTTGATTTTTTTATAAAGATGGCGGTGTTTTCACAGATGTTACGAAGAGAACCCCGTACAATTTATTGATATTTGTGTGGAAAATGTTCTTTTTTTAAAAATGATTTTCGGCTATGTAATTATCGTTTTTTCGCACCCATAAAATTATGTCCCGTCTTTCCGGTTTATAAAAAATGGTATGATTTTTCGGATTGAAATTATCAAAAAATCGCCAGGGTTTCAAAAATACGATTAAAAAAAAAATACAGAATGTCTTAGAATATTTGCCTAAACTGGAATTTTTTTTTTTAAATGTGATGCAAGTAGCCTATTTTGTAGAATGGATTTTTGAACAGTTATTCGAATCGTTTTTGTTCTTGTTATAGGAGGCAACTTTCTGCACTATAGTAAAAATTCTTATTTTCATCCTAAAAGTATGGGGGGAGGCCTTAGGGCTATTGTGCTATCTTCCATGTTTCAAGATATTCCCAGTCCCTTTAGTAACATTTATCAGCCATAGGTCACCCCAAGTGGTGCGTTACGTTTGGTGACTTAGCAGGGGTGCCCGGGTTCATGGGGTGAGGTTTGTCCGGGTCACCAACTGCGTGACATTGGATCGAGAGAGACTGGTTGAGGAAGGCCTTTTGACCTTTCCAGCCGGACTCTCAACCCATCGCCTTGCACCGCAGTTGGAGGGATAGATTCATACGTCCATCACTCCTGGACCATAGATTCCTACCCACCCCTCATACATTTTTCCTTTCCAGAACTTTCTATCCTTCCCTTCCTTAAAAAGACCCTCCACACAGCATCTCCTAAGATGACTTAGGCCCTGAGGGAAATTATTTTCCTCAGGGCCTCCTGTGTGGAGCTAATGTAAAAAAATCAGGGTTTTCATATTACTGGTTGAGTTTGTATCCATATTGAGTATATTGTTCCTCCCCCCCCCAGGCCCAGATGATGGAGGAGAGCCCCGAGGAGGCCCTGAAGCGCGAAGAGATGCTGCGCATGTACCACACCTGCAAGGAGTCGCTTAGCATCATCGGAGACGTGTCCATGGCCACGGTGACCACACCCATGCCCCCGCCCGTGAAGAACGACTGGCTCGCCCAACAGGGGGGTGTGGACAGCGCGCGCCTCTCTCCGCCTAGCCCCGGGGGACCCCGCAGGGGGGCTCCACCCTCTCACCAAGGTGCTACCCCCCTCTTTAAATTTATTCATTTGAAATGATTAACACTTGGCCTCCATGGTCGAGGGTCCTGCGTGCGCTAATAAGTTTTATTTGTTTAATTTTTGTTATTTTGCAATTTATCCATTTAAAATAATATGAAGTGTATTTGCGTCACATTTCAGGATTCAGTCGTACCAACAAAACAGTGTATTTTAATGTGATTGTTTTTTTATTCGTTTTGTAATGACGATTTATAAATTCCACATATGATAATCAATATATACTAGCAGTTAAAAACCCGCTCGGCGGATTTTTGCTGCTAAGCCCTGCGGGCGGCGGGCGGTTCGGCAGTAGGCTTGTAAAAAACTTGATGTACGAAAATGGTTTTGCGTAACGCGTGGATGTACTTGAATCTTAAATTTCAACCGTACAGACGCTAGGGTATTAATTATATATAATTATAATATTATATATAATTTCAGTGTATGAAAGTGTGCATCCTGCTAAAACTCAGAAATGAGTCCCGGTACGATCAAAGGAGTTATATGTTGTGGTAGCCCTTTATCCTCCATTTATGTAGAAGGTTCCCGTTTTTACCTGAAGGGTGTGTTTTTGAAGATATAAGGGCTGGAAGTTTCGCCCTCTAGAAATTTCTAGAACAGTCCAGAACATTTGAGAGCATTCTAGAATATCTTAGAACATTCTGGAATGTTCGGGAATAGTCTAGAAAGTTCAAGAACATCCCAGATCATTGCGGAACATTCCAAAACACTCTTGAATGTTCTGGAACATTGTGGACCATTTAAAGCTTTTTTGTATGGGTGGGGCTATCCACTGGTAGGGTCAGTTCATCCTCATATCAACTCCCTGAGCGAAGCCGGGCATTCCAGCTGGTTGTTAAACTGTATGAATATATATTTTTTAAGCCATAATAATTTTCACTGGAGTTCCTTATTCCTAATTTTTTATATATTTTTTTTTTTTTTTTTTTTTTTTTTTTTTAATTCCTTTATTTTTCCCATATTTTACAATTTATTTTTACATATTTGAAAATCATAACAATAATGTGGGAACCCACTAAGGCGCAGCCTGTGCGTGGGTAATATATTTAAAAAAAGTTTTTTTTTTTTAGTACCTAGAAAAAAACAAACAGGGGTATATAAAGCAAAAACAAAAATTGTTTAAAACATTTTGTACAAAAAGTGTATACAATAGTGTACGGTTAAATAAGTGTAAGTGTAATTAATGATATACATTGTAATGATAGGTGTAAAGTTTGTGAGAAAAGTGATATGAAACTAAATAAATAGAGTTTTTAGAAACATAAAGTGAAATAAAACTAAATAAATAGAGTTTTTACATCTGTATGGTTTAGCCATAATTTTAACTCTTTTACGAAATGCGGAAGTTTTGTTGCAACTTGAATATGTTTTGGTAAACTATTGAAGGTACGAGGTCCAATAAAACTACTGTGAGTTTGCATTTGTTTTGTGTGTGTTTGGGGGGTATAGAATACATTATTATTTCTAATGTTGATTCTGTTTACATTTTTTTCGAATTTGTTTACGTTTTTAAAGATATATTTCATAGTTTGCAGTATAAATAGTTTACGGAGACTGAATAGTTTAGATTCTTTGTATAAAGCATCTGTCGAAAATGTTTTAATTCTATTATACATAACTTTGATAATATAATTTTGAGTTGTTTGTAAAGGTTTTATAAAAGTATCAAGGGCACCACCCCATCCTATTATTCCATACATGAGTGAAGATTGCACCATAGAATAATAAATCATTTTCAATTTGTCAATATTCAATACTTCTTTGAGTCTGTAAAATATGTATGTAAGATATCTCAATTTAGAAACGGTATTATTTATTTGTGAATGCCAATTTAAATTTGTATCAATACATATACCCAAATATTTTATCTTTTCAACTTTTACAATTTCAGAGCAAGATGAGCATATTACTTGATTACAGTTAGTATTATGAATTCTAATTTTAAGGTTATTGGGGGGTTTGTTTTTACTGTTTTTATAAAAAGGTAGGTAAAATGTTTTATTGTTGTTTAGGAAGAGTCTATTACTATTTAGCCATGATGAGACATGTGCAATACATTATATTACTTTGGTGACATGGTGGATATTTTGAGCATGCTATACTCTGGGGTTCTCCAGCATCCAGGGTCCGTATTTATTGTTATATTTTCGTACAAGAATGCCTTCATTCTTAGAGAACCTAGTATTTTTCTCATGTTCCACTATATTCAGATAAAATAATGCTGAATCAATATTCTGTGCCATAATAAGGCCTTCACAGCAAGAAAGTTAAGTACTGATGCAACAATATAAGCACCTTCTGAACGAGTAGCTAGAATCCAATTAAAAAAATGGCATGCTAAGTCGGTATATCCAGCAATTGGAAATCGAAAACTGCCAATATTTATTCATTAATATTTACATATAGAGGAAAAATTCACTAAGCCTATGTACATATTTTCAAATGTCTATGTACATATCTTCAAGGGTCCGAGTGGGTTAATGTCACCAAATGTTCCTCTCTAATAATGAAGTATTGTTCTGGTTGTATGCAGGTTCCCTGGGCAGCATGGGCGGTGGCTCTGGAAACCGGGGGGCACCAGCTCCCCCGGCCAGCGGACGCCCGGCTCCCCCGCTGCCCTCGCGGCCCGGCGGCGCTGCTCCCCCCGTACCGGGCGGACGCCCACAACCCCTGCCCGCCCCACTCATCCCCACGTGAGTACTACACCATTATAAGGAATTCCAACACAATAAAGAACATTGAAGAAAAGTTACTAAACGTCGCCTTAGTTCTTAATTGTCCAAAGACCATTTTAGTTCAATATCCGCTTTAAAATTAAAAATAAAGTTTAAAAAATGATAATTAATCACTTAACTAAGAATTTTTTAACCGTTTTAGTGCTATGCTTATTTTGCAATATATAGATAAAAAGCATGTAACATGGACGAATATCTATCATTTTAACGATTCTTTCTCAATTATACTAGTAAAGAATGATATTTTATGCTTCTAATAAAAAAAACTACACATTTACAACCACAAAAGATATTAAAAAATATAAAAATGTAAGATTATGTCACTTCACATTTGTGTTTACCCGCGCGAAGTCCATGTAATCACTTTTTACAGCGAGAGCGCATATGAGATTGGAACTGGTGCATTGCGATGTGCAATAATGTCACTTCCGTCATCACTGCCTCCATTTATCGGAACAAAGGTCTCGTCGTCCGTAGTGTCGCTGTCATTTGATAGATCCCGATTGTCCGCAATAGAACTAACTTCCGACATGGTGAAAAATATGGATTCCCTTTAGGGTGTATTAAATTAACAGGATAAATAATAAATACAGTTATTAAGACACGCGCCAACTGCAAAAACCACACTGAAATTGAACTGGAACTCTCTCGAGGACGGAAAATGCTCGTTGAATATTGCTGCGATATATCGCTGGGTAGCACTATAACGGTTAAACTAATGAGACCTTTACCTAATAATGTTTCATTGAAATAATGAAAGAAAACCTTCTCCTCCTGTAAAATTTTCTAATGGTCGTTTGGACAAATAAGAACTAAGGCGACATAAAGTAACTTAACCTATTATTTTATCATGCTCTGTTTTGTCACTGTTCTGTTTTATCCAGTTACCATCTATGTATTTATATAAAATATGTACCTACATTTTGTGCCATCTATATATTTATGGGTCTTAAAAGTATAGCATACATTGTGTTTATTATTCCTTTATTGTTTAATGCAGTTAATCCCTATTATTATTGCAATTCAACCCCTTAAAGTTAAACCATCTACAATAAATGTACAAAATTCTAGGTTTTAAAGTCAAATAACGTTATATACAAAAAACATGCAAAAAAATCAATCTTCTAGTTGATTAGTCAGACATCTCAAAATACTACATTTTGAGACATTGAGGAAAGCAATATAAAAATGCTCTCCATAAATAAAATATTATTTACAGGTGTCTATGTTTTACATATTAAATATGCTATAAAATAACACCATTAGACATAACGGTCCAGTAACATTATTATGACATTTTGAACTATCCTACTAGTGATCCCGACAACATTAACATTTTGTTTAATTAATTACATTATCATACCTCACACGAGATGGGCAGATGAAATAATAATAATAGCTGGCCCCTGCTGGCCGCAAATATCTCAAGAGAGAGATAAATGGAATTCTTTAGAGGAGGCCTTCACCTTCGCCTGAGAGAGGGGTTCTTGCTTATGAATAATTTAAGAAATCTATGTAACATTTTTCAACAAAATTGTAAATAACATTAATTATACTTTTTTTTTTCTTACTTTTTTTTTAAACTCGGTAACATACCTATTTGCAAGAAATAAAATGCTTTTTATTTTATTTATTTATTATTAATTACATTATAATTGATTTGGTGGTGTTTATGAGTAATCTGAGTATTGTACCAGATAGAAGGTGCACTTTAACATTTAACTGCTTACTCAACTCAAATTTCGATTTTTCAGAGATGTCTTACTAAGCAACTGGACAATTGACATACTATTTATGAACATACCAGTAGATAATGTTATTTTTATATCTAATTTTTGTAGACAACGTTGTTTGGCTTTAAGACCTCGAATCGTAAAGAGAGCTAGAGCCTCTCCATTTGAATGATAAATCTGATTTTATCAATACATGTTGCAAACACAACTGTCGGTTCTATTCTATTTCTTTCTGAATCTTGTGTCAAAAAGGAATAGCAATATTGGTTAAAACTATAAAGAATAACTAAGAACACTGTTATTAGTATGGCATCTTTCTCCCTTTCTACTGCAAATCGCATTTTCTGCCTTCACACCAAATGCATTGCTTTCATTGCGCATAGCTGTGATGGTTTATGCAGTTTGGTCGTATCTCAGCAACAGTTGGCACGCTTCCATGTATTTTTTTTCTTTGTTTCTATTATCTACGGCTAAAACCATAGAATAAAAAATAACGCAAGAAGCGTCTTGTGGGCATGTTTTGTGATTCAATTATAGGCCCAATTTGGGCACACAAAACTGTGTTTCACCATGATTAAGAAATTCAAATTGGATGGCAATATTATTTGTAAGAGAGACAGATGCTAAATGGTCTAGAACCAAAAGGTTCTAAGTCAGTGGCACACTTGTATCCATTCAAATTTGAATGAGAGGGACTTAGGACAAAAATTTTGAACAATTCATCAAATATTTGAAGTTAATTTTCTCATTCTGTGTAAGTTTTATTCAAGTTCTGTTATTACCAATATCATTATAGGCCAGTTGCTTCATAAAACTGAAATAATCAAAGAACTTGAATAGAACTTTCACAGAATGTGAAAATTAACTTCAAATATTTGATGAATTGTTCAATTTTTTTTAAACAATCCATCCAAAGTGTTAAGGAGAACAGTTTTTTCATACAAAACTTAATTTTGGATTTGAGGCCAAAATACTTAACCTAATTGAAAAGTTATTTTTGAATCAAAACTTATAGCAAATAAGCACAAATATGTGCTACTTTATTTATTTATGTTTCAAATTTTAAAATATGGGCCTTTAAAGAAGTCGTTTTTTAATGATTTTAGAGCCAACTTTGGCAATTATTGTGAGTTTAATAATGCTAATTATTTAAAAAAAATATATATTTTGCTCCACTTTTATATAAATGTAATGAAAATAAAAATAAAAAAAAGCATTTTGATGGGTTTAAATTTTACTTACAAATGTCCGATTTAAGTTGGTACACAAATTTGTTGAATATAAATTAAAAATTAAGTCTAAAAAATGCCCTTTTTACAATGTTTTAATTTTTTATTTTATATTCCATTATATTTTCATAAAAGATTAGATAAGGTTAATTTTTAAATAAGTATCATTAACTAAATAGAAAATTTCCAAAATCACAATAATTTGGTTTCTCTAATGGCTAATACATATTTCGTAATTTAAAACAAAAATAAATTTAAAAAACACATATCTATCCGTCTTAGAAATTTAACCTTTACCGCCTTACTCATAATCGCAGAATAAGATAATACCACGGTAATTAATACGAACGGGTACGACAATTTCACCGAACCCGTTCGTTATACCGTTGTATTATCTTATTCTGCGATTATGAGTAAGGCGGTTAGAGTAAAAAATAATTTCTTCAAATTTTGCAAATTCACTTTGTGCCACCATTTTATTAATTAAATTATTAAAACACTTTGTTTTTACCACAATAATCTTTATTTAAAAAGCCGACATGTTATAGGGACATTATATGTACATATAATGTCCTGATGAAGAGAACATCGTTCTCGAAACATGCCGACTTTTTAAATAAAGATTATTGTGGTAAAAACAAAGTGTTTTAATAATTTAATTAAAAAATAATTGTTCAGTTGGGTATTTTGACCTCAAATCAAAAATTAAGTTTTGTGTGAAAAGGGCCGCTTATCTTAAGTTCCTCTTTAAGTTCTTTATTCTATGGTTAAGATCAAATACTTAAAACCCAATGTTGCCACTGATGCAGTGCAGTGTTGCCACTCTAGTCATTTATAACTTAAAGCTAATCGTTCTATCAAGATTTCCTTTGCATAATTCCTCAACAGAATAAAATAGCACACTGGCCCCGCTATCATAAATAATCTTTTAAATGTAGCCACCCTATCACTTTCACGTTGGCTGGATAGTGACAGCTGTAAAATTGACCGCGAGTGTTGCCAACGTTCAGGTAATAATGTGACAAGCATATAAATGATTGTTTGCGGTAGGTACTCCGCTGTAATTTGGTGAAGGTTTTAACTGTTGAATATTTCATTATTGTCCTCGATCTATTGTTCCAATCCACCATTAATGATTGTTCTTTGTATAAACTACTAACCTTATACTTGGTGGAACTTTATAATTATTTTTATTGTATTTTATCATTGGTTCATTTTAAGGCGTGAAATGCCTAAAATGCCTAAGTAAAAAGATTCGTTTGTACAGATTTTTCAGTCTAAAACGAATTAACAGTTTATTCACATTTTTTTACACAACTTTTTATGTGGATGATTGGGGCTTGTTGGAAAATGTTGAAAAGTGTTACACAGGCGATTTATTCATCTGAAGGAGAAAGGAATAAGCCTTGCTTAAAATAAACACCCCGACAAAAGGACTTACATCTCCATATCCATTTATGTGAAAAAATAAAGTTGTACAATTTTTTTTAGCTTTTACAGTGATTTTTTTGGTTTAATATGCCGTGTTGGGCTTCTTACTTTTTTTAGAAAAAGTTTCGGACAGCTTTACAGTGTCAATCGTCAGGGAGGGTGTGTGGATTGTGGTGCACAAATGATGGATACTGTAACGCTGTCCGAAACATTGGATAAAAAAGGAGGAGGAAGAACAAACAGTGTAATACTTTCGGCCGTGAAATTCTCAAAACTATATTACCTTGCTTTAAAAATAAGGAGGTTGTAGGAAAAGGATGTAAGGCAGATAGCTTCATGAATACATTTTTTTCTTATTCCTGCATCTGTTAATGGCCATTGATATTTCACATCAAGAACCAGTCATCCTGTAAAACCAAGTGTTTTCGTAATACATACATATGAAATATTTTGAATTAGTCTAAAATTTCAAATATTTTCTAAAGAATAAATTCATTAAAAATTTAAAATCTTATTAATTCAACCAATAAGCTTAGGTTGAATGATTGAAATTATTCCACTGAACCTATTTTACATGAATCATTTGGTGTCAATGCTAAAATCCCAGTAGTAAATCACTCGATGTCTTTAGATTCAGGTTTCATAACCCTGTTTCTGTATGTACATAGGTACTTTTGCTTGAATAATGAAAAGGTATTGAAAGCTTCTGGTATTGGATCACTGAAAAACATTCAAAACAACATTTATCTATGTTGCCACTGCTTAAACAATACTGCCCATATGCTAAAAATCACTCTTGTTTTCGAGATTCTGAGACAATTTCCAATTTCCTGATTTCTTTCGTTTCCAATTTGTGTTTTGGTTTTTGTCTATAAAATCACCTTTGCCGTTTATTTGGTCCTATGATCTGTTTCAATTGGAAAAAATCAGTATTACATTATTAAATTTGGCCAAAATTCGATTTTATTTTAGATTTCATTATTGTTAATTGTTGTTTTTGTGATTTCAAAGTGCTTTGGGCGATATTGTTTATTCTATATTGTAATATGTGAACTGATTTTTACAATGTATTCATTATTATATTTTGTCTTCCTAAGTCTATTTAAATACATTTGTATTATTTAATTTAATTTTATTATTATTTCTTCCAAATCACAATTTTAAAATAAACAAACTTTTTTTCACTTTATAAAATGCTTTCACAGTCGGTCAAAATACTTCTAAATATAGTTAGTATCTTGCTGTCACGCTAAATTTATCTGCTTTTGATATTAGTAAAACTTGTGCTCAAAATGTAAGTTTGAATCTTTGTGAGATTCTTACAGGAATTTATATTATGGAGGAAAGTTTTATATTATGCATACATCACAAAATTCTGATTAGGTTGTAGTTCTGTGCGAGTACAATGTGGACTTGTCAATTCTGGACAAATTCAGAATGCAGTCATCAGTTCTGAGCAAATGCAGAGTAGATTCGTCAGTTCTGAATAAATGTAGAGTAGATTCGTCACTTCTGATTAAATACAGAGTAGATTAGTCAGTTCTGGATAAATACAGAGTTGATTCGTCAGTTCTGAATAAATACAGAGTAGATTTGTCAGTTATGAGCAAATGCAAAGTAGATTTGTCAGTTCTAAGCAAATTCGAAGTACAGTTACTATTGAATCGGATATGTTTTTTCTGAGCAAATGCAAAGTAGTTTTGTCAGCTCTGAGCAAGTACAAAGCAGAATTGTTAGTTGCGGGCAAATTCTGAATAGTTTTAAGTAAATAAATGCAGAATTAACTTTTTTTAAATGTTTTGCATTTAACTTGCGTTCAAGCTAGCGTGCCATGAAAATTCTTACTCCTTATTAAAATTATAAATAAAAAATCAGTAGAATTACACAACTTTGAACTCGATAATTTTCCCATTTTTTTAACAACCTTCAAATTTCTGTTATCTCATTTTATCGCATTGCATTTCACAATATAATAGAAAGATACCCAATATATAAATGATTTATTTTTTATGTACCTAGTGTGTACTCATTATTTCATATTATCCATAGACATTGTTGAAATCACTTAAATCCATAGACAATGTACCTCATTCCATAGATAACATGTGTAAATCCGTTTGGTTTCAGACGGCGTTAAACGACAAACCCAACCAAGACTAACGTTTACTTTTACACGCGTTTTAACCGGCCATGCAATAGATCTATACTATACGCCATACGCCTGTGTTCCCAAATTGTTAAACTACAATGTCAAGGTTAAATTACACACCTGCAATGGATATATATACATATATATCATACACCTGCAATGGACGCTTGTATCGTCGTCATTCCTTAAAAATACTGAATTGATGTGTTGAATATTTTTGCACTGTTTCTCAATAGACGGCGTTGAATTTTGACATTTTTAGATGTGCCTGTTTATATTAGTACTCACAAAAAATTGTTAATATTAATAATAATAATAAAATCAAAAACACAAAGTTTTAAAAATATTTTTTGAAATGTTAAGCGGACAATTATGTGTGAAAACAATCAAATTAATTCATGTCTTTCAATACTTTTCATATTTTAATGAAGCAATGTAACTTTGCTTGTGTTACTTTATTTATACATAATTGCCAACCGGTTTCAGTAAAATTACTTCATTGTGTATTACATATAATATATTTCTGTTATAACAAAGATACAGATTTTCTGAAACTGTTTTGCATATTTGCATAATATATAAAGTGATGTTATCAAAGTTACAGCGTTTTATTTAATAATCCTTCACTAAAAATTATTTTTCAAGATAAAATAAATTTTTGAGAGTTGATTTGCTGGCATTATTTTCTTCGCAAATTCAGTATTTTGATATTCCAGTTACAGTATTAAAAAATTGAAAAGCATTTTCTTAATGTATCTACGCTATACGTGTGCAACTACATATTTTGGAGTTGGTTCTACATATTATTAATATGTATGTAAAATATATGATATAATAAACTATATAATTACAATTACTTAACCCATTTAGTGTTAGTATTGCACGAGAGAGAATTCTGTTCTTTATTGTTATTAATAAAATAATTATTGTTGTCAAAAAGTTTGTTGATTTTTTATCATAATTTGACAACAATTTCTATGTCAAATCAGTATCTAGAAAAAAAAAGTATTTTTCTGTATATTATACAAATTTATCATTACTTTGAGATTATGTTTTCGTAGAAAGCAAACATTCGAAACATTATTAAATAAAATAAATTCTTTGTTTTTAATCATTAATTTATTTTATTTTATTTGCTAACTTCATCAGGGTAATATTTTGCATATACTATGTATTTTTGTTTAATTTAAATTATACCCTTTTGAAACATGAGCAAATTGAAACCGATTGGTGAATAAATTTAAATAAATTAGTAGTTAAAAACAAAATGTTTGTCTCATTTAACTTTATGATTAATTTGATAATACAATTAAAAATTATCTTTAAATACTTAATTTTTTTTTAAATTCACCCTGTTAGTCAAAATTGTTCGCTCTCTAAGTCTTCCATAGCAAAGTCATCGAAATATTCTAATTTTCACATTAAAATATCGTTCAGTTTACCTTAGAATTGGTGGAAAAACAGGTCAACATGACGGAAATCTTTTATATTTTTCTATTCATCGAGAAAAAATATTTTCAAAAACTGATTGGTAAATTGGACGCAAGCAACGATAAGGGAATATACGTCTTATTATTATTTTAAGTACATTAAATTTCTCAATAGGAATGTTCAGTGTATTAAAGTACAATAACAACAAAAAACCTTTACAACAGATATTTCCTTGGGTTTTCTGGAGTCCTATCGGAAGTTGGATAACATCACGACAGATAAATCGTAATGAAAATCACTTATTAATTTGTTCATGGTAAATAGAGTTTTCATATTATTCTTTTGACATGCAAAAGTTTGCAGCTAAGTTTGTGTTGATGAAGAAAGCTCATTTAATAGAATCACTTTTTATTGGTTTAAATGTTGCAAATTAAATTAATACCAAATGCCCAGATCAGATGCCCAAACATTTGCCTTTTTTCCACCAAAAATAATATTTGAGCAACAAAAATGAATCCTCAAACAAATAATAGTTTCATCATCAATATAAAGGGCCAGTTGTTTCATAGAAATTCAAATGTAACATTGGCATCAAATGAACATTCAGCGCCATATTTTTTTTTTTTACAATTGAAAGATGAATTCAAATTTGTAATAAGTTGATAAGATTAACAACATGATAGTTGTCCTCTTGTACTGATTGCAATTTGTTCAAAAGCTGAAACGGACTTAGAATCGGCATCTAAACAAAATGGCGCTGAATAGCTATTTGATGACAGTGCTACATTTGAATTTTTGTAAAACAACTCGTCCTTATCATTTTTGTCTGTTAGGGTGGTTGATTTACAAAACAAAGTAAATTTAAATTGTTTAATATATTCTTGCCCTTCAATACAAAATCTTATGAGAAACTTTAATAACTTTATGTATTATTCTAGTACCTAAATCATATGATTTAAAATAAACATACCTAGTTGTTTTTTTTCAATTTGAATGTATGATATCATTAAAGAATTGTGTATAAAGTTATTTTTATTCTATATATATTAATTGTTGCATTATTTTGAATGCAATACATATTTAACCTTAGAATCATTTGGTTCCATTATTAACATGACATTAATATATTCTGCATTTTATATCAAAATACATATTTATATTTTATCATATTATTATTGTAAAGTTCCACCAAGAACAAGTATTGTGATTTAAAATGTGTGTAACAATGTTTGCCAATCAGTTCAGGACAAAAATGCAACTTTAAAAACAAAATTTCCACGTCAAAAGAAACACATGTCAAAATCATAATCTCACGCATTACAAAGTTGCCTAACTGGACTTTTTCTTTCATTGTGAAATCTAATGTATCCACATTCAATCAATACACCTTAACCATGTGATACTTTGAATACAAACACATTCACCATCGTAAAAAGTAGATTTTAACAAGTGTCGCTCACCCGCCGGTGGGCACAAAAAAGAAACTTGATCCTTTTTTTTAAATGCGATTCTAACCCTTATGTATAAAGAAACTGTGAAGGATAAGGTCAGAATCGCTTGCGTCAACATTTTTCTTGACGTAACACTTTATTTGATTATTATAGCTTCTCAGAATGCTTTCAAATGAAAATTCTTAAACAGTGTGTCACTTTTAGCAGCTGTCAATGGCGAAAATAACAATATTTTACGTTTTCAAAAGAGTATCAATGTCATTATTTCTTTGAAAACTCCTTTGAATTGTTTTTTTTTATGTGGGGTGTGTATTCAGATTTGTGTGGAAATAATAAAATCAGTTTATATTCGTATGAATATATTTTTTTGATATTTGTTTGCCAAATGGGATATATTTTTTTTGCTATTCTGGGAAAACTTCTAACGATATTATCATGCAACGTATATGAATAATAAGATATGTTATCTGGTAAACAGAAAACAATCGCTTTGTTTTTATATCGATATTTGACCAGAACTTGTTAAGGTAATTTTCGCGCGGTTTTTCGAAATGCCACCCAATGTTCAACATGTTAAAAAGCCTTATATATCCATATTCAATCAATACATCTGAATGATGTGACATTCGAATACAACCACATTTACTCAACACAACAAACTTACTATCCTCAAAAGCAGTTAGTGACGAGCGTTATGAAATGTAGTAACAAACCAATAACATGCACAATCAACCAATCCATATTACGATGCAGGCGTCCGGGAGGTGGCAGCAATGCGCAGATGGCGGCGTCCGCCATGAACCAGATGCCGCCGCACATGCGCCAGCAGGTCAACCAGGCCGTGGGGCAGGCCGTCACCAACGCGGCCATCAGCGAACTCGGAAATGCGTTCGCTCGCTTCAAGTAAACCAACAAACAGATTAAACAATGCATAACACAAACTGCAATTTTTTGCTGCTGTTGATATTGGCGGCTTTGTTATGAGGATAATCTGAAAAACAAAAAGATATTGACTGTTTTTATAATTTCACGCAACTAAACAAACATGATATTTTTGTATGTTTTGATTGTTGATAGTTTTAAAGTGACTTATTTTTAGCTAAAATGATCTTATAAAGTTTTAATATGGCTTTGCCACTGAGAGCTCCATTATAATTACATCTATTATCTCTTATTCAACTTTTTTTTATATCAGCGGGGCGGCCATGTTTTAGATTATCCTCTGAATTGTTACTGTTTTGCGTGAATAACTGAAGTGTTTCTTATGTGCACCGCTATTTTGCATATTACTACACTTGCATTTTATTTAACGCGCCATAACTAACCCATTGTCAGCCACAAATTAATATATTATTTAGCTATTGTCAACCGACAAGAAGGGAATTCTTTTAAATATATCGATTTGACTAAAATAGTGGCATTTTGTTGTATTGTCATTACTCCTTGGTGGAACTGTTTTGTTTCTAGTTATTTGTTTGTCAAATTGTTTACTAAACTTATGTTCAATTGAATTGTTAACACTTTGTATTGTAATATTTGACCAATTTAATTGCTTGCGCTATCAAACTTGTATGGTTTATATTACATTACTAACTTGACTGTAAATAATTATGTTTGAAAGAATGTTGTTTGTTTTATTTTATTGGAGCATTACGTCATAAATAATTAAAGTTTTATACTACCCTTCGAAATTTAAATATATTCGTGATTTAAATATACTAACAAAGACAAAAGTTTTAAGAATTACAGACATGTATATCGACTTCATTCTCTGTGGCAAAAAAACACATTTTGTACACAGAAACAAGCCTCTTACTCCATTGTGTATGTTAAATAAATTCATTGAAAGTTTTTCCACTTAAGTCTTTTTATATGAAGGCAAAAGTAGCAATGTTAAATAGATTTTGGCCGTCTTCAGATGTGTCTAAGGGAATAAGCCACATATTTCAAGTAGCTGTCAAATTATCAAATGGGTAAAATGAATATCCAAAGATTGTGTTTTTATGATATTGTAAAAACTTTTGTAAATTTTTTAAATGTGGATTACTTTTAATACAGTATCCACTGGGTTAATTTAAATGGGTGAGAATTTTTAATTTAGTTTAAATCTTTTTTATAATGATAATAATAACCAGTCAATATTTCAATTTAACCCTTAATGAACTGTTAAATGTAAAATAATACCATTTGATTTGTTTATCATTTAATTATTTTTAATTGTGTATATTAGTGAAGTGAATGAAATGAGGATGGGATGAATGTTCCTAGAATATCATAAAATTAATATTTTTTTAGTTTGTTATTTTACATTGCCAAAAATCACTTAAAATTATCTAACATCATTTTTTTACGAATTGTATTTATAAGCCGACGGTTTTCACAATTAAAAACAAATAATACAATCGGAATGTCGTCTTTCATCCGATTATTTCTATAAAATATATATTTACTTACTTTATTTAACGCATTCTTTTAAAAATTTGTTATCGCTGTCTCACATCTCATAATCGATTTCTTGAAATTGAGTCAATAATTTTGCTAGCTGCAAAAGCAAATGAACTATAAATATATAAAAAAAGATTTTTAATATTGTTACTCTGATGGTTTTAAAAGTTGTTGATTGATAATTATTACTGCAATTGTTTGTAAAATATTCTAACGATAATGAACACAACGTGGACGGTAGTAGAATTTGTGAATCAGCACAGCTTTAGGTGTAAACTAGTTAGGGATGGAAATAGCACATTAATAAAACACGTTGATCGCAGAAGCTTCTAGCTATTATATAGATAAACAACGTTTGATGTCTGCAATCTTTGAATCTTTTCGGTGTTATCATTATTATAGCTTAGAACGTGCTATAATCTAAATTTTAAATTATCTAGAAACAAAGATTCACAGCTCTTTCATCATAATGTTCGATACATATATCGGTCGTTGAACACTTGTTGGTTTTGAAAAGCGAATGATTTGATAGCGATCCCGCCGCACCTAGTTTTGATCAAAATCATTGTAAAATATTAAATATATCTTTATCCCTTTCTAGAAATTAAATCATTAATCTTTGATCTATCGTCGTTACCGTTGTAAATAAGTTGACGCTATCGGTTATCGGCTAAACAAAAGGAAACGCGATTCATCGCTTCAACTGAATATATCCGCTTTGTCGCTCTCTCGTAATGATAACACGAATATTCCCAAATCTCGGCAGTTTTTCGTTTGCAGTTACAAAATACAAAAATTCTGAATTAAATTGTTCTATCTTATAAAGGTCAATTAATTGTAAAAATGGAACCATTGTACATTAACTTCTTTCTGTCTGTTAAGAATATATTACGAAGCTTGAAAAGCTGGACAAAGATTCTGTAAAAAGTTATCAGAAAATAATATACAGATTTACTTATTTCTAGTAATTCAGTCTTGTATAATAATTGCAAATTAATATTCAACTTTAAATGTATATTTGTGTGCTCTTATTAATTAAAGCAAAACGATTCTTTTTATAATAACAGATTACTTAAGCAATTTTGCGGTACCTATACATTTTCTTAAAAGACAGGTTAAATTGTGGAGCATCATGATGCGATTTGCAAACAACTTCAGTTATAAACATCTCCTAGAGTTTCTTTTTCATGATTTCTCTATTTATAACATGCTTAATTCGGTTGATCTGTGCCAGAGAGAGATCATATGTGATGTCATCATTCTAGTATCTTTTTTGTTTTCATGCAAGATGTGCGAGAAAGAAGGGGATGGTCGTCAATGACTTGCGTACAATCTCTCTCTAGGAAAATTTTACACAATGTTGCAAACGGAGAAAGCAAATGCAATTCTTAAATTATTTCATCTTTTAGAGTCCTCGTAATATTTAAATTTATCGTAACAATGTGATTCGAAACATAGTTTTGCAATAAGTTATTTAAATTTTGGAGAGTAATGATAAATATTAAAAAAAACCATATCACAAAGTAATAATAATTGTGTACAATGAATATGTAGTTCCACCCTCACACCTGCAGAATATCCCATTAATCAAATAGTACTATTAGGTCACCGGTAAGGTTTGATGAGGTTGGCTGGTTCATTAACACAACTACATTACTTGAATCCACTTGTTTTGGGCTGTTTTGCCTGTAAATGTCCTAATCGTTTTCCTCCACAAGTCATTGAAGGAACTTAACTCATCCGTATGATAGATTGTATCGACTCACAAGAACTGAATGCATATAATATTGTCTTTAGTATCGCGTAGTTGCCGTTGCTACTGGTTTCCCCGTGTTGAACTAATGTTATATCGTCTATTAGCGTTCTCGGCGCGTCGAGCTGGGAATTATAATGCTTTTGAAAATTGTTGATTGTTGTAAGATAAAAAAATACTAAAGGATATTTTGCTTGTGAAAATGATTATTGAAAATGTATTATAAAAGTAGAAATGTATGTGTTAATTCTATGTATTATTCCCTCTCTTTAATTTGTAAGTATTAAATTAGGTATTTACTTAAAATGTGACGTTTGCATACTGCGTTGGACACTCTGCTAAACTTGTTAGGTTTTCAAATCAATCACTCGTGGAACATGATATTGTCACGCTTGTTAATTTTAGCCTTTTCTTCAAATGTTAAACTTTTGTATGATTTCTTTGTGTTTAACCCATTGTAACTATGTAGACTAACTACTGTGCTTTATTTATATTAGAATCTGCAGTGCGAGGTTTGTAACTTTAGGGGTAGTTTCAAGCCCAGTATGCAAGGGTTGCAGACATTCCATGAAAACTAAATTTGTGGATATACGCTAAGTAAACATTATGGAGTGTTTTGACCGAACATGGAAAATTTACAAAAATATGTTTAGCGTGTAGACTGTATTGCAAATATTATTGAATAATACACAATATTATGAATTATAACATTGGAAATTCATGTTTAAACATTGCCTTTTCTTTTATGCATCCTCTTCTTCTCTAAATACTTCTTCGTCTTGTTCCCCTTGTCCTGTGGAGGTCGGGGACGCGTTGCTTCGATGCAGCGCCTCCTGGCATCCTTTTCCTTCTCCGTCTAATACAGGCCTTGCTGGACTTGCTTTCCCCAACTGAATATATTGTACGCATGGACGTGATTCTAGCCTGCCATGAGCTATATTGGTATTGCATTTCGTGCATTTACAGAGTGTTGCCAAACTAACCATGCACTGCTATAAGCATACACATATATGCAATAAACTGGACTAGCACATACTTGTATGCATTCAGTTTACTGCCAAAAGTCATCAAGTCGCATTTTTTGTCAAAACTGAGTTGGAAGTCACAATCTACCTATTTTTGTAACCTACCAATACACAACTACACAATATAACAGTAATAATTATTGTTTATGCAAAATCACTAAAATATTTTATTGACTTTTGAAAGTGGTATAATGTGTGGAAATGCACATAAAATACTTCTAAAAAATATTACCATTCCATTGTTAATTGTTACATACATGATATTTGAAAAAAAAGGCACTTAGTGTGGTTTTTATTATTTTTTGCCATTAATATGAATAAAACAAAAAAATAATTCACACTTATAATAATAATAATGTTGTAATGGATGAATAAAAGTGCCTTTAAAAAAATTGGCTTTGTTAGTTAATGACTTAGTTCAGTGGTTTTCAACCTGTGGTACGCGTACCCCCAGGGGTACGCGAAGCCAAATTGGGGGAACGCATTAACGTGGCTTGCATGTAGAATCACTGGTTAAAATATCTGAAGTCGTTTTACATTCTGTATAAAATTACATTACTTAATTGTATTTGTGTGACTTGATTGCTAAATTCATGTAATATAATGAGAGTATTAAAAATTACAAACTAAACACGTCTTTCATTACACGTGTAAACAAGATAGATAGAGGGTACGGGGAACAACAAATTTGTAGTAAGAGACAAGGGGTACGCTGGCCAAAAATGTCGAAGACCACTGACTTAGTTAATTTTTATTTTATTTTTTTTATTTAGTAACAATACATTTATTATATTTTACATTTTTATATGAAACATGTTAGGTATAAAAAATAAGAAAATATATTCGTAGTCCTCCTCACTAGGAGATCCTGTGCTGAGGGGGACTATGCTTTGGATAAGTTTTCAGCGACTTCTATAGATTAACTTATTGTTTGGATAAGGTTTTCCAGAAACTTCTATGACGATGTTTTAAGTATACATGTAAGTTCATTTTCCGATAGTTCCTTCAGCCAACATTTAATGTCCTTAATGTAGCTATTTTTTGTTTTAATTTGTTTGGTACTAAGTGGGAGTTTGTTATATAACTTTACTGCTAAAAATTCTGAACTTCTTTTGTTAGTTGATGACTTCTGGCAGTAAGTCGACAATGTGTTAATTTTCATGGAATGTCGTGAAAATTGCTGCGCATACCTGTTATCCTATCAGAAACGCGGTGAAAAGGTTAAAAGAATTCCCAAAATAAAATATAGAATCATCACCTAACCTCCTACCTCCTATGTCTCTAATAAACTACAGTAGAATTCGCTTATAACAACTTCGCATATAAAGACCTACCGTTTTTAGCGACGACAATGTAAACTCAAGTTAGGTTTCATAGCTTTTAGTAGGAAAACATTTCCGTTAAGTACGACTCCGTTTTAAGCGACCAACTGCTTAAAGTGACCTATTTGAATGATAATTCGTCCGGTTAGAAAGACGCCAGTGTTTTGTTTACAAAACCTATGCATCAATACCTCACTGCCCTACGTATCGCCTACTCCCCGCTCCCAGCTACTCCCCACACCCGGCTACCCCCCGCGCGCATCACCGTAAGTGATTAGTTGCGTATTCACAATGCTGTGCGAAGTTCTTACAATCGAACAAAAATTGGCCAAAAACAAACTCAAATTACAGACTTTCTATGTTAGTAACCACATATAGAGTGTTTTTATGTGGAATGTTTAAGTACCATTAAAGTTATAATTTGTATTAAATGTTTTACTAACCTAAAAAGAAATTTATCTTTCTGTGCTATTACATATTTCATAACAATAATTACAATAACATTAATATGTATCATAATAAAAACAAGCTTAAATTATCCGGCCGTTTTGTGCATCATCCGGTTAGTAAGACCAAGTATCGCCAGTCCCTTGAGGGTCGTTATATCCGGATTCTACTGTATTTGGGTGACAGTGTGAGAGGGTTGGTAGATCCTCGGTCTTGAAGAAAAATAAAATGAAGGTGAAAAGACGAATACCATGACTTGGTTCTACACATATCCACAAGTAAGATAAGCAGGAAATTGAAAAAAGGAAAAAAGATATTGAAATATATTTTATAAAAACTACGAATGTAACAATGCCAATATATAGGATTCGCCGATATAAAATTTAATATTCAGAGTTAGTTTTTTTCATGTTCATCATTTAAGGTAAACCGAATTTATAAAATGTGAATATGAGGTTACAATCAATGGACGAAAAAAAGCACCTCAATGTCCGAAAACAGGTCTATTTAACCGTCGGTGCATTTCCTACGGCATGGCACGGCTTGTAAATAGAAATGGCGGTGTTCAAAGAAAAGGTGACAGGTATTTGTTTATAATATTTGCACGCTTACCACAACACGGAAAAAAGGTAAAAATAACACTTATCTAATAGCTTTTATTGTCTAACACACCACGTTTTGAACAGATTGTCCGATAAGCTTTGCTTATTTTTATCCAGAGCTAATAATATATGTATTGTTTAAATAAATATTTTGGCAACTCTTTTATTAATTATTATTATGTGATTAGTTTTGTTTTGTTTTATTTTAAATTTGTAAGAGGAAGGTTGGGTAGTACCTGGTTATTCAGATCTTGTTACTAAATGCTCCTCCTAAAGCCATTTAGCTATGTTTGTGTGTTTAGTTTTGTTTTGATTTTTTGACATTTGGACAAACTAGGGAAGGCCAAGAAAAAGGTTGGGTAGTACCTGGCTATTCAGATCTTGTTCTTTAATAGAGATAAAGCCATTTCAAGCAATATTTCGATTCTGAGTGGTGTATTCTAATCACGGTGACACTGAATTCCACTTCGCAACTTGGGGTTGCCATTTAATTTAAATGTAACATTTAAATAAATGTCCATATAAAACTCAATTCTTTCAAGAAACTAATAAAAATACAATATTGCGTTGAATCACCAATACAATATTGTATTTGTATTTTAATTTCTTGAAAGCATTGAGTTTTTTTACCGACAAAACTATTTATTCATATTTTTTGTGTAAACCCGCCAACAAAAAAATTGGTCTTAATATTTAAAAGCATTAAGTGCAAAAAGTGTTCTTTTCTAAAATATTTCAAATAGCATCATCTAATTTAATTATTTTATCAAAAACACTTTTTGCAAGTTATGCTTTAGAACAGTGGTTTTCAACCTGTGGTACGCGTACCCCTGGGGTACGTATCACATATTGGAGGAAAGGGTAGAAGGGAGGGGGAGGGGTAAGAGTGGAGAAAGTTTATCAATTAGGGATGTCAAAGCCATTAGCAGGGAAAGACCGGTTAAGTGGGAAAAGGTTCAAAAGAGGGTTAATAATTTTTTTTTTTTTTTTCATTAAAATAAATAATGCCATCACAAAGTAAAAACCTTTCCGAAGAAGTTTTCTTCGAAAAATTAAAAAAAAATAAAATTTATTTATTTGCACCCGTACATGTGCAATATGAATATGAAAAAATAGTTTTGTGCATATACAAGCTCGATTTTTCCAAGAAAGGCATGCAAATTCAATAATTTATCAGTGATTCATCCCATTATTGTATTTGTATGCCTTTCTCGAAAGAATAGAGTTGGTGTACGGATAAAACTTTTTATACATGTATATTCATAAAATATGAGTACAAATAAAAAATTTGTCTTCATATTTTTAAACATAACTTGTAAAAGTGTTTCCTAAAATAATTGGTGCCATCCAAAGATATTGAAATACAAGAGATATGCTATGATGGCCGCCCAACTGTCGGTGGACTACTACCTAATAGGCCACTTGCATCACATTTTTTTTCCGGTTAAGGAAAATATTCTAAGACATTCTGTATTTTTTTTTTTTTAAATCGTATTTTTGAAACCCTGGCGAATTTTTGAAAATTTCAATCTGAAAAATCAGACCATTTTTTATAAACCGGAAAGACGGGACATAATTTTATGGGTGCAAAAAAATGATAATTACATAGCCGAAAATCATTTTAAAAAAAAGAACCGTTTTCCACACGAATAGCAATAAATTGTACGGGGTTCTCTTCGTAACATCTGTAAAAACACCGCCATCTTTATTAAAAAATCAAACCAAAGGATAAGTTCGCATAGAACAAACAATAAATCTAGTGAACGTTAAACGAAAATTCAAAAATTCGCCGGAAATCAAAGTGTTGCCATATAAAAAAAATTTATCATTGTGAAATTTTACAAAATTAAGGGAACATAATCGGAGACGGGACATTTTCATGAAGTGACGTCACGAGCTCAAATAATGGATTTATTCATTTAAAAATAAAAAAACCATACGTTTCTAAAAATTTTTACTAACATTTTCGTAATCTTAGTAAAACAATCTATCCACACGATTTTTTCCAGGTCGTTATGAAATCTATGCAAGTGGCCTATTGGCATTTGAATAAGGAAAGAATTAATTTATTTTTTTGATTTTTTGAAGGTGTAGTAGATTTACAGTGGTTAAGAGGAATTTAAACGCTAGAAATATTTCGATTCTCAGGCCTTCAAAATTTAAGTAAGTGCGAAAGTGGTTTTTAATTTATTTTTTGCATCATTTTATGAGAATAAAAAAAAGTTAGATCATACAAGACGTCAAAAATAGTCTTAGCCATAAAGGGGTATTTTTTAAAAATTGTTTCTTATTACTTCAAAGTTAAGTCACGAAAAAACATTTTTTTTGGTAGTTTAAGCTTATATTTTTTGTAATGTAAATAATAATTTTATTGTAATTCCAATCCATACAAAAGGTAATCAAAGCTTCAATTTATCCGTAGCATATTCTTGATGTTAATAATGTTAACCAATTCATCGTAAAGATTAATCTAAATAGGATTTCAAGTATAACTTCATGTTAACAAAATAGTTTTAATACGGAAAGATTTAGTTAATTTAGTTGATTTTTTGAAGGTGTGCATTAGTATTGGTTAACATTATAGTTTTGCTACGGAAAGAATTAGTTCATTTAGTTGATTTTTTTTTAAGGTGTGCAGTAGTATTGGTTAACAATATAGTTTGAATACGGAAAGAATTTGTTCATTCAGTTGATTTTTTTAAGGTGTGCAGTAGTATTGGTTAATACAATATCAGCGATGCCAGGAAACACAGTTCCGTAAAAATTGCAGATAGCACATCTCTTATATTTAAATATCTTTGGTGCCATCTGTGAACGCGTAGATTATCATTTACGTTCCGTTTAACCTTAAAGCAATTTAAATGATAATTATTTTAAGGGCAGTTTATAAAGCTTAGTAATTTGTCTGTTTGTTGTTAATTGTTGCTAATTGTTTTGTTTGTTGGTTTTCAGCCGTCCAGTTCCCAACATCCCCCCGAGAATGCCCGACCGGCCCCAGAACGGAGGGCCTTTTTGAGGTGCCTAAATAGGACTTTGTATATAACGTGATATTAAAATACTTCATAGTTAATGACTATTTTTATAATAAGTTTGTGTGAAACATGAACCTTTCCAAGAATTGGAACTTTCCCAGCAAAACAGAAAGAAAGCAATAGATGATAGAAACAAAGAGAAATTTGACAGGTAGTGCGCTGACTGTCGCCGACTATCAAAGCGGATTTGCAATAAAAGTTGTGCGTTTGGTGTATAGGTAGAAACAAAGACACACAGTATGAGCGAAGGATGTTATGAGCAAGGTTATATACTAATAATGGTTTATGGCCCATCTCCCTTGTTTCCTTTGATATATGAAGAAAACAAAAGAAACTAATTACCACCATTTTATATTTCTGTTTTTATATAAATGTCGATAAGTTTGCCTAAATTATAATTATATTATTGTATTAAAAATATGAGATACATTGCAAGTAATGAGACGACTGTCTTTGTCTAGACAAGAAAAAACAAATTTAAAGACATTTTTGCAAGACAATAATATATGTATTTTGATTTGCTGTAAAAAGTCACAAACAAACTTTTTGTAGACAATTTTGGCGCATCTTAAGTTGATTAAGCATTAATCTGTTTTGGCATCATGAAATTTGCACAGCTTTGTCCTAATGGAATTGATTTCAAAGCAACTGTTTTCAACTTTCAGAATCATTTCTACCGTGAGTTGTGACATATTGATTTTTGACACACACGAGCCGAACTGCTGAGCCGAGCCACGAATGATTGGAAAGTAACGAAGCAACCGCAAACGGCACGAAACTCCGCTTGCGGCTGCTTTGTTCCTTTATCATAATTCGGGGTTCGGTTTGCGCTTCGGTTCTTTCTAGGTACCTTAATTTCATTATAAACTGCTCTTTGGCATTTAAATACAGTGAAAGCCTCTTAAGAAGTTTTGTGGCCTAAAAGTTTGCTTTTTTCGGTCTTTGGCCCAAAATTGGCCGAATTTTTTCCAAATATAAGGTTTTCCTGCTTACGAAGTTTGTTTTTTCCGGTCCCTTAGAAAACTTCTGAACCCCTCGGACCCATAAGCTTGTTTTCAAGCTACCTACAACATTGCCAGACATATGTAATGGTGTATGAGGCGTCACTGTAATATAATGCCAATGTACAGGTCCGGTTAGTAGCCACTAGCCAAGTGGTTCAAAGAGTTGGGTTCCCACCCTGAGAGCTATCCAAGTCCTCCATCATTAGGGAGAACTCAAATATGTGTAGTCAGGTTATTTGTGTATCCCGGGAATGATTGTCTTTTCAAATACAATGTACAGGTCCGGTTAGTAGCCACTAGCCAAGTGGTTCAAAGAGTTGGGTTCCCACCCTGAGAGCTATCCAAGTCCTCCATCATTAGGGAGAACTCAAATATGTATAGTCAGGTTATTTGTGTATCCCGGGAATGATTGTCTTTTCAAATACAATGTACAGGTCCGGTTAGTAGCCACTAGCCAAGTGGTTCAAAGAGTTGGGTTCCCACCCTGAGAGCTATCCAAGTCCTCCATCATTAGGGAGATATAGTCAGGTTATTTGTGTATCCCGGGAATGATTGTCTTTTCAAATACATTTATTTGAATTTCGATTTTGTTCTCTTGGAAGTGGAAATTACCCACTTCCTGACATCCAAACGAGCTGAAACTCGGCAGATAGACTCGTTGATGACAATGCAATTTTATCAACATTTGGTGGCACTCACGCACACACAGGCATTTCTCTGAAATTGGCTACTGGCCGGCCCAAGAAATGATCCGAAAATTGAAAATACATGCATTATAGTAAAAAAACTTTGTTTTTATTGCACATTGTTTTTTTAAAATTATTTTATGGTGACTTTTTGCAGCAAGCCTACAATATTTTAAATGTAAATAATAAATTATAACTTTTTTTCTGTTATGTAAATTAAATTAGCTTTATTGGTATTTTAAAACATCGCATCTGTATAATTGTCATTGCTATGACAAGTGTCCCTTTCTTATGCTACTTCATACCTGGTCCCTGGTCCCCTGTATACCCATTCTCTCACTTCATAGCAGGTGCTTTATCAGGGTGACCAACTGAATGTTTTCAGTGCTGCATCTAGGAATGGCTGCGCTGTGTTTTTTCATACACACATTTTATTTGGATTTGAAGCCAAAATACTTACCCAAACTGAATAATAATTTTTTTAATCAAAAGGTACCACTATATCCAGGACAGATGTGTGCTACTTTATTTATTTGTGTTTCAAATTAAAAAATTTAGGCCATAGAAATCTAATATTCACGATTTTAGAGGCAACCTTGCCAATTATTTGTGAATTAGTCCATCCGCTCATAGAGCAACTGAAAAAAAAAACAGTTGGCAACTCAATCGCTATTCACAGGAAAGGAACTTGCTAATTTCATTGGCGGTCCGCACACAAGCAACTTGTTAAAGACCAGTTGACAAGGGCGACTCACAACTAACGACTTCAAGTTTTCGAGTAATTTACGATATGTCAGAGCAGGAAAATATCGATTTTGTCCAGGAAGTTGATAAATTTTTATTATTTAAATTGATAATTGATAAATTATCAATAAATAGTATTTTTGTTAATCAAGTTGTTAATTAATTAATTGTTTTTGTGTTTGATTCGTAGAACTCCATTTTAATTTTTAGAAATTTAATTAAATTTAAATTTGTTATGTTATCTAAAAATCAAGTTGTTAATGTCAATTTTTGTTAATCAAGCTAACTTGTTTTCGGTTTCTCCACGAGCGAAGGCCCTTTACTGATTATATTTTTGAAAAAATAATGTTGAAAATAATGTGAAAATAAAAAAAATAGACAAATTATATCAAAAATCACTTCGATAGGCTTAAATTTAAATTAAAAACTGATTTAAACATAGGCCATTCAAGAATTGTCTTTAATGGCCTAAGTTTTATAATTTAAAACACAAATAAATAAAGTAGCACATGTAGGATTTGAACTCTAGCTCATCATCCTACCTACTGACTACCATTCTTTCTTGATCACCACCAACCTTACTTACAATTTAACACATTAACATTGCAGGTGTGTAATGAAAGAACTATAAAATAACTGCAAACTTACATGTTAACACATTTTGAGCAGGAAGGAAAGTTCTACCTAGTAGAATGCCTGGAAAGGCATTGCTGTCAAGTATATTTTAAGAATATTGTGCACCAATCTCTTTGTAAGGGTCCCAACTATATGTATAAAACATATAAATATACGTGATACAATTCTTTCCCATCTTCTAATCCTCATGTCTTATGTGTGGAAGAATATTTTTTCTATCACTTTGGCACTGATTTAAACCAATTTTTTTATAAAGTAATAAATTAGATACATACATTTTATGCACAAAACGTCACTAAATGGCCCAACACTGATTTTAAATTTTGTTTATGGAGTCCTATTACAAAGTAGGCTATAATTTTAAACAGCACGTTTATAATGGTGTATTTCCACATTTCTTTATTGCTTAAAAAAATTAAGCAAAACATTACGATGATTGTAGCATTTTTATTTTATTTTTATGTTGACAAATTGATTTTCTACAGCGAGTCAAAGTTTCCCATTTTTGAATTACCGCTAAAATGTTATTTTGGGGCGGGGCTATCGTTAGACGTCATGACCGTGGACGCTCACTGACAGTGTTTTTTTATGTTGGCCAAGCTGAGCGACAATCCGATTTATCAACCACGGACCGTTTTAATTTTGTCAGTTTTAGATCCAATGAAAACAAACATTTTTAGTAGGATGATTAAAATCAGAAAACTGATCTTTAAATATTCCATACATTTTCAACAGAATCCCTCATTTGTGGAAATACCCCGTTGGGGTGTGGTGAGTACCATGTAAAATATTCATTCAAATTTACATATTATTTTCAAAGTTATACCGGCTTAAAACAATTTAGATTTTTCTCAAATGGGTTCCTGGTTTTCACCTGCCTGAAGGGTGTTAATTTGTATTATTATTTGATTTTTTATTTTTATTTATTTTATATTCTAAACGTGTTAGTGTAACCATTATCAATAAAATAGTTCCTGTATCATAATTTCTTATCATTTTTACATTCATAGTACAGTAAACCTCTTTAATTCTTTGGATAGATAGATGCTTTTAGAAAAAAAACTTTATTAAATTATATTGATGTATAAAAACTTATATGTATGTTTTTTTTATACCTAATTAGTTGTAATGTACAAATACTTTATATTTTAGAAGTAATAGGCAATATAGGCATTTAATAATATTATCTTATTTTAACATAAAATTACAACAAAGGTTCAAGAACTTTCTATAAAGGTACTAAATTATATTCTGCTGACAAGTTACTTAGTAAAGAAAATAAATAAAATGGCGCCTAAAAATATTCCTGACAAAAAACATTTGTCAATCAAAAATAAATAATACTTGTTTATCTCATTCATACTAATTACATCTTTTTCTGAATCATTGTATTTTATGAAATGTATACTTTGAAATTATATTCCTATTGGTTATAAAAAAAACTTTTTTTGGATTCTTGTCAGCTTATTGGAATTTAAAATATGTGAATGAAGAATTCAGGAAGAGGCGCCGTTCTGGGAAACTATCCTTAATATTATTATGTTTACTCTAGTCATCATTTTCATTTGTATTGAACTACTGAACAGAAAATCTCTAGAAGTGTGTTCTATACTGATTTGAAATAAAACTGATGCTGCCAATTACATGATGCTACATAGCAGTTTTCGACTCCTAAGACCCCCGTGCAGGCGATGAAATTAATTACATGTTCCAGAAGGAAAAGTTTTGAAATTTTAAAATAAATACAGGTTGAAGAAATATTGACCTAACTTTGGGCACAAAATACACTTCTATCAATTTATCTCTTCAGTGTTTTGAATTCTTTACTTAACCTTTAAGTAGTGATGTGGAGTCTATGGGACATTAAGAATGTTTATATGTACACATATATTAATATTTATATTGTAGACCCTCCTTTATAAGAACATTTGCTTGAGTTGTCTACAAAAGTTATCCCAAGCTTGATTGCAATAAGGCCAGGCGTACACGGGTGACTTTGTCATGGCAACAGTTCTGTCATTGTTTCAAAATCCATTATAAATAATGATACTACTCGTCACCCCCTTAAACTGCAAGTGAATTTCGAAACAGTCTTGACAAAAGACACCCACCCGTATGTCCCTGGTCTTATTTAGGGAACAGATTATACATGCTAGTAAATTCTCATATTTTATTTTTTGATGCTAATACTCAAAACCACAAAAAAAACCTTTTTATAGTATTATAGTACCTTGCAGCATATTCCAGAATGGTGGATGCTCTCATTATCGCCCTGGTGAAAGACCCCACTATTCAGAATCTGAATGGTGCTTGAAATGGTTTTAGCCGTATTGAACAGATCTGAATAGTGAGATATTTCTAACCTTCCTTTTTCCCATTTCCTTCCCTTCCCCAACCCCTTCATCTTCACAACAAACCCCAATTGTAACATTAATACCGAATTCGGTATTAAAAGTTAGTCATATACAAGATAATTACAAGGAGTTCCTCAATTCAATGCTCTTCAAATGAAGTGTTGTTTTTTCATGTACGCCTGTAAGTTTTCAATGTATTCAGCCCGTGTCTGTGAGACTGTGTTGCGAGATTTTGGTGACTAGCCTTACAATATGAGCTGGTTTTTTTATTTCTTGTTAATTTTAACCATTTTTTTACAGTATTTATTTTGGTATGATGTTCATTGAAATTTCTTGTACAAACATGAATAAAAAATATTACATTGAAAAATCAATATGTTTCAAATATGTTTTTATTTGACTAACAACCTTTTTGAATACACACAAAGCACGAAAGTTACATTACATTTGAACTATATATTTTTTTAAAGTTATAGGTGTCTCTCACAGACCTCACATCATCAGTTAAAGGTTAACCCTGAACTCAGAGAGCAGCAAGGACCCGTTCGCGCTGGGCAAGTAGTTTAGTTGAGTAGCGAATATATTAGTAACTAAACGTGTCCGAACACCACAATTTTAGTAGAGTAGTTTATTCAGCTCTTTAGTAGAGTCAATATTTTTTCGGGCGAGTAGCTCCCCCACCACGCTTCCCTGCGCACTAACATGCGCGAAACTATCGTTTTAGTAGACGCAGATATGTCATGCCGTTGGAGCAAAGAAGCTACTCTAAAATTCTTTATTTTTGCTGCTATTAATCTCTTTTCATGTCCATAGTTTATTTATTTTCATCTCATTAATTTATTCTTCCACCTCTTCTAAAATAGGCATTATAATCAGCTTAATTAGCGTATTTACTTTGCTGCATCGCCACTTTAATGTGCTCTACTCGACCGTAATGCAAACGTTTTTCGGCCAGTCATGTAGCGAGTTACTTGCTACTAGACAAAACTACTTGCCAAGTGCGAACAAGCCATAAGAGATAATATTGATTTATTTGTAGATACAGGACTGTTGTGAATGTGCTCACCTTTTTAATAATAATTATACCTTACTGAACATTGTGAATATATAAAATAATTTTTTTAATATTCTGTGAATATAAGTAAATAAACAAATACAAAAACAAAACAGTTTTATAATTATTTATTGTTACTCAAAGTGTCCATTGCCTTAGCAGTACCTAATGCAATTCTACAAATTAAATAATCAAATTCAAAATGTCAAAAAGAAGAAGAAGACAGATTTTCACCTTGTAAAGGAATCGATCTTGCAACGTAGTCTAAAAGTGAACGTCCATCTGCCCGCGCCAGCAGCAACGCACGCACGGCACGCAATGGATTTTTCTATATCTTTATATGAATTAGTACAGCACTGCGTCCACTACCGGCAAATACCGTGCGTGTGTTGCGGCCGGCGCGGATGGATGGCCGTTCACCATCGGGCTCGAAAAGAAGAAGATGGAGAGATACGAAATTACGAATGTTAGAGGAGAGTACTATATTTACAGCGCCAAAATCGATGCGAAAATGTTTAATAAAAGACGACTCGTTTAAAATAGAGCAAAAATCTCTTGGGGAGCATCTTAAGTGTCATTTAAAGAAATATTGTGAATTTTTTCACAAATATAATTTAGAAGATAATAGAAAAAGACTTGTTTTTAATAATTTTTGGAGCATACTTTGCGATTTTTTTCTATCGAGGGAATTTCATATAATTTGCGTTTCGGCGTGGCAGCATCTAGACATTATCTTCAAAAATAACATATGTTTTTTTAAGAGCTTAAAAACTTCAAATGTTTAAGGGAGATATGTAAGAAATCGGTAGAAATTCGAGTTGCGACCTCTTAATAGGACTCTAGTTCAGATCTGTGATCACAACGCCACATACACTTTATGCAAGTTGTAAAATTATAAAAACCTATAGTTGTACTTCGCATCAAAGGCAGACCTTGAAATATTAGGAAAAATCCTTGATAATCATTATTAATCATCGAAAAAGAAGGTAATACTAATAAATCTACACCAAGCATGAAACAGAACAAGACCCAGAAAAATGAAAATCGCATCTAGGAATCGAAAAAAGGAAGATAATCCAATAAAATTATTTGTATTAATTCTTTGGGGTGTAATTATTTTTTTTACATTAAAAAAGGGGGTCCACAAGGAAAAACTTTCCCTTAGGGCCTATGTCATCTTTGGGTATGCTGTGTGGGGGGTCTTTTTAAGGAAAATAATTTCTGGGAAGGGAAAATGCATGAGTGATGGGTAGGAACTAGGGGTCAGTTTGTCTAGGAGTGACGGACGTATGAGATGAGGCGATGAGTTGAGAGAGGTCAGAAACAAACCGGCCTCTCCCGCCAGGATTTTGAATGGTAGAATCACTCTATTTTAGAGATCCAAGTCCAATTTTTGACGAAATAGAGTTAAGAACGCAATTTTGTCTGAAAAAAATTTCAACTTCATACTATGATTTGATACAAATCCAACCTATGTCCCATTCTGTCACGTTATCCCTGAGGGGAGCTTCGGAATGCTAAAATTTCCTTATTTCAGAAATCAGTCATAAAAAATATCAAAATTCTTATTTTTTATGCTACTACTCGGGAATATATTGGTTTTATTATACTAGACGGAAAATGTCTCTACCTGGAGACTTCCCCCTGTAATAATTAGGTTTGGCGAATTTGACAAAAACATCCACATGGAATAAGTGGAAGCAAATGGAAAAAGTACCTATTGTAATGTTATGCCTACAATACACGACATCTTTTTTCAGCCCAATTCCAATTAGAGACCAAAGTCAACATTTTTCGCTTTACGCGATCGCTATTTCTATCTCTATTTTGACATCTACAATATCAGTTGGCATCACAGTAAAGAACATGGTTCATGTGTTGTTTTCAGTGATGACAATAATAACCAGCTAGTAAAAAATAAAAATTGTCTTATCATCCAATTTAATGTAGATCTGAATGTAATGGAATCTTTCAGTTCGATTTTCACTTCCTGAACTACCGAAATATGTGAATTTTCACACACTTGATAAAAATGATTACAATGCATATAATAACAAAAATGAACCAATTTGTATTATATACAATATACATATATAATTTATAAGTCAAAATTTTAACATTTCAAAAAGTATGTGTTTCAAAATGTAATACCTAATAAGTGTATTTCATCAACTTTTCAAAACAGTTTTTAGATTTCGGATACGTTCAGAAAGGTTTAATTTATTTGGATTTTGTTATAAAGCGGAAATACTCTGACCATCTGACAGAATATGCTCGAGGCCTGAGGGGATATACATCTTCTACCCGTATCTTTGAATACATAAATATAATACGCAAAAAGTTCAGAAAAACATTGTACAATATTCAAAAGAGTTATTGACATAACATCGTGAGTTCGGTATGCCGCGTTTTTTCCTCACTTTCGTGCATTGTCGATTGAAAGACGACTTTGAGCTTGTCAACCAGGTTGAAAAACGTGTTGAAAAAGAGTCGAGAAAAGCGCGTTCAAAGTTTTGCTGAAGGATAATTCAACATACAAACTGTTTCAAACGGTTTCACAGAAAATGTTCTATCTCCGTCAATTTTTCGAATTTTTTAAAAACATTTGGTGAGAGCATTATTAACAAATGCATCTTTCAGATTGTGAAATAAAAAATAACAATTTTTTTTCAGTGTTCTGATGCCTTGTTTAGGATTTCATCAAGGGAACATGGAGGCGTTTGGACGCCCCCATCCGTCCGCCCCCCCCCCCCCTCCCCCGTTAGTCCGCCACTGCTTTGGAGGAAACAGTCACACTTGTTTTGTGTGTCTCATCTTTTGTCACACCATTATTTAATGTGTAAGAAAGAGCTGCGGCATTATAGCGATAAGGAACGTATGTTTATTGCCTTTTTTGCCGTCACGGTAAACCGTAAATATAGGGCCACTATGGGGTCTAGGAGTCGAGTAACCTCGTGAAAATTGGAGACATCAGTTTTGTTTATATCGGTGTTGGACATACTTCTTGCGGGTGCCAAGTCTTAATTTTTTTGGGTACCTAATTTATTTATTCTGTTCATTATACTACATAATGTACCTACATATGTAACTTGATTTTTGAGGATTATCGTTCGTTATTTTTTTGTTTACATTGTATTCTTGTCTCCCGTATTATTATTTCTTACATTTGTACTATGCTCGAAGTAGATTAATACAGTGGCGTGCGTTGCTATTTGATCAAGGGTAATTTGTTTAATGCGATGGGAGATCTGCTGTGAATCAAATATTTTTAAAAAATTAACCACTGAGTCTCACACTCGGGGACGTCGCCACCACTTGTATTGCCTAGCGCATGGTTTCCCAAACTTTTTCTGGAATGGAACACTTTGCAAATCCGTAAATTTTAACGGAACACTTGGTTTAATTTTTAGTTTGGGTAATTCCTAATGGTTAAAATTACAAAAATATGTTATTAAACACATTATTTATTAGATACATAAACATCAACAAAAAAATGAATAAATAAAGCACCTAATGACTTTTTGACGATTTATTTTATTATTTTTTTTTATTCCAGTTAAAAGAAAATTACATTTCCACTCATTTAACTAGAAATAATTATACACATTAAGATAAACTAAATATTTCAATACAGCGCTATTCTATTTCATTATTTTGTTTATCAAGAATAAATATTAATAATTTTTTTTAAATTTACCCAACTTATTTTCGTTTTTAATGTCATTTGGGAGGCAATTATATAAGTTGCCCCCTCGTAACCAATGGATTGTTTACCATAGTTAGTGTGGATGGTGTTTAAATGTATGTTATCATGTTGTCGTGTAAAGTGTTTATGTACTTGAGACGTTTTAATGAATTCCGTGGAATTAATGAATTCTAATGAATTTTGAGTCTGTGAATTGCATATCTTCTTGATATCACGCACAATATTGGTAAGTTGGATTCTAATTTCTGGTGTGGCATCGAGCCTGTTCCTGCACTTTGACTTCATTGCAACATAATTCGAAAATCCTGTTTTGCATAAATAGGTTGTAGAAAACATAAGTACCTAAAACAATAATAGTTTGTTTTGGGGTACTCTTCTGACAAACTCGCCAAAAATCATTTAAAGATATTTACTAATCGGAAGTCAGAGTCACTATTTAAATGAATTAGATTTTCAAACTCACTTGCGCTTAAATCTATTGGTTTAGCTGTCATGAAAAATGGATTCCGAACTCAGGAATCGACCTTACTAGTTTTCGGAAAATATTAAAAGAGTTGTTTTCAAGTTCTGTACTTGTTCTTAAAATTCTTTGGAAACCTCCTATCTTCTTTAAAAGTTAATTCATTCAAACATTCATCTAAGGCAGGAAAATAATCATAATTATCTAATCATGATAAAGGATAATTTTTTTTAACTTTTTCACCAACATTTACTACACCATGCGCGTTTATAATTCGACTAATTGCAAACAAGGTGGTTGTAATTGTAGTAAGACTGATTGATTTTTACATTATTTTACTTTCAGGTTAAATCGATTTAAAAAAAAAACATGATTGGGTTTCTTGGGAATAGAAATTTATTATTACCCGAACAAAAGGTCCTGGGTTCGAGTCCCAGAGGTGCCAATATCTTTTTCTGATTTTTCTGTCTCCAGATTTTCGATTGAGTTTCGCTAATATAGTCTTCATTTAATTAAATTTTACAATTTGGGGTTTTAACTCATAAAGTTAAAAATAAAAATAGATTATTATACACATTAAGCAATCGAAAGATTAAGAAAAACATGTATCAAAAACGTTTTCTGAATATTAATAAACGAGTAAGCACCATTCTCACTGCTTGCCACTGCGTAAACGGGTAGAAATTATTTAAATACGTGTAAAAATTAAGATTTAAAAAATTCTAAAATAAACATTTAAATAAATTACGCTCTAAGAAGGTAACAATGTGTGGCACTGGGGATTGGTTTATTTATGATCTGTGGTAATACCCGGTGAAAGGTTAGTGCGTTTGACGTCACAGTGTATTGCTCTTTGTTGTAAAAAAATGTTGTTAGGCCGATTCCGTATAAAGGACTTCCATTTTTATTTTTCTTTTGTTTTCTTACATCATTTAAAAGAAAAAATATCATTTCATCATCAAAAGTATCCTTTTTCTGTGTAATGAAAGAGAACAGAATAAGTTTCAAATTCTCCAAAACAGAGAATAATACTCCGAAGAAATAGATTTTCAATAATAATTAAAATGTTAGAGGAACTTAATTGGTTAAGTTCCTCTAACATTTTAATTATTAAGGAACAAATGCTGACCTTGAACACGTTGATATTTATTCACAAAATATTAAATAACATGTTACCAAAATACTTCTCAAATAAAATCGTATACAATAAGGACATTCACAGACACTACACAAGAACGTGCAAGGAAATAAGATTAAACAAAAAGGACAAAACGAATACGCAAAACAGTTTGTTGTACAAAGGAATTAAGTTATATAACACACTACCAGAAACTCTAAGTCCTCACCAATTGAAAAGTTCAAGATGTATTGTAGGAGCTACATAAAAGAAGAAAAAATATAGTGATTTTGAAATGTTATAATTAATTAGCTGCAATATGAAATACTATAATTAATTAGAAATTTGTAACCTTAAACGTACAAATTACTCAAATAAAATTCAAATAAAAATAAAATAATTTCTGGATTTTTCGACCACCATGCTAGGCAGATGCCCGTGTTATGGTGGTCATTAGCTTGTGTATTGTGTTCAATCTATATACATATAAATAAAACATGTTTCTATGTATGTGAGTTCAAGGGTGTAGCTAGGATTTTGTTAGGGGGGGGGCAGACGGGGGGGGTAGGGTGAGTGTGACAAGGGGTATGGGGGGTCACCAGCGCTGACTGGGGTGACTATTTTTAGATGTAAAATTGCAAAATATGTGATTTCACACTAGGGGGGGGGGGGAGAAGGGGGTCTCACAAATGTGACGATAGGGACAGGGTGGGGGGGGTCAAAAATCATAAAATTCGTGTGATGTAATTTATGGATGGCCCTTTAGCTCATGTGGGCATTTTGTTAATGAGGAACTAACAAAAATTTTAGCTGACTAACTTGAGTATAAAACAATTAAAGACACATTTTTTACTTCGAGAATACATATTTCTAAGGAAAGGGTTCGAGGACCTCTATGGATTAAGTCATAAATTATAAATACCTAAACTGCTTGAAAACATTTGGAACCGTACATGGTTGAAGTTTTACAAATGCACGTAAAAATAATACATAAAAAAAGGAAAAGTAAAATACAAATAAACGTACAATCTTAAATTAGATACGTAAGTTATGCGGGTACAAAAAAAAGCTTTTCTAATATTTATCCCAACTTTCCACGATGCACAAAAAAATTATAAACTAAAAAGGTAATAATAAAAATTAAATTGATTCTCACAAACAATAGGCTACCGATCTAATATTACTTTACGGTTTGTGAGCATCCCTGAATCTTCTAGGGGGGGGGGGGGCAGCTGCCCCCCCCTGCCCGTACCTCGCTACGCCCATGTGTGAGTTGTCTATGCATTGCTATAAAATGTTTGAAACTTTCAAAATTTGTACCTTCTTTCCACCCTCGCAAAGGTTTCTGGATTATTACAACCACATGACAATACACCTGAAAAGTTGTTTTTAATTATTACAAAAACTCTTACGAAACTGTCAAAAATGTCACAATTTGAGAATGATGTTTAGCATCGATTGTTCAATCGAAATTAAATTTTCGAATAAACTTTTAAATTAATGAATTTGATCGAAGTACTCACCTATGGTACTAACCAAAATTGAATACATAGTTTGAATCTAATAAAAAATTATATTTATTTTAAATAGGTAACTGCGTTAGGGAACGAATTTGTTTGATTTTTCTTATATTTACAATAAATAAAAATTACAAAATTTTAAGCAACCCCCGACACAAAAAAGAGCTGATGACCTTGAAACGCGTGAATAGATTTTCATGAATTGTCGCTAAGAATCATCTCGATCACATCAGCTTTCAAACAAAAAACCGCATCATAATCGGTTCATTCGTTTAGGAGCTACAGTGGCACAGACACCGCTCCTTGCGTTGGGGGTTAAAATGAATGTTTGTAATATATGAAAAATGAAAATTTGTATAAAAAATTGCAATAGGTGGCACGCGAGCCGTTTGAAAACTGAATGTACCGGGACTGAATATATTGAACGCGGGAGAGGAGATGGGATCGCTGGAGCGTGTTGAAGGAAGAGTGGCGAGGGAAGGTGATGGAGGTGGAGGGGGAACGCTTGAGGGGAAGGGGACATGGGAGGGGAAGGTGAGGTGGAAAGGGAATTGGACGAATGGGAAAGGACACACAGGAAGAAACAATTTCTTTATTAGTGGCTGTGCAACGCATGCCGGGAACTCGCCAGTTCAATTATAAATATCTTGGTATTTTTAAAAATTATTGCCATACCAGTTATCGTATCGCTTTAGTGATCATCAATTTGACCCTATCGCCTTATATAAACGCAGAAAAATCTCTGATGCATTATTTTTATACAAAATAATGAACTGCCTTGTTGATTCTTCATATCTGTTAGAAAATGTTGCATTTCGTTGCCCCAAACAAAATACCAGATCGAAAGACTTATTTAAAATACCACACAGTAAATCCAAATACGCGCAAAACTCTGTAATAATACGTAGGTATCTGTGAAACTTACAATGCCTTACGAGATGTAGACATTTTCAACCATGACTTGAAATCATATAAAATGCAGCTTAATATATTAATAACTTAAATTACTTTTTTTCTTTTTTGTGAAAATTTATAATATTATTATCCGTAGTAGGTAAATAGTATAACTATGTTTGTTAATAACTTTACTTTTTTTCATAATTACATTTTATGTTTTTCTTTTTTATGTTTTCCTTATTATGTTTATTTTTTTGTCACATAAGTTGAGTAGGTAAAAAAAAACTATACCAAAATTTTAACTTAATGGAACTTTATTGGTCTACAACATATGAATGTTATATATATATATATATATATATATATATATATTTATAGGATATGACTTGTATAAGGGGAATTAAGGGACGTATTTGACTTACCAATGATTCCCGACATTATTTGGAGTAAAATGTTAACGAAATTTTGGTCTCTGGTGACATTTTTTTCCACGAAAACATAAAAATAGTAGTTAAGGGCGGGGTAAGAAGTTGGGCGGTTACTCAGCTGAGTGACCAGTGATGACATGCGGAAGATTTTTTTTGTTTAATTTTGAAGAAAAAATTTTTGAAAAAGAAATTTGAAAATTTAATTTACATAGGAAATTTTACTCCAAATAATATCACTGGATAAAGTAAGTCAAGTACTTCCCTTAACACCCTGGTGTAAGGTACATGGAAGATAGGGATTTTTTAATAAATAATTAGCGTTAACTCACAATAATTGCCAAAGTTTAAGAAGTTGATGTAATTTTATAAGCTTTTTATTCAGTTCACACGGCCCTCTAGTCCTGGCGTCCTGGGGGGCCTCCAAACACCTCCACGTTCCCTTGATCAAATCCTAGTAAAAAAATTGTAAATAATGTGTGTAATTTATTTAATTTCATTTCTGAAAGATGCATTTGTGAATAATGCTGTTACCAAATGTTTTAAAGAAATTCGCAAAATTGGCGGAGATACAACGTATGTTGAATTGTCCTTCAGCAAAACTTTTAACGCGTTTTTCTCGAAACTACGTTTTTCATATTAGAAGAACTATACATCCGATTTGCGTGCACCAAGTCACTGTTCGAAAATCCAGTCGCTACGGCCGCGGCACCACGCAGGGATTTTTTTATATGGCACCCTTATATTTTATTTTTGGACGATGAAAATTTTCCATAAAAAATCGAAAATAAAATTGGATGGTGCCAATTTTTCTTTTTTTAAATATCAAAATTCCCCTACGTGGTTCCATAGACACTGGATTTTCGAATAGTTTGAGACTTGGCACATGGCTGAAGGATCATTCAACATAAAAACTGTTTCAAACGGTTTCACATAAAATGTTGTATCTCCGTCAATTTTTCTAATTTATTTAAAAAAAAAAATGGTGAAAACATTGTTAGTAAATGCATCTTTCAGAGACTGAAATAATTTACATATATATTTTTTACAGTTTCCTGGTGCCTTAAAACTTTGTTTAGGATTTGATGAAGGGAACATGGGGCCAAGGACCAGAGGCCCGCGGCGGGCCGCCCCTTGGTAACCTACACTATTTAATAGTCAGTTATGAATTATTTTAAAGAAAATATAGTTTTTTTTTAAATAAACTATGAGCAGATAGCTTGGAACATCATGGAACATTTCAAAATTTAAATAAATTATTTTCAATGCTTGAACTTATCGCGACCCCGTATCTCATGCCATTGTGCGACAATGCGTAGGTAATAATGAAACACACGGATGCATACAAACATCCAAATTTGTGCATTAGTTTAATGAATAACGTAGGTACTACTTCTATCTTCTATGTAGAATGGTAAGATTTATAAGTACCATCATATATAATCGAAACGCTTCTTGAAATGGTCGTAGCTGTATTTAGTGATCAGATATAAATAGCGAGGTACCTCCCAACCTTCCTCGACCCAGCTCCTTCCCTCTCCACTATTTCCACCTCATAATACACAAGATAAAAACACGTTGAACACCACCACTGTTGCAAATTCCAATTTAAGGTCCAATTCAATTGATTTTCACGCAGTTTCATTTACGCTACGCACGCGGTGATATACAAATATGAAGATATTGCCAACATTATAATTGTAGGTAGGTAATACATAATTTACGCGTATTTAGTTTTGTGTTCGTAGTTTGAGTTTTTTTTAAGTTGTAGTTTCGTGTGTTTTATTTAATCGCCGTTCAAAACAAGAAATTACTTTTTGAATGTTAGTAAACTTGAAAAATTACCACACCTGGCAAACATTTTAACAATTGAAATACTCATTTTAAATAAAAAATTATTCAATTAATATAATAGTTTGGTTCATACTTTATCGCTTGTCTAATAAGATTTAAACGACTTAATAGTTTCAATTTTGCAAATTGAAAGTTCATTGAACTTAGGCGGTAGACAACCCTAATAATTTTTGTTTGCTCAAAACTCACATTTCATCATTTCCAGCGAATTCGTAACTATAATAACTTTTTTATTCCAACAGAACACTGGGGATCTAAGTTCTTTCTATTTACCATTAATATACTTTACGCACAACTTTATATTATTTTAAAACTTTATAACCCGTTTTTTCAACTACAACGTTAGCGGTAAGCACCAGATTTTATTTTTCTAGACGATGAATTAATAACTTCGGGAGTGAGACATGGAGGCACATTTTAAATATGTGTAACACGTTCTTCAGAATTAATTAAAATGAACGCGGCGGAAAGGTCGAATCTCCAGGCCTGCTAGGATGAATTCGACCGTACGTTCGTCCAATACGTCGTGCCGCGGACGTACATTTGTTTACACGCTTTATTCACTTACGTCGTTAAGATTCCCACATTATTTGTCTTCTTCTCTTTGATAGAGCAAATTCGACAGTACGTCGTAAACTACGCTGGAATACAATTTCGAATCGCATCACGCATGCACCCACGCACCGGCAACCAAAATTAATAAGTCTAATTGTAATTGTATTTACATAGTTACGGATATGACTTAAAAAGATAACGTCTATAATACTCAAATTCAATATGTTTTGGAAGTGAAAACTTATTTAGCACCGTTATGACTTGAAACTCAAGTTCGCAATTTTACGTTTGTTCCATCTCTGGCCCTGAATCAATTTTTAAATGATTTCTTTTATTATATTTTATGATTTTCAGATAGGTATACGTAATTTTTTTAAATTACTAAAACAAAGTGTTAAAAATGAGTTCAGAGTGGGTGACGTGTGTGTGTGTCCTAGTGGTAATGTGTCTGCAGCTGGGTTCTGGAATTGAGCTAGAAACGCAGTCAGTGTACTATGGGATGCTCAGGACTGCTGTGAATAAGGGGAGCCACACTCTGTGCACAAAACAACTGACGCTAATTCACAACGGAATAGATGCCAACCAGAGATGGGCAATTAAACGTAAGTTTTTACGCTTTTACTAAACTTATGCTTTTAAGTTTGTTACACGCTTAACCCGTTAAATTACAGGAGACCATATTTATCTCAGCTCAAGACCAATTATAGGTCTCATAGAAATCGCTGTCTCCCTTATTATCATAGGGAGAAGTATGATCTAAACGGTATTGGAAAGAGAAAACAACACTCTTTATATTTAAATCTAAAATTTTACTAGAAAATCATTAAAATTTCCGACTTTTACTTTTTCAGAAATTTCCAAAGTTTCCGTAAGCAATTTGAAAAAAAAAATTGTGATTTTTTTTTTACATTGAAGTACAATAAAGTGAAGTGTTTATATGATTACCTATTTCTTTTTCGTTATCAGTATCTTCAGTTAAAAAAAAACGTAAGGTGTGTCATTTTTAAACCTTTTTAAAGTTTGCATTAAAAAATGTTATATTTCTAAAATTACATTCTTATTTCTAATAATAAAATTTGAAAGCGTATTTCATCACCTTTCGAAAACAGTGTTTATTTTTTGGATACGTTGATAAATATGACAAAATACGCCCGAATTTTGAATAAAACCCTGAATGAGATACCACAATTGTGACAGAGTGACGAGTAGTAACAAAGGACTGTTCACTGTACAGAATTCAAAGTAAAGTTGATAATACGTTTGTTATTCGAAGTCTTGGACGCGTCTGGGGCCCCGGGTACCGGCCTCTATTGGGGCAACACCTATTGGATGGGGTCCCGCCAGCAATGCCTGGCCTCCGTCTCCAGCAAGCGGGCCCCCGTCAGCAGGACCAACGGCCCCTTCACCGTGGAGACCCCGCAGAGTCTTCCGCCCTTCCCGGTCCACTACTACGGGGCCTACTTCACGCACAACTCCACTTTCCAGACGTTCGTACATTGGGATCATGAGGTATTGTACATCTTAATAATATTAGTCAAGCAAAGAGTTATAAAAACAGAAGGAGAAGAGTATGTATGAATGTGAATGTAACAGGGGTGCCACTAAACTTTTAGCATGGTTTTACAGGTTAGAATAACTCTGGGTCTATGCCTGCCCTCGTCATGCACGGAGACTGAGATCTATGGATTCCTGGAAGAATATCTAGAGTCTGGAATCCTCGCCTACCAGCAAATCTACAAGACGAATTTCACTATGGAGGAGGTCAAAAAAACTGAAGATGATTATGCCTGGACACAAACCGGATTTTTTAAGATTTTCGTGTGAGTTTTTAACCTAACCAATACCTAGTTTGAGAACATCGTCTCACTTCCAAGAGGACCCGGCAGAGTTACCATTCAGATTTTCTTATTATTTACATTTAAAACGTATGTGTGAAAAGTTTTGAAAAACTATACTTAAGTAAATTAATGCCAAAAATAACATTACAGCCAAGAAAGACACGTGGAAAAATAACATGTAAATATTATAATGACTAGAGATGTAACGGACCTCTGCTTCTGCTTCCGCAAACGCGGAATTTCTGCATACTTTTGACATCCGCCTTCCGCGTTTGCTTCTACAAAATTTTAACAGAAGGAGCTTTCAAAGCAACAGTTGCGGTGCGTGTAGCCTTGGGAGTGGGGAGGGAAGCGCCTTGCACAATTTGTTTTGTTTTTAGAATTACTAATTAAGTAACGTCCCTGGGTTTTCTTTCGCTTGCCACCTTTATTGTATGCGGTATTGAAATTAAAATACTCGTACGTATAACACACTTCATCAAACGAAACATTTTCTTTTCTACCCGTCCGCGTTGAAATTCTAATTCGCTTCCGCATCCAGCAAAATACAATATAATATATTTTTTAAATATAGTTTATCGTTACCCACTTGAGTGCTCCGCAATATGACAGTAATGAACGCTTGGAAACATTGCAACAATAACATCAGTTTTGACAGCACATTTTCGAGATTTGCTCCCATCTAATTTACAGTTTATTTGTGTTTATATGTATTTATATGTGTTAATTATTGTAAAATAAAGGATAGAACAGGACCAGACGGCGCTGGTTCCATTATTAAAATGGCGTACCCACTATCGCCCAAAATAGTGATAAATGATGAAATGGAAATAGCAAGTGCTCCAAATGATGAGTCTGCTGGGGTGTGGCAAACCGTTACACGATCCGATAAAAGATCAAGGATGAACTCGGAGACAAGTGAAACAAAAAATGAAGAAATTAAAGAAAAGAAAGGAATCGTTATAATTCAAGGAGAAAACTTACCTGGTAAATTGGGTATGGCTAAAATTCTTTTTAAATCCGGAATGAAAATTGAAAAAATTAAAGTAATATCCTGAACTAAAATTGAAATTACGTTCCCAAATAATTTGGAAGCTGAAAAAGCCATAAAAAATTCGATTTTTATTCTAAAGAAATGGGAAGTGACAATAAAAAAGAACATTGGATATACTTTTGGTGTCATCAGACGTTTAGATCTTGATGTCACTAATGAGGAGATCATGGAAGTGATTAAAAGTGATATCAATGTGGTTAGCATAAAGCGGCTCTCCAAAAAAGGAAAAGAAGGACAACTCACGCTTACGACAACTGTGAGTCTAAAATTTGTTAGGAAAGAGATCCCATCGTATGTCTCTATATATGGGGTCAAATTTGGAGTAGAATCCTATATATTTAGAGTTATGCAATGTTATAGTTGTTGGAGACATGGGCATATTGCCCAAAACTGTGGTAAAAAAGAAAAAAAGTTGTGCCCTAAGTGTGATGAACAACATGAGACCTGTGACAAGGCAGCTAAGTATGTCAAAGTGGAAGAACGAGAAAGAGATAACCCACAAAATGGCAAAAAAAAAAGTTACATATAAACAAGCGAAAATACTTGTAGATAAGAAAAAACCTAACTTAAAAGAAAAAGAAAATGTAAAAACAGGAAAGAAGACTAATTCAGATAATGAAAATGTGTCGAAATCAAGTGGAGAAAGCAGTTATGCTGAAAAACTTAAAGGAAATAAGACTAACACTGGTGAAACTCAGATTAATCCTAAAGACAACATTAATGTTAATATTGCTCGAGAAATATTAACAACATTTATGAATGGAGAAAATTGGGAAAGTCTTGTGAAATTAGCAGTTAATAGACTTATAGACACCATCATGGGAATTTTTAAGGAAGGCGGCTTAAATGAAATTTTAAAATCAATCTTTACGACGAACAATGGATAAGAATAATCTTAATATATTACAATGGAATGCTCGGAGTTTGCACTTTAAAAAACCCGATTTAGAAATATATTTACAAAAGCAACATATCAAAATTGCGCTTATCTCCGAAACGTGGCTTCAATTTCCTTACATTTTAAGATTTAAAGACTATACAACATATAGACGAGACAGAGCCGATGGATATGGAGGAGTTGCAATCTTAATCCATAAAAGTTTACAATCAATTGAACGAACCCTAGACATCACCACGACCTGTGAATTAGAATTGTGCAGTGTTAAACTATTAAATGCCGGAAATCTGAAATCTGTCAATGTGATATATTGTCCTAGTAATATAAATATCACAATTCAAACATGGAGGAAAGTTTTTGACCAGATGGGACCAGGAGCCCTACTAGGCGGTGATTTCAATGCCCATAATCCACTATGGGATAGAGCTATACGAGATTTGAGGGGAGATCTTATTGCAGAAGCCTGCCAAGATTATTGTCAATAACGGTGACGTAACAAGAATAGGACATCCCGGACAAAGGAGTTCGAGCCCGGATATTACCCTGGTATCTTCTGAGCTTGTACTAACTTGTAATTGGAGGATTGACACAGATACGATGGGTAGTGATCATTTACCAATTATTATCACTTTAGAAAAAAACGATTGTAATTATGAACCAATTATGAAAAGAAATTTCAAAAAAGCTGACTGGAACAAATACAAATCAACTGTAGATAAATTCATACAAAATTTTCCTGAAGAAAAATTGTCAGTTCAAGAATATTATAACAAATTAGAAGATGTTCTGAACAAAAGTGCAGATGAAAGTATTCCATTCTTTACGAAATCTAAAAATAAAGCATTCAAACCAAAACCATGGTGGAATCAAGAAGTCTCTAAAGCTATAGCTGAAAGAAGATTAGCGCTGACTCATTTACGAAAAAATGTTAATATTGACAATTATATAGAATTAAAGCGCAAGGAATCCAGTACCAGACGAATAGTAAGAAAAGCAAAAAGGGAAGGATGGCAAAAATTTTGTGATTCTGTCGATACTAATGCAAACTATTCTGATATGTGGAAGAAAATGAAATGGTATAAGGGAATAGGATCTTCTCGTCCAAATATCTTTGAGAACAGCGAATCGGCGCTACAATATCTACAATATCTAACTCCAAACGAAAATTTAATCGAACATGTGTGGACCGAAGAAGAAACCTCGGAGACTACTGGTATTCACAAACCGATAACCAGAAGCTTCTGAATTAAAATCAGTATTAAAATCCAAAGATACCTCCCCAGGAATAGATCTGATATCCTACTCAATGATAAAAAATTTACCTACTTCTTGCCAATTAATTATTGTCGATATATTTAATCTAATTTAGCGAACTTCCACTATACCAATACAATGGAAACAGGTACAAAGTATTCATATAATTAAACCCGGAAGAGATCCAAAGCTCATGACCTCTATAAGACCAATTTCATTAATTTCATGTCTTTGCAAAACTTTCAACACTATAATTACAAGGCGATTGGAGTGGTATTTGAAAATAATTTCTTGTTTGATAAGTCTACAATAGGATCTAGAAGAAAACTGTCAACAATGGAAATCTGGGAAGAATGGTTACAGAGATCCAAGTTGCCCAAACAATGTTATGAAGCGATTTAGTTAATTAGGTTAGTTAGGTACTATTTGTATTGCATTCAAGTTGGTTATGTTGGCGGCACTGGGGATATTGTTTTTGTCGCGGCGGTTGGCGGCTCGTTTTCGTTTCTGGGTCCACTCTGGTTTAGGCAGTGGAGTGCGGCCCACTGCATAAACAACGGTCAATTAACTTTAAGTGTTAAAATGTGCTAAAAACCATCGAAAGGTGTGGATTGTCTACATACGGGCGAAGAATCATGTCGTATTCGTAATTAAGAAGTTTTAAAGAATTCATCCGTGTATAACGCGAGATTTTAGTCTCGGGATGGTGATTGCCGTTTACTGGGTCGGTCGTTGTTTGAAGTTTTAAAGTTCCGAATTAATCTAATCAATCGCTCCGCTTAAGAAAGCGTACATCCGCGATCATCTGTACCGCTGTTAGCGAATTCCCTTCGGGAAGGTATTTATACGGGAGCACGCCGTGTCTCCGGTGGAAAGTGCCGCCAACATCCAATATGATCTGAGGATCTTATCCATATACTTGCTGGAAGGCTGAGAGGGTCATCACACACACAGAGGGTCAAAGGGTCCCATCCTACCACGCGATCGTCCCAGGATTATATAAGCAGTTTTTAGCACATTTTAACACTTAAAGTTAATTGACCGTGGGCCGCACTCCACTGCCTAAACCAGAGTGGACAGGGAAACGAAAACGAGCCGCCAACCGCCGCGACAAAAACAATATCCCCAGTGCCGCCAACATAACCAACTTGAATGCAATACAAATAGTACCTAACTAACCTAATTAACTAAATCGCTTCATAACAACAACCAACGCCGTTACCCTTGCTGCTTTTGTAGACATTAAAGATGCATACAATAATATAAAGATCGAAGAGGTCATTAAAGTTCTTATTTCCAAAGGTATCAAAGGGAAAGTTATAAAATATATCTGGGAATATTTGAAACAAAGAATGATTATTATTAAGGAACCTAACATATTCGCTGAACAAATGTGCACGAGAGGACTACCACAAGGAGATCCCATGTCTGCCCTCTTATTCAATATTGGAACTTCCGGTATAGGAAACTATCCTCAAGTGAAACGCATACAGTACATTGACGATTTTGGTATTTATTATTCAAGCTCAAAAGTAAAAACATGCGAAAACATTATTCAAAAAGCTCTGTTGGAATTACAGAATGCTCTTAAAATAAAAGGTCTTGAAATATCGGAAAATAAGACAAAAATATGTATATTTGCAAAAGGAAAGCGACGAAATATCCTGAATATAAAAATAAATGATGTACTTATAGAACGAGTAGATGAACATAAGTTCCTCGGGGTATGTTTGGATTACAGACTCGCTTGGAATAAACATATAAATAACACCTGTTTAAAAATGAATCAGCCAATGAATATTTTGAAAGTGTTGTCAGGAAAAAGCTGGGGAATTCATCCTCTTCACATGAGAAGATTGTATACTTCTCTTATAAGAAGTCGATTAGACTATGGCAGTATACTTTTTTACAATTCTGCCAAAAGCAATCTCGAAAAATTAGAGAGAATACAATCACGAGCTTTAAGAATATGTGGAGGTTTCCTGAACTCAACTCCAGTGCATGTTTTACAAAGTGAAATCAGTACCCCTCCTTTGCATATAAGAACTTGGAAACTAGCTGCAAGATTTTGGCTTAGAGCTGTATCCATTGAAAATAATCCACTAGTTTTAGAGGTTCTCAAACTTAAATCCTTGATACAAAAGAGATTCTGGAGCAATAAAAAATTACCAATGTTGATTAAAATTTGTTCGGAAACAATTGATTGGAAAATAAATAAAAATAAATGTCTAGATATGTACTCCTTTGAAACCTGGGTAGGAGCTCTTAATTTGGAATGTATTTCAGTTGAGATTGACAATTTTAATTCCCCCAAAAGACTACTCTTACCAAATGAAATTAGTAATATGGTAAGCGATATGCTAACTAAAAAATATTCTGGATTCAGCCAGATCTTCACTGATGGATCAAAAAAATCAGACCAAGTTGGAGCAGCTTTCATTTCAATGCCAAACAATTTTTCCCATCAAATAAAATGGAATACAAATTGCACTATTATGAATGCAGAATTGATAGCAATCAAAGAAGCAGTAGAATATGCAATTAAAAATAAGTGGAAACAAGTTGTAATATTAAGCGATTCTAAAAGTGCACTTCAACATATTAAAAGTATTCCGAAAGGAGTTCCCTGTAGGAAAATAGGCTACAATATTGTTGAACAAATAAGGCGGCTACAGCAGAAAGATGTGTCCATATGTTTACAATGGATTCCATCTCATGTAGGAATACATGGGAATGAAGAGGCGGAATTGTTGGCAAACGAAGCATGTGTGAATGGAAGCATCTACGACTGGACGCCAGACGCTGAAGATTACTCCCAAAAGATAAATTCCATATGTAATAATATGTGGAATAATCATTTTGAAACATTGTCTATCAATAAGGGAATATGGTACAGAAAGCTCCAAAATGAACCGTTTAAAAGACCATGGTTCACTGAGGTTAATCTGAAAAGATCAGAAATGAGAATCATTTTTAGATTAAGATCCGGACATCCATTAATGGGAAGAATATTGTGTTTGATAGGCCTCTCTGATTCTCCAATGTACTCGATATGTGAACAAATTGAAGATGTCGAGCACACATTATCAAAGTGCATTAAATATGAACGACAGAGAGTGACAATATTAATGATCTCGAACCCATCGGAAGTTCAGAATTTAATAGCCTCAACCGAGTTTCATACCATATCGAGAATAATGAAATTTATTAGATCTTGTAAACTGGAAAATATTTGAAAGTGAATTTTTTTATAAAATGAATTTAAAAGGACTAAGCACCTTTTAAAGATCATTAGAGATTATAGATAATATTATAATTTAAAAACAGATGAGGCAAAAAATGACAACACTGTGTGAGTCAGAAGCCTCGATAATATACATGATTTAAAAAAAAAAAAAAACGCTTGGAAAATTTTAAATTTCGGTTTAGAAATTTTCCCTCCCTCATTTCAAAAACCATACCTCAAAATTTTAATGCGAGATATATAAACTGCCTATAGTGTTAAATGCACTTATATTTGACCGTTTATTCCATATCTTAGATTAAAACATTGTTAAATTTATAAACACGCGAGATCTGAGTATTATTTTCTATTTGGATAATATTAGGTCCCGGGCGAAAAATAAGAAATTGGCGTTTTGTATGGGAGGAACTTTGTATGGGAGCTTATCGGAGTTTTGTATGGGAGCTTTTTTACCTTCCCAATTTGCTTCAAGTGGATTAAAACAGTTTTATCACTAACACCGCAGCCTGCAGCTAACTCGGGCGTGGTTTGCGATGGATCCGCATCCACAATAGCCTTCAATTCTTCATTATCAACTTTGGTCTCCGGCCGTCCACGGGGCTTGTTCTGCAGGTCGAAATTTCCAGAACGAAAACGTTGGAACCTAAAACGTTCTGTGTTTTCTTTTGCGGTACCGTCGCCATACACATCATTAATCCTTTGAGCCGTTTCTGCAGCACTGGTACCACGGTGGAACTCGTACTCGTAAATAACGCGATATTTCAAGTTTTCCATTTTGTAAACTAAGTGACGCAAAGAAAAAAAAAATTAAGGAAAACACAAATGAATTATAATTTTCGAAACACAAATACATGAGTACCTAAATGCTGTATAAATTTGAATTTGGAATTCCTAACCAAAGAGAAGACATTTGAGATCAAAGTTGCCAGTACGGCAAAACGCCAATTTCATATGTAAGGACCCAATGGTGTCCCCTAGTTGATAATCACAGATATAAATTTAAATTCTAAAATGCATTTTTAATATATAAACATATGATCAATGATTTGTAAGAAAAAATATTTCAATAATTTCGATTCGCGGAGTGTCAATAATAAATAACAAAGAAGATAAGCGAGACATCTCTTTTTAAACTGAGAAATATCTAAGTTAGCCTTGTGTAACTAAAAAAAAAACATTTTTTTTCAAATTTCCAACATTTTGGCCAGCGGGCGTTCGATATTTTGAAATTGGCCAAAATGTTGCCAAAAACGATCATGTAGTTATTTACATCTCTAAAAATTTACCAACTATAGAGTGGGCCATAAACATTTGCACTTTTGTAATCGTGCTAGCGGGGATTCCGAACAAGGGAAGAGAGCGGGGTCACTTATGCATGGTTCCTCGCTTCTTGGAAATTTAGTCACAATGGATAGCTTTACGGGAGAGCAACCCACTTTCTGGGTAAAACATTTTTACAAAAACAATGATTTAATTCTTTTCTGTTAAAAAATGATTCTATTCTGTTTCACAAAACAATGATAAACGCCGCCGAGTATTAATTATATGTTAATTTAATTAAATCATGGTTTGAAAATTTCGAAGAAACCGGCAGGAAAACAAACAGGACGGCCACGGAGCAAAAGAAATTGTTTAAAGAAATTTTCCCTATCAAAATGATGTTGCACAGAGGAGATATTCCATGGCCTCCCCGCAGCCCGGACCTAGCACCAGCTGATTTTTTTGAGGGATATATTTGTATACATTTATTTTTATCTTACAAGTCGAGTCTACGTAAATAAACCAGCAACTATACTCCGATTAAAGGAGAACATCCATCAAGAAATGGTCAACATACCCCGAGATTTGAGTTTTTGAAAATCTAATGGCCAGATTTGAAGAGTGACAGCTGCGAGATAGCAACCATTTTGACGAAATGATTTTCCAGCATATTTTTATTCTTATCGATAATTATTTATTTAAATACAAATCTGTAATTTTTTTTGGTTATTTAAAAAGTGCAAATGTTTATTAGAACAACATTTACATTAATGGCTTCTGATTTTAGGGTAGGCATTGCAACTACTTTGGCACTATGCATCGTTGGGACTATATATTATATGTCAATTTATAAATCCATGGTCGAAGAAAGAAAAAAAGATGTCTGGGTAAAAGAAAACGGTTGCGAAAATAACACCAGTGGTAAGTTAGCAAAAATAATAACATTTAGATCATAATAATTTTGTATTTGGTTGAAATTTACTGGAAATGTAGTTATAGTAAACAAATTGTAATTTAAAAAAAAAATTTTAGATCATTTTGTTGTAACTCCGGAAGAAACGCTGGAAATTAGTTTTGCGGCGAAGTTTATACGATGTTTTAGCATTGATAGGAACTCCAGGAATATCTTCAGCACATCTCCTGGTGAAAATAATACGATGCTACCATTTTATGGGATAAGGTTAGTAATTATTTGCTAATTAATCATGATTTGTACCTACACGAAAACATAGATTTATTTTCTATTACCTAAGACTAGTCCAGTCAGTGGGGAGTTTTGCCTTGCCAAAGTTCATGTAGTAGCGATTTTGATATATGTTGTTAAGATCAGGTATCTAATGAAAAAAACAATTTCGACCTTGGGGGGTCGAGCGCGAGCCGCCATCTTGGATTGAAGGTGCCAAAATTAGGCATTTTCAAAATAATTGCTCAACGGTTGATTTTACATCAAAAATATCCATCGAAAACTTGAAGAAGATTAAATTACGTACATTTTTTGTTGAAAGTTTTCTATATTAAGTCTAATATTATAATGACTTACAGCGGTAGAAATAAGAAAATTTCGACAAAAAATCATAAAACTCAAGTTTTCTTGATAAGATATACAATATCATGTTAACGTATTTCCACAACACAATATAGTTATATAGCGAAATCTATTTCAAATTACAGTAATTTTTCGTGTTACATAGAGGAGAGAAAGAGACGGAAACATACCGCGTGCCTGCAGTCCTAACTGCAGCGTTAACAGATCAGCTCCTATATTGCTACAGGCTAGGATCCCACTATGACAAACCATACGTCATAGTTGTATGGAATCGTAATGATTATTTTGTTAGTTAACATAATGGTTAAGTCGATGCATAAACATATTGGTTAAGTCAATGCATACACATAACGGTTAAGTCAATGCATTAACATATTGGTTAAGTCAATGCATCAACACATTGGTTAAGTCCATGCATAAGGAAACCATTTTCCTCCTTTCAGATGTATAACCACAATGTGGATCGTGATGGGCCACGTATCGGTGTATACGAATGACGTCGTCTTCAACCGTGCTTCCTTTTTCTTCATATCTGACCATCTGATAGTTCAAGAATTCACCAACACATCTTTCACTGTGGACACATTCATCAGCATGAGGTTTGGCCTGCACTAAATAATATTGGTAGTAAAATTTAGTAGTTCGATTAGAAACTCACAGATGAATCTAGTTGAACTACCACTAAAGTACTTAGTGTGGTGAACGTATGTCTTAAGGTATGAAAGAGACATGCATGTATGAATGAGACAGCATGAATGAGACAGCATTGTTGTCCACTCGTCCTCTTTGCACATAGGCTTCCTGGAAGCACACATTATACTTATCTCCGAATAAACGTAACTAAGACTACCCACGACTTATTGTAAATATATTGTCTCACCACCCTGTACTGAGATAACCATCAAATGAAACTGGATCCTCACATATTGGGCATTCAGATTATCACAATACACGCATCCGGTAAAACTAAAGATCTATCAAATATAGACCATAACATTGGCGCAGCCTAAAAAAGAAAAAAAATTACGCAGCAGCGACCGAGATAAAGGTTACAGTGGGCAACCTGTGATCGGGTAGAAAAGGCCAGATCATGACTCCACATCATTGCGGAGCAGGAGCAAGAGCAGCAGAATCGGCATCCTAAAAAGGAACATCAAGGTGCTCTATAAAGGTTATTCAGGTGCCGAGAACCTGGAAGCAACATTTACGTAAGGCGTGGATGGAGAAGTCCTTGTCTTTAAGAGAAGATCAGGGATCAGTTACAGACCTCACGGAAGGCGTGAAGTAGGTGCCAAAGCATTAAAAGGACGACCTGGGTTTCAGGAGCCAGAGGACGGTCCGCGGAAGGGCGAGATCGGCAGGCAGCAGCAAGTCATCGGATTCGTGAGTTGAGTGCTGTTAGTTTTTCTGTTTTTATGTTGATTGTATCTTTATAAGGATGGAATGGGTCTTCTCAGGTTATGTCACCTGAGGGACCAACTGGAGACGTTCGTAAAAAAATATAGATTTTACGGTCGAAAATCTATTTTTATTACTAGAGAATCATATAGGAATTAAAAAGAATGTGTTCAAGGAACGTGATTTTTTTAGTTGCAAAAAAAGATACATTAGAAGATAGCGCATTTACGAAATCTATCTAGATTCTGCAAATTCGAAGACAGACTGAAAATAATTTTACAGATATCTTTATCACGGGGCTTCGAGTTGGTCATATTAAGGAGAAATTATAAATAGAATCGGAGAAATTGTCATTGAAAAATGTATTAGAATGCGCTACTGCGATGGATTCGTTCGAGGTAGATAAAATAAGCTAATTAAATCAGGAAGTATTGATATGATTTCTAAAAATAGACGGAACAATTCGTTACCGGATAAAAATACTGCAGGTAGGAATTTGCGGGGCACAGGAATAATAATGATACATTGTTCAGACATAAGTCTGTAGAACGAACAAAATGTAAACATTGCGGAGTGGTTAAGTGCTGTAATGTAAATTCGTGGCGTGTAAATAGCCAGAACTCTTGAACATAATACTCAGAAAAATACGAATGTGAATCCATCTTGCGTGAACATAAATTACAAAAGATAATGATCTGGCAGGAACTCAAAGGAAAGAACAAAAGAACGCTGACCTTATGGTTGATACCTTATCTCTGCTGCATATGGAAGGCAAATTTCAAATCAACTCCATTCACTCGGATTAATCTCCGTATGATTTTTTCGTAATTTTTCAAAACACACAATTCCTTTGTCAAGCGTACACAACTTGATTCAGATTCAAAAAGATTCGCAAATATTCGAACCACAGATGATGGTATGTATTATGTACCCAACAATGTACCCTGTTTTAGCCAGCCTTAGGAACTTGTGCTCTCTCTCTCTCTCAGGCCTTCATTATCTCCTGCAAAATTTCAAATTTTTCAAATCCAATCCATCCAAAAGGGAGAGGATTTTTTTTGCCCTATTGCTCCATTGCCACGTCGCTTTTTTTGCGGCGAGCGGGGAGGTGTTACGGTACGCATTTTACTATTCAAACTCCCGCCTGAATTGAAATCAGTGACGGAAAGAGGGCACTAGCGGCGTGCGTTCCCGCGCACGCCGGCGGCGCATCATGTGACCAAACCCGGACACCTCGCCCCACACCGCAAGCGTAGCGCGGCGGCCATTCCCTCCTGCACGGGCTCGTAGTGAGCACCTCCCGCGCATGTCGCATCTGTGATTGTATCGACGCGAGCCGCGTCTAGCTAACGTTCTGGAAACCACCATTTTGGTGGCCCCCTAGAATGCTACGAAGCAGCACTCCCGACATGAAACGCCAAGAGAGACTCTACTGACACAGTAAGCCAACCCCATCCCTTTTATTTGTGCTGATTTAACTGTTTGCATCACCGCGGAAACCCGGGATGAAATCCGTGAGAGAGAAATTGCGTTTATAGCATAGAGATACTCATGTGTTCCCATTGTTCAAACCTTGTAATTTATGATGTTCTGCTGTCTTGTTTCAAGAAATAAATGAATTAAAGGAAATCTCTCTTCTTATTTCGCTAACAATTGACCTAAAACAATCTAGGCATGGTGAATCGCAGCTGCGGCCGGAGACACGGCCCTGGACATCATGCACCTGCCGAACGAGCTATGCCGCAGGTATATTTATGCGCAGTTAACATGGGCTTCCTCCGTAGGGCCCCATAATTACGTTAACACATGTTCTGTTTTGTCGCTGTTATGTTTTATACGGTTTCCTTAATAACAACAATATTTGTGTTCTATGTACCTACTTTTACGGTACACATTTGAATGACGTATCATTTGAATTTACCACTAAGTTGTAAACATAAACCACAGTCGTGGTGAGCGGCGCGCATCACGGCACAACATACGCTGCGCAGTCACGTGACGCGGGTAAGAAACCACGCTGGACCGCCCGGATTCCTTCCACCCGGATTCGCGAGAGGTCACGCGTTGTGGTTTTGCTCGGTGCTTGCATAATTTAGCACACCAGTGTCGACAAGTATAATGTTTGCGGCCGTAATAACCAGTGCACTAGTAAATATGTGTGTGTGTGTGTGTTCCTCGGCTGTGAGCCCCAGCGGTTCAACCCAGACCAAGTGTCGGGGTTTGCCGAACCTCGCCGAAACTCCCTTGCTGTTGCTGGCTGGACTCATGTAAGCCCCTTTTCCTGTGCTGTTTAGTTACTCAAATCAATCTAACCGTGACGCGTAGCATTTCAGATCAGACAGAGAGAGAGTTTTAAGTTAATATAGGACGAAGTTTCACCTCGTAGGCTCACTGAAATCTTGTGTGATTTAACCTTGTTTTAATGGCAATAAACCACGTGTATGTACGCTCTGTTTTATTAACTCGACCCGAGATTTCATCCGTTACCAGCAGATTGAGCAGGTGAGACTCTACGCCAATCTACCGCCTTGAAGTAGGAGACTTTTCGCCACCACTTGAGCTAGCAGGTCACGAACAAAGGTAAGAGACGGTCGCCCTGGTCCGAGGTCCACGGTGAAGCCGCCCCTGCCTGCCAGTGGGTGCCAGGGGTACCGGCAGTGCCTGGTACCCCGCCGCCCTTGGCGTGTGGCGTAGTTGAAATTGTATTTTGTATTATTGCCTGTTTTCCAATGTCCGGCTCCTTAGGCAACCACAAAACGAAGGGGCATACGTGACTATGGCACGCAGCACTAGATACTTAAAAAATTACCTTCTCTGCTTTCTATCCATGCAAAAATGTAAAAATTAATATTATGATGTTTTCAGTGGCTTCCTTCTGGGATATTATTTCTTGGAATCAGAGGCAAAAAAGGAAAAAGCAGGAATCAAGGAGTCGGTGGGCAAGAAGATAAACATAATTTGTCTAGCAACTTTAAAAAGAGTAACAAGGTCAGCATAATCAAAGTTATCAAAGTTATGTATAATAGAAGTAAAACTTTTTCGACAGATGCATTATACAAAGAATCTAAACTTTTCAGTCTTCGTAAACAATTTATACTGCAAACTATGAAATATAACTTTAAAAACAAAAACAAATTCGAAAAAAATGAAAACATAATCAACAATAGAAATAATAATAACGGTGCTTAGCAACGCTATAGAGACATTTGCATTTCATTATCTCTCTGATTTTTCATTATATCAGATAGAAAATAATTAGTTTTGATCCCAAAAAATATAAATATTTAAAAATAAGTATATTAGATTACGTAATAAATAAACTGCCAGTAAACCATAGGTTATTTAGATAAATAAATAGGATATAAAAAATCTCTTTTGTGAAGGCTCCAGTAACCAAGGTAAACAATAATATTTGAGATTAATTTGTAATATATTTTAAAGGTAAATTTAATTACATATATTTTATTTTGATAGCAGTATTCTAAAATATAATATATCATAGATTTGTAACGTTGAAAGGTAAAAGGTTTAAATTAAAATATTTTATTTGGGCATTTTGAAAATTATTTGTTGACAATTGACAATTAACAAATGATATTACTAGGTAACGATAGTTGCTTGGTTACTGGAATGTAGGAACTAATAATAATAATCATTTTCGTGTTGTTTTGTAAATTGATAATATGTCATTTACAACCAACCGAAATGAAGAGCGGTCTGTTATGTCATCTACACAGATGAACAATGATAGTCTGAGACCACCAAAAACAAAAGCAGGTATTCCTAGGCAGCGTATGAAATGGACGAACGATGTCAATATGTTCATCGTTCGTTCATATTTTTATGTAACTAAATTAGAAACAGATATGTTATTGTATAGGAAAAAATTACATTTAATTTTCTCACAAAATTATCCGATTGCCCAAGTAAACGAACAAAGATTAGCAGACCAAAAGAGGGCAATTTTCAAAAATAATTTAATTCCTGTAGTAACATTAGATCAGATAAAAAAGGAAGTAGCAGATAGATTGCAATTAGAAAATAATTTAGAACAAGTTAATACGAGTAGTAATATTATATCAGATACATTGAACGTAGATAGTTCAGATAATATTCTAGTCGAAGAATCCAATGATATTACAGTAGACTCAAATAACTTAGACGTTATTTATAATCTTAGGGAAATCAACATTGCAAATTTAAACTTACTAGATGAAAATATTATAGAATTAGCTAACTTACTTCATAATAATATAAATAGATATATAGATATAGAGCCCACAGTTAGACCAAAATTACCAAAATTACATACGTCAAAGAAATTATCTAAATTAATTTCTGAATTAAATAATATAATTTTACCAAAAATTATATTTGATGACATTAGTTTTTTAGATCTTCATACAATAGTGTATGCTAGTGCTATCACTATATGTAATAAGTTAGGAGTTAAATTAACGTCTTCTGATGATAGATCATATAATTATAGAAAACCAGAATGGCAGAGTAGATTAGAAAATGATGTAGTATTTTTAAGAAGTAGCATAGCTAGAGTAATAGAGTATAAAAATGGAAATAGAAGTAGGAATATTTTGAGACATGTAGATGTAATTGGGAGAAAATTTGGTTATAGCATTGGTAGTAATAATAATGAAAATATAATCAATGATTTATTAGATTTGTTAAAACAAAAATTAGGTGTAAAAGCTAGTAGATTAAAAAGATACAATTATACGTATAATAAAAAAAATAATAATAGATTATTTCAGAAAAATGAGAAAATATTTTATTCCAAACTTGACGATAAACAAAATATTATTTCGAATAATAATAATCCGTTGCCATCTGAATCAGATATGCGCGATTTTTGGACAAATATTTGGAGTAAAGATATAAAACATAATGAGTCAGGTCCGTGGATAGAAAATGAAGAACTCAATTGTTCAGACATTGAACAAATGAGTTTTTCTGATATATCGGTTGAATTGTTAGCCAAAATTATAAAAAATACTCATAATTGGAAAGCCACGGGTTGCGATTGGATACATAATTTTTGGTATAAACGTCTGACTACTTTACATCCCCTTTTGGCAAAAAATCTTTCAAAATTTGTCAGAGAACCTCAAAATTTTCCAAATTTTCTAACTAAGGGCATTACTTATATGTTGCCTAAAAGCGAACATATTAATAATCCCTCTCAGTATAGACCCATTACATGTTTACCGACAATATATAAAATTTTAACCTCTTGCTTGACAGATTTAATATACACTCATTTAGATGAAAAAAATGTTTTATCTGAACAACAAAAAGGTTGTCGCAGAAAACATATGGGATGTAAAGAACAATTAGTTATTGATTCTGTAATTCTAAAACAGATTCAAACCCAAAAACGTAATTTACATATTTGTTATATAGATTACCAAAAAGCTTATGATAGTGTCCCGCACTCGTGGCTGATAAAAGTTTTAAATATATACAAAATTAACCCAATTATTATTAGCTTTTTGGAAAAAATTATGGCATTTTGGAATACCGATTTGCTTTTGAATCTGAAAGATAAGAAAATTATAGTACCGGGCATTTCAATAAAAAGAGGGATTTTTCAAGGAGACTCATTAACCCTTTCTCAACCAGAGTTGTTTTAAAACAACGCAAACTTTGCAAATTATTTGTGAAGTAAGTAATGACCCTATTTATTTGTGACTTTTTTTAATTGATTAAGTGAACCTCTTCTGGCAATCCTATTTTTTTTCTTTGTGTTGGGTCCACTGTGTGCATACTTAATACCGTTAACAAACTTCCTCGTTCGCGCCTTTTGGAATTCTGTCATACAAGTGAGGTGTTTCCGCAAAAGTTAAAAGGTATTTATATCGATTTCATAATATTTTTTTGTTTGTATTTATAGAAAAATGTACATATTTTCATATTATAAGTAAAATATTACAAAAACATTTACATTATATATGTTTTTATCATCCCAAAGTACTGCGTTGTTCTAAAACAACACTGGTCGTAAGAGGTTGTATTTCAAACCTGACAGATGAGAACAACTTCGAAATATTTTGCTGAGTATTTCCAATACACTATATATTTTGATGATAAGAATAGATGAATATACTCTCCAGTTACCGGAAGACGTATCATTGTCTTTTTATATATTATTTTATGTAAATCTTATTGCAGAAAATGTCTCGTTCTTTGACGGAAATGGAAATAACCCTCCAATTGATGGGAAACGTCTCCGACGTGGAGTTGGAAGACAAAAATGAAGAGAATGGCGTTAAGCAAATAATAGGCAAGAAAAGACCAGAAGAAGCAAGAAAATGACAGAACTTAGAAAACAACACCCAATCAAAATCTTTATTCTTGCCCATCCTAGTTCGAGTATTAGCATATTAGGTTGCGTGTATAAAGATGAAATAAACTCCGCAAGAAGTCTCAAGAAACACCAAGAAGAAACAAGAAGGAACGAGAAGAGAAAAGAAGAGGCAAGAATAGACAAGAAAAGATTCAAAGAAACAATAAGATACAAGAAAAGGTAGAAGGAACCGAGAAGAGCCAACAACGGGTGAACATTGGAAAGAAGATGCATTAAAATCAAAGGTGAGTTAAGAAGAGCCAATATTAGACGATAAGAGACAAGAAGTAGAAAACAGAACCAAAAAAGGCGAGAAGATCCAATAAGAGCCAAAAAGAAACGATAACATTCTAGAAGAAACAAGAATAGATGAGAATAGAATAGATAGAGAATATTCGAGAAAAGCTAATCACAGACAAGTTAAGCTGAGACAAAAATAGATAAGAAGAGACAGAAGAAATAAGATGAGATGAGAACATCCAAAAAGAAGCAAGAAGAACCAAGAAGAGACAATAATAGACAAGAAGAGATAATAAGATACAAGGAAAGTTAAGAAATGCAGAGAAGAGACGAGAAGGTCTGAAGAAAAAAGAAGAAGCAAGAAGAGACAAGAAGGGACAAGGAAAACAAAGAAGACATAAGAAAAACCAAGCAGGGCCAAGCGGAGCCAAGAAGAGTCCAGAAGATCCAAGAAGAGGCGAAAAGATACAAGAAGAAACAAAAAGAGCGAAGAAGAGGCTGGAAGATCCTATAAGAGCCAAGAAGAGACAAGAAGATCCTAGAAGAGCCATGAAGAGACAAGATGCAAGATCCACTAATAGGCAAGAACAGCCAGGTATTGACAAGAAGAGCGGAGAAGAGGCAAGAAGAAGGAAGACAAAACCAAGGAAAAAATCATAACGCTCTATACATTCCTTTATTCCTGACCATCCTAAATTTTAATATTGGCTTATTAGGTTGCCATGTATACTGGTCTATTAAACTCCAACCTCCTTCCCATCCCCAGAGCATGTGTTCTAAGTCCTAACGAGAGTGAATGTAGCATGAAAATAAAATGTTTTATAAGATAACAAAAATGTTTCATTTTTCTTCATACTGACAAATTATTTACCTCTCGCAACCACAGTTGTTTTAAAACAACGTGAAATATTTCCTAAACTATTAGAAAAAAAAAAAAAAAAAAAATTCAGAAAATTTTCAAATAATGCCAGTACACATAATCAAATGTTAAATATTTTTTTAATCTAAAGAAATTAATTCGGATGAGAAAGGGTTAAGTCCTCTTTGGTTTTGCTTAGCATTAAATCCTCTATCTAAAATGTTAATTAAAAGCAAGTTTGGAATAAAAATTAAAGGTAATACTAGAGAGAGAAATATAATTTCTCATTTATTATTTATGGATGATTTAAAATTATATTCGAATTCTGAACCAAATTTAGAGAAAATGATTAAAGTAGTTAAAAATTTTTCAGATGATATTAAAATGACTTTTGGTTTAGATAAATGTAGAACGATCCATATAGAGAAAGGTAAAATTGTAGATGGAGACGAGGGTAATAGACCAGGAGACGACATAGGTAAACCCTACGTCATCGAGTACACGGATGGAACTACTTTTTAGTGATAATGGACACTTAGAAAACCTTAAAAAAGCTGGTCTGCCGGTGCGCCTCTTGGCAGGAGCCGCGCTGCCATGGAAATAGTCAGCGATTTTTTTCGAAAAAATTACGTCATCGAGTACACGAACGGGAATGGTTTCATATGATTAAAGTCGATTAGAAAATGAGAAAAAAGCAGGGCTGCCAACCGGCAGCTTGGCAAGTTCGCAGGCAGCCGGCGTCAAAGTGGGGTAAAAAATAGTAAATTTTACGTCATCGAGTACACGAATGAAACTAATGAATAACTATAGTCCAGATCATCCCGTTTTAGAATTTCTTGGTCTTGGAATAATGTAAGTGGTAATGATAAAAAAATAAATTTTGAGTGTTCCGAGTGTACTCATCGGACGGGAGAGTCTTTCGACGCGAAACAACTTACTGGAAACTGGTCGCGGAGCCCTTCGCCGCTATCGCATGCCCATATTATTGTACAAAATTATAATAATAATAGTTTTTAAGATTACCTAATAAAACATAGTGGTTGGAAGTTCGAACATCCACCACACCGTCGCCGTAAGAGCTGTGTTCGTCCGAAAAACGACGGAAATTTCAAAACCCAGTCCGTTTCATATCGGCTTCGCTTGCCCTGCTGCATCAATTACATTCGGAACACTCAAAATTTATTTTTTTATCATTACCACTTATTTTATTTAAAATCTGGCATTCTAAGTTTTTAAAACCATATTGAAATAAAAATACTAATAAAGATATTGAAAATAATTTTTTTTAAATTAAAAAAAAAAATAAGACTTTTAAAAATCGTTCACAAAAAACTGCTAGGCTGCTGGTCGGCAGACCAAAGAAATCATGAATAAAATAATCTAGACTACAGTTTTTCGTTAGTTTCGATCTTGTATTCGATGTAATCGGTGCAGCAGGGCAAGCGAAACCGATATGAAACGGACGGGGTTTCGGAAATTTCTGTCGTTTTACGGACGAACGCAGCTCTTACAGCGACGGTGCGTTGGTTTTTCGAACTTCCAACTACTATGAACTATTAGGCAATTTTAAAAGGACTATTAATATTATAAATTTGTACAATAATATTGACACGCGACAGCGGTGAGGGGCACCGCGGCAGGTTTCGTAAGTGGTTTGGCGTCCAACGGCTCTCCTGACGGATGGGTACACTCGGAACTCTCAAATTATTTTTTTTTATCATTATCTTTTATATTTTCAAAATATTGCAATCAAAATTTTTAAAAATATAATGAAATAAAAATAATAATAAAAAAAAACTAAAAATTAAAAAAAAAAAAAAAAATTTAAAACATCGTACACAAAAATTTGCCAGGCTGCTGGTCGGCAGACCAAGAAATTCTTAAACCGGATGATCTGGACTATAGTTATTCATTAGTTTCATTCGTGTACTCGATGACGTAAAATTTAATATTTTTTACCCCACTTTGACGCCGGCTGCCTGCGAACTTGCCAAGCTGCCGGTTGGCAGCCCTGCTTTTTTCTCATTTTCTAATCGACCTTTATCATATGAAACCATTCCCGTTCGTGTACTCGATGACGTAATTTTTTCGAAAAAAATCGCTGACTATTTCCATGGCAGCGCAGCTCCTGCCAAGAGGCGCACCGGCAGACCAGCTTTTTTAAGGTTTTCTAAGTGTCCATTATCACTAAAAAGTAGTTTCATCCGTGTACTCGATGACGTAGGGTTTACCTATGTCGTCTCCTAGTCTAATATTTAGAAACTTCAAAATTGAAAGTATGAAAGGGGATGAGGTTTATAAATACTTAGGATAAATATCCGCAATCAAATAGATTAGATCATACTAGTATCAAAAATGATATAAGGATTAAATTTAAAACTAGGATCAGAAAAAATTTAAAATGCAATCTATCTGCTAAAAATTTAGTAAAGGCAATAAATACTTGGGCAATACCTCTATTAACTTACTCATTTGGCATAATTAAATGGTCCAATACATATTTAGATAGCTTAGAACGATTAATTAGAGCTACGTTAACAAAGTTTAATTGCCATCATCCAAATTCAGCTATAGAACGAATTAATTTACCTAGAAATTTAGGAGGTAGAGTTATAGTCAAAATAACATCTTTAAAACATAATCAGGTAGAAATGCTAAGATTTTTTTTCCATAGTAAAGCTGATAGTTCAGAAATGCACAAAATAATTTTCCAAGGCAGATAGAAAAATTTCGGCATTAAATTTATACGACGAGAATGCCAGCATTCTTATAAATACCAACCAGGAATTATTCGATTCCTGGTCAAATAAAATTCTTCACGCAAAACACTTCAACTATCTCAACCAAACATATGTTGACAAACTTTCGTCAAACAAATGGTTGAGTATTGGAGAGTTGAGCGCAGAAATAGAAGGATTTATGCTTGCCATTCAAGATAGAGTCATTAATACTAAAAATTATAGGAAGCATATCATCAAATATACAAATCAAATTGATGATTTATGTAGAAAATGTTTGGCTTTTCCGGAAACTATAGAACTTATTATATCGGAATGTTCTGTATTAGCGCTGTCCGAGTAAACATTTAGGCACAATCAAGTTTAAAAAATAATTCACCAAAGTTTGGCAATTAAACTTGATTGACTAACGTAATGTACCATATTATGAATATGAACCAAATTCATGTTTAGAAAATGAATTGTATAAAATTTATTATGATAAAACTATTCTAACAGACAGAACAATTAGTCATAATAGACCCGATATAGTTTTCAACGACAAAATTTTAAAAAATAACTTATATCATTGATGTCGCTATTCCAAATTCTTGTAATATTCTGAAAACTGTTTCTGAAAAAATTTAGTCCAGTCAATGGGGAGTTTTACCTTGCAAAAAGTTAGGTAGTAGCGATTTTTATACATGTTGTTAAGATTGGGACTCTAAAGAAAAAAAAGTTTTCGACCTTGGGGGGGTCGAGCTCGACCCACCATCTTGGATTGAAGGTGCCGAAATTTGGTTTTATCAAAATAATTGTGAAACGATTGATTTTACAATCAAATTGTTCGAAGCAAACTTGAAGACAACTAAATTACCTACATTTTTTGTTTTTAAACTTTTTTTGTAAGTCTAATAAGTAACGAGTTACAGTGGCGGAAATGGGGATATTTTTCTAAAAAATTGTGAAAATCCCAATTTTTGTTATTTTTTCGGGCTATTCATTACAAAACTAGCTGATAAAAATGCGCTCCGCAGGTTTTTACTGCGAGGCCCTGCGGGCGGCTTTTAGTTTGGCTTCGCCCAGTTTTTGTTGGTGATTATTTTATAGATTCAATAAGAACTGATTCCAAAAACAGCCCGTTCCTCGGATCCATTGTAGCTAGTCACCAGGACAAAGTAACCGAGACAGAGCAATGACATCATATATGTAATATATAGCCACTTGATACAACATGTATTACAGTAAATCTTTTCACATCCGGAGAGCTACCACACATTCACAAATTCGTAGCAGTTATACCTAGGGGGGAGACGTCCCCGTCCGACTTGGAAGTAGCGACATCTTGTATTGATCTTGTATCTCCAGTAGGTCTTCTTCCTCTTTATTGGCACTACAACCCATTTCGAGCCTTGGCCTCCTTCAACATAAGCCTCCACCGCCCTCTGTCCTCGGCCGTCGTCTTCCAATCTGCGACATGGAGTAGTCCTCTTGCATCTTTCCTGACATCGTCCTTCCATCTTAGCCTAGGTCTGCCCGCCTTACGTTTGCCTCCCGGGTGTCCTGTTAGAACCTTCTTCACATGTCCGGCCCATCTTAGTCTTTGGAACCTTAGATGGATAGAGAGTTTGGGAGCTTGGTAAATATCATAGAGCTTTATTGTGGCGGATTCTACATGCCTCTCCCTCTCGCACCGCTTGCGCTCCTAAGATTCTTCGAGTTTCGAAGGTGTCCAGCTGTTTCGCAGACTTTGCTGTTAGTGTTCCCGCCTCACATCCATAAACCAAGACCGTTCTAATAATTGTTTTTAAATAAGGTTTTCCTATGGACGTTACGGGATTTGAACACTGGCAATAATAATAATGATTTATTGTCTTCCTTTCTTTACAAACATCTAAAGATAATGATATTCTCACTGGGATTTCCCGTGCTGAGGATTTCATTTACATATTATAATTTAATTATAAGAAATTAATATGAATTAGTTATAAACATATAGGTATCATGTAGTATTTTTTTTTTTTAAATTAAAAATTAAATAAAATTGTGTTTTTTTTATAATGCAGTTCAGTAGATTCGGTTTTAGTCTATATTTGATATCAGTATATTTTCTATTTCTTCTTCTTCTTTATGTGCCTTATCAGGTCCCCCCGACGTTGGCGATCACTCTTGAAAAGGTCTCTCTGTCTTGCGCTGCCCGGAATAACTCCTCCACACTTCTAATGCCGGTCCACTCTCGTATGTTTTGCAGCCAAGACATTTCTATTTCAGTTCTCCCTATATTTAGTATCCAGCTTTTTATTTGAGATTTAAATGTTGTACTGTTGAGGTTTTTAAGTGAGAGTGGTATTTTATTGTAAAGTTTAATACCATAATACAAGAAGCTTTTTTGCCCAAATGTTGTGTTAGTAGTTACTTGTTGGATATGTTTTTGACCATCTCTTTTGACCAAGTCTTTTTTAATGAGGGCATTCCTGATAGTTTTGAAAAAATAACTTAGTTTTTTAATTTTATTATTTAAATAGGTAATGTGTTCGGTCCATTTTAAGTTTTGGTCAATTTTTAGACCCAGATACGTTATATGGTCAATAACGCAAAGTACCGAAGTTTTTTTAGCGGCTGTGATACACTTCTTACTTCTACTGAGTTTTCGTTGTCCTGCGTTATGATGGAGCCCAGGTATGTAAACTCTTCGACCTCTTAGAAATTATAAGTGTCTTTAAATTTTAAACTTTATATTTTATTCTGTGGTGTTTTTGCAAACACCTCTCTTACAGCTTGTAGGGATCTTCTGACAATGTTAAGGTCAGTAGGTCTATTCCACAGATATTCCAGCGATATTAGATTTCGAAACGGCGCTTGAGCCGCACAGAGTTCGACTAGTATTAGAAGTCATGATCTAACTCGTTGCCTGTGCTACTGAGATTCTGGGCTTCCATTAACAAAATATCTTCATATTCAACTGCATGAAATAAATTTTAATGAAGTCTCGGGTGCGTCTTTGTCATTTTTTCTTAAACAAGCCCATTGGTGCCAAGTTTCCAGCCCCATTTCTGGATTTTTTGGATTCCATACCATTTTTGGACTTGATGGTATGTCCTAAATGCATGGTACCGTGCAGCGCCAATCGTTGGTGGCAAAGGGGAAGATTGAATTTGCTTTTTGTTGTCGACTTTGCGATACATTGGTAGCGGACGTCTTCCAAGGTTTGCTCATCCATGTCACCCCCATACAAAGCAACAAGAAAGCGTTTTCCTGCATCTGCTATGTCTTCTGGTTTTGCATCATGTTATTTTAATTCGTGTACTCGACGAAGACGCACTGGCAGACCAAGGCATAAATATACCAAACCACCCACTAGATCGATAACTTCGGGCTTTAGTACGTAAATATTTTGGTCACTATTTCACCACCAAAATGCAATAATTTTATCACCTGTGACGTCACACACCATAGACGAAGATAGAGAAAGCAACAACAGAACAATGCGCGACCATAGACAATTTAATTTTCTTTCTGTACCTACCCAATACCACCCAAATCATTAGCCTAAAATATTATTTTAAAAATAAAACTCATAATTACATGATAAGAATTTTATTATAAACATGTAGAAAAAGGAAATACAAGAATATATAATTAAAATATGATTATGCGTTCCTACAAAACTACTGAATTTAAAATATTTTCATCTTTTAACAGAAAAATTTAAAACTCAGAATTACATGTACATATTTTAAACAAGAATACAATATAAGCAGGTTATATTTCTGTAGCAAATTGCCACATGAGGACGTTGTTTTAAAGATAAATTTCTCTTTTGAACGTACCTATTATATCTTTCGGCAGGTAAAAATAAATTTATTATATTTCCAAGATGCACGGAGACATTACTTTGCATGAGATATTTGATTCTTCATAAGGGGCTCAAAAAAACATTATATTTGTTTATTTGGCATATAAAGTAGCTCAGCTCACCATATTTTCCCTGAAATCATAAAAAATAGGATAAGTTATATTTTCTAAAAACTACATTGGTTCAGTTATGGAAATTTGTAAAATAATGCAATTTTTATTGTATTTGTGTATGTGTATTATAGTACATACCTATGTATGTATGTAGTTACATTTCCTCCCATGTCTTTTAACTTTTAATTGATGATAACTCTCATATTAAACCAAGTTCTAGGATACCTACTTACTTATATAAAGAAGCCTACTCAAATACATTAAATTTTACTGACGTTTTTGTAAAATGAAAGTTATAAAAATAATAATTACCTCTGCATCATGCACCATGACTGATAGTATTTCCCTTAACGTCATGTAACCATCTCCAGAAACAGAAGCGAATGTATTGAAGTGTGGATAAAGACCGTTATATTGTTAACAAGTAAAGTTTTGTTGGTTCAGATTCCACTGAAAAATACGAATAAATTTATTAATTTACTGATAAAAATATAAAAAATGTTGAAAATAAGAAAAGAAAATGCAATATAGAAAACATATTTACTTTTTTAAGATGTAATCGTGATGTTGGATAGCGTCAATTATTAGATCCCAGGTGAAACATAAATATGGTCTGAAAACGGAAACATGTAGGTACATCAGTTTAAAATACAATTAAGCAATACATTTCAAAAAATACTTTAGGAACACTGAAATAACAACCACAGGAAGACTCCCACCTGTAATTTTGTTCCAATTGCGGGTCCTGTTCTCCCATTTTTATTTGATCGTGAATTCCCAAAGTTCATAATCGTTACTTATTGCGTCGGAAATGTAAATGTCAATTGTCAATCAAACGTAAATAAAGCAGAAAAATGCAACAAAAATAAAAGATTCCTATTGGTTGATTTAGTAGCCGGTGACCATAAACAAATCGAAGTGGACTTGTGAAGTCACCCAAAGATTCTGACCACGTTTTGGCTCGGAGTTAAACCCGCCTGGACCAAGGCTTACTAAACGTTCATTATCACTACAAAGGAGTTTAATCTGTGCACTCGATGATGTAGAGTTTGTCATAGTGTGATCCTAACCTTTAGCAATATAGGCGATGAGCTGGCAACACTGCAGTCAGGAATGCAGGAACGCGGTATGTTGCCGTCTCTTTCTTTCCTCTATGTAACACGAAAAATTAATGTTATTTGAAATAGATTTTGCAATATAATTATATTGTGTTGTGGAAATACGTTAAAATGATATTGTGTAATATGTTCTTAAAAAATTTATCAAGAAAACTTGAGTTTTACGATTTATTGTCTCATCTTTCAAACGCGGTAACTCGTTACGTAACCACTGGAACGCTTTTTGCCGAATTTCGGTACAATTTACAAAACCTAAGTTTGCTAAGTTGTCGAATTACAACAAATTCTCCTCAGATGCATTAAAAAAATTTCGATTTTTTCGAATTTTGCATTTCGCATAACAATGCAGTTTATAAAATCCTTTTAAGCATTTCTCATATTTCTAATAAAGACTTTAAAAAGATGTATTTCGCGTTGTTGACACCATTTTTTCGTTAAAACTGACAGCCGTGTGTTTGATTAGAATGAGGTGCAAGTGATCGTTATAATTGATTTTTATTACGTGTTTATGTACGACAGTTCCCGCAATTCAATTATCCATCTATTTAACGTGTTTTAAATTCGTTCAAATAAAAAATTAGTGCCTTTTTACATGTTTTAAGTAAGTGGGATTTAAAATTTAAATTTCGTCCGATTTTCGTGTTTATTTTTACAATTTTCGACCTAATTACTTGACGTGTGCATTTGAACTATAGTTTATCAATTAGAAGAATTCTTAACAAAGATATACATGTAAATTTCAATTAGTTTTGAAAAGTGTTAATCCAGTATTTGACAACCAAAGCAAGCTGTCAGATGCATATTTTGTCACAATGGAAATTGCGAAACTCAACAAAATTCAAGCAAGTATTGTAAAAGGTTAGTACCTACTACATATTCTTATGATATATATTTTATTAAAAACCTTGTATTTATATAAAAACATGGTGATAAATATCTAATCTTAGGTCACAAATGTGTAGGTATAAAGCGGAAGTCCGATTTTGATATTGTGATTTAGGGTGTATTTGTAAAACGATTATTTTAGTTAAATAAAGCAAAAATCACGTTAATTCTTATTGATAATTGTAGACAATGAACGTATCCTTTCATACAGTTATTATGTGGTAAATGTATTTAAATATACTAGAAAGTGGATTTCATTTTGACACTCTGTTATCTCAAAAATCTATAAAAAAAAATTGTGCAAAATATTCAATCAGCTGATTGCACTTCAAAATTGAGATTTTAAAAATTTGTTTGCTTCTGTGGTTATCAAGTAGGCCATAGATAACGTGTAGAAATCCAAAATATCCAATGTTGACTTGAAAAGGTAACATTTAGGGATTTAGGGCAATTTCATAGGAACTAACACGCAGGATTCGCGAGTTTTTAAAGTTTACGATTTTATAATATTTTTTTTTTTTAATTCCTACGAAAATGTGATAATCGACAAAAGATAGTTAAATTCATTGGCTATATAGAACTATAATCAATTTGCATATAAAAATTCGGAGATATGATTTTTTCAATGTCAGCGGAAAAAATTGAAAATGGACTGGAAAATATCACGAGCAATCCAAGGCAAAAGTTAAAAAACGCGCCGTCGCTCCAGTGGTAGACTTTAAAAAAAAACTATCTACAAAAAATGTTGGTAATTTAGTTGTCTTCAAGTTTGCAGTAAATGATTTGGTTGTAAGATAAACCACTTTACAATTATTTTGAAAAAATCCAATTTTGGCACCTTCAATCCAAGATGGCGGGTCGAGCTCGACCCCCCCAAGGTCAAAAACTTTATTTTCCTTAGGAGTCCTAATCTTAACAACATATATCGAAATCGCTACTACCTGACCTTTTGCAAGGTGAAGCCGTTTTTTATCCCCCACCGACTGGACTAATTAGAAAATATACAGATTTAGGAAATGAGATTAAAAGAATTTGGCATTCTCAGAATATAAAAATATTACCATTTGTTATTTCGGCTACTGGCATTATACCTAGCTCTCTCATTTAAAATTTAGGCGTATTAGATTTGTCAAAGAATTTATATGTAAAAATGCAACATTTTAAATACATGTAGGATTACGAAAGATTTTTTAAATATTTTTATTGAGGGATCAGTAGGATTTATCGGTCGAGTTAGGATTTCATCAGAGCCGAACCCTCTGATATGAAAATATCTGGAGTCGGCGAAATATTTTCCCATTATGTTTCTGGTGGATTGACGTATTGTTCTTGTATTGTTTTGTATTTATTATACTTATATAGTGCACTTATATTGCGTGGATTTACTAGATAATCATTTGTGGAAAAGTGTGTGGAAGTTCATTTGGGAAAGATTTAACCCGGACATAAAATCTGGAGCACCTTATATCCTCCAAACAAACACCAAAACACAGCAGTTTCATTGGACCTCGTACTTTCAATCTTTTACCAAAAATTATTCAGGTGGCAACTAAATTTCCCCAATACCTAAAAGATTTAAAAATATGGCTTAACGATACAGATGTTGAAACTTTATTTTTATAATTTATATCACTTTTATTTTTTTCACACAAACTTTACACTTATTATTACACTATTAACTACTGTATAGGTGTATAGGTACCCTTTTTGTACAAACTATTTAGACAAATTTTAATTATGTTTTTGCTTAATACCCACTGTTTTTTTTTCCTTAACAAAATATTATTTAACTATATTACACACGCACAGGCTGCGCCTTAGTGGGTCCCATTACTCTTATGATTTTCAAAATGTAAAATTGGGAAAAATAAAAGGTTTAAAAAAAAAACAAATCTTTTTATGTAAAACATTTTCATCACGGGGTGTTATTTCCTTCAAATTAGGAATTCACATTTTAAACAAGCCAAATTTACATTACTCTACTAACAAACAGAAACTAAATTAACGGTCAAAGTCCAAAGTCAGTAATAAAATGTACAGGTAAAGCAACACGAGAAGGTTCACGACTTAAAATTAATTTTATTAAACAAAATGTTTTTATTTTCTTCGGGACTCAATTTTAGTCTGAATAAGGATTTAATAAAAATGCGTAGGTGTTGATAAATAAAAATACCTACAAGGTGTCCGGTAACTCATATTACATACATATTTCGGAATCAAGAAAATTCTTCGACAGGTTTTATGTGATGCTAATTAATAAAGCGGTAACCAATTAATGAGACATTTAAATTTAAATAATATTTGATTTTTACCCCCGGCTGGGATTTTACAAATTTATTTTTTTAAAGACAAAAATACCTAAATGTGCATATCAACATACTTTTTATAATACAATACACATGTTACATCGGTAAATTTTTATTTGTAATTAAAAAAATATATATTTTACATTACAATTACAAAGGGTTCTTCGAGGAATGTCACAAACTGATTTTCAAACCAATTTTTGAAGACTTTGGAATTCATTTCAGAATGGTAATCTGTATTCGACATAACCTTTTTTGTACGGAATATTAATTTACGGAATATTTTAAAACCCGTTTTTGCTGAACCACAATGCAAACTGGCACTTTTAAACTCCCATTGCCCTCACTATTTTTCCACATGTGTGTTATCGAGTAATTTTGATTCACCCAAGTCTCGTCCAAATAGACTATTTGCCGTCCGTCGCTGGGTGATCTTATTTGATTCATTTTTCTCAAAAAGTCTACACGAGCTGTAGCAATGTCTCATCTTCCCATTAAATACTTTCTTCCATCTTTGCGTATTTTGAATTGGAAACCGATATCATGCAAAATACATCGCAATGACTTATGAGATCCAGAAAAAAAAATTATCCACCAGAAGAACCTTGTTGAGATTTGCAATAGTGTGATATTGGCTATTGTCATAAAAATCCATCACGCTGCGATGCACAACATCCTTTTTAAAATCTTCCAATCCCGTTACCGTTTTAGGTTTTTTGTAGTTTTTACGAGGCTGATGGAACATTTTTACTTCTGCGTACGGAAAATGAGAAGCTTCCGACGACACTTGTCGAACTTTCGACGGGTTGAGGCTGCAAGCCTCTGCTGCCAATAAATGTACTTGCTTGATGTTCAATATTTTGATGTATTCTGGATTGCTACGGATTTTTTGGAAAAACTTGATAACATTATAAACTTTCGTTTTTTCACCTGCCTGCAATTCGTATCGTTGATTTACATCCACCATTTTATATTTGCTTGCACGTTCCAAATAATTGCATTACATCAAAAAGTTGGTTATAAATGGCCCAAATTTTTTTTCGTGCAACCTTCAGTATCATAGCAACCCTGGCACCATCAACATTAAAACTTTTTTCTGCAATGCACAGTTTTTGGTCACCTGAAGCCTGCCAAACCAAAAATTTACATGGTCGATGATCGAAATTCAGCATAAGTCAGGACGGAGCTATTCACATTCAAACATCGCCTCGCACTCTTCTGTATTACTTCTTGAGATTATTCTTCATATTGATATTATTTTCAGATTGCTTCCAGCGTATCTCTTTGCCCTTGGTTTTGCCTATACAACATCAGCCATAAGGCACCCGCAAACTATTTTCTGGTCGGGAGAGCGGAACGACATAACCTGCCTGAGCAACTGGTGGAGGAACCTGCTCTTCATCAACAACCTCTTCCCCAAGGCGGAGATGTGCATGTCCTGGAGCTGGTACCTCGGCAGTGAGATGCAGAACTTCTTAATAGGTTTAGTGCTACTAACATTAGCCACCAAGTGAGTAAATAAAACATTAGTAAATTTGTCAGATTTCCGTAGTTCAGTGAAATCTGTTGTTAAAACCAATTAGTTACAATGGCCAGTTTTAGTTTTTTTTTTAAATTAAATGCGTACACACATATCAATAAATGATAGAAGTTATGTGAACAGTAGATCTCGCGTCCAAAAAGGCATGTTTCGATTTTTTTCTTGATTTAATAAATCAAAATCAAAATTTCCTCTGAAATCACAAGATTTGTAAGTAGATGCTACCTACCTACTTAAATATTAACCATATTTTTTACGAAAATATTTTTAATAATTAAGGAATTAAGGGGGGGGGGGGGGGCGAATATGCGAGCGAAGCCGGGGGCAAAAGCTAGTTTATTATAAAGACAAAGTAATACAATATGACAAGAAAATAAAAATATTTTACAGAAAAAAAAGAAAAGTCCCATTAAACTACTTGTATGTAGTTTCTCAATAGGTGCTTTTAAGATATAAATACATTTATTTTACTTTATTATGCGGTTAAATTTTTTTGTGTTTGAGTCTAATACAAATTATTTCTGTCGGCGAGCCAATTCTTCAACATAATATTTGTTTTACAATTTGTATATTTTTTTAAATTTCGGCAGGTAACATATTTAAGCAATTTCGTATCATGTAGCCCAGCGTTCTTTGTCCCTGTTTGTAATGCTCGAGTACAATTAGTCCTTCATTTAACGTAAAACGAGTATTTAACGTAAAACGAGTATTATTATTTATGTATATAGGGCTATTCATATGCTGAAATATAATTTTATACCACAGAATTGCTCTTACTGAGAGAATTTTGAGATTCTGGTAAAAGTACGGAATATTATGCCTTTGTTCGTATAAACTTTTATGAGCTAATAATTTAACTAATACATTCTGAACTGATTGAACATGATTTACATTTGTTTTACAGGAAAATCCTCAATTTGTAATTCGATACCTTATAATAGATTCAGCTAATGATAAATAAATTATTTGATTGTTATTATTTAGAACTCATAGTCATATATACATACAGAAGACTGTAAACAAATTTTTGTACCTACACGAATCGAAAGTATGGATTGCGGTGTACGCAGCTTTAACAGGACACTCCGAAAAAATTGCTGCTCGGTGGTTGACAGCGATTAAGCCATATGATTTTTCAGAAAAATAATATAAAAAATATATTTAGAAACTAGACATATAGTTTTATGGCACCAAGCAGGGGAATTTTAATATCTAAAAAAAATGGCGGACCACTGAATTTTATTGAATAGAACGGAGCCCTTTAAAAAAATCCCTGCGTGGTGCTGTAGAGGCTGGATTTTCGAATTGCATGCAAATCGGATGTATAGTTTTTTTAATATGTTGTCAAAAAGGTTGAATAAGATAGTTTCGAGAAAAACGCATTCAAAGTTTTGCTGAAGGAAAATTCAACATTCAAAATGTTTCAAACATTTTCACATAAAATGCTGTATCTGAATTTCTTTAAAACATTTGGTGAGAGCATTTTTAACAAATGCACCTTTCAGAAAATTAAATAAAAACAAATTACCTTTTTTTCACAGTGGTCACAATGCCTTAATTCAAATCCCCCAGTGGAACATGGGCTTTAACCTACGTCACGAATGTTTAGCCAATCACCGCTCTACCCCCTCGATTAGCTAACTCTGTTGAACGCATTTTCTACGAAATTTGAGGAATTATACAATTTGTCATATATTAATGTGACAATTCTTTTTTTAATCTTTCTTCCGGCAGGTAGATAACGATCATAATATTGAAAAAATTCAGTCAAGAATGTCCAAATAAACACGACGATTTCACATTTAAAATAAATAATCTTTACTGTACCATGGTCAAAGTTAGCCATCTAGTCAAAGTAAGGCTTGGGTGCAGCAGATTTTAAAAAGCGGAAACGGAACGCACAAACAAGTTCGCAGATAGACTAAACGCAAAACGTTCGAGTTAAAACATGTGTAAATGTGCACTTTTCCTTTCAGATATTTGAAACTGGCAATGTTTACTTTTGCATCCGTTTTCGTAGTTGCCCACGCTTACACAGGATACATATCTTATGCAGCTGGATATATTCCTTTGTAAGTATATTTTAATAAAAAATTAATTAAGATATTCATATTATTTGTGATTCTTTTATGATACACAAGATTTTTGTGTTTTCCATTGCAGCCTTGATAGTTCGTGGACAGAGTTTGATACGATATATTCCCCGACCTGGACAAGAGTTGGTCCCTACTTCGTAGGGATTGCTGGAGGTTGCTTCCTTCAATACTTCAATAGAAAACTACCTATTAATAAGGTAGGTTCTTTTTTAAGTGTAGAAACTTTGTCATAACTTAATATATCATTGGCGGTGCCATTCTTGAAATCATGATTGCCTCTAGGAAACCCTTCCACTTTTACTGGTCTGCCCTGAGTTTCTAATACAGTTCGCAGCTGTTCCTTGTCCGAGATGGGAGAGATGGCCTGTACTTAGAGTCGCCGACCTAGACTAAATTCATATTTGTTTCAGGTGCTACACGTATTGCTTCCGTCGCCTTCGATCCTCCTCTATTATTCTTTATTTTGTGTATATGCTTATAACTATTTATAATATAACTTATGTGACCTGTAAAATACTGATTACGTTTGATTGTTATTTTCTCTGGTGTCGGCTAACAATGATTTATGTCTTTACCTCGACAGGTCATGTTCTATATTGTTGAGCGATGGTAGTGATGACACTATCGCTCGATACATTATCACTTCTAAACTGATTCTGTAATTATGTTTCACATATATAAATGCTCTTATTATTTTCTATTTTTCTTTATTAGTTTTGGTTTCCATTCTTTGGTGGCGCAACTGAACTGTACATATTACGTATCGTCGTTCCCCTATGAAAAGGGGGTGGGATAGACCCTGTCCATGCACACTGCCAGGCGAACACACGCCGGAGCGGTCTTCCCGCGATCTGCCCGCGCCTCCCCCAACTACATGCGTAGGCTTGAGGCATAACTACGTGGTCTCGATGCTCTTCCGCCCCCCCTCCGGTAACCCGACGCTCATCTTTTCCTTAAGTTCTTAAAAAACTTCCCCTTCTCTCCCAAGTACATTTCTTCAAGGCAAAATCGGGGAGCCGGCTAAAGGGCGCGGACTTCGAGCATCGTCTGTGGTTGGGCCGATAGCTATACGCATTCTCATTGGGACTGCCCGGTGATCTATGGAATACCTTCTCTGGCTATTATTTTCTTTCAGCTATTGTAATTATTTACATTATAACTTGAGCATACAACTGTTTTTTCCTCATTACTTCTTTTATTTTCAGAAGATTTCTTCGACCAGTTATAGCTGTTATTTTTCTTTTTCTTTTACTAACACTATTTATTATCTCTATTTTTATGTTACCTATTTCAGAAGAATTATTCCACGGGCTGCTACTTATATTTATCTTCTGTATAATGTTAATGTAAGTACTTGCATACTGCTTACTAACCCCGTATGCATGGATATTGGAGGGTCTAGAGTAGTTTAAATAAATGTAGCTTCGTTCAATAAACAAGTAGAGTCTTGATGTGTGCGGTGAAAGAGGAAACCAAATGTCTCCTTATGACGCCGTTGAGAAAGTGGTGGGGTCCCCTCCAATGTTCCTTGTCCGCCAGACATCATTTAGAATGAAAGATAGTCAACAACTAAAGCGACTTATAATAAGCTTGATAGAAAAGGGAGTTTTAGGACACCTACACTAGTGGACTTAAGTATGGACACTTTTCGAGATTTCTTGTATCTTGTCGTTTGCCTTATAAAAAAATGACTTATTTTGTTACAGAACCCTTCCAAATTTTTTTTTCGTGTTCCTTGTGCTATTGTTGATTATAAAACATACCATACGATATGTTATATGGTGATTCAAAATTCCTATCACTCTTTATGAGAAATGGGAGCAAACACCTTTAAAACAACCAATTTTTGAGAATAACGTTTTTGAGTTTTAGCAACTCTACAATGTCTTGTGTTCTATTTTAATCAAACACAAAGTGCAGAGGATCGTCGTGGGCTCCAATCAGAACAATTTAAGATGTAACACGAATAAGTTCTACACCCGTGTTAGTCAGTCATCCATTGAAGAAAAGTTATACATTTATTTTTTAATAAATAGTATTAAAATGGCTCCTTAGGAGCCAAAACGTGCCGATTGGTCACCCAAAGAGCAGCAGAGGTGTTACACTTTGTGTAGAAGGCTACACATACAAAGAAATTGCAAAAATATTGGGTGGAGGAGCTACCAAGTCTGGATTAAGAAAGGTTTGCCAACGCTGCAAGGAGACTAAAACTACAAAACAGACCGAAAATCGTCCAAAACCCAAAGGTTATGCCACAAAATGAAAGAAGCATATGTTGCCTTAGCCTGCAGAACCATCGTCAAACATCCAAAGATATTAACAAGGTCATTGAAGCTGCTGGACTCGATATTACAGATATAACATTTAGGAAGAAATTAGGCAAGAATAATAAAAGTCTGACTATAACATGAAACAGAGGTATAAACAACTGAAATGGGCTGTAACGCATAAGGAATGGACTTCAGAAGACTGGGCAAAGGTGATATGGAGTGATGAGACCAAAATTTTCACTTTTGAGAGTGATGGAATCAGATTTGTTCGTTGCCATCAAGTTGAAGATTTCATACCAGAATGCACTACTGCGACAATGAAACTTCCTCTGAGTGTCATGGTGCGGGCTTGCATGATAAGGGACAGTTTTGGATGTCTGGAAGTGGTAGAAGGCACAATTAAGGCTAACAGACATCAATATGTGATTCTGGAGCCAAAATTATTGCCCAGCACGATGATTTGTTCGAGTGTAACCGTGGTAAATGCAATTTCCAGCAGCATGGACCCCCATGCCACATAGCAAAACGAACATGAAATGGTTACAGAACCACCATATTGTTGTTCTACCTTGGCCAGGGAACCACCTGGACTCGAATCCTATTGAAAATCTCTGGTCTAGATTGAAAATACTGGTTTCTCGTCACAAACCCAGAAATAAAAGAGAAATAATTGAAGTGATTATTCAAGCATGGTTCCATGTCATCAAACCTGAAAACTAGTGACGTTTGGTGGACTCCATGTGAAGAAGAATTGAGGAAGTTATTAAACTTAAAGGATTTCCAACGAAATAGTAACATTAAAATGTTAATTTGAAATATTATGCAAAATCTTCGTAATTAATAAATAATTTGTGTTTTACCATGACGTTGTTTTATTCAGCATTTTTATTATTTTTCTAAACAAAACTTTTAAATCTATTCAAAATATAATAGTATAATATGTGGTTGAATTAATTAGCTAACAAAATTACTGTTAAACACCAACGTGATTTAAAAAAGAGCGAATGAACATCAAATACAAGAAATTTATAAAAAGTGTCCATACATAAGTCCACTAGTGTAGACTTAATGTCAGGTGACTGGATGCTGTTGTGTCAAATGCCGCTACCTTTGTATAAAAATATTTTTTTAATAGACGTGGTTCTTAATGAGATCCTTGAAGAACGCGCTAGAAACTGTGAAATTGGTAAGTGGACATTGGACTATATTCTTTTAAATAATGATTTTTCGAGCCTTTTGGTCGTTTGCGCATATTTAAGACTTTTTTGGAAGTTAGGGTATAAACAGGTATCGGTTCGCGTGCACTATTTGCCGTATTTATGAGGAACTGTACCTTATTAATGTAACTGAAGTCAATGTCCACTATGCTGATAACAAATTCACTGGGATGACAACCGACCGGATGGCGCAATTTTCCAATTGTTTGGACTAAACTCTATGACTCAATACTGAAGTTCAACGAAGGACAAAACTTGACAGTAGTTGTAGTGCGATGAGGGATTTTTAGTGTTTAAGGCGTAATTTTAGTAAAGTAATTCAATTATTATTTTAAATTGGTAAACTAATGTTTAAGACAAGATTTTTATGCATAGCACAAAGGGTAACAATTATTATAAGCAATAATTATTAGCCTGAAACACTCATCAACATTGAAAAAATCTCCCGAGAAAAGATAAATGCCGCCGACGGGACTTGAACCCGCGTCCTTCTGATATCCGGTCAATTGCTCTACCACTGAGCTACGTCGGCTTATCTCCCACCCGCCAAATAATTCAATATATACTAGTGTTTCATTCAACAATTACTGTTTATTACATAATTATTATATTATTAGCAGTAGGTAATTGTTGAATGAAACACTAGTATATATTGAATTATTTGGCAGGTGGGAGATAAGCCGACGTAGCTCAGTGGTAGAGCAGTTGACCCGATATCAGAAGGACGCGGGTTTAAGTCCCGTCGGCGGCATTTATCTTTTCTCGGGAGATTTTTTCAATGTTGATGAGTGTTTCAGGCTAATAATTATTGCTTATAATAATTGTTACCCTTTGTGTTAAATAATTCAATGGTTAAGTAGCTTTTCTTGCTACGCCTCAAACGGCTGTCAAACAAGTACGGGGCCATAACCAAGACCGACTCCTTAGTGCATATTTGAGCCTTTTTCGTCATTAATGCGTCTTATTTCGTCTTTAATTTGGGAGGCGGAATGGGACCGCCGCCCCGGGAACCTTTATTGGATAAACAACACCTCTGCCATAGGTCACCCCAAGTGGTTCGCTACGTTTGGTGATTTAGCAGGGGTGCCCAGGTTCATGGGGTGAGGTTTGTCTAGGTCCTGGAGGGGGATGACGAGGACATACTGAACCCCAGATTCCTACCCCCTTAAACCCTGTTACGTGCTTTGTAAGGCCCGTTTGTAAGATTATTATTTATGATGAATTTATAGCATGGATGATAATATAATGAGGAGGAAGGTGTGGCGCTCGTCCTCCCAACTTTGTAGTATGATTACCACGCGCCAAATCTTGTCGCCAAGATACGTTGGGGAGCAAAGCCGATCTCCACTGAGCCCTTATGAGTCTCTTATCAGGGAAGGGGGGACTGTACCTCATTAGCAATGATATGTGTATTGAAGGGAAATAGTAAATGAGAAGAAGTTTGATTTTGTATAACAGAAAATCATATCTATATTTCGGTTCAAATTATAATTTAAATATTAGAATCAATAGTGACCAGACTCACCCCAAATTTAGACCGTGTAAACTAAGTGTTCTAACTAAACCTGTCTGCCGTTATCGTGAACGAAGCCCGACGGAGTAGGTCCATGTGGTCTCATGGACGGGGCCATCACAAGGCCTCCAATCCTCTAGAGGTACAGCAATCACGAACAGGCCCGCCAGGGCGAAGCCGGCCCCAGGCTTGGGGGGCTCCAATGCAGAGAAGATGGCCCAGGAAACCCTCGCACGAAGGAAGTTCAGGTCCCAACAACGTGGCAGGTTGGGTGGGACACAAATAACGGGCTTGTCCCAAATTACGGCCTTCAATACTGTATTACAGCCAACATCTATCGCGGAGCGAGAGGGGATTGCAGGGGTTCGATTATTAACTTAGGCCGCCGGCCATTAACGGCGCGCGTGCATTTCACTCGCGACTGCGTTCTACGTATTGCGCATGCCACTTCGGCATTATTTTTACGCGGGATCATTCGATCATTAAAATCCAAGGTGCAAGATAAAATTCGGTAACATTAACAACCAGCAAACACTTCACAGTTTTGACTCTTAAACATGGCGATTTCGACGTCCCGGTGAGGTCCCTTGCCCTCGAAGACCCCACCGGAAAGTGAAATCCGCCCAGAACGGAAATTCTCTCTACCTACCGGTTGCGCCCAAAAGTATGGTTGTTAAAAAAAACCATAGACAATATTAAAACATTAAGTGCAGTACTTATTTTCATAACAACCCTTTCCCGTTTCCAGAACTCTCCTCTTCTTCATTTCCTTAAAAAATCCCTCCACACAGCATCCCCAAAGATGGCATAGGCCCTGAGGGAAATTATTTTTCTCAGGGCCTCCTGTGTGGAGCTCATGTAAAAAATGCATATTTCAGCTTTTTTCTACCTTCCTAATATGAGCTATTCAACTTAGAAATTATCGAAATTTGGTTTAAATAGGCCACTTGCATCACATTTAAAAAAAAAAATCCTGTTTAGACAAATATTCTAAGAAATTCTGTATTTTTTTTTAATCGTATTTTTGAAACCCTGGCGATTTTTTGAAAACTTCAATCCGAAAAATCAGACCATTTTTTATATACCGGAAAGACGGGACATAATTTTATGGGTGAGAAAAAACGATACGTTTTCCACACGAATAGCAATAAATTGTACGGGGTTCTCTTCGTAACATCTGTAAAAACACGGCCATCTTTATCAAAAAATCAAACCAAAGGATAAGTTCGCATAGAACAAACAATAAATCTAGTGAACGTTAAACGCAAAATCAAAAATTCGCCGGAAATCAAAGTGTTGCCATATAAAAAAAAAAAATCAGTGTGAAATTTTACAAAATTAAGGGAACATAATCGGAGATGGGACATTTTCATGTAGTGACGTCACGAGCTCAAATAATGGATTTATTTATTTAAAAAAATAAAAAAACTATACATTTCAAAAATTTTTTACTAACACTTTCGTAATCTTAGTAAAAAATCTATCCACACGATTTTTTCCAAGTCGTTATGAAATCCATGCAAGTAGCCTATTGGAATCGGTTCTTGCGGTTTGCGGTTCTTGCGGTTTTGCGGGGCAAGCGCCCCTGGAAGGGAGGGGAGGGGGGGTTATTTTAGGTGGCTGGATGAGCCAACACCACAGCCTTAGACTTAAGAGGAACGGCTGCGCGGCCTGTTTCGTACTCGTAGTTTTAGATTTACAGCTAAAATACCAAATTAAACCGGTTTTTTAAATCAAAGGTAAGGCACAAATAAAGTAGGTACGGATATGAATCCGATTTTCGATTTTATAAAATTATTAAATATGCCTCAAAAGATGACGATTTATCCATGAATTTGGGAGGCAGTTTGGGCAATTTTTTGGCTCATTTACTCCATCGTTTTAAGGTCATAAATTTGCATATCTCTTATGTGTGAAATCTACCGCCAAACCCGCGAATCTCTTTTAACTCATTTCCATAGTAGGCTACCAGTATTTTTACTGCTAATTTTCATCAATTTCATTTTCTACCCGTGGTCTACTTTTTCCTTTCTGGCTCTAAACCCAACTCCCAACTCTAATTTTTCTTTCTTGGTTACGTCTAAACTCTTCCCTGATGCTGTTAATTATATTATTCTACGTTTTTAAACCATATTTTTTTTCTGTATATTCATTCTATCCCTAACTTCCCTTGCCAATAGTTGTCAATCGCCTGTTTTATTTAGCCGTGAGAACTTATTTACACTAGCGAGTATTGACCCCGCAGTAAACTCAAGGTCCCCATATCTTCTCAGGTCGTAAGTCAAGTAGTCCGGTACTAGTATTTCTTTGTCCCATCAAAAGTTTCACGTGGTTGGACAGTTCAATTTAATAGCCAGAGTTATACGCCTTTCTATGTTTTTGTTTACCATCAAGCCTACATCGGGTTTTCCCCTATGTTCAGAGACATTTACGCGCACTTGAACGTAAATCGATTAAATTTTATTATTACAGGTCCCTACCACGACTTATATTCAATTCGAACAGATGTCTCTGGTGTATCAATTTTCCTCCGTATCTCAAACGTATCCTAGATTATTCGTAGGGTGGGCGGTTAGCGTGGACCGCGAAACACCGTGAAAAATCCATATCACTGGTGATGAAAGCATTTCATCTCAAGACCCTAACCCGGAACTCGGGGGTCCGAATCACTCGCGAGTCGGGAGCAGGTCCCGGGTTCGAGTTTTTTGCTTCGAGGTCCGGCTCCGGTCGAACCCGTGCGTCTCGGTCCGGAGTGGCTACCGGGACCTACTCCAAGAACTCGATTACTTTTAAAAGGAAGCACGTCTCGGAGGCTTACGGTCAATTGCAGAACTTACCCATCTCTGAGAGAACTGAGAGCCGATAATGGAATAGGCGTTGCAAATTTATTTTCAGAATTTTTCAGTTCGGTTTTCAGTAAACCCTCCAATCCACTTGCCAATGTTCCAACTGACGCCGGAAACCATACATCCAATATAAGCAATATTGAGGTGACACGAGAAATTGTCTTAAAACACCTTAAGACAATTGATACTAGCAAAGGTGCCGGTCCTGACGAAATACCTTCTATCCTTATTAAACGATGTGCACACAATCTAGCCTTACCCCTTTCTTTGATTTTCAATCGCTCCCTAACCCAATGCACTGTCCCTGTTATATGGAAATCCGCGTTTGTGTCTCCCATCTTCAAGAACGGTAAAAAAACTGATGTCACAAACTACAGACCAATCTCCAAACTTTGCATATTTAACAAAATTTTTGAAAAAATAGTCTACGATCAACTATATGCTGCTCTTAAATCTAGCCTGAATATGAACCAACACGGTTTCATTAGTGGTAAATCAACAACCACAAATCTTTTAACTTTCACAGAGTACCTCCAGGATAATTTGGATAACAGAATACAAGTGGACACTGTCTATACCGACTTTAGTAAGGCGTTTGACAGGGTCGATCACGCGACTCTGTTAAAGAAGCTTTTGGAAATTGGTATTCACGGCAATCTTTATCGTTGGCTCTCTTCTTATATCTCCAACCGTAGTCAAATAGTAGTGGTTGCAGGATTTAAATCCGATTCTGTTGCTGTCACATCAGGAGTTCCTCAAGGCAGCTTGTTGGGACCATTATTATTCAACATATATATCAATGATGTCGGTAACTGTTTCTTAAACTCGCAAACCATCCTGTATGCCGATGACATGAAAATCTACTCGCCTATAAAGTCAATAGAGGACTGTCTGAAGCTGCAAGATGATTTGCAATGTTTCAGCAGGTATTGCAATGCCCATTGTCTGGAAATAAATATATCTAAGTGCTTCGTTGTGCGCTTTACTAGGAATAAAAACGTATTTATCCATGAATACTCAATCAATCTTGTACCGTTATCTATTAAATTCGAAAGTAAGGACCTTGGGGTTATACTTGATAGTAAACTGAATTTTAATAAACATATCGACCACATAGTCACTAATGCATCTTCTAAGCTTGGTTTCATAATCCGCTCATGTAAACAATTCAAAGACCTTACTACTTTCAAAACACTATATTTCTCATATGTTCGTAGTATTCTTGAATACGCATCTCAAGTATGGAACCCAGGCTATGCAGTACACAAAAATAGAATTGAAAGTGTTCAAAATAGATTTTTAAGGTATCTCAATTTCCGTTCTTTTCGATCTCATGTTAGTAATGAAGACTCTGCCAAATTCTTCAAAATACAGACGCTAACTTGTCGAAGAAATATAGCAGATTCGGTAATGTTATTTAAAATTATACATAACTTAATCGATAGTCCTGATCTTCTTCAACGCCTATCATTCCACGTTCCTAATCGCAACAGTAGACAGTCAGTCGCTTACTTTTAATCTTCCTCTTTGCAAGACTAACTCCAAACATAACTCATTTATCTACAGATCCACACATTCATTCAACTTAAATAATTACCACATTGACATTTTTAACTCGACGTTACATGACATAAAACAAAATCTCACTAAGCAAAATGACTCAAACTAGGAAGTTCAATCTACCCCTCTCCCTCCGCCTTTTAATCCTTATCCTATATTTCTCCTCCCCCCCCCCTTACATAATGTAACTAAAAATGAACTAATTAAGTAAACACCTTTATAATGTCACACATTAATTTACTATTATTATCTGTGGAAAGTTTATAATTGGCATAATTAACCATTTTATAATTGTATTATTGTGTAATTTATGATTTGCTGTCAACTTTCCCAAATATAAATAAAATAAAATAAAAATCTCTAGTTCTTACTAGGATAGCACTAATGGAAAGTTGATTGTAATGTGCTGTGGAAAACTAACAAACATGGCTCCATTGCAGACAGGAGTGGCTCTATTCTGGGTTGCCGGAGTGGGACTAGGGACATGGATCATGTTTGGCTTTGCTGACAAGGACATGAGCCTGCTTTGCAGTGCGCTGTACATGGGCCTCAGTAGGACCGCCTGGGCTCTAAGCACGGTAATGCTCTTGCTGGTCTGCCTCTCCGGAATAGGTGGTGAGTATCTACAATCATTTAGAAAGTATCGAAAGAAGGGTGAAAACAGGAAACTCCTTACTGGGGGATAGAACAACGTTAGCTCCGATAGAAAAAAAATGTCAAAAGAAGCGAAGCTTGCAGTCCACAATGGATTTATGATACCAATACGTATATACGATTATGGTAGTGATGCATGAAACTGGAAGAAGATGGATGGATGGAAGTAGGCTGAATGCTGAATGTAGGTAGAAATGAGATCCATGCGTGGTAAAACCAATGGAGAGGTTCGCTAAAGATGCAAAGTTGATGTATGCGTAATGAGTAAGATTAAGCAAAGCAGTGGCGTAGCGTGGTTGTCGGCTGCCTGGGGCGGAGGAAAATTTCGCCGCCCCCTTGTTTCGGTACTTCAAGCGCAGGGGGGGGGGGGGGTATGTGGAAATCCCATTTTTTTATTACGACCTCATTTTATGCTGATTTTTTAAATGAATGAATTTAATGCTGAGAATTAAAACTACACTGAATATGGTTTTTCTTTGATTCTGGCATTACATAAATACTCTGCAACTAGAATTTTATAACTGAACTTCGAACAATATAATGTATTCCTTCGTTTAGATTATTATTCTAACTTATTCTAATATTAAAAATTAGTCATTATTTCACTTGCGATATGTAGGTGCACGTATGTTTAAATCAAATTACGAACTGAATGAATAGGACACCCCATAAGTGCAGCCCGTAAGGGTGTCGTAAAAACTTGCCTCTCTTCTAACTAATTACAATAAGTGGGTTAGTGGGCGTCTCTTGACGTTCACACAGACAGACCAATACATCAATTCTAAGCATTTTATTGCTTTCATCTTTCGTTGCGTTACCTATACCCACACCGTAGCGTAGAACAATGTCACAAATTTGCTTATAGCACTTCATTCGTTTTGGATTATTATGTGATGGTTAATCGTGAACTAAACAATGCGCTATGCACTTTAAAACTTCAAGGAACGGAATTTACACTATAACTTTCGGTAAAACTCTTTAAATTTTGTTTTTTTTTTGCAAGACAGAATATTATGCGTGTTGAGTACTGTAATTTGATTTTTAATTGATTATTAATCAAACAAGGAATGTGTGTCAAGACCAAGTTGTGCAGTCTCCTCGAGCCTACCCTTGTGGGAAAAACGGCTTAACCACTCGGACCCATAAGCTTGGTTTAACTTTAATGTAGACATATGTATAACGTATGAAGCATGCCTGACTTATAAATGGTAAGTTTAGGTTTGATTTCTGATTCAACTGTGTATTTTCAGGTTTCGTAAACAGTTTCCTGTCTCACAGCGTCTGGATTCCTCTCGGCAAAGCCTCCTACTGTGTATACCTCATCCATCCCATAGTCATCAAGGTTATCGTCAGTTATTCAGACAGTGCATGGGAGTTTGTAGTGCCCCTTGCGGTAAGCTTCAGCACGTTTATTATCAACAGAATAAGTACCTACATAATATATCTTCTTCCCCTTGTCCTATTCGGGCTCCCTTCCGGATCCTGTCCCACTCGGAGCTACTACAATAGCATGCATCCATTGCAGATCCAGCTTCCAACTTTGCCTGGGAATTTTGTTTTATGCATAAGTCTTTTAACCTCTATACTTCCAATACCAATATCAGGAACCAAAAATGTGATGAAAATTAAAGAACAACGACTAAAAATATACATTTGCACATATTATAATGCATTAATCATCCACAATGTATTTGTTTTTTTTTCGTAATTTATTTTTTGGGTGTTAAGCTGTGTTGCACGATGTTGCTACTTTATCCATTGTTTCGGACAGCATTACAGTATTCATCATCAGGGCAGATGAGTAAGCGAATACTGTGAAACGTTGGCCAAAGAAAGAGGTAGCGCAACACACTTAAAAATATATCCCGATGTCACTTGAGACGATTATGCACTTTTTACGGCAGATTCGTACAACCGTTTAAGTAACAGTAACAGTAACGGGACAATATTTTCTTTTCTTATTACCAAGCTGCATAGAAAATACCATAATCATAGTGGTCTTGCTATAATGGTAGCATTTCTACAATCATCGTACAACCCGTCGCCGTTTAATATTATTATTTTAATTTTATTGTTTCTAGTTTCTGCACGGGCTGGGTTTTACATCACTGTGTTTCATCATTGCTTTCGCTTTCTCCATTCTGTTTGAGGCTCCATTCCTCCAACTGAACAACTTGCTGCTGGGAGATAAAGAACACAAGGCCAAGGGGAGGAAACTTTCAGATAATTCTCTGAGCAGTAATGTTGCTGAGAAAAAAGAATTATAATAATATTATATGTTTCAAAGGTGCAAATAATAAAAGAGTTTTGATACTTTTTATTAAACATGCTATATTTCTTATTTTCTTAAAAATATATAATCAGTGACAATTCTTCTCACACGGGAACACTCGGAAAGATCCCCATTAGATATTCCCAAAGACCACTAAAAGAAGAAAAAAAGTAGTCGATGTTTTGTCATCATCAAAACGATTGAATTATTTAGATAAACAGTAAAAATTATCATTTGCAGATATGTGCTATAAAATTTTTTTTTAAGGTCGAAATTCTAAAAGTTGGAATTTGAGAGATTTCAGATTATCTGTAAATTTACTTAGAATATGTATCTAAAAATATAGAAAAGGCTGTGAAACATAGACTCTGTTAGTTCTTTGGAGAAAACAAGTATTTTACCTGAAAAACTATATGGCTTCAGCAAAGGCGCATTACTTTAGACTTTCAGACGCAATAATAGCAGCCCTCACAAAATTCGTTTCACATAATCTTGATTTTGGTCAGAAACCATATGCTGTTTTTGTCGATCTAGCAAAAGCATTTGAGACCAATTCCCATCCCTTACTGCTGAAAAATCTTCAACTTGGTAGTAAAAAATCACAGGGGTAGCCTATGGTGTGGTTCGAAAACTTTCTAACAGACCGAATGCAACAAACTCTTACTCTCTTTAATTACAATATTGATAACAATGCTCTTCAGATGTTAACACAAATTAAAGACTTAGGCATCACTTTTATATCAAACCTTTTATTTATTTATTTATTTACGGACAAATAGTTCTTTAACAATATAACAATAACACGAATAAAAAAAAGAGATGACAATAAAAGGAGAGTACATATAGATGAGGAGCATTGACAAAATACATATAATATAAAAGTACATATAAAATAACTACAAGCTTAAAGATGGAAAAAATCACTTAAATTATCGACTGCCGAAGTCATTTAGGCTTACACCAAAAAATTTTATGTTTTGATTTGCGTTGACAAGTCTCGACATTCTGGATAAAGGAGAACGATTGTAGAATGTTGATTGAGGAACAGCAATTCATTATTTCGGAGTCTACGAAAAGGGATGTTGAACTGGATGAGTTGTGACAAAGCAGGTGTGTCAGTAATACTATTGATAATTTTGAATACGCAAATTAGATCAGAATCTTTTCTACGTTTTTCTAAAGAAGACATGTTTAAAGTTTGTTCAATTGCATCATACGAGTACTCGCCTCTTTGAAGTCCTAACCTCCAAGCAATTCCTCGTAGGAAGTGATGTTGTACAGATTCGATGTGACAAATGTGGCAGCATAGAAGGAGACCGACCAGTCCTGCCGAGCTATTCCCTAATTTTTGTGAGATCGATAACGTCCGAGATCTCCTGTCAAATGAGTGTCAGATTGTAGAGTTGGCAACGCTGGCTGTCATAGCTGTCACATATTTTATGAATGCGTGATTATTTATTTTACGTTTTTAATTGCATACTCTGGTAATTTGCACGACAAAGTTATTAAATAAAAAAAGCAACGGGTGGAGATGTCGAATATTCGAATTTCATACTGTCGTTTGGCTGTCATCTAGTTTACTGACATACGTTCAAGTAATACAAGTTTGAAGTTCTAAAGTCACTATTGCGACGATTGTACTTCGCCTGTGGTTAGATTTCTTGTAAATAAAGTGTTTTTCCGGCATTATCTGCCACTAACAATTATACATTCAGCAACTAAAGAGAATAAACAAACTTGATTCTCTCAAACAAATACGAGTGAAATATAATTTGATTAATTTTGATAAACTAAGTAATTCATTCAGAAATTTCGCAAATGTCAAATCCACGGTAGGTATACAACTTTAAACATACTTTAAGTGGTTTTCATATAATCATGTATATTTACAGTATTTCGTGTTTATGTTTATAACTATTTAAAAACGGCGAAGCTGGCTGATATCCATAGAAAAAGCAAATAACAGCCATAGAAAATCACCCATATCTGAGTTTATGACAGGCAGCGTTGCCAACTCTACCACCCAAATCTGACACTCATTTGACAGGAGATCTCGCACGTTATCTTAAGATCTCACAAAAATTAGGGAATAGCTCGGCTGGATTTGTCAATAGGCCTTATAGGCCGCGGCCTAGGGGCGGCAGAGTTCAGGGGGCGGCACTCGCTCGCTTTGGTAACCCGTTAAGTTTGAATGCGATTATAAACAAAAAATAAGTCCCTTTAGATAGACAGAGTTTTATATCTACGAAACGTTAAATATCATTTGGTTAAAGGCGCTAATTCCTAGTACTCATTCCTATCCTATGTTAAATGTTAATTATATTAACCACGGAGGAAGGAATATAGGAGTATATATTTATACTGACGAAAAATGAGTGATGGAAGGAAGCGAATTAGTGGTGCTGAGTACAGAAAGAAACCAAAATTAAAAAAGATGAACAACAACACGCTTTTCAGAAAATCAAACATTCCCGGGTTACGAATAACCCAACGAAAAAAGACCTCACTTCAGTTTCGGTAGGTACTTCCAAGGCCGGGAGAATGTTTGCGCATTATTATATGGGATTGGTTGGGTATTGCATTCGCAGACTTGGTGGGTAGAATATGTCAAATTCCTGATTTTATCCCACCTACCTAATATTCCTATCCCAAAATGTCACCTTGAAAAAGAGCAATTGTTGCATGAAGAAGAGGTGACACTATTTCAAACAGTACAAATTAATGTCTCAGACAGGGAGCACATATTGAGCATATACCGTTGCAAAAATAATATTGCAAGTTACTAAACATAGTGAAGTGCACCAAAACCTGGAGATCAGAGAGGCCCCATCTGCAACTGGTGAGTCCTATTTTCCTTTTCCGTTCTGGGCTTATCTAATTGTCCAAAAGCCCAGATCTGAACATCGACTGACTATCCATCAGGTTTTGCGAGTGCATGCTATCTAATCGTCTCATATAACATAGCGACCACGTAGTTATCGGGACTGGTCCTTTGAGGGTTGCGTCAGGGCTTCGCTCTGAAGCACAACCGCCAATTTTATAGTGGAGTCGCAGTTTCGCGACAACACTGACGGTATCTGATATTTATGGATCTCTTCTCGAATTTACTATAGCTATATAGCTACTTGTGATGATCTCGCCTTTGGGCCTACGAAATAATTCTTTTAAAATTGAGAGATCGATTGAGAAATATATTTAATTTTGTAACAGGGTGTGGTTACAGAATACGATTCCCTGTTCCCAACTCTTAAAGGTGATTTATGAAACCGGGCCATTGCTGGGATAAACACGTGTGCCAGAGCACTTTGGTTGAAGGAGGAATCCTAAAGGGTATATCATTATCAAGTCAGGGGCGGCCGATGAATGTTTGCCTGACTTTAACGCGAGCAAATTGATTTGCGAAGCAATTGTCTGGTGAATTTTCTATGGCAGTAGGGAATTGAAAATTAGGCAATAAAGATTAATCGTTGGTGCATTTAAATATACTAGAGCGACGCGCCGATTAGTGGTTAAAATATTAAACATATTCTCAAAATAAGATTGCAGAATTCGTTAAATAGTGACGCACGCAGAAAGAACGAAAACGAAAACTACGCCACTGTATTCTGCTTTAGAAGGTCCAGGGATAATTTATGACTCCGGCGCAGACAAAATTAGTTTGTATTTTGTTATTTAAGGTTACACACAAAAAAATAGCAAACATGAAAATTGAACTGAATTCTTGAAATTTGGGATGTAATGTGACAGAACACTATGAAACGTTGATATATGCATATTGGAAGATGTGCTTATCACTTGAGATTTTAAGAAGTGTTGGGGGACGGTCCGGGGAGAGAAGTGTTGGAAGGGAGTGGGGGTGGAGTCGGGTTGGAGGACAGTCGGGGAGAGATTCTGGGGACGCACGGTCTAGATAAAAATCATCGAGTTTTGATAAACGGTAGAATAATAATTTGGTGCGCGTAAACGGGAATAATTCATTTAATTAAAGAGAGGACAGTCGGGGTAGAGTCGGGTTGGAGAACGGTCGGGGAGGGATTCTGCGGGGCGCACGGTCGAGATAAAAATCATCGAGTTTTGATAAACCGTAGAATAATAGTTTGGTGCTTCTAAACCGGGAATAATTCATTTAATTAAAGGATAATAGTTCACGCGATTGAGGGGAGTCAAGATTTGGTCGTTGGGAAGCAAGGTTTAAATTAAGGGATCGAGGTCCGATAGTCGCGAGGAGACCAGTTTGGTGCGTCTAAATCGGGGATATTTAATTTTAATTAAACAAAGGATATTTCGTTTTATTAAACAAAAAAGAGTCCACGCGAATAAGGAAGTCGGAGATTGAGGCTTGCGAGTTCATATCGGTGAAGTTAAATAATATAATTTGTAAATTGAGGCGGTCGGGACGTACTTTCGGGGCATTTATCAGGGTCAGGATAAAATTTAAAACAAATCGACGCGAGAATTGTGTTTGACGGCTGCATCTTGGAATAAATAACTGCATGACGGGTTGTGTTTTAGAAGTGCTTGTTTGAGTTAAATATTATTGTAGTGAATTGATTTGTGAAATTATTTTGTGCAACATGGCGAATTTGGTAAGTTTGTATAAAATTATTAACATATTTAGTACGGGCCTTCCAGGAAAGAGTCAATTAGGGTTTATATACAAGCCTTAGGAATCTAGGACTTTTTTTGTCGAGCGTTGGGGAACAAGGAGCTTTGCACGTTTCCGGGTTGACCGGCGACGAATTCTTGAGACAAGACCGTTGTAAAATAATAAATTTGGGATACAATTAACTAAATAGCATTTGAAGCACAAAGTGCGCTTTCGGGCAATAAATCTTAGACGAGAGACTTCATTTAAAAGACGGGATTTTGAAACCACAAAACAATAATAAAATCCTTTAAAAGTGCTTTGTTGGTGATCGAGAAAACTAGGTTACTGGGTATTCTCCAATATATAACGGGTAACAAAATACATAGGTATAGAATGTAGGTATAAATTAATGTGTAAAGCGCCTTTGGGGTGATAATTATTATTTACGAGTCTCGCAATAATATTTTTTAAACGTAGCTAGGGGACTATATTTACACAGTAACATAGTAGTTATAACAGTTTATGGAAGGTGCGTAGCATGGGCGCCTTTGTCTACTAACGAAATCTGACATAATTGAATTCCCACTCTTAAAATTTCCCATACCTTATTCAAAATTTTAGGTATCACAACAAATCTATTACATAGGACTATACATAAACTTGGTTCGATATCTTATCGTATAGTCGTCACCTTTTGGTTTACGATTTAGGTATATTCCATTCGATATATTCGATTTAGCAAAAACTTTTATATTGTCGGTTGTATGAAGCCGTCGGTAGGTATTCATATTTTAAGCGTAATGCGTTAAAGCCACCTACATATTTAACAAACTCTTTTTCTTCAAACTTAATGGAGCGGGTTACGACTCGAGAATGGACGGCGTTTGTCGAACGGATTTACGGGTCCAGCTTTCCTATTCCACCATGAGGAAGTATCTCACGCGACTTTATCTGAGGGCGATGTGATCGAAATGCGGGTGGGCTTACACTATTTTTCTAATGTGGAGGCGAAGTAAGCGATGGTCGAGTCTGGTCCGAGCAAATTGGAATCCCTTGTGATCACGTCTCGGTAACGTGGATCTCGTACCCGCTCTAGACCTGGTTGAAAGCGTGGCCGGAGCCATTTCATGATGTCGACGTATGTACGTCACTAAGGCATTGGGGGACTTCAGGAGAACAGAGGACGTGCACCCATTTCCCCCCCCCCCTCTACCGCCGCTACGAGGTACCAGCGGATAAAAGTTGTTGTCGCGGGAGGTCAATTTGATGCAGGACGGAGATTACGATCTGGCCGGACTACCTTCGTCATGGGGGAAACGAAGTGACGAAATTTGCGTGGGCTTCGCTACCTTTAGGTTACGCTCGTGTGGGGTCTGCCTTGTCGGCGGAACGAAGGGAACATGACATATGGAATCGTTTTGGCAATCGTTCGGCGGTTCTTTGTTGGAATCCGGATAAGTTTTATTAACTCCCTCACACTAGAAGTAGGGATCATCCAGCATCAGGTTGGGAATGTACTCAGTATACTCACCTTTTGGTTTACGATTTAGGTATATTCCATTCGATATATTCGATTTAGCAAAAACTTTCACATTGTCGGTTGAATGAAGCCGTCGGTAGGTGTTCATATTTTAAGCGTAATGCGTTATATCCACCTACATAAGTAGCAAACCTTTTATTAACTCCCTCACACTAGAAGTAGGGATCATCCAGCATCAGGTTGGGAATGTACTCTGGACGAAAGCGCAGCAGGGGAAATAGAAGGAAGGGAAGCCAGATTCACGACCTGGTGCCTTTCATTCTTGGACCCAGCACCCTGGAAGCCGAGTTTGACATTCCTTCTTTGAGCTGATATTTGAGTTTGAGCTTGGGGTACGCCTATCGTAGAGCATATGCCCGTGACAACATTTCGGGGAAGGTCCCAAGTTACGCTTGTGTATGTTATGCGAGAGGACGCATTTTTCATTCAAATCAAACAATGATGACCATCGGGATAGCAAGCTGGCGCATGTTTCTGTAACGTGCCTAGGAAAAGCGTAATCAATATTTCTACTGGTTCGACGTTTCTTTGTTGGAATTCGGATAAGTTTTCTTAACTTACTCAAAACTAGAAGTAGGGATCATCCAGCATCAGGTTGGGAATGTACTCTGGACGAAAGCGCAGCAGGGGAAATAGAAGGAAGGGAAGCCAGATTCACGACCTGGTGCCTTTCATTCTTGGACCCAGCACCCTGGAAGCCGAGTTTGACATTCCTTCTTTGAGCTGATATTTGAGTTTGAGCTTGGGGTACGCCTATCGTAGAGCATATGCCCGTGACAACATTTCGGGGAAGGTCCCAAGTTACGCTTGTGTATGTTATGCGAGAGGACGTATTTTTCATTCAAATCAAACACTGATGACCATCGCGATTGCAGGCTGGCGCATGTTTCTGTAGCGTGCCTAGGAAAAACGTAATCATTATTTCTACTGGGGCGACGTTTCTTTGTTGGAATCCGGATAAGTTTTCTTAACTTCCTCAAAACTAGAAGTAGGGATCATCCAGCATCAGGTTGGGAATGTACTCTGGACGAAAGCGCAGCAGGGGAAATAGAAGGAAGGGAAGCCAGATTCACGACCTGGTGCCTTTCATTCTTGGACCCAGCACCCTGGAAGCCGAGTTTGACATTCCTTCTTTGAGCTGATATTTGAGTTTGAGCTTGGGGTACGCCTATCGTAGAGCATATGCCCGTGACAACATATCGGGGAAGGTCCCAAGTTACGCTTGTGTATGTTATGCGAGAGGACGTATTTTTCATTCAAATCAAACACTGATGACCATCGGGATAGCAGGCTGGCGCATGTTTCTGTAACGTGCCTAGGAAAAACGTAATCAATATTTCTACTGGGCCAGACGTTTCTTTGTTGGAATCCGGATAAGTTTTCTTAACTCCCTCACACTAGGAATAGGGATCATCTAGCATCAGGTTGGGAATGTACTCTGGACGAAAGCGCAGCAGGGGAAATAGAAGGAAGGGAAGCCAGATTCACGACCTGGTGCCTTTCATTCTTGGACCCAGCACCCTGGAAGCCGAGCTTGACCTTCATTCTTTGAGCTGATATTTGAGTTTGAGCTTGGGGTACGCCTATCGTAGAGCATATGCCCGTGACAACATATCGGGGAAGGTCCCAAGTTACGCTTGTGTATGTTATGCGAGAGGACGTATTTTTCATTCAAATCAAACACTGATGGCCATCGCGACTGCAGGCTGGCGCATGTTTCTGTAACGTGCCTAGGAAAAAACGTAATCATTATTTCTACTGGTTCGAGGCGGCGTGCTGGACGGAGAACGGGACTATTGAGGACATGAGTGACTGCCAAGGCGAGGGTCGGAGACATCAAAATCTTCCTTAATTAAATTCATACATCGCCAGATCAGAGGAGTGAGCGGCCCCACCGATCTCCTGACATTGCCGATTGTCTAATCAACTTCGGTTTAATGTTTATGCCGGTGCTTTAGGAGTTAATGGAACTCAAGTCATCGGCATGCTGAAGAACTTCAACATCATCATCAATCCAGAGTAGGATGTCACGTTCCAAAACCTCGTGCCACCCACACATTTCCTGAACAGTTCCTGACATCGGCTATTACGCCATTAATCGGAGCAGACCCTCATATCAAACGGTATGAGATGACCTTTCATCATCATCATCAACATAGTTATAATTTGGCGGCGTATTGGTTGATATTATTCCCATTACCACCCTATGATCCAGAAACACACATCAAACCCTCTCCTGACAGGAGGCAAAACATGTCGATTTTCATTCGTCGCTTGCGACCTTAACATTCTCTGGAGGCGTTGGAATTGGAATCTGATTTGGCGGTCTATGACCATCACCTTATCAGTTGGGCTATGGAGGAGTCCAATTATTTAAACAGCACATGTTCTGTCTCATGTTAATACAAAATACCTACCCGTAGAATCAAATTAACAAAATAAAACAAGCTACAAACTGCATCTAGAACTGTGAGGGTAGAATTATTGCACTCCGTACTGCTTTGAGTGTAAATCTTTTGTTAGAATATACATAAATGTCAAATTATTTTCATGATAGCATTTTATAGAGCCGCAGAGAGCACGCGAAATCGCATCGAAAGGTAGGATCTTCTCAATTCGCCGTATAAATGTAAATTTATTTACTAGATGCTAGGAGAAAAAATGCGGATTACCTCAAGAAAAATAGTCGTCGATGAGCATAGGTGTATGACAGGTGCTAGGGGAGGAAGCTGAACGAATATAGATAGATAATTAGTTACTTTTCAAGTTAGTCAGACTCAGTCATTGTTATTCGAAGCCTTGCAAATTGTAACACGCCATACCTAAAAGAACAAGGGTTTACCACAAATAAATTATTAATTAAATTGGATTAACTATACCAAACCACTAAAACAAAAAAGTACACAACGTTGTGGGGTTAGTTACAAATTGATTAATTAAGAGCATCTCGTCACGTTTGCATAAAAGTATTACGTGATGGGGTTGAGAAGGCGCTGCAAAAGAAATGCAGGGGAGAGTCGCGAGAACGGGCGAGCTACGAGCTTTTAAAGGCCAAGCGGGGTTGCGCCGGCTGGGTAGCTGTAGCAGCAATTGGAAATCATAAAGATAGGCATTACTTCGTAGGGGGGGGGGTTATCACATACTATAGCTAAAACTTTGATTTTTTCGAAAAAAGTGCAATTGAAATGAGTGCAATAAGCAATACCAGGGCGACATTAAGAGTAAGAGGAACCCTAAGAGAAAAAACTTCATAGACGAAGCATCAATTGAGGAAATTGAAACAACCTCCAGAGGCTCTTTCAGAGTCAACACCTTTTTGGTAATTCTGGATAGACTGAGAGCTGAATTAGAGAGAAGATATGATGCATATGTAATCTTTAAAGAATTTTTTTCATTTTTAACAAGAATGGGTGAACTTTCAACACAAAGAGTCTCAAAAAAAGCTCAGTCTCTTGTGCAATATTACTGTAATGATTTAGAAGACGATTAAGTTCAGGAATGTGTACACTTTCGGAGTCACATTTCCTCTAATAAGACGGCAGAGAAACCTGAATCGACATCATTACTGAATCTTTTTAAGTTTTTGAGGAAACAATCTCTGTGCAACGTTTATCCGAACTTGGATATAGCTCTCCGCTTCGCACTTTGCACCCCGGCCACAAATTGTTCTGGAGAAAGGAGTTTTTCCTATTTAAAGCGAGTGAAGAATTACCAAAGGTCTTCACTGTCGCAAGAAAAACTTAACTCTTTGGCTCTTCTGAGATTGAAGCAGACTTAATGAATACTATAAACTATGAAGATATTGAAAATATGTATAAAAAAAACCCGTTAAAAAGTGTAATTCTTGTTTTTAAATATTACTAATTAAATTAAATTGTACTGATTCGTTTGTTTATTTCATTTTTGATTACCTACTTAACCTACATTTGAATATTTATTTTGAAACTTGTGTGTCACCTAATGGCAGCCTACAAGTGAGTGATTATGATTTTTATTTATTTTTTACTTCTTCTAAAACAGCAAACTTATTTATATATATATATTTTATTTTATGATAGATATGATAGGTTGCAACTTCTAAGAAGTACGTAGGGGCGGCGCAAACGAAGTTGCCTGTACTTGTGAAAAGTACAAATACGGCCCTGAGACCGACACTAGCGTATTCAAGGAGTTTTAAGTGTACTTATATGTTTAAAGTCAGAGGTTATTCTATAAATGAAGCCGAGAAGTTTAAGTGATTTGTTTACAATGTTATTAATGTGATCACGGAAAGATAGTTTGCAGTCTAGAGTGACCCGAAAGTCTTTTATAGGTGTGAGAGTAGAGAGACAAATATTATTTAGTTTATAATCAAACTGAATAGGTTTTTTTGTTCTACCAAAGGACGAAAATTTGCATTTATCAACATTAAGTTCCAGGCAGTTAATTTTGCACCAATCATTAAATGAATCAATATTAAGTTGAAAAAATAAACAATCAAGATAGGATTTAATTATCTTAAGAATCTTATTGTCATCGGCAAAAAACCAAAAACGTGTGTGAGGAAAAACTTTAATAAAAATAATTGTTAATAATTTTTATCACAGTATTCCAAAATTTGCCTTCCCACCTAATACCTAAGAATGTAAATATGTACCGATAGCACATAATTATTAGTGTATACACTTTTTACAAAAGCTGTTCAGACAAAATGTAATCATGATTTTTCTTTATATGCCCACTGTATTGTTTCTTTCTAGGTACCTACAATAATATAATGTATTTAACCATATTACCCACGCACAGGCTGCGCCTTAGTTTGTTCCCATTATTTTTTTTAATAATATTGTAAATGCCAAATGTAAAAATTGGGACAAAATAAAGGATAAATAAAAATAAAAAAACCGTTAATAAAAAGGTTAAAAAGAAGCGGGGCCAAATGGGCTCCTTGCGGAACGCCGAACGTTACATCAATGTTAAAGGGTTCAAAGTTATCTATTTTAACCATTTGTTTTCTATTTATCAAGTAAGAGTGAAAGAATGATAACAATGAGCCTCTAATGCCTACAGCATAAACTTTGGCCATGAGAATACATTATTAACTTGGTAAAAGGCTTTGGAGAAGTCAGTGTAGAGGACATCAACCTGAGTGTTGTCTTTTGTGATGGGTCAAACCCCGACTTGGGTTTTAATACCTCTCCTCTCTCGCGTTTCGATCTCCGGACGGTAGACCCCTCTCTCGTACTGTATGATTCACCAATAATGTCTTGAATCATGACTCGCTTTTCCCACCCCTGTGACTGAACACAGCAAAAGGCTGTCTCCTTCCGGGAAACTTTACAATAAACCCTTTCCTTTACGTTGTGTTTTATTTTTGTTTCAAAGGTACTAGAAAATCTAGAATAGGTATTTAATGTCTATATGTGGTAACTTTTGGTTCTTTTAGGTAAGGTGTGGAAGAATTTCTCTGTATCTCTTGAACGCATGAAGGATACTTATTGTCTAAATCTATCCTAAATATATCCCCATTACGTCTCTAATGTTGTACGTTGTTTTAATACTCTCGCAGTACCCCCTGTAATTCTGGGAAGCCTATAAAGTTGATCTATGATCCTATACGTCTTAATAGATTTTAAAATACATACCTAGAATGTTTCATTTAGTTATTTGGCGGGTCCTTCGCGCCGCTCTCCATGGCTGGACCCTATGCATAATTATGATAATATTCTATTGTTAGTAAACGCAAAATTCGTACCTAAGATGGAAGGGATAAGGGAGGGATGGATAGAATGGATCATGCATTTTTTGCAATCTAGTACTGGCTCCTCCACTTGACCAAATTGACCAGGTGGTCGGCTCTCCGGACACAACCTCCCGACCAAAGCATGTCAAGGCTATACCCATGGCACCCAGAAGATCTCTTGACGACCAACCAGATACCCGGACCCTTCCATAACCAAGGAAGGACGGCATGTGAATAATTAACACAACACCAGATAATATATAAGACCGTCATCCTCATAATACGTGTTTTCCGATTTTTATTTCGTCCGATCGATAGGTTAAATATTATTATTAGAATTTATTGATTTAATTTTCATCCCCTTTTAATCGATTAACTAACACTTGATTAATTCACTAACACTTGCAAGCATAATCGACAGAGTTAATCCAACAGTACACAGTCTCGATTTTTCTCTAAGTCCAGCTATAAACCTTAGTCACTCTCCGATACACGCACGATTTTCACAGTCCTTCCTTTCCCGAAATCTAGCACCGAACTCCCTCCTTTCGACCAAATTACGTCTTTTATAACCTGTTTCTCCCATCAATCAAATTTAAATTTTGCAACTTACAACCTTATGAACGCGTAATATCGTCCTTTTTTTCCATAATCCTATCCCGTCGGTTATCCCTTTTCCTTCCAACGTCCTATTCCAACCGACCCGCCTTCTACCGACGTAACTCCTCTGATGCAATCGATCAGGGGCGTATTTGGGTCTAAACATCTGATTCCCACACGAATCTCCGCATGATTAGTCAATATAATCTACCTTTTATCATGTGACTAATTAATTCAACTTTTCTCTAAAATCTATAGTGTCCGTTCTACTCCTTTTTAATTTGCTTTCAAATACGGTGTATCCTGAATATTCGATATAACTGCCCTACTTTCTTGGCTTAACCCAAATCCAATTTCAACTCTTTAACCTACAACATATCCCGACAGTTATCTATTAAGCATTCATTATTATAAAATTCTCCCAACACGTCACTGCCTAGATATTCCGACGTTCTAACATTTGGCTATGGATTTTCTAATAAATTTGTGACTGAATATCCTTTATCGAACGTACCGCTAGTGTGCACACTCAGCCGTGTCCGTTTCTGGCTACATGTCGCGTTTCTTGTGTTCGTATACAATTTTAATATTTCTCGCGTTTGCAACCGCTCATGTGCAATCTCTAACCCCTTGATTTACCTCCCCGCAAAGTCGTGATGCTCTTAGAACCTTATTTTATAATAATCTAAACTTTTATAACCTCGATTCTCCTTTCCTATGGCTATAACCACTGCCAAGATCCCATTCCAATCCTGCCTTCTAACGTTTTTTTTTCCTTTTTCCTAGTTCCTCCTACATTTTACATCCTTCTCTAGCACCAAAACCGATAAATCTCCCGTAGTTTCTCGCCTAGTGATCAAGAAAATACTTGAGTTCTCAAATAATTTAAAATCCTGACAGGTCGTTAATTTTTATGCTTTTTCACTAATTTATTTCTCCTATCATCTGTATGTAAAATCAAGTGGTGATTTCAGCTTAATGCGTACCTTAGAGACCCAAAATCATGTCCGATGTCTCACACTCGAGACCCACTTAAGTAACAAGAGATCGTAAACCTTCCCTCCCCTCTAAACTAACGGACAAAAATCCAATACAAAATCTTAGATTTCATATGGTCACTAACATGAATTGATTTCCCTCGACTACCTCGAAGAGATCGGCTCCTGTGGGTTTTCCACGTCTAACACTTTCCCCCATCGTCTACCTGCAGAATCTGCTAGATATTTGTCTGGAAAAGGTGGTAATGACCTTCAATGCCTACTCCCGTTTCACGATTACTAAGTAATCGAGATCGCTTGCTACTTTAATTACTCAGTGCATGATCTTTGTCCTTTTGAATTTTTCCGCCACCGAGATCCCCGCAAAACTTCCCGATTCCAGACGTGAAATCAACTGTTGTCGATCCCCTCCTGCTCCCATAAAAATGCGATTTATGACCAAAATAGAAGTGGTCCTATCCCCTTAAAATTACTGTCTGGCCAAACCGTGAGATAATCTTGGAATCTTAATTTTTCAAATCCCTCACCCCACGCCCCCAGCCTGTGATTGGTTTAAGACGCACCTACTGTCCTCATCTCTATTCTGATTGGATAGTCGATTTTTTTTCCTAACTGCTTACACCCCTTCGTGGCAAGGAAACCCCAAAAGTTTAAAAAAGATTCCTTTAATATTGATTTTAAAACCACCCGAAAGATGTCGATAGTGTGATCATATTCTATATTAAAAAAATTTTTTACCCACCTATACCGGAGTGAAACAGGTTCATCACAGCCTCCCTATAGAAATTATCTCCAGTGTCAAAACACGCTATTAGTGTTTAGTCAGTGGAGTCATTTCTAAATGCAAGTTTTAGCTAGCTTCCCCTCCCCCTACTTTTCGTTTCTTCCTTTTTCAAAATTTGTCGTACCTAAATGTTTTGTATCCCTCCTCCTTGCAGGTAGGTTACTGTCCGTTCTACTTCCCCCCTCCCCCCGGGGTTTTTTTTTTTTTCTTCCACAACTCTAGACTCTTCACAACCTTTCTATTATCCTACACCCCGATGGTCATCGTATTTAAATTATTTATCTATTTTACTTTTAAGAATTCTTGAGCGTTTTTTTCCAATTCGGCCCTGCCTCTATCGGTCCACTAGTGCTCTCCCCTATACCTGTTTTCAAACTGTCGCCCTGCAGTCCTTAAGTAACCATTTTTTTCGCATTCTTCGGTATCCGCTGTTATCTGTCTTTAAGAGGCGCCCGGGCCACATTTTATTTACAATTTTACCCTAACACTAGTGTAAGTAATCCTTTTCGAACCCGGACCGTAATTAACATGAAACGTAGTTAATGTAGTTAAATTTTCTCATCGGTCCGCCCCAGTTGGAGTAATATAATTGCCAAACTACGGTGACTATGAAATCATGCGTTTACCAACTAAACGTGTATCCTCTTAATATCTCCATGGCCTACATCTGTACGTACCCTGCGCTCTGTCGGGTCCGTATTTTTTTGTTTCCGCACGCAATTCTATGACCGACCCTTTTTTCTATCGTTTGTTTGTGCCCCTTTTTTTTGTTAAACTATCTCTATTCAATATAACGGTTAGAGTAGATATATATGTTTACTTCAGTAAACAGAACTACTCAACGCTGGTCCGATTGCATAATTTTTAAACTAATCGTCTGGTCACTCCAATCTAACAACCGTTCAAAGCCTATCGGAGGTTGACTAACATCAATATTATCACCCCGGCGATTTGATATTGAATGCATTATTGGAGGACTATCTCCCCTAATACGTGACACACTTTCTCGCCGCTTCTTATCGAAGGTTTGATACCATTAAATACTCTTGATTATTTTTGTTCAAAAAAAAATTTTTTTTTTTCTACATAACTCCAACTGATTTCCAACCCGTTTGAACCTAAATCTCTCCTACCAGTGTGGTTCTAACCCAACCCATGTCTAAATCCACTAACCGTTAAACTGAAAACGTTTCCTCCCTAAGACCAAAAAAAATCCTTTCCTCCCTTTAACATGGTAAATTTTTTTTTTTCCCAGCGTGTCTTAACCCAAACATGTCTAAATCCACTAATCGTTTAGCTGATTTCGTTTCCTCCCTAAGCTAAAAAAATTCCTTTTTCTCCCTAAAACATGGCAAAATTTATTATATTTTTTTCTTTCCAGTGTGGCTTAACCCAAACATGTCTAAATCTACTAACCGTTAAACTGATAACGTTTCCTCCCTAAGACCAAAAAAAAATCCTTTTCTCCCTTTAACATGGTAATTTTTTTTTTTCCAACGTGTCTTAACCCAAACATGTCTAAATTCACTAACCGTTTAGCTGATTACGTTTCCTCCCTAAGCCAAAAATAAAACCTTTTCTTCCTTAAACATGGTAATAATTTTTCTCACTCTCTTCCCAGTGCTTAACCTAAACATGTCTAAATCCACTAACCGTTAAACTGATAACATTTCCTCCCTAAGTCCCAAAAAAAATCCTTTTCTCCCTAAAACATGGTAACAATAATTTTTTTCTCTCTAACTAACTATGCGTAGGTATTCTAACACTATGGTTAATCCTATTTCCTCCCTAAGCTACAAGCACCTTCACAAAACATATACATGTATACGTGTCTACACAGGTTTTTTTTTTTCTCAACGATTCAATTCTCTTCCGAGTGATTATAACGGGTGTTTTTTCTTCCACCCCAGTTCGTTACATAACTGACCTAGTTGTCGCAGTCGAACGCAAAGTCATAAATCTTCAATCTTTATGATGTGTTTGCCGGACCCTTTTTTTTTGTTGCATCCCATTTTTTTCTCCGCACTCTGACTGAAAAGGCAATGACCTACATTTAAACAGATGAAGTGATAAATCTTCGTTAATGGTTTGTTGACACATTTTTTTTCTCTTCTTTTCCGTATTATCTACCCGTCTAAGCGGCAATGACCTACATTTACAGATTTAAACTCTTGGCGTGATAAATTTTGCTACTGATTTCTTTATATATTTTTTTCTTAACCCACGTAATAATTAGTAAATATCCTTCAAATTGCACTAAGATGCATCGAAACTCCCCCAGCTTGTAAAACCTTACCTCCTGGTTTCGCGGCACCACTTGTGATGGGTCAAACCCCGACTTGGGTTTTAATACCTCTCCTCTCTCGCGTTTCGATCTCCGGACGGTAGACCCCTCTCTCGTACTGTATGATTCACCAATAATGTCTTGAATCATGACTCGCTTTTCCCACCCCTGTGACTGAACACAGCAAAAGGCTTTCTCCTTCCGGGAAACTTTACAATAAACCCTTTCCTTTACGTTGTGTTTTATTTTTGTTTCAAAGGTACTAGAAAATCTAGAATAGGTATTTAATGTCTATATGTGGTAACTTTTGGTTCTTTTAGGTAAGGTGTGGAAGAATTTCTCTGTATCTCTTGAACGCATGAAGGATACTTATTGTCTAAATCTATCCTAAATATATCCCCATTACGTCTCTAATGTTGTACGTTGTTTTAATACTCTCGCAGTACCCCCTGTAATTCTGGGAAGCCTATAAAGTTGATCTATGATCCTATACGTCTTAATAGATTTTAAAATACATACCTAGAATGTTTCATTTAGTTATTTGGCGGGTCCTTCGCGCCGCTCTCCATGGCTGGACCCTATGCATAATTATGATAATATTCTATTGTTAGTAAACGCAAAATTCGTACCTAAGATGGAAGGGATAAGGGAGGGATGGATAGAATGGATCATGCATTTTTTGCAATCTAGTACTGGCTCCTCCACTTGACCAAATTGACCAGGTGGTCGGCTCTCCGGACACAACCTCCCGACCAAAGCATGTCAAGGCTATACCCATGGCACCCAGAAGATCTCTTGACGACCAACCAGATACCCGGACCCTTCCATAACCAAGGAAGGACGGCATGCCTTCAAACCTTTCCCAATCAACCCCAGTATCGAATACCTCCGGGACTACTTTACTGGCTCTAGAAGGGGTAATCCAATTCGTCCCTTGTCACGGCTCTACTCGCGAACATGTGGCTACAGCTTGTGATAGACAGATCCTTCCTCCTGCGTGACCGGTCCAACGAATAAACCACCTCTAGCAGCGAACATACAACCTAAGTATTGTCTAGGCGTTATGATTGCTTCTAGGTCGATAGAATTAAAAAATGTGCAGACGCTGCAGGGTTGCTTCCACAAAATGAACTGCTTATGCTCCTCCCACACTACCTTGCCGGCAACCCGAGATGCTTTTGGCCAAGACGCCTCCGTCAGCGAACCGCGTCCTTGCATACCGTTTGGCAACTCATTTCATATCCGTCTCGTCACGCCCATTCTCTCGACACGGTTCCGCGAAAGGGAATTGCTTCCAGCATCTCGCGTGACCCGATCAGTCTATGGTGAGCATCCCCTCCTAACAGGACAATGTGGGAAGACCCTTACCGATGGACCAAACATTGACACAGATGTATAGCCTCGGTGTCAGCGTCACATTGTTCAACCATAAAGTTTAAAAGGCGCAATTCAGCAAATAGGAATTCAAAGGAGTACCTGTTAGTTTTTTAATTTTACGTTTGTTCAGGTTGCAGACAGTCGCTTTCTATTGGGCATGTCGTATTCCCCGATGAACTCCCCATCTGGTTGAGCGTACAACACTCGTTCATTTTCTGGTCCTCCGCCCGTGCCATCAGCTGTCTGAAAGAAAAGGTCACTGCCCTTGGTGATAACACCGTTGAACATATCCTGAAATATTATGAAATTTTGTAATTTATTTAAATCTTCAGTTTCACGAGGCAGCTTCGGTTCTGGCATCTCTGCGTCGCGTTCCGGAATGGCCTGGGAATTTAAATTAGGTATAACGACTTACCGAGTACGTAATTGCTAAAATCCCGGTTGGAGATATACACGACCAATTGTCTTAATTACGTATGCCGTAGACCTGTGGAGAAAACAAAACTTCCTACGAACTTCTAAACTTTTATTTGTAAACTAAATATGGTAATTAACCGCTCGACGCCGTTTATGTGAGCTTTCGCAAATTGAACGTTTTCGTAGATTACTAGATATGTTCTAACTATTGAAATTTAATTATACCAATTCGATATCATTCCTGACTCCCGAGCCCTTGCTGAGATTATTTAAATCTAGTTAAGTTTATTATTAATTTCGTTCTTTCGCGGTCTATCACGACATTTTTTATAAAAGGAATGAAATTTATTATCGCAAAACTGGGGCCATTATTGTAAACCTAGAACGACTGTTTATTCGTTGATCCGTTATTACTTTAAATTTAGTTAGTTAAGTCCCCTCCCCATCCGAATTTGCACCATTTATTATTATTATTAAAATTCAAGGCCGATATTTTTCTTCTAGGGTAAATATTTATAGATATCTTTTATCTCTCTACATAATAAACGATAACAATCACGAACTTTTACCGACGATTATTTATGTGAATAATTAACACAACACCAGATAATATATAAGACCGTCATCCTCATAATACGTGTTTTCCGATTTTTATTTCGTCCGATCGATAGGTTAAATATTATTATTAGAATTTATTGATTTAATTTTCATCCCCTTTTAATCGATTAACTAACACTTGATTAATTCACTAACACTTGCAAGCATAATCGACAGAGTTAATCCAACAATACACAGTCTCGATTTTTCTCTAAGTCCAGCTATAAACCTTAGTCACTCTCCGATACACGCACGATTTTCACAGTCCTTCCTTTCCCGAAATCTAGCACCGAACTCCCTCCTTTCGACCAAATTACGTCTTTTATAACCTGTTTCTCCCATCAATCAAATTTAAATTTTGCAACTTACAACCTTATGAACGCGTAATATCGTCCTTTTTTTTCCATAATCCTATCCCGTCGGTTATCCCTTTTCCTTCCAACGTCCTGTTCCAACCGACTCACCTTCTACCGACGTAACTCCTCTGATGCAATCGATCAGGGGCGTATTTGGGTCTAAACATCTGATTCCCACACGAATCTCCGCATGATTAGTCAATATAATCTACCTTTTATCATGTGACTAATTAATTCAACTTTTCTCTAAAATCTATAGTGTCCGTTCTACTCCTTTTTAATTTGCTTTCAAATACGGTGTATCCTGAATATTTGATATAACTGCCCTACTTTCTTGGCTTAACCCAAATCCAATTTCAACTCTTTAACCTACAACATATCCCGACAGTTATCTATTAAGCATTCATTATTATAAAATTCTCCCAACACGTCACTGCCTAGATATTCCGACGTTCTAACATTTGGCTATGGATTTTCTAATAAATTTGTGACTGAATATCCTTTATCGAACGTACCGCTAGAGTGCACACTCAGCCGTGTCCGTTTCTGGCTACATGTCGCGTTTCTTGTGTTCGTATACAATTTTAATATTTCTCGCGTTTGCAACCGCTCATGTGCAATCTCTAACCCCTTGATTTACCTCCCCGCAAAGTCGTGATGCTCTTAGAACCTTATTTTATAATAATCTAAACTTTTATAACCTCGATTCTCCTTTCCTATGGCTATAACCACTGCCAAGATCCCATTCCAATCCTGCCTTCGAACGTTTTTTTTTCCTTTTTCCTAGTTCCTCCTACATTTTACATCCTTCTCTAGCACCAAAACCGATAAATCTCCCGTAGTTTCTCGCCTAGTGATCAAGAAAATACTTGAGTTCTCAAATAATTTAAAATCCTGACAGGTCGTTAATTTTTATGCTTTTTCACTAATTTCTTTCTCCTATCATCTGTATGTAAAATCAAGTGGTGATTTCAGCTTAATGCGTACTGGTGTCGCGAAACTGCGACTCCACTATAAAATTGGCGGTTTTGCTTCAGAGCAAAGCCCTGACGCAACCCTCAAAGGACCAGTCCCGAAACTACGCGGTCGCTATGTTACATCGGACGATTAGATAGCATGCACTCGCAAAACCTGATGGATAGTCAGTCGATTTTCAGATCTGGGCTTTTGGACAATTAGATAAGCCCAGAACGGAAAGGGAAAATAGGACTCACCAGTTGCAGATGGGGCCTCTCTGATCTCCAGGTTTTGGTGCACTTCACTATGTTGAATAACTTGCAATATTATTTTTGCAACAGTATATGCTCAATATGTGCTCCCTGTCTGAGACATTAATTTTTACTGTTTGAAATAGTGTCACCTCTTCTTCATGCAACAATTGCTCTTTTTCAAGGTGACATTTTGGGATAGGAATATTAGGTAGGTGGGATAAAATCAGGAATTTGACATATTATACCCACCAAGTCTGCAAATGCAATACCCAACCAATCCCATATAATAATGCGCAAACATTCTCCCGGCCTTGGAAGTACCTACCGAAACTGAAGGTACTTTCAAAATAAAGTAAAGATTTATAGTGAAAAAATGAAATGTAATAATCTTATATATCCACGATTGATATTACGTAGTTAAGAACGAAAAATAAAAAAATAGAGATAAAGAAAAATAATAATTATTGTGTAGGCAGAGGACATAATTTCACGACTGGTCGTTTAAAGTTCCCAGAAGGGGTTCTTACGAGTGCCACACGAACCACTCCGTCTTTGCCCGGTAATATTTCCTCAACAACACCCACCGGCCAATAAAGTGGACTCGCATCTTCTTGATGCACCAATACTAGAGTACCTACTAGAATGTTACTCGCGGGACTATTCCATTTTTGTCTCATCTGCAGAGAGTGAAGATACTCTATATGCCATTTCTTCCAATAAGATTGAACGAGGTGGTCCAAAAGCTCTTTCCTTTTCAGCAGACTAATGCGTTCATTAGTCATATCATAAGCGGGCAAATGCTGAATCGGAGTAGACATTAGAAAATGAGCCGGAGTAAGAGCTTCTGGATAATGACAACTACTTAATAAACATAACGGACGTGAATTAAGTAAAGCCTCTATTTGTGTCAGAACTGTGAGAAGTTCTTCATAACATAAAAGTTGGGTACCCACAACCCTATACAGATGTGATTTAATGGATTTAATATTTGATTCCCATAATCCTCCGAAGTGAGGAGCGCGAGGTGGAATCGTCTTCCACTCAATTCTCCGAATGTTAAATTCATTGCGAAGGACTTCATTAGTTGAATTTGCCTCCAAAAAATTATATAAGTCATCCAGACAATTCTTCGCGCCTATGAAGTTTGTCGCATTGTCACTGTACATACATGAAACCGGTCCACGTCTGGATAGAAAACGTTTAAATGCGTTTAAAAAATTGTTCGTGCTTAGATCCGATACCAATTCTATATGTATAGCCTTTGTCGTTAAACAAATAAATAGACATATATATGCCTTTTGACTTTTTACCCCCCGACGCCTAGAAAGGGTTATATTTATCGGTCCGGCAAAATCTACACCAGTATGTGTAAATGCTTTTGCTTCTTGAACTCTAGCTGTCGGTAAATCAGCCATTGGTGGTATAATATTAGAAGGTGTGGTTTTAAAACAGAAATTACACGCATGTACTCGTTTGCGTATTAGGTTTCTTCCCGATAAGATCCAATAACGCTGTCTAATTATAGACATAAGGAGATGAGCACCAGTATGACAATTCACACGATGGTAAAAATCTATAATTATGTCGACAATATGATCCTGTTTTGGCAGAAGTATTGGATGTTTGTTTTCATAAGGTATATTCGCGTTTGTTAATCTACCACCTATACGTAGCAATCCATTATGATCGACAAACGGATTTAATTTTCGAATCGAAGATGAGCATAATTTTTTCCTCTGTATTAATTGTATATCGGCATAAAAATACCTTTTCTGTAAAGCTTTTAATACATTTATTTCAGCAATATTTAATTCCGTGGAATTTATAACTGTTGAACGCGATAACTTTCGCGTAAATCGTAAGATATATACGACAATTCTTAGCAGTTTTGGCCATGAGGAAATTTTTAAGGCAAGATTATATATTGGAGAATTATTCTCTATTGACGTTATCGTGAATGTATGCGATTTTTTCAATTCCAAAGTATTCTCCTCCTGAGCAGAGGGAGAAAAGCTTTTGACAGGCCACTCGGACACTGGGTTCGCAGCCCAGGGTGGACCGTGCCACCAAAGAGAATGATCAATAAGCTGAGCGGGCAATAGTCCACGTGATAAACAATCACTAGGATTGGTAACTCCATCTATATGATAAAAATGTTTCGCGGGTAAATTTTCCTGAATTTCACTAACTCGATTAGCTACAAAAGTTTGCCATCTGTGCGGGGATGAGTGAATCCAAGAAAGTGCTATTTTTGAATCTGAAAAAGCAAATATATCGTTTATAGAAACGCGATTCTTATAAGTATCTACAATAGATCTAACAAGTCTAGATAAAATAAGCGCTGCGCATAATTCCAATCGAGCGAGCGAAATTATTTTTAATGGGGCTACCTTGGATTTCGAACATATCAAATTCATAGTAGCGTTGCCACCCTTATCTGTGACATGAAGATATACTACGCACCCGTACGCTTTCGTACTCGCGTCTGCAAAAGCGATAATATTTATCGTGCAGTCCTCTTTTACTCCCAAATATCGAGGTAAATTTAAATTAGAAAGCATCGGTAATTCTTCCTTGAATTTGACATATCGACTAACAATACTTTGGGGTAGTTCTTCGTCCCATCCCACTTTCTCTAACCACAGCTCTTGTAAAAGTAATTTGGCATATAAAATTACCGGAGCAACCAAACCTAATACATCGAATAAACGTGCTATTGTGGAAAGAATTGATCTTTTACATATAGTTTTCTCCTCCATGGGACATATTATAAAACGAAAACAATCAGATACCGGATCCCATTTTAGTCCTAAAATGCTACAATTATCCGAGAAATCCATCGTTGCGCGGTGCGATTCTGGTAATTGAGCGAGCAAATGAACAGAATTACTCGACCATTTAACTAATTCAAATCCTCCAGACTTGAACATTGCCATTAATTCTGTAGACAAAGTGACGGCTACACTTATAGTATTTACAGAATATACAAAATCGTCCATATATAAATCATTTATTGCAACTTCTGCGGCTTTCGGGTGACGATTTCTTTCATCGCTCGCTAGCTGTCTTAAAGTTCGCATCGCGAGGAACGGTGAACAATTTAATCCAAAGGCGAGCGAATTAAATTGATAAACTCCAATTTCTTCATCTTCGTGAAATCTATAAAGAATTTTTTGATATTTACGATGGCTTTCCGTTACCATTATACGTAAATACATTTGCTTAACATCTGCGGTCAATGCTATAGCGAATAAGCGAAATTTAATTAAAAGTGTAAATAAGTTAGATTGCAAGTTTGGACCAGTATACAAAATGTCATTAAGTGACAGCCCTGAACTGGTCTTTGTACTGGCGTCTAATACAACACGAGTTTTAGTTGTTGATTTGTCTTTACGAATTACTGCGTGATGAGGAATGAAATATCCCTCATCAATATTAGATGAAGACGGAACTTCATAACTTATATATCCCTTTTCCAGATATTCAGAAATTACTTCATTATAACTCCGATGCAATTCTGGCGACGTATTAAATTTCCGTTCTAAATATTTATATCTGCGTTGCGCGACACTGAGCGAATTTCCTAAATTATTAGGATCTATCTTAAAAGGTAAAGATACAATATACCTTCCCGAGTCATCCCGTTGGACGGACTCGACGTACATTTTCTCACATTCCGCGTCTTCAGCACTCATCAATGACTTAATAGGCATGTCTTCAATGGTCCAAAATTTGGATAACTCATTGTATAAATCCACGTTGGTTATGGGGCCAAATGTCCACGAAACATCCGGCGTACACTTAGGTATTTCACCCATTACAATATATCCGAATACCGTTTGTATAGCGGGTGGGGCATTCATATTATGTTTAGATAAAACCTTATTTCCCAGCATAATATATGGAAATAACTGAGCGCCTAATAAAATATCAACATCAGATGGAACGTTCCAATTTTCATCCGCTAGGTTTAAACCAAGTAAATGCTCACATGACTTTGTGTCAACATATTGTGTAGGGAGCTTGTCCGTGATTTTGTCGACCACTAATAGGCTTATTTTATATTTATCTTCTGAAACACGGGATTTAATTGTCAATGCAACATGCCCCAATATTGGTGTCTCTACCGAACCAACACTTTTAATAACTGAATTATTTAAAGGAATTATTTTAAGATTCAATTCATTACAAGTATTTAAACTAATTAAATTTTGTTGCGAGGCGCAATCAATTAAACACCTGACGGTTACTTGATTATTTTTATTGTCGTAAGCAAATAACTGCGCGGTTGACAATAGTACATTCGTAGCTAAATTACCCGCAGTAAAATCATTATTATGTTTATTCCTTGTTATTAATATAACAGCTTCGTTTTTTGAATTACTTTCGTTGTTCACCGTACCCTCAAAATGCAATGCGGTATGGTGACGTTTTTTACAAATTCTACAATCCGATTTAGATGAACATTTCACCGTCCTATGTTTATCGCTTAAGAGTGTATAAGCAGAGAAACCAGAAATATGTCATTTTTAAATCAGTGGTTAGACGTATTGACTCTTTTCCACAAAAAACTATAAAAGGATTTCAAAAGATTGTTCTTTTATCTAGTAAACGTATCTTTTAGATTTTGAGAAAAAATGTTTATTTTTAGAATAATAAGGTTATACCATAGGTCGTTCGCAGATTTGTTCAATTTTCAAAAAAGTACATTTATTATACAACACCCATTTCAAATCATATAATCATGCAGTAAAATAAATCAATACATTAGCTGGTAAACCTATTTTTCAGAATTTTAATTTTAGTTTAAATAAAATTATTAAAAAATATATACGGACATGTGTTTCTTGACGAAAATTGGTCGGTTTGTGCATTTATTTGTGCACTTACAAACAAATATATTTCGGATTTTTTTACATACTTATTTTGCTAAGACGTTATTGACAAATCATAAATAATTTGATCGTAAAATAATTTCAGGAAGTATTTAATTTTAAATAATTTTGAACATCGCATTTCACCATTTTTATCGCAGCCCGTAAACACAAATTTCAGATTTCATTACGGGCCCAAACGCGGCCAGGAGAGCACGTCTTCGCGACGCTTTGAATAATAATATTTGGAAATGAAATTTGAAAACGAAATTTGAAATAAACACGAATTCCTTGATTCACGTTTGTTAAATCTACAGGGTTGCCCGAATGCAATTTTTCATGTTCATTGAATATTTTTATGCAAAAATTTTTATAATTTCGAATATTTTTTTTATTTTAAACTATTCTTGTGTGAGTACCGCACAAGAGTCCCAACTGCTCCAAAATATTTTTTGGGGTAAATCTTTTTTACGCACGCTCGACACTTGAGGGTAAACTGGTGAATGGGTTACGAAAAGTGGTGATTGTTACGAAAAATGACATGCGAACGGTAATCAATGCGAACGGTGATCGATTGCTCGGCGGGTCGGGCCTTTACGCACGCTTGTTTTTCGTGTTATTGTTATATTGTTAATGGACTATTTGTCCACAAATAAATAAATAAATTATAAACAGCGGGTACCCGGCATGCGTTTCAAGGGCACTGTAACCTCGCGGTCAACTAAACTGTTATGGTTCCATCACAAGTCACGGGAATTATAATGCAAGCGCCTGCACTATATAACATTATATACAGCGGGTACCCGGCATGCGTTGAAAGGCCACTCAAAGAAAGAAAGGGTTTGTGCGCTTTAATTCTGTTTGTTGAAGTGCTTATTATTAATTATGCACACAAATAAATATTTTAAAATGCGACATTTTTTACAATCCAACTGAATACTACTCTTTTTTTTCATGAATACCGCACAAGAGTCCCAACTGTTCTCGTCTGGAGCCAGTGGGACTATTGCATCCCCAATTCGGGGTATGTTGTAAGACTGAAGGTAGTGGGGAGGGGAAGGATATAGGGAAGAGGAAGGTGGGGAAGTATCTGGCTATTCAGATCTGGCCAATAAACACGGCTAAAGCCATTTCAAGCAACGTTTCAATTCTTAATGGTGGTCTTACACCAGGGCGATACTGAGAGTATCTTCCACTCTAATGGCCGTAAAATACAATTAAAAAACAAAAAACCAAAATATTAAAAAGAATATAACAAATTGTTTATTCATGTAGGTATCTACTTAATACCTAAATACCTACTGTGTTTACGCATTTCACTTGAATCTATTTATATTTATGCACTTCGATATACAAATTACAAATAACTACTACTAATTAAAATTCTGGAAGCGAGAATAGTAATATAAAGTAGTAATAGTAGCGGGCAGCCCTAGCTCGCGTGAACAAAACCCTCAAAACTCGGATTGCCGCGGAACGGAATTTAGTTCTGAAAACGCCGGCTCGCGAGCCCTGATGTGTTAGCGCTAGTGTCGGAATCGAAGTTGTCATGTGCTGGTTATTCACTCTTAAGCAATTTACACATAAGTTATTTAATTTTACAAACTGAAAACGTGCCTTAGGTCTCAATTCATTAAATTGTTCACAATTAAACAATTCAACATGATCGCTTCGATTGCATTTCCGGCACTTATTATTATTATTTGTAGTACGATTATTATCAAACGACTTCGGTTCAACCACAGCGAAAGAATGCGAAACTTTATTTTTATTATTATTAACTTTACTATCTAGTCCGGTTCGTTCAAGAATTTTAACATGCGAACGAATATATTCTATTAAATCGGTATATGTAGGTATATCTTTCTCCCGTATAGACATTTCGAAATTTTGCACCAATTGTATATCTAATTTTTTCAGTGCAATATGTAGAATTATAAAGTCTGTTAGGTCATCAATACCTAATTCCTTGAGCGCAGACATGGAAGATGCAAACCGTTCAATAAAATTATGTAAATCATTTGAGTTAGAAGGTGCCAATAATTTTAAATTTAATATATTGTTCAGGTAAAAGGTACCTAGCACGCGCTTGTCTTGATATTTCTTTTCAAGAGCATTCCAAATTACAAAATAGTTTTTTTCATTCGGAAGTACTCCAGCAAAAACCAATAACGCCTTTCCTTGGAGTTTTCCTATCAAATATTGCATCTTTTGCGAAGTATTCAAATTTTCATTAGAGTGGATGTTTAATTTAAAAGCTTCGTAAAATACTGACCAATTCTCTTGATTTCCGTCGAAGGATGGCATATCGATCGCTGGAAGCTTAATAAATTGGGAATTATTTAATTTCTGCGTACCACCTAAATCTTGCTTCGCCACAATACTTTCGCGTATACTAACTACAAAGCAGTATTTATTTTCGAATTTATTCCATAAATCGAAATTTATATTATAATTTGGATCCCTTTTTAATTGGAGCGAAAGAAAGTCATCACAATACGTGTTAAATTGTGAATAATATGTAGCTACATTAACCGTTTGTTTAACGAACTCATCCGAACTCCTTGTCTCTCTATCAGCGATAATTTTTGCTTTCTCATATAACTCATTGATACGATTATGCATTAAATTAATCTTAGATTCTAGTAATTTGATTTTAACTAGATCCTGAGTACCATCACTCGTCGCCATGATTAATTCTATGTAGGAATTTTAATGCAACAATAATTACAAACGTAGTTCGGTACAAACGAATTTAGAAATTATAAAAAGCAAATAACATAAATTTGCAGGTTAAATATATTAATTTTAAATACCCCGTTGGTAATCAGGCTCGAAAGAACCAAAAATGGTGTCGCGAAACTGCGACTCCACTATAAAATTGGCGGTTTTGCTTCAGAGCAAAGCCCTGACGCAACCCTCAAAGGACCAGTCCCGAAACTACGCGGTCGCTATGTTACATGGGACGATTAGATAGCATGCACTCGCAAAACCTGATGGATAGTCAGTCGATGTTCAGATCTGGGCTTTTGGACAATTAGATAAGCCCAGAACGGAAAGGGAAAATAGGACTCACCAGTTGCAGATGGGGCCTCTCTGATCTCCAGGTTTTGGTGCACTTCACTATGTTTAATAACTTGCAATATTATTTTTGCAACAGTATATGCTCAATATGTGCTCCCTGTCTGAGACATTAATTTGTACTGTTTGAAATAGTGTCACCTCTTCTTCATGCAACAATTGCTCTTTTTCAAGGTGACATTTTGGGATAGGAATATTAGGTAGGTGGGATAAAATCAGGAATTTGACATATTATACCCACCAAGTCTGCAAATGCAATACCCAACCAATCCCATATAATAATGCGCAAACACGTACCTTAGAGACCCAAAATCATGTCCGATGTCTCACACTCGAGACCCACTTAAGTAACAAGAGATCGTAAACCTTCCCTCCCCTCTAAACTAACGGACAAAAATCCAATACAAAATCTTAGATTTCATATGGTCACTAACATGAATTGATTTCCCTCGACTACCTCGAAGAGATCGGCTCCTGTGGGTTTTCCACGTCTAACACTTTCCCCCATCGTCTACCTGCAGAATCTGCTAGATATTTGTCTGGAAAAGGTGGTAATGACCTTCAATGCCTACTCCCGTTTCACGATTACTAAGTAATCGAGATCGCTTGCTACTTTAATTACTCAGTGCATGATCTTTGTCCTTTTGAATTTTTCCGCCACCGAGATCCCCGCAAAACTTCCCGATTCCAGACGTGAAATCAACTGTTGTCGATCCCCTCCTGCTCCCATAAAAATGCGATTTATGACCAAATTAGAAGTGGTCCTATCCCCTTAAAATTACTGTCTGGCCAAACCGTGAGATAATCTTGGAATCTTAATTTTTCAAATCCCTCACCCCACGCCCCCAGCCTGTGATTGGTTTAAGACGCACCTACTGTCCTCATCTCTATTCTGATTGGATAGTCGATTTTTTTTCCTAACTGCTTACACCCCTTCGTGGCAAGGAAACCCCAAAAGTTTAAAAAAGATTCCTTTAATATTGATTTTAAAACCACCCGAAAGATGTCGATAGTGTGATCATATTCTATATTAAAAAAATTTTTTACCCACCTATACCGGAGTGAAACAGGTTCATCACACTTTTAAGGCTTTAACAATGGTATTTGTAAAGGACAGTAAATTAGTTAATCACATAACAGAAATTTATAATATGGGCTTAAAATTGTTGGGATTTATTTATTTATTTTGCAGAAACAAACAGTACATAATTACATATTAGAAAGTAGTTACAAGTTATAGAATTAATACAATAATTGGTACTAATGACATGTCGCTGTTATATAGTATTGTTAGCAATAATAAAACGCTAAGTTAATATTTATGATGAAATATATTGTCTCCACGTTAATTGACAATAACGTTCAAGAATCAGCAAGATTATCTTCCGCCCTTTGTAAATCCAGCCGGAGCCGTTCGCTGTCCGTCCCGTGCCCGTCAGGAAGCGTTAGTAGTTCCCTTCTTTACCAGCCGCCATAGCTGGTGTAGTCTCCTTGTTGGCCGCCAGAGGCGATAGCAGTACCTCTGGGGGCGGATGAGCAAACGTGTGAAGCGGCAATATTCAAACACGCTGCTAACACGGCCATACTGACCACTGCTTTGACCTCAAAGCAGGAAGCTAAAAGAAAAGAAATATTAGAGGGATCGAAATTTTTTCAACCCCACAATGGTACTGACAAACAGATTACCCTGTTCGCCCTTCCTGACCATTGCAGAAATTTGTTCATCCGGTCAATTCCTCATATTTTCATATGTGACCATCACTCTGTGAGTGCTGCCATTGGGTCTGGTACCCAACACGTCAAAACGATATTTCGGCAAGACTTTTACCATTATAAGGCAAGCTCCGAAACCGACCTTTTAAATTTTTGTACACGTCAAAACGATCGTTCGGCAAGACTTCAACCACCTTATAAGGCAAGCTCTAAAACCGACCTTTCAACTTTTTCTACCCCAGATTTCCCTTAGAAATCCGTACCAAAACCGTATCGCCAACGCGATACGAAGGTTTAATGAACCGTTTCGCATTGAATTGTTTCATCTGCCGTCTTTGATCTGCATCAAAAAGCATGAATCGGTTCGAGCTGAACCGTTTCATCTGCCGCCTTTGATATTCATCAAAAACACCCTATCTGAGCATGTACGTCCATAATTTCCTGCCACTCACCAACCTATGAGTTTATGAATCGGTTCGAGTTGAACTGTTTCATCTGCCGCCTTTGATATTCATCAAAAGCTTCCGTGGCACCCAAAAAAGATACGCCATCGCCTAAATTGCCTTGATGACAACATTCGTGCTTGTTTCTGCCTCCGCCTCTAATCGGCAGTTTTTTTCATGAAACCGTCCTGGAGAGCAATAACACGCAGCATTCCGTCCATGCTCTTTACGAAAGATCATAACAAATTGATCTACCTGTTCGACGCAACAGCAAAAGTTTTCTAAAAACCCCGGGCTCACATATCATATCACCCAGTATCTCATTTTCCAACCAACATTTAAAATAGTTTTGCACATATTTTGTGATAACATTCCTCTTCCATGGAAACCAGTATTTGACCCGGACGGCAGCCAGTGTTTGATAAACACCTCGATGTCCAATCTCATCATGAAGAATCCAAAGAACGCCACACCTGACATATCTAGGTGTTCACCATTTCGAAAATCTTCGAACCATTCAACATCGAATCATTTTGATTATCTCCGAATCATTTCAATCAATGAATCAATTCGATTAACTCCAAACCATTTCAAATAACTTCGAACCATAATACAAGGTTTCGACAATGATAGTCGGCATAATTGTAATTAAACGTGATTACAACTTCTTTTCGCCACACATAAACGGGCTTTAATTTTCACAAACATATTTCCTTTAGGTTATTGCAATAAGGCATCTGCGATGTCCATACTCAAAACAAATCATCAAATTGATCCTCTTTTTGTCAGCTAGACGGCTTGTTATGAAAATAAGTACTGCACTTAATGTTTTAGTGTTGTCTATGGTTTTTTTTGACAGCCATACTTTTGGGCAGAATTTCCGTTCTGGTCATACTTCACATTGGAACAACGATCGTAATATGTCTAAACAATACTGGCTGGGCGGTGGTAGCTGTGCGAGTAACATCTGTTGCTTAGCAATGAACACATCGGTTGATGTTAATGCGTCTTGCTTGCATAAAAATATTTCTGTGTACACTTTGTACGCTGGCTTCTTAGGGGCGAAAGCATGCCTGAGGAGGTTCGTTGCGCTCTCCCAGTCTCGTACTTCTCCTTTTATGCCGAGCCACCATGCGGCGGCGTCTTTCGTAAGCAGCAGTGGTAATCCTTCCAGAGCGCTTGCGTCTTCGATGTTCTCGGCGCACTTGAAGATGGATGCGGCGGCAATAAAACTCTCGACCGCACTCCTGTCTCTGGTGCCATCGAAGCGTGCCGTTGGTGAATGTACCCGTACGTGTTGGTTCCGACTGCATCCGCTTCATGGAGTTCATTAGTTCCGCGAACTGCTCCTGCGTGAAGCAGATGCTAGCACTTTCCTTGGCCTGCATTGTGAAACGAGGGCTTCGACGTGGTAGCGAAATTTTGTAGATGCACTGGTTTTAATTCTACTTTATGTATCTGGCCACTAAGTTGGGCGCCAGTTTTGTAACACAATTGCTGGTAAAATGTTATTTATTGAAGGTAAGTTCACAGATCACATATAGTAAAAATAGTCACAATGTATCAAATCACAATAATAATTAACTGAGCAAGGGATCGGAGGGAACCTTGCTGATTAGTCTTTGGGAACAACAAAACTGACTCGTGCCGTTATGGTAACGGGCGGCGGCGACTGTGTTCTGTGTAGAGGGTCGTACCATAGGACGAAGCGCAACTAAGGCAGCAGTCGGGGTCTGGCTGGTGCTTTGCTTATGGAAGTAGAATACTCCTTAGAGGGTCGTGCCATAGGACGAGGCGCAACTAAGAGAGTGTACTAGCCAAGGGCGAGCTGCAGACGAACTGGTTGAATTAGGGCACGCAGCTCTTTATATAGGCCATTCCTTGTGGCGGGGCGTGGTTTATGGGGTGACTCAAGGGTTGGGAATGCGCAGAAGGCGTCTGCGCAGCCTGGTTTGCCTAGGTTTGGGTGAGCAGGATGGCGCTGTAAGTGGCAAGCGTAAAAACGGTGCGCTACAATTGGTAATAGATATGATAACCGGCTAAAAACGCTAATTAAGGGTGTGATTTTATCTTTTACATCTTGTATGTGTTGTTTAAAAGTTAAATGCTTGTCTATGCACAGCCCAAGATATTTTTCCTGTATCAGGATTTGCAAATCGTTATTTTCAATTTTTAAAGGTACATGAGGAGGAATTATTTTACGGTTTGAGCATAAAATCATGTATCCTGTTTTTTTAATATTCATTGTTAGGATATTTGATTGAAGCCAACTGCAAAATCTTTCTAGGTCATTTTGTGCATTTTCTAGAAGTGTGTTTAGATCTTTACCCCAGTAGAATATTGCAGTATCATTTATTTCAGTGCAGAAATTCTGAGACTCACTACCATATGTATTCCTCTTTGGCCAGAATACGAATGAAGGGAAACAATTTGCAAACTTATTTTTGAACTAAAATAATAATAAAAACTTTATTCATCTATAGTTTTTTTTTACCAAATACATTTTTTTCCTTTATCATTGATTCTATTGATGAAAAGGTCATTGCTCAGATATAATTCAGGATTTCTCCTGAAAATCAGCTGGTTTTCAGCAGTGCCTCTAACATAAAACAGAAAACTAAATAAAATATAAATAATTTAAAAAATTAATTTCAATTTTATTAATATTCTTACATAAATATTGTTACTGGGGCAGTTCAGTTATGTACAAAAAATACTGTATATTTCTTAGTATATGTAAAAGCTCCAAAAAAGGGCGTTAATTAATTAATAAATAAATTAGACCATGATTAGCGTGGTTTTTTTGTTTTTTTTTACCATATTTTTTTTACTTGCCCACGCCCTCGATGTACCATCTTAACGCCCCCTAATTTTCTCTGGGTCTTCTACTGCCCCCCTGAAAGTCTCAAACGCTAACAAAGGGGCGTTAGCGCCCACGTTGAGAACCTATGACGTACACTATGCACGCGTTCAAAATCGAATTAGGATACGTTCATAAATCAATTTAGAATGTCTTCAAAAACCAACTGGGCGTTTTAAAACCAAATTAATAATCGACAACGTGCACTGGATGCCAGGCGCTTTATGAATCAAGTTTTTTTCAATATTTATATATTTTTTTAATAAAACATATAAATTACGATTTTGGTGCCCCCTAAAACTGACACCCGGGGCTGGCGCCCCGTTCCCCCCCCCCCCCTAGATCCGGGGCTGCTAGCCCTGTACAAATCGCAAGTATGCTTCATGGTAGAATTTGGCAGTCACCTCATGTCTAGAGCCCAAAATACCCGAAAAAACCTCGACTGCGCAGAAACGGGCGGTCCATTTGATAGATATTATTTAGTAATTTATTTTTTGTGCTTGTTATATTACCTATATAATTTATGTTAATTGAGTTTTGAGGATTAATGTTCGTTATTTTTTGTGTACATTGTTTTCTTGTTTCCCGTATTATTATTTCTTACACCTGTACTATGCTCGAAGTAGATTAACACAGTGGCGTGCGTTGCTATTTGATCAAGGGTAATTTGTTTAATGCGATGGGAGATCTGCTGTGAACCAAATATTTAAAAAAATTAACCATTGAGTCTCACACTCGGGGACGTCGCCGCCACTTGTATTGCCTAGCGCAGTGTTTCCCAAACTTTTTCTGCAATGGAACACTTTGAAAATCCGTAAATTTTAACGTAACACTTGGTTTATTTTTTAGTTTGGGTAATTCCTAATGGTTAAAATTACAAAAAAATGTTGTTAAACACATTATTTATTAGATATATAAACAACAACAAAAAAATTGAATAAATAAAGCCCATAAGACTTATGTAGATGTAGTATCAAAATCCTTCCAAACTCCCTGTAGGTTTCAAAGAATAAAATTCCGAATTTTCCGTCCACCGTATTCACGGAGGAGGCCAGGCGATGCTAATCACGCAAGCTGTTAACGTAAGTGGCGCCATTTTTTGGCATAGCTTTAATTAGGTTCTATTACAAAAGTAAATTTGTATCTGTACGGAAACGGTTTTGCGTACGGCGCGGCGTCAGAGTTTTTAGCCGGATTCTTAAATTTGAGCCGTACAGTATCTAGCCTATTAATACTGTTTGATGGTGATGATGATATGCGCGTTACAGTCTCTAGCCTATTAATACTGTTTGATGGTGATGATGATATGCGCGTTACAGTATCTAGCCTATTAATACTGTTTGATGGTGATGATGATATGCGCGTTACAGTATCTAGCCTATTAATACTGTTTGATGGTGATGATGATATGCGCGTTACAGTATCTAGCCTATTAATACTGTTTGATGGTGATGATGATATGCGCGTTAGGCAAGAAAAGATTAAGAAAAACATTTATCAAAAACGTTTTCCGAAATTTAATTTTTAACAAAAGGATTTTGACAACTTGTACATAAACGTTTAAGCACTTTGATCACTGCTTGCCACTGCGTATAAATTATTTAAATACATCTAAATAGTAAGATTTAAATAAATTCTTAATTATGGATTTAAATAAATTATGCTCTAAGAAAGTAACAATCTGTGGTAACACCCGGTCAAAGGTTAGTAACAGTGTAATGGCTCTTTGTTGTAAAAAAATATTGCCAGGCCGATTCCGTATAAGGGAGTCCCATTAGTTTGTGTATTGTGTTCGATTCAATTATAAATATCTTGGAATTTTTTTTTAATTCATCACAAGAAAGCATAACAAATATAATATGTAAAGGGTATAACTTAAATACAGGGAAGGGACGTACCTTACTCAATTTAAAAAATAAACTTTTGTATTTTGACATGAAATCCAAAATTAAATTTTGTAGGAAAAAAAACCCTTAAAGGAAGAAGCGGATCACAGCGCTTGGCGGATTTTGTTTACCCACATCTTTCACGCAAATGAAAATTACAACGTGAGTTTACGGACTATGTTCCTGCGACAGGGTCAGGAATTCCCCCTCTAACACTCAGTGTTGCCAACCCTCAAAAAACAACAAAAAAAAAACAGTGTACATACTTACTTTATAGTATACTTACTTTCTGAACATGCCTCATAGATTAATGAACAACGCACTATTTCGATAAAGACCACATCTGAATAGCGAGGTACCTCCCAACCTTCCTATACCCACCTCCTTCCCCTCTCCACCTCCTTCCACCTCACAACGTAGTACACAAGATAAAAACGCGTTAAACACCCTGTTTGCAAATTCCAATTTAAGGCCCAATTCAATCAATTGTCGGACAGTTTCATTTAAGCTACGAACGCGGTGACATATAAATATAAAGGTATTGCCAAAATTATAATCGTAGGTAGGTAATACATAATTTACATACATAATTTAGCATATTTAGTTTTGTATTCGAAGTTTGATTATTTTTTCTCTTTTATTTAGTTCAAAAACAGAAATTTACCTCTAGAATGTTAGTAAACTTGAAAATTGACCACATCTGTCAAACATATGATGAAAAGAAATACACATTTCAAATAAAGAATTATTAAATTAATAGTATAATTTGGTACCCACTTTATCGCTTGTCTAATTCGATGTATGTTACATTATCGTGAAAATTGAAGGTTCATTGAATTTAAACTACGCTGGAATACAATTTTAAATCACTCTACGCAAGCACCCACGCACCGACAACCGAAATGACTAGGTGTATTTACATAATTTAATTACGAATATGACTTAAAAAGCTATCTACAATATTTTAATTAAATATGTTTTTTTGTGATTTTAGGATATAAATATAATTTACACTCTAAAATATAATTTCTTAAATGTTTGTAATAGGTGCAGTTTGAAAAACAGCGAACGGAAAAAAGATTTGCGAAACTTTAAACTAAAGGGAAGTAAAATTCGTAACAAATTCGCAATATTACGTTTCTTGCCTCCATCTGGCCCTGATTCAATTTTTAAATGATTTATTTTATTATATTTTATGATTTTCAGGTATCATACTTTTTTTTTTAAATTACTAAAACAAAGTGTTAAAAATGAGTTCAGAGTGGGTGACGTGTGTGTGTGTCATAGTGGTAATGTGTCTGCAGCTGGGTTCTGGAATTGAGCTCGAAACGCAGTCAGTGTACTATGGGATGCTCAGGACTGCTGTGAATAATGGGAGCCACACTCTGTGCACAAAAGAACTGAAGCAAATTCACAACGGAATAGATGCCAACCAGAGATGGGCAATTAAACGTAAGTTAACTTTTAAATTTGTTACACGCCTAAAACCCTGAATAAGATACCACAGTTATGAGTTATGACAGAGCGACGAGTAGTGACAAAGGACTGTTCACTGTACAGAATAAGGAACTCTAGTGAAAAATATTATGGCTTTAAAAAAATATGTTCATATACACCAATAAACGCTGATTCTGAATATATAAGTGTTATTAAATAATATTAAAAAGTGCATTTTTAATCGTGTCATTAAAACACACCGTCAAGTTGGTGGTATTGAATGTTTAGTGCTGATGTGATATCACTCCTCACCATAATTTTCCAATCATTGTATTGAAATTTAGGTATGACAAAAGCCATCGGTATTAACCACATTTCATGTTATTCGTTATTTCATACTGTTTATAGAGTTGTAGTTGTGTTTATTGAAACATTATTTAGGCCTAAATAATTCAGTATCAAAAATTGAGGTATCTGTATTAGTTTATCTCTATTATTTAAAATATTGAAAAACTTTAAACTGTACAAAAAAATCGTATGATATGCTGTATCATAATGCTACCTATATCCACGGACAACTCTCCGAACTTTGAAATCCAAAATGGCCGACATCGAACAGCTGATCGGTGCCGTATCTTATTTGCCTACAATTGTGCAGGAGATTCGATGAAATTGATTTTAAAATCTAAAAAAAATAATAATTTCAAAATATGTTTATACCATTCTCCCGTAATAATATTGAAAAATATAATAATATAATATAATAAATAAATAATTCCACCTAAATAATGTTTTTACTTATCGATTAGTTTCATAGCTTCTTACATATAACTGTCATACGAAATGACAACACCTGTTGTGAGTGATGACGTCACACGATTCACCATGCACACGGTGGTTTTCAGGGGATCTTGAAAATTAAAACTTTGACATTAATTATTTTAACTATTAAAACTAACTCTAAAAATAAAAATAAATATGCAGTTACTCAAGTTAGAAGGTCATTATTCATAAAAAAAAATTTAAAATGGACCGGAGTTCCTTATTCAGAGTAAAGTTGATAATACGTTTGTTATTCGTAGTGTTGGACGCGTCTGGGGCTCCGGGAACCGGCCTCTACTGGGGCAACACCTACTGGATGGGGTCCCGCCAGCAATGCCTGGCCTCCATCTCCAGCAAGCGGGCCCCCGTCAGCAGGACCAACGGCCCCTTCACCGTGGAGACCCCGCAGAGTCTTCCGCCCTTCCCGGTCCACTACTACGGGGCCTATTTCACGCACAACTCCACTGTCCAGACGTTTGTGCATTGGGATCATGAGGTAGGTATTCAATATTTTCCTTTGTGAATCCCTCCGATCATTTCAAAATTGGCAACGGTGGACATCTGGGAAAATTATTACCAAATTAAAAAAGAACCCTTTCGAATCCAGAAAACCTAAGGTAGGTTATCTACAATGTGTTGAATCGGTTCCATGACAGTTGTTGATCCGCCGACAACTGGTAATATATACAATCTGCAGTCGCTTTAAGGAAAATACGTTTTAGCTAATTACACAAAACATGACTAAGTGACCCCGTAGGGATGTGCAGAGAGGATGTACCGCCGAATAAAAAAAATAATAAAACATTTTTTCATTCAAATGCATCAAGGAAAAATCTGCTTCTCTATTTACCGTATTTGGGTGATTAGACAATAGAACGATGTGGTATTATATGTTGTATATATTTTTAACGTTATTAAAACAATAAAACGCCTTTTATTTGGTCATTCAATTTCAGCTACTCATTTTAAATACATGTTTGTAAATTTCCACAATATGTT